>VDFB02252616.1:206203784-206357261 GCA_007258455.2 Sequoia sempervirens | reverse complement strand
CCACTCATTCCCAACTTTAAATGTCGTTGTTTACGAATAAATTTCATCAGGCAATCCGCATAGCGAGAGCATTTCCAGCAGACGATTTCAGATTGCAGGTTCGATTCATAGTCATACAGCTCCATTACGATATATTGCTGCTGCGACACTTTACAGTTGCTTTCTACAGGAATTCTTCAATCCTCAAACACCACTGAAAGCGCTACCTTTTTCTTTTGTCTTGGAGACCAAGTAATCTTGAAGAACGTTTGATTTCGGGCATTTCTTTAACTGTGGCCCGACGACTGTTTGCGTTTTACTTGAGAGATTCCCAAGAAATTTCGTGGAGGAAGAGTTCCCCATTGGATGGAACGCGTGGAAAGTCGAAAAATAATTTTATTGACTAACGTGGGCAGGGGCCACATTTTATCTTGGTTGTTCCGACATGAAGGATTGGAGAACACGGGATTCTGATTCGCGGCATTGGAGAATAAGACGAGGTTAAGATTACCTAGTTTCCATTTATTTATTCAATTAAGGCATTAAAATAAGATTATAATGAAAGAGGGCAGTGAAAATTCCAAGATTACCTAATTTAACTAGCGAAGAATATTTCCCCTTCCCATTCTACGAGGTAATACGTCCAAGTACACCTAGATTAATTATTCTTTATTTATTTTAATAGTTTCTTTTTCAAGGCTATCGTAGAATACTTGCTTTAGCTTATGTTTTTATTCTCTATTTTCAAAAATATGAGTGGACATTTTTTAAGGATATTTTGGTGAAATTTGCATATTTCATGTTTTTTTTTTAAATTTAATTTTGTATTTATTTTGAGATACTTTGTTATATGTGTAAATATTTAAAATTGCTATCATCATTATCTGATTATTTTTTTATAATTGATTGAATATAATTCTAACTATTCAATTTTCATTCCCTTATTAATTAAATAATATTTTATTATTTAATTAATAGAATCACCATTCATCCACTATTCATCACTATTCACCTGCACACATTTCTTATAGATTAGTCAAGGACAAACATCTTCACATAGGAAAGGGAATGTTGGATATGGATATGGAGGATATGGATACTTTGAATGCAAATGTTAAGCTGTAATGTAGTGAGCACTTATTTTGATATAGCACAAAATATTATGCACTAGTGTATAAAGGACCAAGGTGATAATGTAACCCATGCATAAGACTAACTCAACAAGCATCAAATAAAAGGTCAGTCCAATACTTCACAAGGTCTCAAAAGGCCCTATTGGGTACAATGAGGAATAATCAACAAACATAAGGAATGACCCAACACAACACATTTTATGATATTCATTGGAAATAAAAAAAAAGTAAAATAGCAGACCACTTCGAGGGGGTGACCTCCAATAATTAGACAATAATATATGAATTTAATATTTGATGGTATGACAACTTGGGAGAAACATATCCTTTTTCTTTATAGACTTAGTTATGTAGGGACACACCACCTCATCTTAATTAAGAGGGATACACCATATTAACTAAAATTAATGTTAAGGTTAAGCATGCTACAAGTGAACTTATCCTTATTATACTTAGAAATATATGATATTAGCATCATAACAACACAAGGTCACAAAGGGCCCTATTGGGTACAATGTGGGACAACCATGCGAACATGACACACACCAAAAATGATAATACCATGCCTAGTATTTACTAGCCAATACACACCATGATATGAATGATAATGGTGACCTTAGTGTAATAAAATAAGATTCAACAAAAGAAAGAGAAACAAAAATCTAAAGGAAATAATCAATTGACACATACCAAAGGTAGCTTTTCCAAAGGGTGGAAGATAAGATGATGCCTAATGTGAGGAACAATATATCTTGCGAAGGAAAACTGATGAAGGAAATCTAATGGAAAAGGGACGTATAAGTGCATGTTATCAAGGTTAGTTAAGGATCATATTTTCATTGGGGAGAAAACTAGGTCACATAAGTTAGCACGTAGAAAACGTAGGAGTGGATCAAAACCTATATACATGATGGGATTGAAGATGTACAAGCTTAGGATGGTGTAGATGTGTATGAACCAAATATTAACATCACAATATTAGATATATCACTTAGGCTTGATGAGTGAGGGAGTGGTTCAAGTTGGTATTATTTTGGTAAAGATGTAACATGGTGAAATTCACACACTTCATGCTAGTTTTCTTATTTAGTTTTGTATTTATTTTGAGATCTTTTAATTTATGTATACATTGGAAAAACACTATAATCTTATGTAAAATTGGGTTCATTAAATTCTAGTATTTACTCATCCTTGTACACACATATTCTCTTATACTTATCCCCTGTACCTTATCCTTGCACATGTAGACTCAAACACATTATTTTTTTTCATACATTTATCACACTTATTGGTCCACTTACTTATGTATAACTATTAGCTACCTAGATTTGACTATTTAATCAAGTCATTTTTGTAGTTACAAGAGTGACCTTTTTTTTTTATTAGCGATCAACAGGTTTTGCGCGGACCAAAAACCCCTTACATATCAGTTTTGAGGAGACTAGAAACCCCAAACAACACAACGGATAGCTATAGAAAGATAGGACATAGACAATTAGCATCCCAAAATCAACAGTCTACCACAAGATACACACAATAAAATAAACTGCAGAGAATCAACTTTGGAGGGGCTAAAAACCCTTTTACAACTAGAAATTCATAAGGACCTAAACCCCAATAATTTTATAGAAACTACCTTATTCAACCAAGCACTAATCACCACTTGTAGAAAATATTCCACAAAAAACCAACTGCTCAACATTGAGCTAAAACAACAAGGGCTACCAAAGCACCCTTCAAGAACAATCATTTCTCCCAGACTCCCTACCTCAACAAGAGAGCAACTAGGAAGAAAAGAGTTTGAGAACATAGCAAAGCTCTGAGAAGCTTCAACCAACTTGCAACACCAACCCACCCAATCCACCATCTCAATCTCCACATCAATAGGAGAGCTCCCCTCTATAGGAGAGGATAAAATGAGAAACCTTCCCAAAGAGTGGAAGATATCAAACATGGGGAGATAACATGATAACGTGGTTATTAACTCTCATTTTGCTAATGATAGCATGTTGTTTTTGCAAAATTTTGAAGAGGAACTAAACAACACCTTGGACATCTTAAATTTGTATTGTGTTGTTTCTCAATCCCACTTATCTCATAATAAAACTAAGTTTTTGATGTTTTAGAATGGTTCTATTCCACTTTGGATTCCCAAAGAGTGGAATATTATCAAACACAGGGAGATAACATGATATATAGGCATTCCTTTTGGTTAAGGGGTCTCCCTTTCAGATATGTGGAGATGGTTTTTAAATTCTTATAAAATTATTTCTAAAGCATTAGCTATCAAAATTAAACCTGTTGTGTAGGGTATAGTGAGAGATCAACTAATAGGATTTATAAAAGGTAGATTTATTCTTGATAATCTCATATTATCTTAGGAGACTATAGAATGGGCCCAACAATCATGCAAAAAGTATTATTAATCAAGCTTTATTTTGATACATTATATGATCAAATTCATTGGAGTTTCATTCTTAAAATGTTGTAGTGGATGGGATTTGGTCCAAGGATCCAAAAGCATGTTCAAATTTTATTTAAAGCTAAAAATGTTCACCTTGTGATTAATAACTCTATTTCAACCTCCTTTAAGCTACAACATTCTATAAGATAGGGGCTCCCTCTTTCTCCTCTCTTATATGTTCTTACTGTTGATGAACTAAGATATCTTCTTCAGAAGGCTAATCAAATGAAGCTTATTATAGGTATTTCCATGAACCTAAGGATAAACTAGTTATTAAATCTCATTTTGATGATGATAGCATGTTGCTACTACAAAATTCTAAAGAGGAACTAAACAACACCTTGGACATCTTAAATTTGTACCGTGTTGTTTCTAGATCCCAATTATCTAATAATTAAATTGAGTTCTTGATGTCTTTGAATGGTTATATTCCACATTGGATTCCCAAAGAGTGGAAGCTTTATCAAACACAAGGAGATAACAAGATATCTAGGCATTCCTTTTGGTTTAGGGGTCTCCCTTTTAGATATGTGAAGATTTTTCTTTTAAATAGATTAAAAAAATTATATTTACTTGGGGTATTAATTTTTATCCTTGATTAGTAAGATACTTAAGGTGGGTGTTAGTGTAAATAAGGTCATTACATTACTAGATAGTTAATATCACTTACTAAGGTGACCTATTCACATTGCTTAGGTTTACTTAGAGGTTATTTAGGGATTTTCCTCACCTCATGTGTTTGAAACATCTATCTTTGCTTTGTGAGACACCTCTTGCATACACATTCTCCATTCACTAGAACAATTGTCAAGTGAGTTAAACAAGTTTTGCATCTTTTGTGGGTACTTGTAGTAAATTAAAAAAATAATAATAAAACCAATAAAAACATATAAACATATATTCTCATATTTTAAAATTTGAGCTCTACTTGAGGGTATTTTCAAGTTTTATAAAAATATCATTGGTTGGATAAATTTGGAATTAAAGTTTATTTTTTGTTGAATTTACCACAAAAGAGGGGTTAGGTTGCTACATGGGTTTCTAGCTATAGGTAATTTCAAGTAAGAAAGTGTCAGTTGAGAATATTTCAATTAAAAAGGTTTCAATTAAAAGATTGGTACATAAATTGATATTAATTTAAAAAAAATTAGTGAAAGAGTTTTGTTTGAAACTTATTGTTCCATATGGTGTCACATGGTTTTGGGTGAAACTATTTTTCTCAAAAATTGTTGAAACTATTTTTTGATCCTAAGTGGAACACAATCTATAATTTCACCTACATAAATAAATCCATATGAAGAGTTAGGATTAAATTATCTTAGATTAGACATCAACAATGACTATTTAGTGATGCAAACAAGATAGGTGGTCTTATCAAGCTATCCAATCTTGTAACCTGACCATATCATCCAACCCACAGTCTTGCACACATAGCAATATATATATATATATATATATATATATATATGGAAACATATATTTATTAAAACTATCAAATGTATTTATATTTAACAAATCAATTATATACATTTAAGATCTAATAGAGAAACAAAATTCAAATAATTCAATGGTTTCTAGGCATTTCATGCCTTCAAATCTTCAAGCCCTCATGCCTTCAACTTTCGGGTATTCACTCATCTTTTTCAATATGATTTTTTTTCTTAATCCTACAACTCTCTTGACTACCTTAATCCCTCCAAAGCTCTTCTTCATTTTTTTTAAATTTCTTTCCTCTTGGTGAGCTTACTTCTTATATTTTTTCTCATGCAATTCTTTAGAACAACCTACAAATCCTTTTTACAACCTTTTTTCAATTGATCGATGCTTTTTACATAAATGATATATTTTAAAGAGGGTTTCAACTACGTGAAACACCAAAAAATTCACCCAAATCTGCTCTTTCATCTCCATCAAGTTGGCTTTTGAAATTCCTCAATACTTGTTAAAAATTCATCATCGAATGCTTCTAAATATGGCACCCAAACTTGTTACGATATTCCATGCATTTCTGCTATGGATTTGGCAGAATAGGTTTGGATGAGACTGTACTCTTATAATTTACAAGTGAACTCGATCTAGAATTTGACAATTATTTGAAAATCAATTTTGAAGATTCGATATATAATTTCTCTAAGAAAATCTCCGTGCAATTGATTTAGTTCTTTTTTAATCAACGATAAGATGTAGTCCTTCAGAAGATATCTCATGACCATCCTGCTGCCTGCCTTCGTGCTGTTGGTCATTTTCTACTGTTGTCTTATTTAGTCCACTTGTGTTCAGGTAAAAATAGTGACATTTTTTATTTATTAATTATTATATATTTCTTGATTCTGGATATGTAATCTCATGGTTTAGTCTTCTTAACAAATTATCCAGAGAGGGACATTATCCACTGCTGCAGACTTTTACAAGAAGCTTCCATCCGATGGTGCAAATTTTTTCAATGGAACTTGTCCCAATATTTACTAACCTTCTTCAGTATAATGATTCTAAGGTGACATCTATTTAACATATGTATTTATTATATTTCCGTTATAGGAATGACATTGCATGGGTTCTGCATTTGTTATTGCTCTGTGATCATTCTATGTTAAAATCTTATAAATTATTTCTTTCTGAATTTTTTGATTAAAAGGTGGTAGAACATGGATCTATTTGCTAAACGCGAATTGAGTTACTCTGTCAATTCATTGGTGTTAACTACTATAACGACTTCATACCATGTTGCAGGGGATAACAGGTGTAAGATCTGATTTACCTCAAGTTGAATATAAAACCATACATGGGCTGAGATGGGTGGTTCATCATGTATTGAATCGGTTCATAATTGCATTGATTTTAAGCTTAATTGTCTCTGTGTAACTGTCGTTATGAATCTTGGTGGCAGTATTTGTTTTAATCTGCGTGTAACGCGTTTTCTTGAATTTCTTATTGAAGATTGGTCTGCCATTTCCTTTGATAAGGATTTCCATTCCGTTTTCTGCTTTTCCTAAGCTCCTTTATACCTATCAACTTATGAAACCACTGTCTAGACACCTGTAAATGTTGAAGTAATGCAAACAGAAGTTTTTCTTTCATGTTTTGATTCAAACTCTCTTATCCATTTCTCTTTTTGATCCAAAATGTTGAAAACAAATTCACAATCAGAAAAACAATTCATAATACAAACCATAGACTATGAAAATTATATATTCACAATATAACATACTTCTATTGCAATCCATCCTTACAGCCTTTAGCAGGAACCTCAGCTAGAATACAACCGTTGTTAACATTAAAAACGATTGGTATACTAAAAATATTTACATTAAATCTCACATCGTTTTTAATTCAAAACTTTTACATTGGTATACTTTGTGGTTGATTCGTACCCTCTTATCATATTTCAAAACTTTTGCAATAACTTTCAGGTATATCATTAGGAACCATAAAATATACCGTAAATTCAAGGATTTGTTACATTTGCAAGAGATATCCATGGTAGATATATAGAAGAAATTTCTGCACAGTAGAAGGGTCGCAAAATAAAACCGAAAATGAAAAACAAAAACATGCTAACCATTTTTGATAAACTCCATCTTAAATATGTACTGGGCGTTTAAGGCTACACCATCGGCATGGGCGTGTCGAACGTACAGCTGATGTCAGTGCGCATATAAGTCGGCTAGCTGGAATTCGATCTTTGAGGCTGAAAATTAGTTAAGGTCTGAACTAACGTAGAATTTTGTTACCAAAAGCCTGAACATCTTTAGGAACTCTACCTGTCGTTGATCCATAACTCAGATATTGGGATACCCAGAACCTTTGCAATGATCATAGACTTCAGTTTGGCAATTCCTCTAACCGCCTCATCGTAACCAATCAAATTTTCATCCTTATAGATTTGTACCTCCTTCATACGAATTGCGTATAGCAGAATCCTAAGCAGCGCGGATTTTCCAGCCGGTGAATTGTCATATAACTTTCTCACATACCACTCTCTCCGTGTTGCTGTCGCCGCCTCTGAAATCTTCAGGTCAGGCAGACAACCTGCTATTGCAGCCTCGTAGCCTTGCTTTCTAGCCTTGCAAATATTACTGCAAGTACTGGTCAGCGGAATTTCCAATAGCCGGTTGCTCCCACAAATCACACAAAGTCCCCTCAGAAACGCGAGGTACCTGATCAAATGCTGGAGAAGATCTTGCACAACATTGTTATCACTTAATTTGGCCTCGTTTCGCGCCAGAGCAGCCCTGATGTGATGTCTCACCATTTCGGGCAGCAGGTAAGCCAACCCCAACGACGTCTGGGGTTCGACTCCCTCTTGAGAGCAAAGCACTTCCACAGCCTCGGTCAGAAACACCCTGACCATGAGCGCGCGCTCATTGGCCACACCAATTCGCAGAAGCACGTTATCTCCTTCCAAAAACTCATGAACCGCAACCTCAAATTGGAAATAGGGAATAGGTTTGTCAAAGACTTGAACTTTACACCACTGAACAACATTTCCTCTCTCCACGGCTTTCGCTTGGATGAGCCTCACCATGGCACTCCAATTCTCTGGGGGGGCAAAGATGGTGGTGGCCCACAGCTCGTCTGCAACCGTCCATTTGTCAATCCACCATCCTGATCTCTCGCTGCTCTTACTCTGCTGACCACCTATGGAAACAGGGGACTCGTTGCCTTGGTCGACAAGAAAATCCGCCGCTACTTGCGCAGCCTGGTAAATTGCTTCTCTCGCAACCTTACAAGCCGTAGCCATGATCTCGGCATCCAGAACGATCCACCACCGATTATCTTCTTCGGCCAGGAAAAACAAACGGGAAAATCCATACAATTTATCTAGCGCTTCCTCTGCCCTGCACACAGACTTCATCGACGCCTCAAACCCTACCTGTAGAAGCTCAAATTTTGCAGGTAAATCGGGAACAACAGCTTCTGACAAAGATAGAGGGGTTCTCGATCGCTTGACCTTCATGATATTGAAGGAATATTCTTTAGGCCTCTGCAAAGGCAGGGCTTGAATCGACCACAACAGCCCGCTCATTCCCAACTTTAAGTGTCGTGGTTTACGAATGAATTTCATCAGGCAGTCCGCATAGCGAGAGCATTTCCAGCAGACGATTTCAGATTGGAGGTTCAATTCATAGTCATAGAGCTCCATTACGATATATTGCTGCTGCTACACTTTACAGTTGCTTTCTACACGAATTCTTCAACCCTAGAACACCACTGAAAGCGCTACCTCTTTTCTTCTTTATTTTTTTTGGAGACCAAGTAATCTTGAAGAACGTTTGATTTCGGGCATTTCTTGAATAATGGCTGACGACTTCTGCGTTAGTCGTTGTGGTCCGACGACTGCTGCGTTTTGACTGAGTGATTCCCAAGAAGTTTCGTGGAGGAAGAGTTCCCCATTGGATGGAACGTGGGGAGTCAAAAAAATATTTTTTTAGTGTGGAACGACTAATTCAACTGATTGGGCAGGGCCCTTATTTTATCGTCGGTGTTCCAGCATGAAGGATCTGAGAACACGGCAATCTGATTCGCGGCATTGGAGAATAAGGTTTGGTTAAGATTACCTAGTTTTTATTCATTTATTTAATGAATCAATGCATAAAAATAAGATTACTATGAAGAGTGCAGTCAAAAAACTGTCAAGAAGAAGACAAAACAACTATCTAAACAATAGAGCTAGGCTCTAAAGAACAAAACCTTTACATGAAATTCGATTACAAGTAGACTTTAAAGATTATCCAGTTTAACTAGCGGAGAACATTCTCTTTCCATCCTACGGGGTAATTTATGTCCAAATATACCTAGATTGAGTTATTCTTTACTAGTCCCTATCTTATAGGCAGAGATTAATGTAAGATCGATGGGCAGTTTTTCGAATTAAAGCTTTCTCGGGAACGGGATAAAAGTGTTTAACCTATGGTACTATTGAATTTTGCTATAAAGTGTCGTTTCTATTATTTTCTCTAAATTCACTGATTGGTTGGTGAGATTTTTGTTGGGGTTTTGGCTTTTATCATTTATAAATTTAAAAGAGTCACTAATCAAAAGCGAGCAGAAGAAAACATTAAAATCACTTAGTAATGTTTGAGATGGTCCAGTGATGGGGGAAGAGGGTATCTGCGTGTCTTGCTGAGCAAGAGGCATTGTTGAAAGTAGTTCATGTGGCTTGTTTCTACAATGAAGCTACAAGGCAATTAGGGTTAGGTGGCATTCTTCATGGCCAGTATGGCCATTATATGCCCTGCTTCATTTAGCCCAAGCTGATTAAAGTAGCAAGAATTTTGCTTTGTTAGGGTTACATAATATTTTCCCTACAATCTCTGACTGAAAAAACATTATGGAATTCTTCATCAAATCATGTTAATGGCAATTGTAAAGGGAGTGCAGTTCATATTATGATATATTCCCTTTGCCCCTACCTTCCTCGAATCGAATTTTGAGCAAAGATGAGCGTGAGGAATTTTTAGGGTACGGAGTTAATTCTCTTTCAAGTGATAGTTCTATGGAAAGTGTCAAGGTTGGTCTCTTCTAACGGGAATAGACATTGCAATTTTGCTAGCAAATTGGTTAGTTTCATATTTATAATTTTTTATAATTTATTTTTCCTTTCTTTAAATGTGTTCTTTTTTAATAACTATTTCCCCAATTTTTTTTTAATTTTCCATTGTATTTGTTTTCTTTTTTAGTTGTGTCTTATAATTTGTAAAACTCGAGCCATTCTCAACTAAACATGATGAATAGACCATCTTATAATTTGTAAAATTTGAGCCATTCTCAATTGAATCCACCTCAATTGGATTTCTAGTCTACCTAAGTTTAATAAAGACTTGCATACAACCTGATATAGTTTGAATGTTACCTGCATCAACATAGCTACTTTAATGGAGTACTGCACTTGGGCTTGAACACAGGTCATCATCTTGGAAACAATCGTAGGCAGGAAACTTTTGCAATCAAATTATATATCAACAATTGAATTCTATACCAAACAAGAGAGGCTTCTAACCCTAAGTAGAAAAGTTATTTTTAGTTTTTTTTGTGGGCGATGGGCTATATTAGCGAACAACCTTTTATGATTTTATCCCTAAGTAGGAAAACTAACATACTTTGTTGTTAATTATTTTTAAATCTTTTGTGGGCAATGGGCTGTGAAGTTATGAGAACCCAGGATGGTGTTGATTTGAGGAGCTATAGCCTGCATTTTGTCCCAAGACTTGAACTATGGTCCAGTAGTTGTAAACCAGTAAAACTTGTTTACGAAAAACTGCATCTTTCTTGTACATGATTTCATTCTTGGGTATTTTCAGCAATTCATATTTATTTCAATTTTGCATATCCTCTATGTCTGAAGTGTGTCATTTTAGGTTAAAGCTTTTTGGGATGTGTAAGTTATTTTTCAATTGTCCCCAATCACTTTTGGCACCTATTTTTGTTAGGCCAAAACATCTTCTAAGAAGCATATTTGATAGACAATTCAGTGAAGTTGACTTGCGATAGCTAGAAGTTGGAGAGAAGTTTTATATTCCGATTAGTGAAATAATGGATTTTGTTGTATTTTGTATTTATTATAATATTTTTGTCACTTGACAAAATACTTTAGAACTTTTCACTTCTTTTTCATTTTAAGAGTGTTGTATATAAAAACTCTATATTTACGTTACATATTTTTAACTTTGTACTACTTATTGAATGGATCTTCTTAACTGTAAAACCATTTGGATGTCTTAGGTAGATTCAACACAGTAGTATATTGATGCATGTGCAACCAAGCTAGATTTAGAATGTCATATGTGGTGCAATCACAAGCAATGACATCAAGTGCCAAGTCATTATCTTGGGGTATTCACTGGAGATAAATTCCCTATTCTTCTTGGGTATTGTAGCATTGACTAGCTTCTTCACATGCTAAGTATACATGAGCATTGTCATGAGATATTTGTCCTGGGGTGTAGTACAAGTCTTGGGAACCTAGTTCAAAGGTAGTAGAGGGAGCTAATGCAATCTGTTGGTAAAATCCTAGAACCATAGGACTAACAAACAAGGAATTACAACTTAAGAAGAGTGATTGCAAACATACAAAGTTGAATGGATATCCTTCTCTCAATTATGTAGGTCATTGAATGTTGTTGTCAGAAGTTAAAGTCCTATTAATATTGTGCCTCCAAAAGGTAGTAAAGGGATGCCCATGCGATCCATTGATAAAGCCTAGCACGAAAAAACCAAAGAATAAAAACTTAAGCAAAATGATCACAAACATACAAAGGAAAATAGATATCCTTCTCTTAATTGTTTAAGTCACTAATTGCTATTGTCAAAAGTTAAAGTTCTAGGAATATTGTGCCTCCAAAAGGTAGAAATTTTGTTATGTTCTATATGTGTTGCCTATTTTGAATTATTACTACTACTATTTACTATCATTTCGATAGGAAAAGTGAGGTATAATTCAATAAGATATTCTTGATCTCAAAACCATTTATGGAGTGGCAGGTTAGAATAGTAATTATGTATTCTGCTTCCAACTCTTTATGGAAATTGGATTTTTAATTACAGATGTATATAATTTCATTGAAGTTATTAAGAGAATAAAATAATGGTAGATTTATTTTTGTTGTCATCATGAGTTGTAGGCTATTGAGGTAAAGTTGAAGTTTTAATTTTCTTCAATAAGGGCTGGAGAAAACTTGTTTCTTTCCTTGTAGTTTAAATTTATCAAGTGGCATGTGAGGTTAACCTCTACATATTGCTTCTATATGGGGTCTAAAGATGTTGAGTCTGTACAAACAAGGATATTGTATAGAGTTATGTTAGCATTGAATAATTTTTATGAATAATATCTTGATCAATACTTTGATGTATATTTTTTACATGGACTATGATCAACTATTTTAGTATTTTGATCAAGACTTTGATGTATATGTAGCCACTCCCTAATTAGAGAACAAAATTTTCCGAGAGATATATAGGTAAGAGTTTCTAAACAACCTGCATAGTTGTTTTTTATTCAACATTTTGAAATGTTTCAAGCTTCTAAATACATTATTTCTATCTTAAAAATCAATAGCAGACATTATGGCATGGGGCAAGAAGAATTTTTTTTTTCTACCCATAGGGCTGCACACAAAATTGCCAATGGTATGCAATTTTTTTTCATTCATTTTTATTCACATTTCATTAAGTTTCCTTGTGAGCTTTGGTTTATATTTTTTGTTTTATAGAGAAAATTGCAATCTTTTTTTATTGTTGTGATGGTTTCCAAATTCATGGTGGATAGTGGGACTGATGTTAATCACAGGTTTCAAATGTGTACTTGTTGCTAACAAATTTGTATCTTATAGATAGTTAGCACTTTATCAGATATAGAGATTTAGTTGCTCATGTATTTTCTAAGTACTTAAACGTTTACCCTTATAATATAGATCATATACTGCACTATGATCAACTGTTTTATTTTTTTTACAAATTCAACTCACTTTCTAATAATATTGGTTTTCTCTTTTGTTTCAACTCACTCTTGTTCTAGTCATCTTCTTACACCATACACTCCCTCCTCTGCAAGAAATTGGCTTTATGATAGTCAATATTAGAGGAGCTAAGCATAGTCTGCATTAGAGGAGCTATTCTTCAATAGGCTATGCACAATAATTATTGCTTAGCTAATATCTAAAATTACATATAGATTTTGACATCTACCCTTGGCACATTCCATTGTAAATATTCAACTATAGACATTTATGTATAGTATAGTTTTGCAATTGATGTTTATAAATAAAATGTCCTTGTGTTATGTGACATTTATGTTAATTTCATTCTATAATCATTGATTCTTTTATTGCCATGAATGCTCATCTTAAGGCCATTGCAATCTATTTTCTATTCCCTCTAAGAAATAATGATGCTTATTTTTGAGTCACCAACATTTGTTTGTTACAATGTCTAAGGAAGAAAAGCCATTGATCAGATCTAAAGCCTTAGCGATACTGAACTAGATGCTTCAAACATTTTTTATTATTCCTCTTAGAAAAAGAGACAATAGCTTTACTGCTAAGATCTTTGCCATAATTCCCTTATGAAAAAATTTTGGTATTTCATTTACATTTAATTACGATCACTTTAAAAAACTTTATTTCAATACAGCCAGAATTGCTCCAGGCAGGGACTCTAGCTAGTGCACAACTCTTGTTTATTTTATAGTTTCTTTTCCAAGGCTATTGTAGAATACTTTATTTAGCTCATGTTTTTATTCTCTATTTTCAAAAATATGAGTGGGATTTTCTTTAAGATGCATTGGTGAAATTTGCATAATTTATTTTATTTTTTATTTAATTTTATATTTATTTTTAGATATTATATCTAAAATTGACCATTGTCATTATCTAATTATTTTTCTATAATTGATTGAATATAACTCTAGTTATTCAATTAGCTATCCAATTTTCATCCCCTTATTAATTAAATAATATTTTATTATTTAATTAATAAGAATTTTATTCATCCACTATGAACATTACTATTTACCTGCACACACTTCTTATAGATTAAAATCAAAGACAAAAATATTCACACAAGATATTGAACGATGAATATGGATATGGAGGGATATGGATTCTTTGAATGCAAATGTTAAATTGCAATGTAGTGAGCACTTATTTTGATATAGTGATGAGCTCAAAATATGCTCATAATTTGAGTATTATGATGTATTTTTAATAACCGTACTCTTATTACTAATGGTTGTTTTAAATCTTTTATCTAAAATCAGTTAGTATCATGTAGCCACACATTCCTATATTCCTGTAGCTTAGCATCTCTATGTGTCCGCATTAATTACCCTGTTTGACCTCCTGAATGACTGATATAATGCATATGGTTTTTGAATAATGAAATAGATTTAATATATGATTAATGAATGTGTATCATGTTGTTTGCCATGCGTGCTTTCTTTCACTTCTATCACCTTTTGCATCACAGGTTGTTGAAGGAAGCATGAACGAGTCAAGCGCAACAGATCTCGGCCTTGCAGTAAAGTCCATTTCCAGCACGACATCAAGGAAGTTGTTCCAGCGAAGACTCTCTGACCGGGTCATTGGGAAGAAATTTGAATGATCATTAATCTGGGAAGAGTGGAATGCTAAATTCTCTCTGAATCATGTTGAATGGATATGCTTTCATTTATGAGAAGTCTATTCCTCAGTTGCAGGCTACATTTATGTCCACATCTTTCTCTGTTAGAGTTAGGTAGTTAGTTGCTTTTCTGATATAAATAAGTGTTCCTCCTGCGCAAGTGAGCAAGCATAGCATGTATGAGTTAGTATTATAATAAGAATTAGATTTTTGTGTTAGTTTTCTGATAAGTAGAACAATCAATGTATATGATTCCAAGTTCATGAATAAAAGTTGAAGTTCTGAGTTCAATTCTTGCATAAACTAGTTGATGCTTGCTAAGGGGGCCCACTTAGTGAGTATTTGTAGTTAGTTAGTTGTTTATCTTCTATTTATTGTAAGTTAGATTTCATTCTTAAAGGTTTCAATGCAAACTCAGTCTTATATTGTTCCTACAACATCGAGAATCCATCCCTATGTTTGTTCCTGCAGGATAAGGCTAGTTCATAGTTTGTTTCTTAGTAATAGTCATCATGATTTCTGTTTTGATTAAGTTATGCTTAAGTTAAGAAGACTTTACATTACATTCCTGTAGCATAAGTAGAATTCCTTCTAAGCATTTATTTATGGTAAATTGTGACTGAAACTAGTTCTTAGTGCACATACAGTGCCGCTCCATTTCAAGTATACGTTCTCTGGTTTGACAATGTAAATGAACGACCATAAGAAGATGTTAGTCACTTGTTGGAATGTCCAATTCCTAGGTTAGGATTTTCCATGACTTTTATATCCTTTTGTGGGTGCGACCATTTTTGGCACTATTGTCGGGGATGGTGTCAAGCTAAGAACCTGTCATACTCATTGATAGTAGTAGTTTAGGCTGTTATTCAAGTATTTTTAAAATTCTTTCAATTTGCAGGTTAATTCTATTGCATGCATAGAAGAAGAGACACTCTGGGAAGATTCCTCCCTAACCTTCCATTCATTAATAAATTTTTTTAACCAGCTTATAATCTATTTGAGGAAGGAGGAGACCAAGATATCAATCCATTTGCTGAAAACTTGCTTGTTAAATTGCCATTTGATCTAGCTAACGAAGAACCTGAAGAAAATCCATTTGCTTTGATACTCCATCAAGCAACTATGGCACGTAATCCATCTAATCGACCTCCTAATTTTGAATTCCCCATCATTGCTTAGCAAGATAATGATAACCTTAAAAATAATCCTTCTTCATTACTTCCCAAGTTCTATGGACTAGTTATAGAGAACCCATAAACTTTCTTGTTTGAGTTTGACATCCTCTGTCGTAGCTATGATTACACTTCAGATGATCACAGGCTAAACTTGTTTCCTGCTACTTTGAAAGAAGGAGCTCTTAGATGGTTCATGAGTTTGGGAAGGGGTGTTGTTGATAATTGGGTAGCCATGCAAATAAAATTTCTTGATAAATACAAGGAATATTGTAAGAGTGGTAGTAAGGGTGATGATATATTCAGGATTCAACAAAAGGAGGATGAAAGCCTTGAAGACTATATCTCAAGATTTTTGTTTTCCCTAAAAAAAATTCAGACCATACTCTCAATGAAGAATGGCATAAACTACTTTTTCTAAGGGGAATCAGTGACACCTATATAGATGCCTTGGATCTGATGGGAGGAGGAGATATAACCCAACTGCCTTGGGATGATATCAAGAAAATATGTCTCAACTACTCTTGAGCAATTATTAAGAAGGGTAGAGGTCATCAAGCCACAGTGGGAAAGTCTTCTACTAATGGAGTTTCACAGATGGAGATCAAAAATTTGTTGTCTGATTTCAAGCAAGATATCATAAACAATATGGCTACATAGTTGGATACTATGCAAGCTCAGAAGAAACATGAGGAAGTTGAAGCAATCTTAGCTGAGTTCTATCCACATTGTAGACATAAGAAACGTGATTGCAAATGTAAGATGGTGGCTAACATGGAGGCTAAGCAGTTACCTACTGATTTCAAGATAGTAGAGGGTGATGATGACCAAGTATTCTTCATTGCAAAAAGGCGACCATGGGTTCAAAGACAAGGTATGCCTCAAGACCTTTTGACTTTTGGTAATCCTTATTCTAATTACAATAACCAATGACAACCTACATATGGCCCATCACCACCTTGGAATAATTTTCTTCCACACTGGGTTAACTATCAGAGTCCTTAATGGCAATCTCCTCAAGGAGGTTGGCAGCAACCACAAGGATAATGAACTCCACCCCAAGGTAATTGGCAACAGACTCCTCAATGGAGAGGTCCTCAACAATGGCAGAACCAATTCTCTGGATCCCTGCAGCCTCAATAGCCACAACCTTTGGCCCTTATGCCACCTCCTGCAACACCTGCAAAAAATACTAGCCCTCCAAAACAAACCCCTATGCCTGCTCAACCATTGCCAAATCCTAATAATAAGTAGCAACAACAACAAAAGCCTATGTATTTTGCAGAAGCTAATCAGTATCCAGCTTATGCCCTAAATATTCATGATATCCATCTCAGGTCTAAACCACTCTCCTTGCTCCACAACTGCCTGCAATTATAGAGATTCCAGATTTTCCCTCTAAACAACCTACTGATCCTACAGAAAATATCCCTGTATCAGATACTATCTCTAAGGAGCCTGTCCTATAGTATTAGGCCAAATCGCCTTTTCCTCAGAGATTGCAAATTACTACATCCAAGTCTATGGAAGAGCCTACCTTTGATATTTTGGATCAGCTGAAGAATGTACACATTCAAATTCCTCTTTTTCAAGCCATTAAAGATGTCCCAATTTATGAAAAATTCATTAAGGAGGCTTGTTTAAAGAAACTAGGAAGAAAGAAAAAGGATCCCCAAACTATCCATGTTCTAGGATAGTTGGCAGATATTATGTTATGGAAGGTAGTCATTCCAAAATATACTGACCTTGGGAGTTCTGTGGTACAAATAAATATTAATGGCCAGATAGTAAAGAATATTTTAATTGACCTTGGTGCAGCCATCGATGTAATGACCAAGCATACTATGGAGTCTTTGAATATCTTAAACATTCGGTCTACACCTACCATCCTACAGCTTGCTGATAGTTCCACAGTAACACCTAATGGAGTGGTAGAAGATGTCATTGTCATCCTTGAGTCTTGGGAGTACCCAACAAATTTCACCATATTGTCCACTAAGGCAACTTTGGGAGGATATTCCATCATCCTAGGTAGACCATAGTTAGCCACAGCTGATGCTTTTATAGGATGTCATTCAGGAGACATGACAATTTTTGATGGTCAGTAAAGAAAGAAATTGGCTTTATACCCACCTGCTCAGCCTCAACCAGACTTGTTTCAATCAATTTGGTTAGATTTAGGAGAGAAAAATGAAGAAGTCAATTCATTGGCTCAACTAATGATGCTACAAACTAATATATTTTCATAGCTTTAGAGTGAGGATGACCTGCTTTTACACGTTTTGTAGTCCAACTCTGATATGAGTAGCCCATCTGTTCCAAATAGCTGTCCTCAGCAGTGTTTCTTGCAGCAACTAAATTCTGAGAGTCTGCCATCTAAATCTCCTGCAGTTTATCACAATTTTCTTCCATATGAAATACAGACACCACTTTATCAGCAGCCTCCATGAATGATCTTACCAAGCAAGTAGAAGTGTCTCCAGACTGCTGTCTGAACATCAATAATAAGCTGCCTCAATCTCAACAAATTTCCCTAGTCACAATGTTGCAAGAACAACACAAAGTTTTTGCATAGGACTATGGGGATATGAAGGGAATAGATCCTCAACTCTGTACTCATAAAATCTACATTAAGGAAGACTATTCACCTATTCGATAACCTCAAAGGAGGATAAACCCAACACTCAGGGAAATAGTTAAAAGTGAGCTCAAAAAATTGTTTGATGTTGGTTTTATCTACCCCATTTCAGACAGTCAATGGGTATCTCCATTGGTGATTGTTCCTAAAAAAGGTGGAAAATGGAGAGTTTGTGTAGACTACAAGGAGCTGAACACAACTAAAACATATCACTTTCCACTACCATTTGTTGACCAAGTGCTAGACTCATTGTCTGGTAAAAAGTATTTCTCCTTTTAGGATGGATATAGTGGGTATAATCAAATTAGAATTTCCCCTGAGGATCAAGACAAAACAACTTTTACCAGTCCATGGGGCACTTTTTCCTACTCTGTCTTACCTTTTGGACTGTGTAATGCACCTGCAACATTTCAAAGGGTAGTGATCAGTATTTTTGTTGACATTTCTCATGATTCTATGGAAATCTACATGGATGACTTCACCACTTATGGAGCTACTTATGAAGAAGCATTAGTAAATCCAGAGAAAGTGTTAAAAAGATGTAAGGAGAAAAATTTGTTTTTGAATAGTGAGAAATGATTTATGATGATGCAAGAAGGAATTGTTTTAGGCCATCATATCTCTCAAGCAGGAACTCAAGTTGATCCTGCAAAAATAGAAGTTATTCTAACTTTGCAAAAACCTATAAAACAAAAGTATGTTAGAAGCTTCCTAGGACATGCTGGATATTATAGGAGATTTATCAAAGATTTCAGCAAAATAGCCAATCCATTATATGCCTTATTGAGTAAAGATGTTGAATTCAACTAGACTGAGGCCTGTGACAAATCTTTCCTATAGCTTAAGAACTTACTTACTCAGACACCTGTTCTTCAAGGACTAAAGTGGAGTTTTCCCTTTCATATACACAATGATGCTTCTGATTATGCCATAGGGGCCGTCTTAGGATAGAAAGAGAATTCCATAGAGCATGCCATATATTTCATTAGCAAAAAACTTCAAGGCCCTGAATTAACTATACTTTCACAGAGAAAGAATTGCTAACAATTGTGTATGCCCTAAACAAGTTTCGACATTATGTCACTGGTTACCAAATATTTGTCCATACAGATCATGCAACAATAAGGTACCTCATGATTAAGTCTGCCATATATGGCAGATTAGCAAGATGGCTCCTATTATTGCAGGAATTTGATATCACAGTTATTGATAAGCCAGGCTAAGCTAATGTGGTGGCTAATTTCTTGTCAAGACTTAAAAAAACTACACCTACCACCCTTGAGGTAATTGATGATAGTGTTCCCAATGAAAATCTATTTTCTATTGTTGCTCAAACTCCATGGTATGCATATATTGCAAATTATTTAGCAGCCAACAGGATCCCAATCCACTTCTCACCAAAGGCAATTGTTGGTAGAGAAAATTTTTAACTTTTCATAGATTGCAGATTGTTTATTTTACACAGGACCTAACCAAGTCATGAGAAGGTGTGTTAGGGAAGATGAGACCTATAAAATTTTGCATTCCTATCATGACGAACCATGTGGAGGGCACTTTGCAGCCAAGAGAACATCTATGAAAGTGCTTACTATAGGATACTATTGACCTACACTCCACAAAGATGCAACAGCCTACACTAGAAAATGTGATAGATGTCAACGCATGGGGAGACCAACAAGATTTGATGAAATGTCCCTGTATCCTCAAGTGGTAGTCAGTCCCTTTGACAAGTGGGGCATGAAACATTTTGGGCCTATTGATCCTCCATCCAATGGAAAATCATACATTTTGGTTTGCACTAATTATGTAACCAAGTGGGTGGAAGTGAAAGAAATGACACATGCTCGTGACAATAAAGTTGTTGAGTTCCTATATGAGAAAATTTTTACTCGGTTTGGGGTCCCAAGGGAACTTGTTACTGATCAGGGAGCTCAATTTACATCAAACTTAATCACTACATTGATGAATGATTACAAGATCAAGCACAGAAAGTCTAGCCCCTATCACCCTCAAGCCAATGGTTAGGCAGAGTTACCAATAGAGAAATTGAGGCAATCCTTACTAAGACAGTACAATTACACAAGAAGGATTGGAGTAGTTGCCTTCCTGAAGCAGTCTGGGCCTATAGGACAACATGAAAAACAACTACAGGGTTCACTCCTTTTGAGTTACTCTATGGAAAAACTGCCATGTTGCCAATAGAGTTTGAGCATAAGACCTTAAGGACTGCTCTCCAACTTAACATTGATATTTCAGAAGCCCAAAAGGAACGCCTCCTGTAGCTGAATGCATTGGATGAGATAAGGAAAACTGCCCTGCAACATACTGAAGATATCCAACAACAAAGGAAAAAATGGCATGACCACCATCTCAGAACTAAGTAATTCTTTGTCAGTGATTGGGTGCTATTTTATGACTCCAGGTATAAGGAAAATCAAGGTAAACTCACCACAAGATGGCTTGGTCCTTATGAAATAGAAAATGTGTTTGATAATAGTTTAGTTCAGTTAGCTACAATAGATCCTGTCTGATTCAAGCTATTGGTTAATGGACACCGTCTTCGGTTGTATCATAAGCCAACGTCCAAAGAAGAATTTATGAAGCAGTTTGTTTTGGATGCGGCCACTGATCTTCCTGCAGCAAAAGGCTTTGACCTTTCTCCTGCAACATCTCTTTAAAATTCTACGTTGCATGCCCATAATAAAGGTTTCATTTTTAAGGAAGCCACCTTCATCACTTTTCATCCATCACCACCATTCATTTCCTCTTCTTCCACGTCACCCATTCATATCATCCATCCTGTCGTACTGCCCTCATTTATGCTTTCAATTCTAGCCATCATTTTATGATGATCTATGATCTTTCCCAGCATGTATGAGCACTTATTACAAGGTACACTATATCTTTTATTGTCACATCATTTATTTATTTCATTTATTCATTAATTGCTATGTACATATTGTGAGAGGTAAAACCTTTCATTTATCATAGATTGACAAATATGGCATAAATTTATCAATGTTGAACAAATGAGATAATCCCTCTCCCTATGAAATTATTGAGCAAGCATAAAGGAAATAACGACATCCAACTAACATAAAATCATAAGCAACATAAGCATGACATTTATTCCTAAACTACTCAAACACCATCTCATAGGGGGATTGGTGCTACTTTGATGTGGAAAGTAGCCCTTTCCCAACCCCTTTAGATAAGCTAATGATAATGATGGACAAGATCATTTCTCCAATGAAGAAAGTGACCTTGCATGAGATGTAGATGAAATTGTTAAGATTGTGGAGTGGATGAACAAAATCAGATCTCCATGTGAAGAGAGTGACTTTGCATAAAGATTGTGGAGATGATGGATTTGTGAAGAGATTGTGAAGGATTTGCTCAAAGATGAAGCACCTATTTAAGGATTTTCAAAATGATAAGTGTTGAAGAGGGACCAATGTGGGACTAAAGATTAAGCCAATGATAGGAGGACACTTGTCATCATGTGATTAGTTGATGCATGTGCAAGATTTGGGAAGAGTGCCCAAGAGGGGGAAAATTTGAATTCAAATTTTGCCATAAATGCTGAGAGGGGGACAAGGAAAAACAACAATAAATGCCATGTTTGACTTGTCATGTTGAGGGAAAATGAGTGTTTTAATAAATCAATAAAATTGATTTATTGTGCAAGTGGCTAGGTCTAGATAATGCAAGTGGGATGTGATTAGTATTAGATTAGGATTAGATGATGATTATGTATGCTGATTTAATGCTGATTAGATGATTTGACTTTTTGGACTTTGATAATTGATTTATTTAAATCTGATTTAGGATTTGATTTAAATGGCTTTTTTGATTTATTTAATTAAGTGGATGATGCAAGATGAAGGTTGAATGCTAAGATTTATTTGATAAATGAACTTATTTAATGAATGGATGAAAGTGATGAATTTGCCTAATGTAAGAGCTAATTTGACCGAATCTGATCGAATGCATAATGTGAATTTTGCATGTCTACATTTTGCCCTCTTTGAAGCAATGTACTTGTTGCGTTGGTTCAAAGAATAAACTTGCCGCGATCGAAATTTTAAAAATTTCATGATTTTCAGATGCCCCAGCGGAAAGAAGTACACTGGTACATTGCCCCCTCGAGAGATCGAGCGAAAAGATTCGATTTGAGGGTCGATCTCGCGATAAAGAGGTTCAAAATGGATGGTTATGGATGACGATGCAAATGAGATGATTTTAAGATGCTTAAAATAACAAAGCTATATTATCCTAAACAACTTAAATGATGATATGATGTAAGATGGATGAGATTGATGATGTGAATGATGTGATATGCTGTGATTATGCAACGGATGATTTATGATATGCTTAGACTAACAGATCTATATTATGATGATGATATGCAATGCATGTGAAATGATCGATGTTTCCTATGATGTATGATATGAATGATATGTGATATGCTAACTGTTTGTAGATGCAAGATGGATGCATGATGGATGCATGACGGATGCATGATGTTAGTGCGGAAATGAGATGATGACAAGAGGATCCAACAAGTCCATGATTGGTCGAGACTTTATTAGAGATGATGATGATAGATGATGATGATGATTTGCTTATCAAGGATTGGGATTTTCAAAGGATCACTTACTTTATTTTTGATAACACACCTAAGTACGATGCATCAAGGTATAAAGGACCAGGATGGCGTTGTACTTAGTGTGATGGACTTTGACTCGACAAATAGATAGGAGTATTCTTGTTCACACCTGACATACAGAAACCTTGCTAGAGTACCCTAACAAAATAGAGTATTAGCTGAGTTATTTTACAAGAGCGTCCAACAAGCACAGCAGACAAAAGAATAATGATCGTTGCCCCATTCCTATCTCTCTAAATCCTTCGTTCGGATATCATCGAGACGTCCTTGGAATGAGTGCCAAATAAGATAAGTCAAAAGATAAAGACCAAGTACACAAAACCGTAATGTTCTTCATACCTCTAATAAAGGGATTTGTTTTGATAGGATAAAATTCAATTGATATCATAAATGATGCCCAAGACGATATATCTGGGACATGCATTATGGGATGATGATGGTTTGATAGGATGAATTGATGGGCTATTGATATAAGGTGTTGATCAAAGAGTTTGATTTGTTTTAAAGATTTGTTGTAGCCCGATTTTGGTTTCTGATTGAAGTTTGTTTTCTGTACATTGCGGCTTGTTTCTGTTTTGAATTTACTTAAAGGGATGAAGGTGATGATGTCGGTTTATTATTATGGATGATTGATTATTCCAGTGGTAGCGAAGCGGGATGGTGGATTTTTTCAAATATTTGGATGTTTTTGGCGTTTTACGCAATCATTTTGCGAAGTTTTTGGTGTTTTCAAGATTTTGCGATGTTTTTGATTTTTCGATTTTCTGATGTTTTTGGATTTTGATATTTTTTTGAATGTTTTTGGATTTTGATGTTTTTCAAATGTTTTTGGATTTTGTGTCTTTTGAATGTTTTTGGATTTTGATGTCTCGGGGGCTAATCAGATATTAGCCTTGCCTACGTTTAAGCTCAGAGACGACGTAGTTCGGATTGCAATGTTTTTGATGTTTTCTGTTTTCAAGTTGTTTTTGGATTTTGATATGATTTGGATGTTTTTGGATTTTTTTTGATTTTCTGATGTTTTTGGATTTTCTAAGATTTGAGGATTTGGATATGGACATGTGTGATGATATCAGTGCTCTGTTTAGGATTTTTGTAAAAAAACAAGATAAGGTTGAACGATCGAGGTCGACAGATTGATGATGATGATAACATTGTTGAGGATGCACAACAATGCAATGATTGATTGATCAAGATTGATGATGATAACATTGTCGAGGATACACGACAATGCAAGGATAGTGTTAAGCAACACAAGGATTTGGGAAAGATATCCCCAAGATGATGATGGATTGATGATGATTTGATCAAGACTGATGATGATAATCATTGTTGAGGATGCACAACAATGAAAGGATAGTGTTAAGCAACACAAGGATATCCTGATGATTTCTTGATTATATTTAGATTGATCATGATTGATGAAGCTTGGTTTGAAACAAAAGATGTTTGGATGATTTGATGTGACGTTTGATGTGCAGCTTAGATGCGACTGATATCAATTGATGTTTGATGAAAGACGAAGACTGATAAGGAATGTCTTCTCGTCAAAATGTGCCATGGGTTAGTGATTCAGATTTTTTCGCTCACAAGTGGTGGACCAATTTGATTTCATGTTTTCCAATGTTCGGATCGCCACATAAGGCGAAGGATATAGATCAAGATTTATTCTCGAAGCAAGATGGATATATCTGCCCCCAATGTCTAGCAATGTATGGAATGCGATGGATGGATGCTTGGATAGGTGTATGGATGGATGGATATGCTAAGCATGCAAAGTATGCCAAGGATTATCTTGCGATAAGATAAGGTGTTCGGATAATGAATGCTCATTTGGATAATGCTTCATAGCTCAGATAATGCTGCATAGGATAGGATCGATGAAAATGACCCATGTCAAGATGTTTTACCATAAGCAAGCATAAAGCGTGCCCCAAAATTGTATCAAGATCAAGATAACTAAGATGATGGATGCAGATATATGCGAATGGATTGGATAAATGGTTCATGGATGGATGGATTTATTATGGATATGATGGATGGAATGCTCGATTTATTACGGATGGGATGAGATGTTTTCAACTGAACTGGCACACGTAGATGCTCGATTCTACACATGACGCCTGTTTGCCAGGTTTTCATCATGGTCTTGCCCAAAGCACCACCGTAGTGGTTTTCACTAGAGGACGATTTTTATCTTTACTGTTTTCAATCCTTTTTCTAATTTTTTTGGATTTTCATATTTTTTGATTTTTTTGTATTTTTCTGAAAGATTCATGCTGAACCACCTGGTGGTGTTGACGTAGACGCTTCTCTCATAATGTATACATCCCGATATCATAGCAGAAGGCTGCTTTGCTAAAAGATCGTGCACTTGAATGCATTTGGGATTCTTGATCTGCCATTAGATGCAAGTCAACTCTGTCTTAGTGCGCTTTGCTCCAGCGATACAGAATTACTTATGAGAATCCTTATGATGAAGGGTCTTTGCCAATACGATTAATATAGAATTGGATATCATGTGTGGAGGCATGGATGGAGTGTGTTTATGGATAAGAGATGGATTGGTTGCCAGTTTGGAACCTTTGACTCTCAAACTTGGGAAGATGAGCAATGATGGGGTGGAATCTGTGTATGGAATTAAGTTGCTTGATATACTTTGTATGTCGCTTGAAAAGCCTGCTTTTGATTTTGCGGACATCTTTGATGGATACCTTTCCCTCTTTTAGTTTGCCCCACAGTTTCTTTGACTGATGGAGTTTGATAGCGATGATCTTTCTTTGTATTCTTTGGTATCCATTTGTGTTTGATTTGTCCATTATGCTTCTCAGTTTCTTTTGATTTGATAACGTTCTTCGTACTTTGATTCAGATATTCCTTTTGATGTTGGTCCCAATTCATGGATGGGGTGATGGGTGGATGAAGATTCATGGCGTGGCTGGTTGTAGTATTGGCAATGGTTTCATCATAAGAACTCTTCGTGCCCCCTATGTTGACGTTTGCTTGAGATGAAGTTGCCCCCAGTATGGTGATAGTATCACCTTCATGCTTTGATTCTACTTGCTTTGAGATATTTTGTTCAGTAAACGTGCTTTGACAAATGATCACCGTAGATGACATTGTTTCAATTTTTCGCTCTGCTAACTCTGGATTATCCTGTTCTTTCTGACTTGTTTCCTTGAGTGGATAATGTTTGATATCTTTATTCATGATGTCCTCAATCTGAACTTGGGACATGTTTGATCCTGATGTTGACAACTCCATTTGATTGTAGGAGTTAAGAATCTGCTCTTTTTGTGTAACAAAATTTTGTTCTAAATGAAGATCATCTACGTGCCCATCTGTAGAAAGCATCTCATGGGTAGATGGAGGAGTATGGATATGATCATCTTGCATAGATAGGAGAGTGTCCATCAGATTATTGTAGTATCTTGAAGATACAAATTCTTGATCTTGATTAATTTTGAAGTTGCTTTTAACATGCTTTGGATCAAGTTCTTGACATGGGTCAGTTTCAAAGGATGGACTGCTTACAAATGGCTCTTGGATATCTTCATTATGCATGGGAAGTGGCTTAATATCTTCATGATTTTTGAGTGGACTTGGATCAGGTGTTGAGTTGAAGATTCCTTCAATATCGGCAATCATGAGGTCGAAGGATGTCAATATGTCTTGGAAAGGGCCATTGCTATACCTTGGTGAAAGATTCTGATCATGCTTTGGCATAAATTCTTGAGATATGTCCTCTACCTCATTAGGTGATGTAGATACATTTTCAACATGATCACTGGTCGATGCCTCGTTGGATGAAGCGAAAATATCTTTATTGATGGATAGATTTTGAACATTGTTTTCAACAATTGCAATAGAGAGATTTCTAATGTCTTCAACCATAGGGTCAAATGATGTTGACATTTCTTGAATTGGATCATTGTTGGGTATTGTCGATGTATTTTGATCATGATTGAGAGGTGACTCTTGACATATATTCATTTGATCATTGGATGGAGTAGACACAACTTCAAGGTATTCAATGATGGAGTGATCTTGATCTTTGTTCTCAACAGTTGTTATCTTTTGTGTTTGTGCTCGTGTTGGTTGGGTAGCTTGAGAGGTTTGAGCAATTTGAGAGGATTGTTGCACTTGTTGAGCTTGTGTTGCTTGTTGCATGGCTAGATATTGTTGGTATCCTTTTTGAAAAGCAGCTTGTAATGTCACATTGTATTGGATTGATGTGGTGGAAATTGGTGGTGGTGGGGGTGGTGGTGGATTCGAAATCATGTTGGATGTAGTGACAAGTGTTTGAGATACGCTTGGATTGATTGTGGGGGTTTGAGATGTGATGGGCGTGATAGTGGTGTTTGGAATGATTGAAGGGATAGTGATGGTTGGAATAACTGAGGTGATAGGTCCTTGGGAGACCGTATTTTGATTGGTTGGGATCATCATTGTTGCTTGATTGGATACCATCTGTTGGTGCGATGTCGATGGTATATTCAAAGGTTTTGACGTGATGGTTTGATTGACGTTAGTTGGATTGAATTGGGTGGCGTGATTGGTGTTAGGTAAAGGGGGAATCCCTAAACCAAGGAATGATGTAGGTAATGGTGGTGGAGATTTCCCTTGGCGCAATGCCTCAACTATTTCCGCAATTTGATCTTGCCAAATTTGTTCTTGATTTTGATCTTGACTCACTTGAGATAGTTGATTTGGCTTGTGTTCAAGTAGTTTTGGCATGCATGTTTGCAGTTTTTGAATGGGATTATGGGAAAATTGACTTTGGATAATGTTCTGATTTGGGATGATGTTTAGATTTGGCATGATAGGATGAACATTGTTGGTATTGGGAATCATTTTTCCAAAGTTTTCCGAGTTAGGATTCATGTTTCGAAAAGTTGCACTTGGTACATCCACATTTGGTTTGTAGGGATTTGGTGAAATGATGTTGTTCGTTTCAAGGCTCATGCATTGATTATTCAATTGGTGGATTTGCAGATTTGGACTTAGATCTATCATTGGGAAATGTGTTCCAAACTTTGACATGGGCATACTCACACTTGTTGTACCATTGATATTTGTCGAAGGCAATGATCCTATGCATGGATTTTGATAATTGATAGGCATTGCAAGGCTTTGAAGATTCAACTGATTTGGATTACCCAAGATGTATGGATCAAGTTTATATTCCATGTTCTTCTTGTGTTTTGACCTTGTTATGAAAGTGACTTCTAAGGTTCTTAGGACCAATGGCAAGATGGAGGATGAAAGGTGGATGATATGAGTGATGAACGTTTAGGAACTTTGAATCAATGCTAGACTTAGGGCTTGATTTTGATTGTTTGATGTGGATCATGAACTTGTAAACCCTAAAATGTTGGATGTTATCTTAGGATGAACTTGTTCAAAGAGGTGATAATTTAACTAAGTGTGCGTGGAAGGATTCATCCAAACACACCTAACTAAACAAATGATTTTGATTTGGTTTGGAAATGTACCCAAGTCTAGGTAATGATGTTTTCAAAGCTCTTAAAGTTGTTTGGTGGGATGATGTTGATAAATGTTTGAGTGGATGAAGTGTTTGATTTGATCCTAAGAGACTTAGAGAGACTTTGTTTACTAGGCCAAGGTATTGAAGAACACACTTTTCTCTAAGAGCAATCAAAAGACCAATATGACCAAGAGATATCAAGCACATGTGTGGGGTCCAATTTGTTATCTTTGCTTAGTGTATTCCTTTTACCACAAACACACTCTTGATTAAAGTTTCAAAGTAAGATGTCCAATGTCTAAATTCCTTTTCTTCCCACAAAGTGTTGTGTGGGAGTTCCAAGAAATTGAGGCAAAGGGATTTCCTATTGTTAACCCTAGTTAGAGCAAATGACGATATAAATTCAAGTGATGAGAAACCTCTAAGGACATAATCCCAAGGGAAGGCAACAACACTTAAATTTGTCAAAAGGTATTTGCTCTATCAAAAGGGGTTTGAAATTTGCATGATCATGTTTAAGTGTTTGTTTGCAAAATGTTTTCGAATACCCACTGTGTTTTCAAACAAAAAATAATTACAAGCCCTATGGATGTGATAGACAATGTTTGTTGAGTCCCCACTTGGACAAGTCCAGCTACTCATACTTTTTAGCGGATGGTTAGATGCTTGACCCCCTTTGGCTCCCCTCCACGGCACTCCTTATCGGGGCAGCCAAGCATCAACACCATGAAACTCCCATGGCATGCTTTCCATCTCTACTAAAAGCCGTAAAATTGTGGGGCGGCTTGAGAACCCGTTCTTGCACCAACAAACAGATTAAGGATTTTGGCAAATTCTAACACATAGGTTCTAGTAAGGACTTTCCGTTCGTAGGAGTTGATCAACGTGGCAAGAGTCCCCTTTCGGATCCATCTTGTCGGAGCCAACCGCGTGATTATGGCGTTTAACCAAAATCCTCATTTATATCCCGGCTGGAAATACTCTTGGCTTTAGAGTGTTACGGTTGAGTAAATTAAGCTTGGGAGTACTTTTCCCAAAGGCGAGCCCTCTAAAGATAAACAAAGCGAGCAAAGACACAATCAGTAACTTTCGATCGATCTTTGATGGCACAAAGAAGAGAATGTCTTGAAAAAATACCTCTACTCACACTTTCGCACAAGATGTTCAATTTTTAAGCCCAAAATGAAGTGTTTAAAAGCAATAAAATGTATTTTGAGTGTTTCTCTTGCACCCTAGATCGCATAGCGCAAGGGGAGAGGATACGTACTCAAAAGACAATCACACAAATCAAACACTTGTTCATTTTATACCCTTCAAAGCAATTGTGAATTCGTTTTAAGCACCAAATGAAATGTGAGGATTGCTTGTTCAAATTTTAACCCAAAACGAAATCTAGTAAGTGTGTTCTAAGGTTCGTTTTTAAGCCCTTTGCAATGAAAAACAATTTGTTCATTTTAGACCCAAACGAAAATTAGTGTCCTAAAACGAAAAGAAAAACAAATTCGTGAGGTAGTGTTGATCAAACACTGAAGTGTTTAAAAACACATTGTGTTTTCAAAAAAAAATTTCCCCTCCTTGGTTTTCATTTGATAGCCTTCTCTTTGTTGACTTTTCGCTTCCTTGTACCTTGCCTTTGTTCGCTTTTGGTGCCTTTTCCTTTCGCTTTTCCTTATTCCATAGTTTTCCTAAAAAAAGAAAGAAGACAATAAATTGGTCTCAGTTGCACAAGATTAATGATTTTTATTTATTTTTTATTTTTTAAAACTATTTAAATGACTAATCCATAGGAATCTTTGTTTTCCACAATCTCTTGAAAACATTAAAGCTATGCAATGATTAAATGCAACCCATCAAATATTTGGTTCCTTTGTCATGATGCCCTCTCAGTTCTCGTTGAAAATCCATTCTGCCAGGTACGGATATATTGATTGTCAAGTCTGCAATAAGTGAACTTTGCTTATGTGGTGAACATTATAGAGGGTCTCAATTGTTAATGCCACGCTTAGGAGACCAAATATTTTGAATGAAGCAGGCTTATAGAGATCTTATAATTTGAATGAATTAATTCCATTAAATCCATCTCCATGCCTGCATAAGAAACCAATAGTGAACCAGCAAAACAGGTCAGTAAAAGCCTATATAGATAAAAGAGATAGTAAAAATACAAAATTCCAGAGAGACTTTTGTTGTAAACTTCTCTGCAACGTATTGACACAGCTCGGACGTCTCAGCAACTTCCTGACAGTAAAGGAGTTTCAGCTGTCATGATGTGAAATGGTGTTTTTCGGTACGATTCTTCCCTCATTGACCAAGGGACTGCTCGTGCTTTGACAATAGCTTCTTACAGTCGAATCTCTAGCAAAGATTTCCAAGCTTGAAAGGATCTGCACAAGACTAAATCATAAGTTATATATTATTAAAGTAAAAAGACATTACTTGCAGTCGTCTCTAGTATTTACAAAACCAGCTACCACAGTTTTAAGATTTATTTCTCACAGTGAATGTAGAGAGAATGTGACCATGTGCGCAGGTTTTTTAGAAGTCTTCAGATTCTACAGATTTGAGATATGGGCGCCTATTAAAGATGTCAGTAGCAGTTAATGCAATCCAAAAAGAATCGACTTCTTGGCAGGCCCGTACTTCCTATTTATCAGTTGCTTCCCAGTCTTCTTGTTCCCGCATTTTTGAAATAGTGAATATGCCTTTTTGGTGACTGTGCTTTGGATGAGGCGCTTTGGATGGGCCAGTGAAAATAGGTTTTAAAGACTCTAAAGCTAATTTAAATTGGCAAGTGTAAAAGTATAGCGCCCCCTGCTGTTTAAAACAAATTTCAAATTAATGCCAAAGGCAGGCCTAAGACCAAATTCCCCAGCCTTTTGCTTGCAGACTTTTTTGCGTGGTAGATGTGTATGCAACATCTAATGTCTCCGTCTTTGGAAAATCGTTCTGGTGGGGTGCCACGGGAGCAACTTCTGCCTTCTGGCCTTTCACAAGATCCACATGCTTTGAATTTACTTCACCACCAACAACAGCAGCAGCTTTTACTCTCTCAGCTTAACCTACGCTCTCAGGCTTCATTGCCATCACAGGTATCTCTGCTTGATCAGATTTTAATGCTTGAACAGCAAAAACAGTAGCAGCAGCTTTTACCTCAGGTTCTATTGGAGCAGACTATCTCAAAGGAACGTGGTCTCAAAGGTTGCAATGATAAATACAAAATAAGCATAGGATGAATTTATGACAATAGTATAGGCGCAGATTTTGGTAGACAAGTATGCAAAATGCAGAAGATAAGACAAGGCACGCGAACTGCTTGACAGAAAGCCTGAAGAGCTCATGGAGTACGCTGATTGCAATGTAAGCAGAAGAAAACAGTGGGTTCTAGGAGAGCTGGAAAAGCCTCACGTACTGGATCTGTCATAACAAGAACAACTCCCTTGGCTATGGAGATCAATAGAGAAGCCTCACCATCTTTCTGAAACGTATTGCAGCTTCTCAAGACCGCACAAGCTTAACATGGGTTGAGCCACGGGGATTACACTCACTACAAGAGGTATTGTTATGCACGGCTGCAGAGGCTGTACAAGTTTTTGAAAATAACTTACGGTCGTGGCAAGTATTCTCAAAAAGCTATAACCGAGTCCCCTTCAAGTTAATGCACATGGCCAGGTAAGGCCAATCGCCAAAATGGAGGCATACATAGGGCACACGACAGAATGCTTGAAAGACATGGTCTCATGGCTGCGATGATATCACTACCTCAACACTTTGGAACAGGAATGTTATAAAAAAAAAAATGTCAACTGTGATCTATTTGAAATTTTTACCAGCAGCATAACTAAGAAGTTGTTTCTTTTATTTATATATATATCAACAGTTTAGCAACAACAAACTTTGTATTATGCATATGAGATAGATTTCAGTGATTTAAAAAAAAAAAAGAAATAATCAAAAGAACAGATTGGTGGATGCAAATAACGCCCTGTGTTATGTGCAAGTGTAAATAACTAATGGTAAAAGTAAAACCCACTTGCCAATAGATGTTTCAAATAACAGATTCAAAATGTCTCTAGATCTAAACATCTAGAGATTACTTTGCAAGAGTAATCTGACCTGCAAAAGAGAGATTTAAAACAGAAAAACACACACAAAGTTCCTTTTAGCTGACTATTCCCACCTCCGTTTCATCCCTACTTGTTAAAAATAAAAATAAGCTTAACACAATGAAATGGAGGCCCTCCCTCTAGCGCCATAATGTGAGAGGTAAAACCTTTCATTTATCATAGATTGACAAATATGGCATAAATTTATCAATGTTGAACAAATGAGATAATCCCTCTCCCTATGAAATTATTGAGCAAGCATAAAGGAAATAACGACATCAAACTAACATAAAATCATAAGCAACATAAGCATGACATTTATTCCTAAACTACTCAAACACCATCTCATAGGGGGATTGGTGCTACTTTGATGTGGAAAGTAGCCCTTTCCCAACCCCTTTAGATAAGCTAATGATAATGATGGACAAGATCATTTCTCCAATGAAGAAAGTGACCTTGCATGAGATGTAGATGAAATTGTTAAGATTGTGGAGTGGATGAACAAAATCAGATCTCCATGTGAAGAGAGTGACTTTGCATAAAGATTGTGGAGATGATGGATTTGTGAAGAGATTGTGAAGGATTTGCTCAATGTTGAAGCACCTATTTAAAGATTTTCAAAATGCTAAATTGTTGAAGAGGGACCAATGTGGGACTAAAGATTAAGCCAATGATAGGAGGACACTTGTCATCATGTGATTAGTTGATGCATGTGCAAGATTTGGGAAGAGTGCCCAAGAGGGGGAAAATTTGAATTCAAATTTTGCCATAAATCTTGAGAGGGGGACAAGGAAAAACAGCAATAAATGCCATGTTTGACTTGTCATGTTGAGGGAAAATGAGTGTTTTAATAAATCAATAAAATTGATTGATTTATTGTGCAAGTCTAGATAATGCAAGTGGGATGTGATTAGCCTTAGATTAGGATTAGATGATGATCATGCTGATTTAATGCTGATTAATGATTTGACTTTTGGACTTTGATAATTGATTTATTTAAATCAAAAGGATGGAAAATGATCTAAGATTTGATTTAAATGGCTTTTTTGATTTATTTAATTAAGTGGATGATGCAAGATGAAGGTTGAATGCTAAGATTTATTTGATAAATGAACTTATTTAATGAATGGATGAAAGTGATGAATTTGCCTAATGTAAGAGCTAATTTGACCGAATCTGATCGAATGCATAATGTGAATTTTGCATGTCTACACATATCAGTCATTATTACCCTGATTCTTCGCCTATCATTTCGCACATGTGTGGACACATGCCAAATTTTTAGTAGGGGGCTGGGATTATCCATTTCAAACTTTTTCTTATGCTACTGTCACAACTATTAAGATATTTTTATTTTCTTGTACTTTCCAAATATGACTGCATGTCTTTATCCTAAACAATAATTAACTACTTGATTTGGGTAGTTTTTAACAATCATTTCATGCAATTATCCTTTGTGTCAATCTTGGAAAAGTAAAGAAAAGTGATGACACGACAGAAAGAAGAATTTTCAGAAAAAGTTTTTTTTGAATTTTCAGAATTTTTTTTTTGAGTTTAAGGAATCTCAGCTATGATAATTTGTGAATATGGGTGGCCAGTTAGTAAGACATGAGCCTATAACTCATGAAATCTTGACGCAAAATCTTCAAATAGTTTAGGCATTTAGCAATTGTGGTTGGCTAAATTATTTTCTAAGGTTAGATTCCTTTAATGAGGAAGCTGCAGGTGAGTTTTTGAGAACTATTTTAGAGGGAGAAGCTACAGTGTGGGGTTTGACAGTAGCCGTTACAGAAGATTGGATTGAAAAAGTAACTGGGCTTCCGACGGTAGGAGAAATTTTTTCTTCAGATGCTATCTCTGCTAGGGAAAAATTTACAGTACCAACAGATGGACTCTTTGAGGTTTCCAAACAAGGATGTAAATGAGTGTCACTACCTCCATACCTGGAATATGCTGCCTTCATAATCAGGTACTTGACTTGTGAGGGATGTTTTTCCTATCTTCATTTCTATCATTTTAAACTATTGAGTCATATAAGGCATGTTTTAGCCTTCAATGTTCCAAATTTTTTGTTAAACCTTTTGAAACATTGTGCCCATGAAACCCAGAGGGGTAAGGACAACTTTGTCACCCATCATGCCCTTATTAAACTCTTGATCGAGCGTTTCTTGAGGAATGTATCCCCCCTTTCTTGGCAAGAATTTGTTGCCCAAAAGGGTCTGCAACTTCTAGAGCCTCCTAGAGAACTCCCTGCACAACACAAGAAAAATAAACAGAGAGTAGGATCTACAAGTAGGGAAGCAGAGCAAGAATCATCTACTCCTACAACACATAGTCTTGCAACCTCCACACTAGAGCCCTTTACCCAAGTACAAACCAGGTCTTCCAGTAGAAAAAAAAAGGGAAAATGAAGGTAGGAGAGTCATCTAGGGCAGAACAAACCCTAGAATCTGACCCTCATGTTCAAAAGTGAAAATGTTCTACTCCTGCAACATCTTCCCCTGTAGCAATTTCTCTTGCAGCAATGTCTGTTGCCACTGTAGTTTCACCATCATCTTCTCCTGTCGAGTTTGAATCCTCTAGGAAAGTTAGAAAGAGGAAAGCCATGAGAGTGGCTCCTGTAGCTACAACATTTCCAAAAAGAGTTTTAGCAAGGAAACAACATAAAGTCACCTCAACCTCTGCTCAAACTAAGATTATAGTAATTTCTGAGGAATCTGAAGAATTCAGTCATGATGTTTCTCAGGATGTATCTGAGAATGTTGGACAAAGTCCATTTGTTATTCCTGGGAAAGTGAAAATTGAGACAATGGAAGTTGAGGAAGCACAACATGGTAGTGGTAATGGAAGGGGGATGCCAAGTCTTGATGACTTGGCTGAAGTAGCTAGGCAAGTTTCAGAAGAAACACAATCTCATCCTGAGCAACAACAAGAATCCTTCCTACAACAAGAGGAAGAACAACCTGAACAATTAGAAGTGTCCAATGACACCCCATTACCCCCTGCAACTTGTCAGGAAAATGGTTGTTTATAAAGAACATTGATGATTGAATTTTTGGAATATCTTAGGACTACATGGCAGCTTGTTACATTTCAAACTTTGAGTTTCTGCCATTTAGCTAAAACTAAAATTCGACAAAGTCTTTGGGAGGAAGAAAAGAAGCAATTGAAAAGAAAAATTGAAAGGAAAAAATAGGAAATTCAAGAAATGAAAGAGAAAATGGATGAAATGATGAAGGTAACTAGTAAAATCATGGAATGTAGACCACCACCTAGGGTATATGCCATGTGCCTTAAAGAGCAATTCCTTTGGTTTCAATTGATGAGAATTTCAAGGAATTTAGACCCTGTTATTCACACAACCAAGGAATTTTATGATGCGTATCAAGTAGCGCCTAATTGGTTGAAAAATTCTTTATGTAAATTTTATTTGCATGGTTTGATAATTCCCTCTGAAACAGAGTGGAATCCACTTCTCTACATTGGCGACATTCATCTGAGGTCACTCATGTCTTGGGCGGCCAATGAAACTAATTATGGAAGACAATTAGAGGCTTATGAAGAGGCTGAAAGGAATGAACCTATTCCACTATGACCTGAAAGCTCAGATCACCATACAATTATGAGAACTTGGCTTATTGTTGTTTATGGATTCAATGATCAAGTAGTTAGAATGAAAATATTTGATATCAGGAAGCAGGTGTATGATGAATTCAAAGACCAACCATATTTGTTTTGGAAGCTTTCATCTTCCAAAATTGAAAAAAGATGGGAAAACTAACTGTTGGTATGAGGAAATCTGAGCCTCATAGCCCCCTGAACTTTAAAGCAGCCATCAGAAGGATAGAGAAGTACATGCAACTTGGTCTACAGAAAAGGTTTGAATTATGGCTACCATTAACATTTTGACCTCCAGTTTTGATGTGGCCACTTTACCCTTATTAGGCTACAGATGTTAATGAGGATATAGAAACCCATAGGTATGAGAGATGGAAAAATTTTAGAGGTTTCTACTAAAAATTTGGAACTTCATTGCAGGGCCATGCTACTCCTACTGATTTCAGAGAAACAACCAGGAAGCTTAATGCTGAAGGACCATCATTAGGATGAGTAGGGGGCAAATGATGAGCTTGAAATATGCTCATAATTTGAGTATTATGATGTATTTTTAATACCTGTACTCTTATTACTAATGGTTGTTTTAACTCTTTTATTAAAGACTTTTTATCTAAAATCAGGTAGTATCTTGTAGCCACACATTCCTATATTTCTGCAGCTTAACATCTCTATGTGTCTGCATTAATTACCCTGTTTGACCTCCCGAATGACTGATATAATGCATATGGTTTTTGAATAATGAAATAGATTTAATATGTGATTAATGAATGTGTATTGTGTTGTTTTCCATGCGTGCTTTCTTTCACTTCTGTCACCTTGTGCATCATAGGTTGTTGAAGGAAGCATGAACAAGTCAAGCACAACAAATCTTGGCCTTGTAGTAAAGTCCATTTCCAACATGACATCGAGGAAGTTGTTCCAGTGAAGACTCTCTGACTGGGTCGTTGGGAAGAAATTTGAATGATCATTAATCTGGGAAGAGTGGAATGCTAAATTCTCTTTGATTCATGTTGAACGGATATGCTTTCATTTATGAGAAGTCTGTTCCTTGGTTTTAGGATACATTTATGCCCACGTCTTTCTCTGTTAGAGTTAGGTAGATAGTTGCTTTTCTGATATAAATAAGTGTTCCTCCTGCGTGAGTGAGCAAACATAGCATGTATGAGTTAATAATATAATAAGAATAAGAGTTTTGTGTTAGTTTTCTAACAAGTAGAACAATCAATGTATATGATTCCAAGTTCATGAATAAAAGTTGATGAAGTTCTGAGTTCAATTCTTGCATAAACTAGTTGATGCTTGCTAAGAGGGCCCACTTAGTGAGTATCTGTAGTTAGTTAGTTGTTTATCTTATGTTGATTGTAAGTTAGATTTCATTCTTAAAGGTTTCAGTGCAAACTCAATCTTATATTGTTCCTACAGCATCGAGAATCCATCCATGTGTTTGTTCCTATAGCATAAGGCCAATTCATAGTTTGTTTCTTAGTAACAGTTGTCATGATTTATGTTTTGATTAAGTTATGCTTAAGTTAAGAAGACTTTACATTACATTCCTGTAGCATAAGTAGAATTCCTTCTAAGAATTTATTTCTGGTAAATTGTGACTAAAACTGGTTCTTAGTGCACATATAGTGCTACTCCATTTCAAGTATACGTTCCCTGGTTTGACAATGTAAATGAAAAACCATAAGAAGATATTAGTCACCTACTGGAATGTCCAATTCCCAGGTTAGGATTTTCCATGAATTTTATATCCTTTTTTGGGCACGACCATATAGCATGAAATATTATGCACTAGTGTATAAGGACCAAGGTGACAATGTATCCCATCAATAGGACTGACTCAACAAGCATAAAAAAAAGGTTAGTTCAACACTTCACTAGGTCTCAAAAGGACTTGGTGGTTACAATGAGGAATAATCAATATACATAAGGAATGACCCAAAACAATGCATTTTATGATATTTCTTGAAAATCAATGCAAAATATGTAAAATAGTAGACCACTTCAAGGGGGTGGCCTCCAATAATTAGATAATAATATATGAATTTAATAGTTGATGATATGATGGCTTGTGAGAAGCATGTCCTTATTTATAGGCCTAGCTATGTAGGGACACTCCCCCTCATCTTAATTAAGAGGGATTTGTGTTTTCACTAATATTAATGTTAAAGTTAAGCATGTGTCACAAGTGCTTATTCTTATTATGTACTTAGGAATATATGATACTAGCATCGTAACAACATAAGGTCATAAAGGGCCCTATTGGTACAATGTGGGACAACCATGCAAAAACAACACACACCAAAAATGATAAGACCATGCCTTGGTGTTTACTAGCCAATACATGCACCATGATATGAATGATAATGGTGACCTTAGTGTAATACTAAAATAAGATGCAAGAAAAGAAAGAGAAATAAAAATCTAAAAGAAATAGTCAATTGACACATACCAAAAGTGACTTTACCAAAGGGTGGATGATAAGATGATGCCTGATGTGAGGAATGGTATATCTTGTAAGGGTGAATTGATGGAGGAGATCTAATGGAAAGGGATGTATTAGTGCATGTTATCAAGGTCAAATAATGGTCATGTTTTGTTGGGAAGAAAACCAAAGTAACATAAGTTAGCATCTAAAAAACATAAGAGTGGATCAAAACCTATACAAAAGATGAGATGGGAGATTCACAAGCTTAGGATGGTGTAGATATGCATGAATCAAATATTAAACTCACAATATTAGATATGTCACTTAAATGATGAGTGAGGAAGTGGTTCAAGGTAATACTATTTTGATAAAGATGTAATGGTGAAATTTACATACTCCATACTATTTATTATTTATTTTTGTATTTATTTTGATACATTTTGATTTATGTATACATTGAAAAATAACATAATCTTATGTGAAATTTGGTTCATTTTCCTAGTCTTTACTCATCCATGTACACACATATTCCCATACCTATCCATTACCTTATCCTTGTACATGTAGACTCAAACACATTCATTTTTTTCATACATTTGTCACACTTATTGGTCCATTTACCTATATAGAACTATTAGCTACCTAGATTTGACTATTTAATCAAGTCATTTTTTTAGTTGCAAGATTGACCTTGTTGTTGAGGACTCGAATATTTCCTTTCTAAAATTTAAATTCAAAATTTGATGCACCACCCCTCTTTATTTTCTAAATCCCTAAGTTGGCTAAGTACTTTTTTTGTAAATTTGATGTTATACATGTTAGTATTAAAACACATTCATTAGAATTCATTTTACACATAGAATTCAAAAGAACCCTCTCATTCTAAACAACAAAAGATCAATCAACAATCAAATAAAAGGTCTTGATGTACCAAAAGGAGTAAGAAAATTGCATACATCATTCTAGACCCCTCTTAAGTATTTATTCAAAATTTTATACACACTTCTAAAGGTGGACCTTAGAGAACTCATCTCCCTATTGTTAGGTCTCAAAATCATTGCTCCACTTCCTAAAATGAATTATACCCACAAGGACAAGGATGCCATCATGTGGGTAAAATATTTCATGAAAAAAACTGTGGAGGACTATAAGATAACTCAACAAGAGTGGCTTGGATCTCCTATGCTTCGAGATCAGCTTAGACTCGGGAGGGTGTTCCTAGGGGTATACCTTAATAGGTATTGAAATCACATAAAATGATTAATAATAAGATAAGTAAAATCAAATTGAACTTGATGTATTATCCCCAAATACTATCACTAGAATAAGAATAACTGGCTACATATAACTCTTATATATAGTTGATAACCATATGCAATCATGACCCACATGAGATAGTTTTATTTAAATATCTCTTGAAGATAAATCCCTCATTATAATACGAGGTCATGAATACACAAAAATACTACTATAATATTGGTTTATGTTTGATTTTCTAGTGTGAGATTGATAAATGGTTCTAAACTTGTGCCTATCTATTGGGAAAAAACATCGTAGTAGTGAGAAGAGAAAAAATAGGAAAAAAAGAACATGCAATTATATATCAACATAACCAAAAAATAAGAAACCTTGAAATATAACATACTTAGTAATCCAAACACAACTACATATATATTCATACATAAAATTGAGAAAGAACATTCAAATACTTGCAATGTCCTTAGAAAAATTTGGAAAGGGAAAATCTCTTGCTACAACTAAGAAACCTTCCTAAATACATATAAATTGCCATGGAGACATTCTATAAAAAAATATCATTACAATATTAATCTTATTCTATTTTGGGTCTACAATCTTTCAATAAATAGGACTATGGCATTAATGGATTCCTTGCAACTTCCTTGGCATTTAGAAAGCACACAATGAACCTACCTCTCTTCAAAATGGGAAAAAATTGGCCTATACACTCCCAGGAACCAAAACCTAATCCCCAACAATGCATTAAAATAATCCCCAACAATGCATTAAAATTCATGACAAGGAATAAGTCTCACCCAAAATGAATGCTCCGGATTGAAAGATGTGTTTTGTATTAACTTATGGTAGATGGGTGAATGATACCATGAATGCAAGTAGATGAAATAAGATGTGACCAACAATAATGGTGGTGGTTAAACTTAAAATTTACAACTAAATAGTTCAAGTCCCAAAAAACCATCATGACATCATGTCATGAATTCTTAGTTGGTAGAAAAGTACCAATGACACTTTGATCTACATGGAAAATCATTTGAAACATAATTACAAGCCAAAAACATGACACTCAATTCAATTAGGTGTCAAAACACTCATCTCCAAATCAATAGCATATTGCGGGCCTTTAGAGGTCATCTGAACAAATAAAAAACTTCCTTAGTAAATTAGATCCAATAAGGTTTAGTAAAAAATCCAATGCAATGTCCTTTGTATGGGAAATTAGTCTCAATTTAATATTTGTAGAAAACATGCCCTATTGGGCTTACATGAGAAGTTCAAGTGAAAATGAACTTTAACATTTGGGAGATACATTCAAATAAAATAAAATCACCCAAAAACTATCTACATATCTGTTTTGGTCTTCAACAACTTCTTGCAAGTTGGAAGGCTCCATTAGGTCACTACAGACAATCGACCTCCGAGTGGAATAGTCAGAAGAAAAAAATTACATTCACCAAGTTCAACACATCCAAATGAGAGAGGAATTTCCACAATTGAATTCAACGAATATGATGTCAGCATGACATAAGAAAGGTGGGATGACCTGTCATTATGACATCATCTAGGTGTAGAGGCATAAAAGTGAAGTGGATCGAGTTTGTGGAAAATGTTATCTAAACTAGATGAAGGAATTTGGAAAGGTGAAGTTCAGATGGAAGTGGAAAGTCTACAAAAGGAATAGTGTGGAGAAAAAGAAGTGAACTGGACAAGTGCACTTGAAAGGAGATGTTCACTTGGAAAGGTGTGCAAAAGGGAAGATGATGTCACTAGATGGGAAGATGAGCTTCATTGAACTGCAAAACCTTTAGTTAGCTAACTTTAAAATGCACATGGGGGAAATTGTTGGGCAAGTGGATAATGTGAAAGAATGGTCAACGTGTGGAATGGGTTGTTTCACATGGAAACTCCTACAAAGTTTCAGATGAGAATTTCCTTTTCCACAAAGCAAAAAATTCCAAGTGAATTAGATAGGAAAGAGAAAGAGGTGAAGTTTTGATGGAAAATGGATTTTTGTAAAGCTGTCACTTTTTCAATTTTTCAATTTACTTACCATGCAGGAAAACCATAAGAACTTCACCATACAGGAAAATGGGCTAGAAGTGCATATTACAAGAAGTTGAATGAGGATGAGACAATGCAAGTTGGATAGGTTGAATTGAATGGAGGGAAAAAATCCCCGTGAAAATAAATTTTACCCCTTAGGGAATTTCACAAAATTTCAAAAGGAAACTAGATCTATTTTTTATTTTTTATCTATTGGTGCTAAAAAATTTAGCGAAAACACACCCATGACTGAAATTCTTAGATCAATTATAAAATTATGTAAAATAGCTAACATAAAAGGGGAAGGACCAAATAAAAAAGAAACTACAATTTGGAGTCCCTACAATGTCTCTAGTCGGGGACATGTGCCTCTTGTAGGCACATCGAGAATCTGGAGATCTCCAAGAAGAACAAAAAAAGGAACAAGGAATGAGACTGATACATGAAGGAGAACAAATATATATACATAATGATATCACAAACAAATTAGCAAGAAAAAGAAAGGACATAAATATATGGTTGTGAAACAAAATTTTAACAAACAATAGGGTAGGCCTACAAAGGATGGATATGATCATTTCCTTTGTCAAACAATATCCTATTGAAAGAATTGATTTCCCTCAACCCATAAATGCATCCGATAAATAACTACACAAAATATATCCTTCTCCTTTCAAGAACAAACCCGTGATTAGCTCCAAGAAAATGAATACTTATTCCACCATTGACATTTCCATTGTATGGAAACCATAAAACAATTCCACCAAACTTCCCTTCATTGCATTCTTCATTTTATGGTAGTTGACGCTGCCACCAATTAAAAATTAGGTCAACAAAAAAGAAACTTGGATATTTTCATAGTTTTTGACCTCCTTGGGTGGATTGAGGAAAAAAGAGAAGACCTAAATTTCACATGGCACAAAAAATATGCCTCTTCATCTTAATGACCCGCAAAAGGAAACTCCTCTTCTTGCCAATAAAACTAAAAAAATTTAAACTCTCACATAAAAGGAATTTGGGTAGTAGATTGATCATCAACCTAGAGAACATGTTACTGCTCAACACCATCACAAGATATATGTTGATCCCAAGTGAAGCACTCAAACTCAGACACACAATGTCATCCACACTATAAGAAGATACACCTTCATCACAAAGGAAAGGGTCATATTCAATTTTATAAATTTATGAGACAAAAAGTAGCTACCATACCTCAGATTCACTCATGTTGGTACAAAATTCATCAAGGAAACCATTAGGATCATGAAACACTCCATGCGAAGAGATGCACTCTTCAAATTGTTTCTTAGTTTCAAGTTTATCCTGATAATCTTTTATGATACATGTGCTACAAAAATAAAACTTGTGGCACGCCTTTTCTTCCAATCTCAACTCTACAACAATCTTACTTTGAAATGAACCTCTTGAAGTACAATGTGCATGAGGAAAACTACAAGTTTCAAACCAAAGAAAGGGGTTCTCATATGCATCAATATCATCACTAATATCACATTCACCAAGTGCAAGCTCATAACATTGAATTTCATTAGTTGTAACAACATCTATTTCCAATTTTTCATCTTTATGTATAGTTGTGTCTAGTATATCCCCATGCAAACAATCAATAGCAACTTCAAAATAAAAAATAGGAACAAAGGAAGGAAAAAATCAAACAAAAAAACAAGTGTTGTTCACTGCTTGCATCACCAACATGTGCATGCTTTATGTAATCAGATACTAGAGATAATTTGTCTAAAGAATCTCTTGCATTCATATCCTCTTCATTGTCCATATTTTTTGCAAGAAACAATAGGGTCATACTACTCTATAGACTTGATGTCATCATTGATCTCTTCATTATTATCAACCATGAATGATTGATCCAACTGAAGGTAGGTGCACACATATTCATCTTTATTTGTATATGTAGTGTAGAAAAATGTATCCCTTTACATGTTCACACTTGGTTGGGCCCTCCTAATTAAAATGGATTTAATAATGCCTTAATGTAGGGTTGAAAAATATATCGCTTTACATTTTCACACTTGTGTGGGCCCTCTTAGCTAAATTATAATTAATTATGCCTTAATAAGCCCTACTGTTCATTTACAAGCCTAATAAATTACATTTTCTAAAGGGGAAACTTGACAATAATTAATGCCAACACATAACAATTTACCTTGAGCAATATGTGTTCCAAGAATAGGGACCTAGGACCCATTCGCCCATGGGTGAATGGGTCCTCCCTAGACCTTTGCACCTTCATTTAAAATATGTTTTTGGCAGTATTTTAAGGTCCAAAAATCCATATTTCAATGTTGGCTTGTAATATTTGAATTTTGGGAAATTAAGGATGCATACCTATAAATACAAGGTTATTTTCTAAGTTTCACCTAGAATTCTTTTGTGACTTCACTAGAGAAAATTTGATGATCAAGAGAATTTTGTTGAGAAAATGTGTCTCAACCTTGTAATTATAGAGGTTACTGTTGATACATAAGGTATTGTTTAGCTGATGATGCTGGGGGGGCATGCGGGGGATCCCCCCCCCCCACGAAGGATCTAGGGGGATCATACCCCTAGCTGAGGTCCAGGGGCAACGTGCCCTAGTGGGGACTTGAGGGAAACACCCTCGAAAGGAAAATTTTATTTATATTTATTATTGTAAATATGGACTGTTCATCATTATGTCTCATATCTGATGACTGATATTCTATTAGCTTGACTTTCCTTAGAAGGCAACCCAATTTTATGAGGAAATTGTATTATGACTGGGTATTGTGATGTATTATGAGAATTTGATAATGACTATGTTGACTCTAGATCTATAAGTGGTCATACTCTTGTGAGAATCTTGCTCTACAAGTTGAACCATTGATTTTTGGCACTCTAGGACTCCTCTAGCTCTTCTAGGGTTTTTCACCTAAAAGGAGAGAGTGTAGGGCCGAAAATGCTAAGGGTTCATTCAAATTATGTTATGTATGATGTTTTCAAAGCAAAATGAAGTAAACTAAATGCAATTGAATGGCTTAGAAAGCTGAAATATGAATGCAAAACTAAGATTTAAACCATGTTTGAAAACACGTTGTGATATGCAAACTATGAACTAAATGATGAAATAATGCAGAATAGAAAGAAATGAGATGAAACAAAGTGCACCTGGGAAAATTTTGATGAATCTGGAACATTGTGAATGTTGGCTAGAATTACTAAAATTTCACAGTGGGACTCATTTGCCTAGGGTGGTGAATTAGTCCTCCTACTGGTGAAAAAGTGTCAGAAATAGGTTTTTGTTTGTTAGGATCCAGAATCTGACAAAACTCAAATTTTTAGTCCTAAGGTGGGACTCATTCACCACTAGTGGAAAATTAGTCCTCTCCCAAAGGTGGGGTTTTTCTCTCGAAAGGGTTTTCCCCATGTAAATCATTGTGTTGTGGTATGCATGATATTTGTGCTTATTTTGTTTAAGTTTTTGTAACTATTAAAGATCTATAAAAGTTTTGCATTATTCTCCTCTCAAGATTAGTGTAGGAAGTTGTTCCGCTACCTTAACTTATAATCGGTATATGAGTCTGATCACCTTTGGTTTCAATTGTGGGTTGTTGGGTTTTTTGAACTAATCTAGATTTAAGTGGGAACTTGTATAGAAGATACTTTGTGATCTTGTTGTAGGAATTTTTAGATGGCAAGTTCATCGGGGAGAATAAAGGTGGATAAATTTTCTAGAAATAATTTTGAAATATGGAAGTTGAAGATGGAGGATCTATTGATAGATCGATATATGTGGATTGATGTTGATGAGAATGTTTCAAGGCCTATAGATCCTACTCAGGCTCCTCAATATGATGTTATGTATCATAAAGACAAGGGTCTAATCAGATTGTGCTTGGAAGACTTTGTTTTAATAAATGTCCATGAAGAGACCTTTACACATAAACTATGGAAGAAACTTGGTGAGATGTATCAAGCCAAATATTTAGTAAACAAGATTTTCTCGAGGAAGAAATTGTATTCCTTGAGAATGGAAGAGGGTGGATGAATTACAGACCACCTGGAAGCATTCAATATGTGGGTGGCTCAGTTGGCATTAGTTGGTGTCAAAATGGATGAGGAAGAGAAATGTTAGATCTTGTTTTGTTCTTTTCCCAATTCATAGGATTATCTTGTTATGGCTATTGGGAGTACTTATGTTATATTGAAGACTGAAGATGTGGTGGGTTCTTTGCTTTCTAAAGAGATGAGGAGGAATGCATCCATAAATTCCAAGGAGGCCTTGAATTTTCATGGAAAACCTAAGGAAAAAAGGAAAGAAGAATGAGAAGCATGACAAATCCAATTCCAAGGGGAGATCTAAGTCTCCTGGAAATTCCAAAGTTATTTGAAGGAACTGCGGTAAGCATGGACATGTTCATAAGGATTGCAAAGAAGAAAAGAAGAAATTTGATTCTATTTCTGATTCTGAGAAGGAAGATGGTGACACATTCATTGCAGCTTTTGTAACTCATGCAAGTAATGATGCATGGTTAATTGACTTAGATGTGATTAGGGTGAAATATGTATTTGTTTTACCTTTTTATTTTCCTTTAAAAATTTTCATTTTGTAGTATTTTTTGTTGCTCCTATCACCATTTGTTAATGAGCTGAAGATGTTTTATAAAATACAAGGAAAGATGAAAACCTATGAATATATTGAAACCCTTTGATTGTCTATTAATTATCTCTGTGATTTTTCTAACAAGGGGTGCTTAATTAATGGTAAATGGATCAGGACATCAGTGGAATGGAGTTGAAGATTGTTCAAGAGTTATTTTTCATTTTGGTTAAACTAGTGTTGAATTGTATTTATTTGTTTTAAGTTGTTATGTCATTTTGAAATAATGGAAAAAGACTCCAAAATATTTTTCGATTATCTTTTAAGATTGTTGGCTGCAGGCCGAAACAACCAAAGACTCTTCTATGTTTTTATTTAGCAGTGGTTATAAGTTTAATTAGTATATGATATCTATAAATATGTAAGGCAAGACTCAATCGATATAGATGATAATATATTGTTACAGATTTCTATTTGCAATTTAAACACTATGAAGTGATTTGAGTGAATGATTGATTAACGTGGAGTAGTTTGTGTGCGTGAGACTCATCACTGATAGTCGAAGAAGATAGGGCCCACTTCATCTATTAACTGATGATTACTACAATAGGAAGTTTAATCAGTCTATGGTATCTATAAATATGTAAGCCGAGACTCAGTCAATATAGGTGGTAATATATTGATACAGATTTCTATTTGCAATTTAAACACTATGAAGTGATTTGAGTGAATGATTGATTAATGTGGAGTAGTTTGTGTGCATGAGACTCATCACTGATAGTCGAAGAAGGTAGGGCCTACTTCATCGATTAACCAATGATTACTACAATAGGATTGCATTGTGTGTAATAAGCACATGAGTTTTATATTCATTTCTATGTAGTTTGCAATTGTCACTGTTTACCATTAAATATGTATGGGTTTTATTCAACATATTTGTAAGACTCCGCTTCACATGTGATTAAGACCAATCCCAATTTTTTATGTGTTTTCCTAATTAAGATGGTTAGACATATTGCGAGTGAAAAAAATATGGTGATTGTGTTGTAATAATTGTGTATTTTATTTTTGCATTATGTTTTACTATCACTACCAAGAATATGTAATGCACTTGTAATCTATGGAATATGAATTGAAATTTTAAATGGAATTGTTCTATAGCTAAATCTTGTAATATTTAGCTAGAAAATTAATATGATTTATAATTGTTACTTATGATTGTGTTGGTAATGTGCAGGAAAGTAATGGTGTACAAGAAGGGAAACCCATCAAGAGAAAATTAGAAGACCTCAAGAGGATAAAAATTTGACCCTTTTGGGGGCTTAGGAAGAAATAGAGTTAATGTGTTCAATGGCTAAATTTTTGAGGCTTGTTATTAAAGGGATAATTTAATTATGGTTCGTAAGGGCATTTAGTCATGTGTCATGTGAGTGTAAGTGGGATTAGGGGGATTGGGAACCCTTATCCAAGTTTGGAATTCATATGGCTCCTTAAATGGGCCTTTAAAGAGGGTTGTTGGTCAATTCCATTGGTTGGGATGTAAAAATAAACCCCTAGGGTCTATACCATAGTGGTAGGGGTCAAGTGGGCATGCAATAGGGCCCTAAGGACATGATTTGACTCCTAAAAAGTCCTCATAATGAGTAGTGACGGATTTTCAGGAGAGGATGGGAGTGAAAAGAATAAGGGGTTGTCCAAGTGCATGTTACCCTCTTGAATGAGGAAATACCCTCATTGAAGGAGGGAGGTACACTTCACACCTCCCCATTCAAAGGTTGAAAGTTGAAAAATCCTATATATCTTGGAGAGGAAGGGGCTGTGGGGTGTTACCCACTTCTCCTTTTGGAGAATTCTGCTTGAGATTGGAGAGAAGATGTGAGAGGAGAGGAGATATGATTCCTAGAAGATGGTACTCAAACTAACTGTCTTGGAGAGGAAAGATGGATAGAATATTTCAACCCCTCCATCTAAAGAGAAAAGATAAGTTTCTCCCCATTTCCATTTTCTCTTGTTTATTGGCTATAAGAAGGTGACATTTAGTATGAGTCATGGTTGAAACTAGAAAGTAGGAAACCCATATGCATGAAAGTTGTGCTAAATTAGTTTTATTCCTTGATGAAAATGAGAAAAGGCCCCATCTATCATCATGGAGCTAAAATAATTACTTGCTCGGAGGTATGGCTAGAGCCCATGAGGCTCCATGATGCCATTACGGTAGGGTGGAAAGCAAGCCTTACATAGTTGTGTGTGCATGGTATCCTTAAATATGGCTATAACATTGCAGAGTTAGAATAGAGTGAGTCTCTTTTTTCGGTATGCAAGTTTTTAAAAAATGAAAAATGAAAAATGAATGATTATGCCTAACGATATTTTATTATGTAGTGGAAAAACATGGTTTACCCTTCTATTCCTATTGTTGTTAAAATGGAAGTTTATTAGAGGCAGAGAGAAAAAATATTTGTAATGTAAATAAATGGTGACTTTGGATTGAAATAAGTTCATTATTATTCCCTTGTGTGCTGTTCATTATGTTCAAAAAAAATGTGTGTAGTATTGAAAGTCTTATGTTTAGCTACAATGAAGAAAAACATGTATATCTTGTGTGTTGAAGCAAAATGAATTCTTCTAGAACCATTAAGTAATCATTGCAAATTTCTTATTCTATTGAATGGTTATATGTTGTATTAATGATAAATATTGTATTTTTATAGTAAGTATGTAACTACTTTTTGCTTTGGTTATAATGATGTGGGATGTATAAAAGAGAAGCAAAAGAAAATATAATAGGGTAATGAAATGGATACTCCATTTGTTTTTATGGTATAAAATAAGTTGGTGTGTTAAAGGGTTATTGTGTTAGATTAAATAAATAAATAAAATAGAAACACATAACTGAACAAGGAAATAGGGTTGGAGTGGAATCTAAGTGGAATCTATGTTATCTCGTCCAAAAATCTCTCCCCAATCTGCATAGTATTTGCAATGATTTTTCTTTCTATTATTCATAATCTAAGAAAATATGAAAAACACATATCTACCTGATATATCTCTGTGTAAGCCATTTTAAAAAAAAAGACAAATGTAAGAGCCAAAAAAATTAATAGAATTATACAAACTATTTTATCATTTTGTATGGCTCGACGATAATATAAGTGCTATGTGCAAGGGATTTAAAGTAACTAATTCAATTGAAGAGCTAGTCAGTTTGAAACCAAGAACCGTGCTTGTCTAATAGCACAACATGCATTTAGAGATGGGATAAGAATCTTGGATATTATATCCAATAGTAGATCTATGTATACAATGACGTTGATGGCGAAAACAACAAATAATGTTGATTGAAGAGGATCATGCCTTAATGATTGTCTGCTCTAGCTCCATCGTAGAAGGAATCTTGATAGTAGCTATTATAAGCTTCAAAATTAAAATTATAAGGATCTAAAATGGCATGTGCAAGTGTAGTGGTATAGATAAATAACCTGAACTATTGGAAAAACACCTCAGAGAAATATGGTTCCCTGGGCTGTGATCATTGTAGGATAGGAGTAGAATCGACTTATTGATGAGGCTTTAGAACTTCAAGAAAATTCACCCAACAGGTGTAAAGATGAATCCCACATTAGCAACCAAAAATCACATATGCAAATGTGAGGCATAAACAAGGGAATCAAGCATCTATGTCTATCATAGAAGCTAATAGAAGCAAAATTAAGACTCAAACTATGAGTATAGGATTGTGCATGGATTCTGCATGGGGTTTAGTTTCTCATTAGCCCTCAACTCTCTAGTGTGCATTATAGTTAGCCAATTCCTTACTTTTCCATGCTACACACAATAGCCATAGGCATTGAATTACTCTTGCACTAATGTTAGTTTGAGAAAATCTTGTGTCAATGTGTAATAGCACAGTTGGTGAAAGTGGGTAGATTGATGCACGACAGGGTTTTAGAGTAAGTTATCTGAAGTAAAAACTACAAACAAGATTCAAAGAAAAATATAGACCAGAGTGTAACCTAATTAATCTTCCTCACACTTTCTTTCTATGCACCCCTTTCAAGAATTCAGTACGATGTCAAATCTGAATTAAATAATGACCTCCTGCCAGGCACCATCCATGAAATATAAAAGTATTTGCAAGATAATCAAGCGTGCAGAGGAGTCATCTCTTGTGATCAAAGAAAAATAAATGCAGTCCATAGTAGTAGAGTATACTATATTAAAAAAAAATTAAGACGTTATCTTTAACTTCTACACAATAACTAAACTTGTCATTTTATCGAAGAACTGAAATCAACTTTCTTCATTATCATTGAAGAAGGTTTTAGAATTTTCTGCTACATTTCTAGATTCTTCATCTTTTAGATAGTGATCATCTTAAATTATCATATAGTGTGGTACATATCCATGATTTAGCATGAAAATTGTTATATGTGAGCAAACTAATAGATGCATGTGTGCAGGTAGTATTTCCTAATGCAGGTGTAGGAATCAAAATTTGGCCATTCCCATATGGTCAAATCCACCTCTTTTATCCATTTATTTCATCAATATTAATTAAATAACTTATTTAATTAATATTTCCCCTTTCCCTAAGGTTCCTAAAGTATTTAATTTTATAATTAAATACTTTACCTTTCATCCTTTCTCTAAATTAAATAAATACATCAATTTATTTAATTTGGTTGTTTAGCCTTTTTGGAATTTAAATCAATTTTATATTCCTCTATTTCTCTCTCCTTGTCACATCCTCCATAACCTTCTTCTAATCTAGATTAGTCTAATTAATCCATGATTAGGATGTGCACACCTTTAATAAGGATTAATACCACATCCTCCATGTTTGGCCACTTGCCTCTAATCCCTTATTAATCTTCTTAATCACCTATTTGCACAACCTTAATCTAATCCCCTTGCTACATTTAACATACCTTTTTGGTCAGCCTTCACAATTTCCACATTTATCCTAGACCCTCCTCCCCATGTGAATTAAAAATTCACATTCATCCCTCCAAGACTCTCATCTTCCCCATGCAAGTTGTTAGGAGTTCTAGAACTCCTCACTTGTCACATCACTCACATGAGGACAAGTACTTACCTTTTTGAGAACTTTATTTTATTCCCAAGGTACTCCCAATCATGTGAATTTAAAATTCACAATTATTTCCCCAACCACTTTTCTTTTCCCTATGGAGATTTTTGAGGAATACTAAAATTCCTCATATGTCACTTCCCTCCCATATGGGAACAAGAAGTTCCTTTTTAAGAAAATTTTCTCTTAATCCCAAGGTACTTGCAAGCACCTCCACCTCACATGTCCCTTTTCCAACTCACTTGTCCTTGTGACATCTCATCCTCCACATGGCAAGATGTGAGGGCTTATGAGTCCTCAACTCACAACAACCCTTCATCTTGCCCATGTTGGAAAAATCTTGACCATCAATTTCTCTAGAGATTCTTCCCTTAAAATGGAAGATTTTCTCTCAATTCATTCATTCATTACATTCACATTTTCAAGCTCAAGCTCTCACACTTGTATTTTCCTTCACAATCACCATTGTTGCACTCTTGAAGCTCATATTGCATACACTTTCATACATCAATCCAACTACCCACTTCCTTCATTGCATTCCACATCAAATTTTCATTACTTTGCATGTCATTTTAGTCCATTTATCCATCAAGGAGCACACATAACATCAACTATCAAAGGGCCAACCAAGGAGCAACTCATACAAGGTATAAAATCTATTGTTTTTCATCTTTATTTTGTTTGAGTTTAATGTAGCCCAATCTTGAGGTGCTAAAGTGTTACTTGCTTTCTTTTGCATTTTGTTTTGCATCATTTAGGATAGGTAAACAACACTGCTCACATTTTTGGCATGCCCAATGGAACCCACAAACGAGTCTTTTTTGCTTTCATGTTTGTTGTTGTTTGATATCTTGTAGGTTCAGGTTACATAGAGGCATGCCTGCCCTAAACAGGGGTGACCTTGCCATGAACAAGGGTGAACCTGCCCTAGGATAGGTGAAACTGCCCCAAGATAGGTGACCCCGACTTGAACAAAGGTGACCCTGCCTTGCAGAGTCACCCATTTGAGAGACAACAACAAAATTTACTCTCTATTTTCTACATAGAGACGACCCTGCACTAAAAAGGGGTGAACCTACCCTAAACAGGGGTGAACCTGCCCTAATAGGGGTGAACCTGACCCAAACAGAGGCATCTGCAAGGTAAAATAATGGTTTACAAATCATTTCCAAATTCTATTTTCTATTCTTTCGGTTGATACTGACCCCCTAACTCGTCCTGTTGATGATTGTTCTAGATTTTACTAAAATTTGTGCATCTTTTTTCATGCTTGTTGAAGACCAAAGTATAAAAAATTCTAACATATTTTTTGTAGGATGAATGGGCCTAGTTATTAGTTAACTAGTTTGTCTTTCATTTTCATTCTACTTAGGCACATAGTTTTAAGTAGGGGGAGTCAAATATATTATGTGTTGTGTTTGTAAAGTAAGCTATTGACATATCCAATCCCCTTACACCATGTGGAGATCCTAGGTGATGAGAAATCATAGCTTACTTTGTCCTTTTTGTTGCCCAAGGGGCATTACATCATTCAAACTTTCCCCTTGCACTTCATGTGAGCCTGGGGAGTAGCCAAAAATGGTTAGTGTTCTCTTTTTAGCAGGGCCTGCTTGGGGATATCATCACCCCAAGGGATGATCCCAACCATGCATACCAGCGAGGTATACAAAGGGGAGAGAGCCAAAGCTATACCCCAATCCAGTCACATCATGTCTGGCAGAGCGTCGAAGTTAGGATGATACCTAGATAGATGTGAAGAGTTGGTTTGAGCCTTCAGTACCTCGCTGGGATTCCCAACTCATGCCTGTGACAGACTGGTGTTCATGGTTGTGCCTCACATATCGAGCATGTATCAAGGACTCCCTAGTTTCCTTGTTTAGCCTAGTTAGAGAATCATGTTGGCCATACCCTTCATACTAATCTTAGGATTGTGCTATTTGAACTATCTTTTTTATGTGAAACTAATGAATTTTTGTTTAGTCAAGTCAGCCTTACCTTCTACTTTTTGTTTGCTATGTTTGTGGTCCTTTTCCATAGCCGTTTTCACCTAAGTCAAGTTCAAGTTTGTTAACAGAGGTGACCCTTCCCTGAATAGGGGTGACCCTGCCTTCTGTCTCAACCATTCCTCAGCTTGTTTCTATTAGAATTGTCTATCTTTTATTGAAACAGGCGACCTTGCCCTCAATAGGGGTGACCCTGACCTCAAGTTGGGTAACCTTGCCCCAAGTTGGGTGACCTTGCCCCAAGTTGGGTGACCCTGCCCTAAGTTGGGTGACCCTACCCCAAGTTAGGTAATTTTTCACTCTGAACAACCAGTTTCTCCTTTCATTTAGTCATTTCAAAAATTTGTTTCCCCGTTCCGGGCACCCATTTACTCATTCTGAACATCCATTTCCTCATGCCGAGTACCCATTTTCCCATTCTGAGTATCTGTTTCCCCATTCCAACCATCCATTTCCCCATTCTGACCATCCATTAACTCATTCCAAGTACCTGTTTCCCCATTTCAACCATCTGTTTCCCCATTCTGACCATCTGTTTTCCCATTCTAACCATATGTTTCCTTGTTCCGAGTACCCATTTGCCCATTTCGAATATTTGTTTCCCTATTCTGACCATTCATTTCCTTGTTCCAACCATCTATTTCCCCATTCCAACCATTTGATTGCTCATCCCGAAAATCCATTTACCCCTTTCGAACATTTGTTTGCCCATTTTGATAGTTGGTTCACCTATTTTGATAGTTCGTTTGACCTCTTTTCTGAATTAGAGAAGGCAAAAAGTTGAGATAGGTGACCTTGACTAGTAGATAGGCAACTTTGACTAGTTGAGATAGGCAACCTTGACCAGTAGATAGGCGACCTTGCCCAACAAATAGGTGACCTTGACCAATAGATAGGCGACTTTGTCCTCTAGTTGGGTGAACCTGACCTCCAGATAGGTGACCTTGTCCTCCAGTTGGGTGAACTTGACCTCCAGGTAGGTGACCTTGTCCTCTAGTTGTGCGAACCTAAGCTTTAGATAGGTGACATTGACCTTCAGTTGGGTAACTTTGACCCCTAGTTGGGAAACCCTAACCTTAAGTTGGGCAACCTTGACCTCTAGTTGGGTGACCCTAACCTTGGTGACGTGAGTCTGAGCTTTATCCAACCATTCAACATCTTTTGTTCACCCATAATTTGCATATACCTTCTTCAAAGGTCATTCGTTCATCATCCGAATCATATAGGTACATCATAAATAATTTCTAGATTACATATCCCCCATCATTTTCTCAATCCAAATCCTCTAAACTTTGCTTGAAGTTATTATCCAAATTGACCTAGGTGTCTGAATCGATCCTACAATATTTGCTTAGGATTGCCATCCATCCTGAGTTAGTCATCATCATTCGACCCAATCAATCCACTTCCATCTCAAGTTGAGTTCAATGTTGTAATCATCTATCTATCCTTAAACTGATCAATCAACACCTTAAGTCACCCAGGGTGATTTCTAAACTTGGTTTAGAATCCCTTCTATCATCCAATGTTACTAATTGTTTCATCAACCAATCTTATCCAATCCAAACCTTATCTAATCATCCAATCTATCAATCTAATTTAATCTTATCCTTATCCAATCATCCAATCAACTAATCCATTATCATATCCAATCAATCCTTCAATCATCATTTGGGTCATCTCTACATTGCATCTTAGAGTTTAACCTCATCTTAGCTCATCTAGTATTTTTGCACTTTCATGCCCGTTCAGACTCGATCACAAGCCAAGAAACAAATGGCTGAAGAAAAAGCTCAAGGTTCCCACTAGAATATCCCTCAGGATCCCAACAACACTACAAACATCCCATAAGATCCCAACAATAGTGCAAGTATCCTTCAAGATCCCAATAAAGGTGCATCATCACAATCCAATACTGATGTCCAAAACACCTCACCACCCAAAGATGAGAACATGGTCAATCAGCCTAAAGTCACCATTGATGAATACCTAAGAAATCCCGCTAATGTTCAAATGACGGATCACCTTCTCAACGAGCATGAGGATAAGATTCTCACTACTCTAATCATGAAAGGAGTCAAAACACTTCCTGATTTCCATATGTCAGAGTGTACCGACACCCAGTCCCTTCCTACATCACAAGATCCACAAACCTCACAAAATGTTCCAAGAAATTTGTATGTTCTTGAAGGTCCACCTATAGATAATTGGTATCATTCTGAGTTCAGAAATGCTATGATGAACCAAGTCACTGGTTATCCTCACCTCCCATTTGTAGCCTCTACAACACCACTTGATCCTAATGAATCTTATGCCTATGGCATGCCGCAGAGCATTATGTTTGCTCCACCACTCCCACCTCAACATCTTGGTCAACCACCTTTCAATGTTGGGGGCACCCCAATCCTTGCATTGATGCTACCTCTAGGATCTACACCTGCTAGAAATCTACCACCACCACATCAAGGTAATATCCCTATATTTTAGTAGCCTCTCGTTAATCCTCATCAATCCACCATGATGCAAGCAATGCCACAACATGTCATTGATGCTACTATTTCATCTCAACCACCCCATCAACAATCCCCACAACAGAATGTCACTATCTCATAATAGAATGTCACCATTCCACACCAAAATGTTTCAATTCCTCAACAACACAATACCATTCCTACACAACCCCCACATCATGTTACACAAACTGCATTGCAGCCATTGCAACCACCCCATAATGCTTCTAAAACAGTCCTACAGCAGCAATAAGCACCCCATCATACACACGTTCCCACTCAAATGCAACAGAATCCTCTCACACAATATCTTTACCACCCATCTAGTACGTACATCGCTTATGCTGTTACATCCAATCCTAATCAAAAAATTCATGTGACCACTCAGAACCCCTTGCAAAATAAACTACCTCCTTACACTAATCCTCTGCAATTTCACACAAACCCATACCAACAACAATTTAATCCACAACAACCTCCATATGTCATGCAAAAACCCAATGTTGCATACATTTACCAGTCCAATCCATACTACGCTCAACAACAGCCTTCATACCAACAAGGTGCTTCATCCACATCCTATATGCAACAACAACCACCTTATCAACAGGGTGCTCAATCCACCTCTTACTATCAACAATCATCACCTTACCAGCAAGGGGCTTCCACATCATCATACTATCAAGCTGCTACACAATACCAATAGGGCACTCCATCCACTTCATATTATCAACAACAACCACCATACCAACAAGTGGCTTCCACCTCTTACCATCAAAATCCATTATCCTTCTATCTTCCTTACGTCAATCCTCAATCTACTTATGCCAATCAGTACCAAAAAAACACCTCCATATACACCTCAACCCACTTATGATCCAGCTACTTCAACACCATCCTCATCATATCAACAGTATCCTCTATACAATTAGCCTAGTTCATCTAATCTAACTCCCATAGTGCCTATCAATCAAGATCTAGAAGAATTCAAAGTTGCGTTAAAGGACTTACAAGTTGGGATCGACAAATAATCATTCAACTTTGAGTACATTTGTTTCCTATCCATTTGATCCTTCTATTTCATTAGTTCCTTTCCCAAAGCATTTTGAAATGTCAAAATTTGATAAATATAAAGGAACCAAAGATCCCAAGGATCACCTTCAAGAGTTCTATTCCCACTATCAAGAAGTCATGCATAATGACAATTACCTCATGCGATTGTTCCCTAGGAGTTTACAAGGAATAACTCTTGACTGGTTTATTGGTCTTAAGAAAGGATCTATCAAGTCCTTTGCTCAACTTTTAGAAGAGTTTGTCTCCCACTTCTCCTTCAATCTAGAGAAGGATATCGATACACTAGACCTCCTGAAGGAAAAGTAGCGTGAGGGAGAAACCTTTGCAAGCTATCTTCAAAGATGGTGAGCCCTAGCCAGTCACATGAAATTACTGCTAAGGGAAAAGGATATGGTCACCTTGTTCATTGAAAACTCTCATCTGAATATGGCTCACAACTTTAGACTCCACTGTGTCACAACCTTCACAACAATAGTGGATAAAGGTCCTATTCTTGAGAGGGCCCTTATCACCAAAGGGCTAGTCAAAATATTTAACTTCAATAAGGAGATGTCATCTGGGGATAAGTCTCATTATTGAAACAAAAAAAAACTCTATCAATGACGGTGTCATTGACACCAAACACGTCCAAGTGGCTAATGCTTCGCAGAAGCCGCAATATCCTCCTCAACAGTCAAATCGTCATACTATATCAGTGCCACAGGGGGCACCTCGTCTTAACCAACAATCCAATCAAAATAACCAAGGGAATGACAAACATTAATTTAATCAACTAGGGGAACCCCTAAGTGTTGTGTATAATAGGCTTCTTCAAGCCAATTACCCGATTACATATCCTGTGACCAAGCCACCCGATGAATCCAAGCCTAAACTGACCTAGTTCAAAGAAAATGAATATTGTGAGTTCCACAAGATTAAAGGGCATACATTGAATAAGTGTCAAAGTTTGAAAACGTACATCCAGGATCTCATAGATCAGGGTGACATACATGTGGATCCAACACAACACCTTCCAATGCTCAATTGCAAATATATCAAAATGCTTTCCCTAATCATAACCAAGTTCCTAGTACATCAAATTGAAACCCATGGCCTAGCAATAATAATAATCAGGATAACACCACAAACAACATTAGTTATAAGAATGTGCCATTCAATTATCAGGGTATCATCATGCACATTGAGGAAGCAGAACCACATGTATCTATGATACACATAAAAGGCAAGGACCCACAATGTGATGTTACCAGCCATCGAACCCACACCATAGTCCTTGGAGCCTTTGCATCCACCCAACCACCACCTATGAGTTCTCAATACAACATTCTTGACCATCTGGGAAAGACTTCGACAGAAATATCCATTCTATATTTGCTTAAGTCTTCTCCCGCACACCAAGAAATACTAAATAAGGCCTTATGGGACACCCAAGTTCCTAATGACATAGACTCTATACAATTTCAAGCATTGGTAGGGAACCTCTCCACCACCTATCAACTCAGTTTTAGCCAAAACGACATACCCTGCATTGAATCTAATCATAATCATCCCCTCCATCTAGAGGTCCTTGTAAATTGATATAAAATAAAAAGGGTCTTGGTAGATAATGGTTTTTCCCTAAACCGTTGTACATTGAAATTCATAAAATAGGTGGGATACACCCATGCTGATTTAAATAATCAAGTCATCAAAATCAAGGCATATGATAATGTAGAGTGTGATTCTGAAGGAACAATATGTCTTCTGATCAAGGTTGGTCCAGTTGTGCAATACACTACTTGTCATGTCCTTGATCTGGAACTCCCCTATAACCTCCTCCTTGGTTGTCCATGGATTCACACCATGCAAGTCATTCCATCCACATACCAACAATGTCTAAAATTCCCATTCAATGGGGTAGAAGTTACCATACATGCAGATCCCCAACCATTTTAATATTGTCGCACATTAGAAGCTTCTTTTCCTCATTTCCACTATTGTCCTAGAGTGAAAATGGGACCGCCACAACGTCATCTACCACCGCATTAGCCACCACTTCATCCACTCCATCATCAACATCTGATTCCACCCTTACTAAAGTCCATATCATTAACAAGGGATGTGGTGAATATGAGATGTGCATAGCTTTGAACGTGGCAACTATGCCACCCTCACCACACTCATATGGCCAACCCTCGCAGTCTACATTGAAACCAGAAGACAAGACTATCACTTTGAGCTCCAAGAACGTGATAACTATTACTTACTGCTCTCCTGGGTTAAGACAAGATGAACCAGAAGGTGACATAAACCAATGGGTCTACTGTGAGGAACCTGATCCCTCCCCTCCTTTGAAATAATATTTCTAGGAGAACTATCCTTGGCCCTCTAAGTTTTCAGAGAAGTACAATTTTTCAGGTGGGATGTCTTGGTGCTGAAGAGCAAGGAAGGGAACACCATATTGAGGCTACAATAAGACCAAGATTCTTGGGCTGGGGTCATGACATAAAACAAAAGGGATCTATAGCATCATCTAGTGCCTCTAACAATTTTAGTGAGAGCAATAGTCTCCTTGAAGACATACTAGAGGAGGAATCCATCATACATGGATACAATGATGTACATCACACTAACCTCTCTTCCATGTTCGACTGCTTATACATTTGCACCATTAGCCTATCCCTTAAACATCCTGAACTCATAGAATGGGATCTACATAGTAGTGCACCTATCAATAATTTTCCTTCTGTAGATCAGTACATACATCTTATGGGATTGAGGGAAGATGAAAACCCTAGCCACAAAAGTAAAAAGAAGAAAAATAAAAAATGCCACCTAGCGAAAACCTCTATGAGGCACTTCTTGACCTAGAAAAAGTAAAAACAAAGGGTATATCTGATAGCGAAAAACTAAATGAGGTGCTAGAAGATGGGGATGTTCATCTTCCCCTTTTTGAAACTTAGCTCTCTGAACAATCATCCATCCTGATAGAAGAAACACAAGAAATAAATTTTGGAACTAAGGAGGATCCCAAAATTACATATGTATCCAAAGCACTATCAAAGGAAGAATATTCTACAATCACCAAGCTTCTCAAAGAAGGCATCATCAACTTCACATGGACATATTCAGACATGCCAGGCCTTGATCCTGCTTTAGTATTACATCACTTGGACATATGTCTTGATGCCAAACCTGTCAAGCAAAAGCTCTGAAATATGCACCCCAAGTGGCTCTACTAGTTATGAAAGAAAATTTGGAGAAACTATTGGACGTTGGATTCATAAATTCCATTGACTACTCGGATTGGATCTAAAATGTAGTCCCCGTAGCTAAACCAAATGGTGTTATCAGAGTATGTACAAACTTCTATGACCTCAACAAGGCTTATGCCAAAGATGATTTTCCTTTGTTGAACATTGACATATTGGTTGACCTCATTGCAAGACACGAGATGCTTTCCCTTATGGATGGATTCTTCAGATACAATCATATTAGAATTGCACTTGAAGATCAATATAAAACAATTTTCACCACACCATGGGGCACCTTCTGTTATAATGTTATGCCCTTTGGCCTTAAAAATGTGGGGGAAACTTACCAACGAGCCATGACTGTAATCTTCCATGACCTCATCCACATCATAATGGAAGATTATGTTGATGATTTATTAGGGAAATCAAGAACAATGGAAGAACATACTATAGTACTCAAGAAGATCTTTGAGTGTCTAGAGAAATATAAGCTAAGGATAAATCCTAAGAAATGTGTCTTTGGGGTCACATCAAGAAAACTACTGGGTTTCATTGTCTCCCAAAGAGGTATAGAAGTCAATAAAGCAAAAGTCAAAGAAATTATGGATATGCCTCCACTACGTAATCTCAAACAATTAAGGATCCTTTAGGGTAAGTTACAATCCATTTGGCGGTTCATTGCTCAATTAGTCGACAAGTGCCAGTCATTCACTCATCTCTTGAAGAAGGACAAAGCTTTTTAGTGGACTCAACAATGTCAAATCGGCTTTGAGAAAATCAAGGAGTATTTTGTTCACCCACCAATCCTTATGCCACCAATTCTTGGTAAGCTACTCCTATTGTAGATTTTTTCTACTTCAGTGGCACTGGGGGCATTGCTGGCACAAAACAATGAGTCATCAAAGGAAAGAGCAATCTATTACATTAGCTGGACCTTGGTTCGTTATGAGCTTAATTATTCCCCAATGGAAAAAGCTTGCCTAGCCGTGGTTTTTAGTCTGCAAAAACTCTGACATTACATGCTTAGTCATCTAGTAAAGCTCATCTCCAAGGTCTATCCACTCAAATACCTGTTATCCAGGACAATTCCAACTGGTCACATGGCTAAGTGGGTCATGCTTCTGAGAGAATTTGATATAGATTATGTGGATCAGAAAGCTATTAAAGGACAAGTGATAGCTGATTAGCTGGCAGATGCTCCCCTAGTAGATGCCTACCCCCTAACAACAAAATCTCCTGATGAAGGAGTATTCATAGTAACAAAAGTGGCCACATGGACACTGTAATATGATGGGTCATACACAAACAATGGATTGGGGGCATGAATCTTGCTTGTCACTCTCCAAGGAGACTATATACCGAAGTCATTCCAATTGGACTTTTCGTGAACAAATAAAATAACTAAAAATGAAGCTCTTCTTACTGGCCTCAGAATTGCAATCCAATGGCATATCACCGACCTAAGAGTCTTTAGTGATTCTCAATTAATCATCAAACAAGTCAACGATGAGTTTCTCACAAAAGATGATAAGCTACTACCTTGTAAACGGATGGTTGACGACTTCAAAAAGTATTTCAATTCCATCCAGTTTGATCATATTCCAAGAATATGGAACAAAGTAGTGGATGCCATGGCTACCATTGGTTCCTTAATCAGTATGCCCAAAGACAAAAAATAGAGTGTGAGTTCCTCATTGAACAACACTTAGTCCCAGCGTATGATATCCCAGAAAGTGAGATGGTGTGTGACATTGTAGGTCCCATGTCCCCTTGGTACCATGATATCTATACCTACCTTTGTGACAATATCCTACCTCCCGATCTCATATGCAAGCAAATAAAATATTTCATCCAAGGGTATGTGCAGGATCATCGTGCAAAAAATAGGCCCTTAAGTGGCAAAAAATTTAGAAAAATCAGTGTTAGGCAACTTGACGTAAATATTTGAATAAGTTATCTATATTATTTCAAAAATATGTAAGAATAGAATTTGTAGAAAATTTAATGTAGTTTCTAAAATACTAGGTTTATTTAAAAATAAATAAAATCTATTTGGTGAAAATTTGAAATTTCAATGCAGTAGTACTTAAATTTCAGGAAAAAATAAGAAGTAGGTGTTTGTCCGACCACCTAACCATAATAAAATGATAATATTTTTTGTAAGATTTTATATAGTAGAGGACTCATGTCTAGATGTGATGCATATTTTTGTAATTTTTTCCAAGTAAATAATTAATTATGAATTTTTATTACAACTTTTAGAAAATATAAAAATCATGTCGACCACCTTAACTTGGTCAAAACTTCATGAAATTTAATTTTTCTTATTTTAATCCTATAGTATGTGAAGCATAGAATGTGACGATGTTTCGATTCAAAAATATGATACCATTTGAAAGTTATAGATGTTTTTCAATCAACCTATCGATCAAGACTTTAGTCGTAATTCTAATAGAAAATGAATAATAATTATTTATTAAATTCAAATTAAATCATAATTTATATTTTTGGAAAGCTGAGAATCTCCTCTAAAAACCCTTTTCATTTCATTAATTTTGGGTGAAAAAAAAGTCGTCAGCCACATACCCCCATAATATTGCCACTTTTTGGCGCACCATGATCCTGCACATACCCCCAACAAGCTTCTTGTTACATAATTGTAGGTGATACACTTTATCGACATGGGTATGATGGAACCCTCCTCTGGAGTCTAAACGAGACTAAAGCCCACACTGCATTAACAAAAGTACATAGTGGTGTATGTGAGCCCCACTCAAATGGCATGGCCCTAGCTAAGATAATTCTCTGAGTAGGATATTATTGGCCTACATTAGAACATGATTCTTGTGAGTTTTTCAAGAAGTGCTTACCTTGTCAACAACATGCTGATTGGATACATGCTCCAACATAGGCCCTGTAGACTCTTGTAGCATCATGGACCTTCTTTTAGTGTGGTTTTGACCTAATTGGAAAGATATATCCCCATCCTCCAATAGCCATACCTTCATCATTACCACAACTGAGTATTTCACCAAGTGGGTGGAAGCAATGCCACTCTCGCAAATCACAGGCTCTCAAATTTCCAAGTTTATCCTCTTCCATATTTTCTACAGATATGGAATACCATCCACCATCATTTCTGATAATGGAAAGCCTTTCAAGAACCAAGCTATGAAACACCTTTGTGACACCTTCCATATCCAACATCATTGGTCTATGCCACATTACCCCCAAGGTAATGGTCAGGTAAAAGCCACCAACAAAACCCTCATCAAGATCCTTAAAAAGGTGCTCAACAATAGTGATTGAGATTGGCACCTTCACATCCATCCCACCCTTTGGGCATACTGAACTTCCATCCACACCCCTACCGGCACCACTCCGTATTCTATCATCTATGGTGTTGAGGCTATCTTTCCAATTGAGGTATAAATCCCATCACTGAGAATATCCTTGAAGAATCTTATCAGTGATGAAGATGCTCGAGTTGCAAGACTCAGCTAGCTAGAAATACTAGATGAAAGATTGATCAAAGCATATGACCACCTTCAAGCCTATCAGAATCATCTAAAAAGAAGCTACAACAAGAAGGTCCATCCTCCCTAGTTCAACATTGGTGATTTAGTTCTCAAGGAGAATCAATGCACTTAGCAGGATTGAGATAAGAAATGAAAATTTGAAGCAAATTGGCTAGGTCCTTATGTCATCACAACCAAGTATGGATCAGGGACCTATAGAATTGTCACACCTAAAGGAGAGACCCTAGAGGAGACCATTAATATCATGCACCTGAAAAGGTTCTACACTTAATTCAATTGGCATATCCTATCCTGCAAAAATAAAAAAAATACAAAAAAATCATAAAAAATAAAAAAAATACAAAAAAATCAGAAAAATTAGAAAAAATCAAAAAATAGTAAAGATAAATAATTTTTCCTATGGTGAAAACCACCCTTGGTGGTGCCTTGGATGAGTACGTTTGGTGAAAACATGAACACAGGTTCCATTCATATAGGGATTAATCATTATCTACCTTGTGTCCTAGTTACATTATGCTTCCATCCATTCTGACCTCATATATTATCATCCCATCGATCCTATTCTCCCATCCACATGCATCATCTGGTCACTTGGTATACTTTGTTTGAGCATTAGATGATCTTCATCTGCTATCTGTAATCTCGAGCTTTTATCCTAATCTGCACTTGTGTCACCAGTCTTGTTGTCTTGTTAGTCCTTTGTGTCCATATAGGATCCTTCATTGTGTTGGTCTTCATTTAAATCCCATCACATCACGTTGGTCTTTTTGGTCTTTGTCAACCTATGTTGCCCCTGCGCTTTCACGTAGGCAAGGCTAAACATTTGATCCACCCTTGGGGAGTTTTGTCCATCCTATTTTGGTCATCCATCGTGGTCTCCATTGTCCACTTTACGCTCTTATCCATGGTCCTTCTTTTGTCCTTTTTTGAACTACGTTGTCCCTACACTTGCACGTAGGAAAGGTTGATCATTTGATCCACCCCTGAGGCTTTTCTTTTCTTTTCTTTGACATTATTTTCCATCGCTTGTCTCCATTTGTCCTCTTTCTACTTTTATCCATGGTCCTTTCTTGAACTACGAGGGCTCTGCGCTTTCACATAGGCAAGGCTAATCTTTCATTGACCCCCAAGCCCCTAGGTCATTAGGGTGTGTCAGTCTTGTGTCTTGTGTCTCGTGTCTTGCATCGTGTTGTCAAGTAGGTCCTTATCTTTTTGGTTCTTAACAAATGATATCCACTCGTATTATGAGATTCAATCGGTTTTCAAATCTCCTGCATCATAATCAATCTTTTAGTTTAGTATCCATCTTTGGTCTCAACAGGATGCATCCTTCCTAACAAACCTCATCAAACCCATCCATCCTCTTGATCCTATGGAAAAGGACATTTTTAAATTGATTGCAATCTTTTGATACTTTTGGATTTTTTTATCATTTGAGCTCCTTATCACCACTTGTCAAAATCGCCATAATCTATCATATTATGGTGTGTTTTGATTAGTTAACATAAGGACATATCTTGATCTTTTTTCTTTGTTGTTATCTTCTGGGTTGTCCCACATAGTATCTACCAAGATCCCTAAGATCTTGTGTTATGTTGGGACATCCCTTTGTTCTTGTGGTTATGCCAATGCCTGGCTCGACCAAAGTCTTCGTGACTTTGGGGTGTTGGGATAACTTTCTTGTCTGTTGTGTTTGTTTTATTCATTGGACACTAATTTTTCCTTGGTTTACATACCTTGGCACCTGGTGTCTTATGCTATAGAAAAAATTAGTGCTCTGAAAATGGAAAATTACATTAGGATTGCATTTCATGATCACTTATGTTGGATTGCATTCATACCTGACCTATAACCTATGATTTTGGTTGTGCAAACATTCACCTCCCATCTCTCATTCTTCTTAGGATACCAATGGTTGTTGACAGGTGCAGTTTCACACCCATCTTCCATTAATTTTATAATTATTAAAGGGAATTAATTTCCATTGGACCAATGATACACCTATCATCTACCCTCATTACTATGCAAGTCCTTCTTGATACTCATGTTCATGATGTATTTCATGTTAGGCCATATCACTCACACATCATACACCTTTATTTTGTGTAAGCTAAAGCAAGCATGATCGCAAATCAAATTTGTTTACCATCCACATTACATTTCATTTATCTCTTAGTGTTTGTAAGGAATTTAATTGCATCTCATTTCGCATTATAGGTTCATTGCATTCCATTTCATGTGCATTACCATCTCATATTTCTTTTAAGTTGTTTAGATTAATCATATTTGGTTATTATAAGCATCTTAAATTCATTTCAGTATCCATTCATTTCCACATTAATCCATATCATTAGCACATTGCATACATTTCCACCTGCATCACAAGTTGTTATAACTGTATCCATAGCATATAAAGTCATAAATCCTCCATCACATCCTACATCATACACATTAGTCATCATACATATCATCCATCTCATCCATATAAACATCAACATACATCATCATAAGCATATATATATATATATCACATCATCATGATCATCTATCATAAAAGCATAAACACATACATATGCATAAATAGCATCATCCATCATATGAACATAACATAGTGTCAATAAGGGCTATCGCATAATCATATAAAATCAAAATACGAATGTCCATAACATAGTCCATAATAATGTCCATCATATAATCAAAATACATATCCATCATGTATATCATCAAATAAAGTACAAATAGAAGGCTCTAGATCAACTCTGATCTCTACTACTCTGTATTGTACATCCATCATGCACCTGTCAAAAATTGGTATCTTGTCACCTGTCCTCTCCCCTCTCTACTGTGATCTTCCCACATCTGATGTCTGGGGTGAGTCTGGCACTCCCCCTTTGTGTGGAGGAGTCTCTCTCCAGCTGCTATATGTGTGGGTACATGTCCCCCCTGACTAGGATAGGGATGACATTTTTGGTCTCACTCGCACATAGGGAGGTATCTGTCACTCCTCTGGCACTGATGTATGTTAGGCTTCCATATAGTAGCTAGCCTCTCACATGTACTCATCCAACTCCACCACCTGATATCTGACTATGTCTTGCTCTCCCCTATATATGTCCTAAGATCCACATATGGATCTCCCCTCCTATGCCAATGCATCCTGTGCCAACCTTAGCTAATCTATCTATGCCCCAAACCGTGACACCTGATCTATGGCCCTGTCCCTCTCAACCTTAATAGCCTGTATTTGTGCCTAAAATCTCTGTACCTCTTCCCCTGTCTCACCACCCTCACCCTGCACTACCTGTGCCTGAGCCTGTACTACATCTCTCTTTGCAACCTATGCTTGTTCCACTACCGCATCCCTCTCCCTCTGTATGGTTTGTACTTGTATCTATGTCATGTCCCTCTCACTCTGCAAGGTCTAAACCTGTGTTTGTCTTGCGTCCCTCACTGCCTGCAAGGTCTGCACTTGGGCCCTCATAGCATCCTCCCTCTCCTACATCAACCCCATATCCCCCACTATCTGATCCACTACCTTAAGTCTATCATAGAGCTCATCTCACTCTCATATCAACTCAATCCTCTCTCTTAGTAGCCCCTCCACCCGTCTCCTCAAATCATCCATGTCTCTCTTAGCTTGTGCCAGGGTCTCCACCGATACCTAGTCTGTACTCCTCTTGGCTCTCGTTGTCCTCTTTCCTGCAATATGGTCACCTCTGCCTCTAGCCTATCTTGATCCTATCTCGCTTGCACCCCCTCCTCATGCTCTTTGGATACCTCTCCCTCCAACTGAGTCACCTATTCCCATAGCTAGCTCACCTCAGCTCGTAGACCATCTCTCTCTACCCATAGCTCCTCCTCATGCTACAACACTGCATCAGCTATAGACCTAAAATCCCTCTCACCCTTTTCCCATTCCCTAGCCACCTCTGCCTCAAGCCTGCATCTCACAACCTCTGTATCTCTTAGTCTCTGATCAATGATCTTAACCTCGCCACGACCCCCATTAATAGTATAGTAGGATCTTCTGCTATTGGTAGTACCATGGACAATAGGGGAATACAATGAACATCAATATCTATTGCTTCTGTTTGGGCCTCATCTATTTCATCCATCATCTCCACCTTTGCATCATCTCTCTCCTGCTCTACCTTATGCTCCATCCAAGCTCTCCTCCACTGTCTCCTCCTCCTCCTCACCCTCTCCTTCTAATCTACGGCCCCAACCTCCACCCTTGCCTCATATCTCTCACCCATCATCTCAACCTCTACCTCATCTCTCTCTTGCTCTTCCCCAATCTCCACCCGGGCTCTCCTTCGTTGTCTCCTCCTCCCCACCCTCTCCTACTACCCAGCGGCTCCCGTATCTCCCTATCCTCTCTCCAGCTACCCTCCTACTCTAGCAACCTCCTGTCCTCCCTCTTGCTGCCCTACTGCTCTAGCTGCCTCCTACTCTCTCCTTTGCTATCCTCTCTCACCCCCTCTCCTCTAGCCTGTCAATTGTAGCTCAATCTCTTGCCCAAACCCTAATGCCTCCATAGTCAACTCCTCTGGAGTAATAGGTGGAGGTACATGAAAGAGATACCATGCAGTGTATCAAACTGTCACTCTCGCTTCTACTTCCTCCCCAATCCTACCCGGGTAGGGTACCAACTACAATGTCTCCCAATGCTCTCTTGCAAATCTCAAAAAAATTAGCTCTCCCTATCGCCGCTCTCATGAGATCTGTCAGAATCTATCTGGTCTGCATGAAATATCCTATGTCAGCCCAAACTATCTAATTACCCTATCTAGTCTATGTGCCTCCATTATTCGTGGCTCCCTGTCGACTATGAAGCATCTAGTGCTGAAGTAGCCTCGATGTCTCTCCCCATCCCTCCATCTAGAAAACTGTCGTGTCATGTACGTCCTCCACACTATATCCTCCTCCTCAAGGTCATCCAATGTTCTCCTCCATTTGTCTAGATCCCCAAAGCCCTCATAGTGCCAAACCAAACCATACTCTACCCCATACTAGTAAGCTACTGGTGCTATCACATCCTCCTCTCTTGATCTTACCACTCTTGGCCTGTCAACACTAATGTGCTCCTAGGCCCAAACCTATAGCAGCGTCACTTGTATCATGCTAAGCACTTCTTGGTAGCACACAACGTGCATGTCTCTATAAAGTTGTTCTAGTACACATGTACCCCATGGGAACTACCCTTCTCTCCCCTCGATAATGTGTCGTATCACCTCCATGAAGCTCGGGCTACAAAAGCGCCCACTTCAGTTTGGTAACCACAATCCACTAATTAGCCCACATAGATAAAGTGGTAGCGTTAGCACTCCCAACACTAAGCATCTGTCCATGTCCAACCTCTGCCTTTGCACAGGAAGGTCATCTTGTCCAAACAACACCCACAGGGTATGATCCAACTCTGCTCCCCTTGATGTCATTGCACTCACCAAGTGGCCTTCTATAGGTAGCCTTAGTATTCTCCATATGTCCTCCAGTGTCACAGTCATCTCCCCTGTCAAGAGATAGAAATTCAAAGTATCTAAACTCAAGCACTCAATAAGGGCTCTCAACATAGCTTGATGGGCTCTAATCATCAAATATCCCCATAAATCTAGCAGTCCTGCTCATGACAGAGGCTCGTGGTCTGCTCCGTTCATGGCTGCAATCATCACCTCCAACACCTATGATTGCCTCTCTTATGTCCACAGTGAGTCAAAGCTCTACATTCACACCAAACATGTCAGACACCTTATCTTTCCCCTAATATTTTCTATTTTCTGGCCCCGGGCTATCTTTTCACTAATTTTTCCTCTCCCCCTTTCTCGCCCAAATTTACTCGATTTACCCTAGTTCGTCTTGTTTTTCTTATCTTCATCCTGGTCTTCTTTTCTTTTTCTTTTTCTCCCCTCCCCCTTGTCCACCCCTTAGGCGAGCTCACCCTCTAATGGGTGAACCTGCCCTCCAGATGGGTGAAGCTGCCCTTGGCTCACGGGCAAGCCTGCCCTACCCTATGGGCAAGCCCACCTGGGAAGTGGGAGGACCCGCCCCTATTGTGGGCGAGCCCACCAGAGAGGCAAGCGAACTTGCCCCTGCCATGGGTGAGCCTGCCTGGGAGGCAGGTGCAACCACCCCCACCGAGGGCGAACCTTCCCTCAGATGGGCAGTTATGCCCAAGCGGGGTCACCCCTATCTTGAGTGGGGTCACCCCTCTTAGGGCGGGGTCACCCGTCTTCTGGGTGGGGTTCCCCCCCTTATGGACGAGGTCACCCATCTGACACTAACCAATTTTTCCAAGAGGATTTTCCCAGTCTAGGGAAAATCCACCCTCCCCTATTTTCCCCTTGCCCTTTTCGGGAATTTATTTTCTTTTTTTTGAGTGAATTTACCCTCTAATGGGGAAAATTCACCCCCTTTCCCTCGCCTCTAATAGGATATTCTTCCTACCCGTTGGGTGAACTCGAAATTTTTCCCCCGACCCATTTTCCTAAACTACCACAATCCCAAAATCCACGTTTTCAAATAAGCATTAGACTTCAAAATATCACAGAAAATGCTTAAAATTACAAAGAGGATTTTTCATCTAACCTGGTGTGGCACCGCGTGCTCGTGGAAGAGCCATTGTACCTTGTCCCTCCAATGGATGATGTCAGAATCATAATCGTCTAGCATCCTCATCTCCTCATCTCCTTCATCTACTCATCTCCTTCATCTACTCTTCTCTCTCTCTCACTCAACTACTAGCTATGCAAATGAGGAATAGTAATTTCTAAAATTACTATATATAACTTTTTCCCTCCATTTTTACCTTTTTTAAGTAAAGGGTGTTTTTTCCCTTTATTTAAACCTATTTTAATTCAACTAATCCTCTAACTTCTCAAGGCTGTCATTTGCGCACTGTGTGTCCGTTTGACTCCATTCAAAAGCTAATCTTCATGGTTTTTTGAGGTCTATCCAATGGTACCCTTTGTTTCCTCATATCGAGAAGCTGTTTGGGGCCCCTTTTTCTTCCCCAACTACCCTCTCAAGGAGGCATACCCTACCATTTTCCTTCATTCCTCCATCATGGTCATTCCCTTGCGAGATTGGAGCATCTCCTTTCATTTGCCTCTGTTTGGGCAGCTCACGTAGCCTCTCCCATGCTGGGGTATCATTTTTTGCTCGCTTCCTCTATAGAGTCATCTACATTTTATTTTTCTTTGAAACACTGTTATTCTAACAATATTTCAAAGAGGGGAAAAATGTAGACATCCAAATTTGACCATTCCCATATGGTCAAATCCACCTCTTTTATCTGTTTATTTCATCAATATTAATTAAATAAATTATTTAATTAATATTTCCCCTTTCCCTAAAGTTTCTAAAGTATTTAATTTTATAATTAAATACTTTACTTTTCATCCTTTCTCTAAATTAAATAAATACATCAATTTATTTAATTTGGTCATTTAACATTTTTTGAGTTTAAATCAATTTTAAATTCCTCTATTTCTCTCTCCTTTTCACATCCTCCATAACCTTCTTCTAATATGGATTAGTCTAATTAATCCATAATTAGGATGTGCACACTTTTAATCAGGATTAATGTCACATCCTCCATATTTGGCCACTTACCTCTAATCCCTCATTAATCTTCTTAATCACCTATTTGTACAACCTTAATCTAATCCCCTTGCTACAATTAGCATACCTTTTTGGTCAACCTTTACAATTTCCACATTTAGCCTAGACCCTCTTCCCAATGTGAATTAAAAATGCACATTCATCCCTCCAAGACTCTCATCTTCCCCATGCAAGTTGTTAGGAGTTCCAAAACTCCTCACTTGTCACATCACTCACATGAGGACAAGTACTTACCTTTTTTAGAACCTTATTTTATCCCCAAGGTACTCCCAATCATGTGAATTTAAAATTCACATTTATTTCGCCAACCACTTTTCTCTTCCCCATGGAGATTTTTGAGGAATACTAAAATTCCTCATATGTCACTTTCCTCCCATATGGGAACAAGAAGTTCCTTTTTAAGAAAATCTTCTCCCAATCCCAGGGTACTTGCAAGTCTCCACCTCACATGTCCCTTTTCCAACTCACTTGTCCTTGTGACATCTCATCCTCCACATGGCAAGATGTGAGGGCTTGTGATTCCTCAACTCACCACAGCCCTCCATCTTGCCCATGTTGGAAAAATCTTGACCATTCGTTTCTCTAGAGATTCTTCCTTTAAAATGATATATTTTCTCTCAATTCATTCATTCATCACATTCACATTTTCAAGCTCAAGCTCTCACACTTGCATTTTCCTTCACAATCACCATTGTTGCACTCTTGAAGCTCATATTGCATACACTTTCATACATCAATCCAACTGCCCACATCCTTCATTGCATTCCACATCAAATTTTCATTACTTTGCATGTCATTTTAGTCCATTTTTCCATCAAGTAGCACACATAACATCAACTATAAAAGGGCCAACCAAGGAGCAACTCATACAAGGTATAAATTTGTTGTTTTTCATCTTTATTTTTTTTGAGTTTAACGTAGCCCAATCTTGAGGTGTTGAAGTGTTACTTGCTTTCTTTTGCATTTTTTTTTACATCATTTAGGATAGGTAAACAACACTGCTCACAAAAGGATATAAGATGGTTAGAGGTGCTATGGTGATTTCTAGAAGTGTCAAATATGAAACATTGTATAAGCTTGATGCATGCACTGTGGAGTACAATAGTGCTTTTGTGAAAATCAAGTCTTTGAAAGAAGTGGGGTTTTCACCTTCAACAGATGGTTATGGATTTTGGGTACCTGAGGGTGCTCTTTCTTCTGAGAAAAAGTTACCTGTAGAGAAAATTATGTTATGGCACCAAAAATTTGGCCACATTGGAGAAAAGGGTCTAAGGATCTTGGAAAATAAAAACCTTGTTGAAGTTCTATCTAATTGTATTCTTGAATTTGATTTCTGTGAGCATTGCATTTATGGAAAAAAAAACATGTTCAATTTTACTCGAGTTCTCATAAATCTTGTGGCATATTGGATCTTATTCATTCTGATGTGAATTTGGTCTTGTAGATGTTTCTTCGATTGGTAAATCCACATATTATGTTTCATTTATTGATGACTATAGTAGATGGACATGGGTATATTTTCTAAAGAGTAAATATAAAGTTTTCAGTCAATTTAAATAATTTAAAGCAATGGTTGAGTTGTAGACTGGAAAGAAAATAAAATGTTTGAGGATTGATAATGGCGGTGAATTTTTCTCTAACGATTTTGATAGATTCTATAAAGATTGTGGTATTCACAGACAAAAGACAACTCTATGTTCTCCACAATAGAATGGAGTAGAAAGAATGAATAGGACACTGATGGAGAAGGCTAAGAGTATGTTGAGTGGTGCTGGTCTAGAACAAAGGTTTTGGGCTGAAGTTGTTACCACTTCCTATTACCTAATTAATAGGTCTCCTACATCATCTCTTGGTTAAAAGACACCTATAGAGGCATGGTCAAGTTGCAAGCCTTCTTTATGACATCTTACATTTTTTGGTTGTGAGGCATATGCACATGTTCCAAAGGAGAAGTGAACAAAGTTGGAGAACAGGTATATGAAATGTATCTTCATCAGATATAGTTATGGTGTAAAAGGATACAAGCTTTGGGATCTTGTTGCACAGAAGGTAATACATAGTAGAAGTGTTATTTTTAGAGAAACTAAGCCTTCTTCTATTACATTGCAGCCAGAATAAAGTAAAAATGAAGATATGATTCAATTTCCTTCTACACCTGAGAAAATTGAATTGAGGCCCAAGGATAGACAAGAAGTTGAGGAGAGCTCATCTAGCTCTGGAACTTCAGAACAGGAGGAAAAACCTCCAACTCAACTTATTCGTAGGTCTAAACGACATAGAAAACCACTTGAAAGGTATTCACCTAATGATTGGAGATGCATTTTTCCTTTGAATACTAACATGGATGAATCCAAATCTATAGAAGAGGCACTAGGTATGAATGATGCAGAATCCTAGAAAATTTATATGGATGAAGAAATAACATCTTTGAAAAAGAATGATATATGGGATCTTGTACCATTTCCTGAAGGACAAAAACCTATTGGTTGTAAATGGGTGTTTAGAAAAGATTGGTTCAGATGGAGGTATTGAGAAGTACAAAGCAAGGTTGGTTGCAAAAGGTTACTCTCAAGTTGAGGGTGTTGATTATGGTGAGATATTTTCAAATTTCTCATGTTGCAAAAATGGCATCCATTATATTTTTACTTTCTATTGTTGTTGCTTATGATTCAGAGGTTGAGCAAATGGATGTGAAAACTACTTTCCTTCATGGTGATTTGGAGGAGGATATTTATATAACACAGATGGAGCACTATGTGGTGAAAGGTAAAAGTTAGTTGGTTTGCAAATTGAAGAAATATTTGTATGGTTTAAAATAGAGTCCTAGGATGTGGTACGAGAAATTTGATACATATGTGTTGAGTTTGGGATTTAAGCATTCTAAATCAGATCATTATGTTTATTATAAAACTGATGATGATCATTTCATGTTTATTGCATTATATGTTGATGATATGCTATTTATCGATAGAGGGAAAGGTATGATTTCAAAACTAAAATCTCAACTTGCTGCTAAATTTGAAATGAAATATCTTGGTGTAGCTAAACACATTCTTAGGATGGAAATTAAAAGAGATAGAGTGAAAAAAATCTATGGCTTGTCCAAAGTAATTATGTCAACTCAATTTTACAGAGGTTTGATATGCAAGATTGTAGACCATTGTGTGTTCCTATCTTAGTTGGAACAAAGTTATCTATTTCAGATTGTTCAACATCTCCATCAGCGATGGAAGACATGAGCAAAGTGCCTTACTAGAGTTCAATTGGAAGTTTGATGTATGTTATGGTTTGTACTAGACCAGACATTGTCCAAGAAGTGGGAGTTCTTTCCACATATATGTCTAATCCTAGTAGAGTTCATTGGGATGCAATTAAAAATGTATTCAGATATTTACAAGGTACCTCAAATTATTGCTTATGTTATCATAGTAATATGACTAAAGATGAAATTTCCCTTGATATTCATGGTTATGTGGATTCAAATTGGGTAGGTGATGTTGATAGTAGAAAATCCACTAGTTTTTATATGTTTATTTTATTTGGTGGTGTAATTAGTTGGATGAGTAAGCGATAGATTGTGGTTGATTTTTCCACTATTGAAGTAGAGTATATATGGCAGATACTCATGCTTATAAAGAAACCATTTGGATTAAGAGATTGTGTTTAGCTATTGGAATAAAAAAAGGTGCAGTGATAATTTATTGTGATAGTAAGAGTGTGATATGTCTAGCCAAGAACCTAAAATTTCATGACAGGACCAAGCACATTGATGTACAATATCATTTTGTTAGAGATATGGTTGAAGATGGTAGGATGAAGTTGGTTAAGGTAGAGACTTTGATGAATGTTGTTAATTTTTTAACTAAGCTTGTGAGCACAAAGAGATTTAGATGGTGTTAAGAGACTATAAGAATTTCATGATGTAGAGCTAGGATTATTCAACAACACATCTCACAAACCTTCAATAATAATCCAAAACAATCTTTGTATAACACATGCTATTAGGCATTGTATATCACATTGGAAACATAACTATGGCAGCCCACAATTTATGGCAATGGAAAATCATTAATAACTTCCAAAAAAATAATAATTAAGCCAATCTCTCTGGTGAGATTGAATAAAACATATTTATAGACTTTTCCTCCAATTTTTGTGAAGATCCAACGGTGTAAATGAAAGTTATTGTATTTTTCCCAAAACTGCAAACCTTAGGTAGGGTTCAGACCTGCCCTCACAAAAATGGTCATAACTTATTCAAATCTTAATAAAATTTTATGAGACTTAAATCGAATGAAATTATATTCACATGGAAACAAATTTTTTTTATTTCAAATCCAAAATATAGATTTTACAATCCATACCATCACATTTTTCATACTGTAAATTCTGCACAATATTGTTAGAATAGGAAGTCTCACCAAAATAGTCATATCTTCCACAAAACTCAATAAAATTCAATGAGACAAAAATAATTGGGAACTAGAAATAGATATCTTTCCATCCATATATGATAATCTATTATTTGAGTCCATACTAGGCCGTACAAATCACAACTTCATCCTGGAAACAATGTGAAAATCAGAAAATGCACACAAAACTTGAGGTTGCCATTCATCAAACTTAAAAAATAATGTCTCCAACCCCCAATTCGATTTTTTGAGGGTGTATTTATATATTTCCAACCACAACCAACCATTTTAAACTACCTTTTGATTATTTTTTTGATAAAACACCTTAATAACACTCTTTGACAAGTTGCTTGACAACTTTCTTGAGTAACTTTTACAATTTGTACAATATGGAACAACTTTAAACATTATTTGAAAAATGAATTAAAATGTGACTTACTAAGACTCAAAAACCTATATAATGGTTTGATAAACCTTATTATAAGACTCAATACACAAAATAAAGAAACTATTTACAAATGGCCTCATGGAGGCAATAAATCAAATAGGTGCTCCTGCACCAAATTCCAGGGGGAAAATAATTCAAGCCCCTTTGAATTGTCTTCTTCCTGGTCTTCCAGTTACTTTGCACTTTTTCCTTTTTCTTTTCAATAATCATTGGTCCTTTCTTCCTTTTCTTCTTCTTATTCCTTCTTATATCAATCATTCTTGCAACATGGAGGTCCCAAAACTCTATCAAATCATCATATCCTTCACTTTGTCCTTCATAACCTGCACATACATAGTCCAAAGAAAAATTAGAAACAAAATATAGATACCTTGAGGTCTCCTCCTTTTCTTCTTGTACTTCAAATTCCTCTTCACCCATAACCAATTTATCCAATCTTGACACCAATTCACTTGCAACCTCAATGTCCTTATTTTCTTCTACCTTGATGAGTTCATATTCCTCTTGTTTGACTTGTCCATCACCAACCTTTCTATCCCATTCTTCTTCAATGGATACATATTGTGCCCATAAGTCTTATTCTTCATCTTTGACTGAATTTTCTACCATCTTTTGTTTTCTTTTCTTCTTCATAATCTTCTTTAGAGGCCATCTTAACCTTTTTTACATTGGTATATGCCAAATCCTTAGTGATTTCTTAAGAAGTTCATTTTCCTTGGCCAATCTTTCCAAATCTTGGCTTTTCTCTTCCATGACTTTCTCAAACTCTAATTGTCTTGCCTTCTTTCTTTCCTTCTTTCTCATTTCCTATCCAAGGAGTCAAAACAAACTTTTTTCTATCTTTCATGATTGTGTATTTGTTTGCTTTCCCATCATAGATGGCACTCTTATCATACTCCCACAAGAAGATTATTTTGCAAGTATATTGTAATCTTTGTGATTATTGAATAATATATTGAGCAGATTTTGGAGTGTGGGGTTTTTATTTTGAAATGGTTTTCCCCACATAAATCATTTTGTTGTGGTATACATGATATTTTTGCTTATTTTGTTTAAGTTTCTATAACTATTAAAGATCTAGAAAAGTTTTGCATTATTCTCCTCTCAAGATTAGTGTAGGAATTTGTTCCACTACCTTGACTTCCTTACACATTCAAAGGTAGATATATCAGAGATTTATTGCAGCATTCAAGCTCCAATCATCATGTCAAAGTATTCTTGCATCATGCATGTTTTTGGAGCTAACATTGTGATGTAGGTTTCAAGATCAAGTTCAAACATTCAAAGCATTATCTCAAGTATCAAGATCCACATCCATTGAATCCATTTCATGCAAGTTGCAGACCTTCCAAGATCTCCATTACTAAGGTTTCTACAAGGTTTTGTTGTGTGGTAACATAGCATTGTTCATTGTTCATTCCCTCTTACATGCTTTATTTCAATTCAAGGTTTGATTACCAAAATGGGGTTTGACCAAGGCAAATCCCCATTCACCAAAAAAAAAAATTCTTCTCTCTTATACTTGTGTTGCAGATTTAGGTTGAAGAAGGATTTAAGACCTCTTGAAGTGCAAGATTATAATTGTCAAAGTTGTTGTCAAATCATGGAATCTAACCTACAGATCTGATTTCCAAGTTTTTGACACTAAAACTTGGACAAATCAAAAGCTATAGATCAGTATCAAAGGATCCCAAAAGTTGCTAAAAAACCTTGACAAAAGACCCATTCACCCATGGAAGAATGAGTCCTTGACAACTTCCAAAAAGTGACTTTTGGTGATTGGTAAACATCATTCTACCCTTCTCAAATCTGCAATAAGAGTAAGTGCATGGAGTTGTGACACAAAAACGACTCTTAAGATGCCACTTTTTTCTAAAATCAACAAAATATGATTTTCACAAGAAAATGAAGATAGTTACACTCAAAATTTCAAGATGCAACAAGAACAAGAGTTGAAGTACTCTGAGTCTAGTTTCTAAGCTACCAATTCTTTTTCAAATTAATGAATATTAAGGGTTTCAAAGGGGGGAGAAACAGGTCCTATTTTTATAAAAAAAATAGCATAGCACCTGAGGAACCCCCCTTTTCATTATCATTTTTTAGAATTTCAAAAATATGAATGGTGAGAAATTAGCTAACACCATGTAGTTTATCCCCATTCTTTCGGCTAATTTTTCTAATGAATATATAATATTTTATGAATTTTTGAAGTAGACACATCCTGAAAAGCTAAAATTTGAGCGTGTTACCCCCTATTTTTTTTGAAAACTAATCAAAAATCAATTATTTTTTTCATCATGTGTAGAATGAAGTCTAGTTTAAAAAAATGTAATTTGTTTCAAGTTTTGATGAACAGGTAAAAATCTATCCTAAAACTAGCACATGTTAGATTTTGACAAAAAATAGAGGTAATAACAAGAGAAGTTATGGATGAAAACCTTAACATAATCAAAATGTAAAAAAATATATTTTTAGATAGCTAAGAGGGATCCTAACGTCATCACATTTTTTATAAACTTGCATTGAAAGGCATGCAAACGAGATGATTAGCACGACCAAAAATATGTGAAAATTTGGTATCCTCCTGAGAAAATCACGTCCATGGTATCAAATGATCATCCAACCCTTTGGGTTGGATGTGTTAGGACTGAAAAATCCCACATTTTTTCATTAACTTCTATCCACCTACCCCCCAATCCTTACAAAAATGAGCACCATGCTTAATTTTATGACTTAGAAAAATCGTTGAGATTTGTGTGGCAAAATTCATTTTGCAACTACCATACCCAAACAATCTCATTCATAAAAGAATTTAATGTCCAATTGACATTATCGGCCCAACCTCACCTCATCGGTGGAACTCCTATCACCACCGCACCGATAGCTCGATGACGACAACTCATAACTTTGCATCATCATGACCTCACTCCATCGGAATAACTTCCAAGGTAGTCTCCCCAACAAATCGATAGAGGCAATAATTATAATCACATTGACATAACTCTAATAAATCATTGGAACAAATGATTGTGGTCCCTTGATAGCTTGATACAATCGTGGATTATCAAAAGTATAACATTCAATGGTGAAGTTGAGATGCATCAGGGTAGCATTATTTGGTGTCCCACTGATATATTAAAAGAAAGACATTCATTGGTGGAGAAGGTGGTCATCGGTGGAAAATGAACCAAGGATCCAATGATACAATGAAGAATAATTACTACTAGTTGATGTGACATCCAAGATCATCATCAGAATATTTAACATAAATGCTTCCCTCGATGAAAAGATTGAAACAAGTGGTTTATCAATGAGCTAGAGTAGAATTAAATTGTACCACAAGTCAATCATACAATTATAGAAACCAGGAGGATTATGCTAAAGGTAGAAGCAGAAAAGATGGAACTCAAAGCTCTTACATAGCAAAACTAGGGGAGGCAAAAATCCATGTAAGTGCATCACTCTTAGCTAGAAAGTTGTATTTTTTTAGAAATTTTGATGGAAGAAAATGTGGAAAAACCTAAGGAAAAGAAAAAAAAAATTGAAAAGAGGAATTTAAACCAAGATTTGATAGACCAGTGTCCAGGGTTAGGGCTAAGACCTAGAAGAAGTGCTCAAACAAGTAAATTGTTATATAAACATAAGGGTCTAGGTGATGTTTAGATGCCACATTGAGGCTATTTCATGTATCACTATAGAAAGCAATTCTGATTCCAACCAGTCTATAACCCATGGAGGTTAAACTTAGGAAGATTTGTGGTTCCAAACATATTCATCAACGTAGAATTAATGAAAGCTCTAGCCAATTGATATAATACCAAGAAGTGAACTATCCAGTCACCGAGTGGAGTCGATATGCTTGTTATCTCCCAAGACCTGATCTCTAATGTATTTTAGTTAGAATGTCTCTAGAATTTTCATTCACAATTAGAGATATTTTAACAAAATATCATTGCATGGATACTAGCTATAAGAGATGGAAATTTCCTTTGCATAGACCTAAAAATGAGGATGGCCATCTCGGGAGGTTTTTGAGAAAAGAAAACCCTCCTTTTCATGTAGATTTATTTGAAGAATACTTTTAGTATACCTACTACTCAGCTGGTCAAGTCCTGGGAATAGAGGTTCCACCCCTTATGTCTATTGCACTGATGGTTGTAGTTGCAGATATACAGAGCAAGGATGCTAGGTCATTTGACTATGCAAGCTACTTGGCTAATTCCCTAAACCAAGGGCTTGAGAGGATAAAAAATAACAATGACTGCATAGATTTCAAACACTATTCATTGCTAATGCATTTACTTTTGTATGAGGGACACACCAAAAATGTGTGGAGTAAAGAACTGAGGATTAGAGATAAAGATGAAAATGGAAACTTTAGACCTGTACAGATGTGGACTTCACTATGGGATAGTTGATGTGAAAGGTATCATTATTTATATTTTGAAGAATTCTTTGTTAAACCACTAATGAATCTATTAGGATATTCATATGATCACAACTTATCCCCTGAGTTACAAAGATTTTTGAGGCCAAAGGAAAATGACCCAAAAGGAAAAGTGAACCATAATTGGGGAGATTGGTATGCTTTCTCCAAATACATAGTAATAAGAGTCTATGGGTTTGAAGGGATTCCACACTTTCTACCCTGTGTAGTTCCAAATAGAGTTGCTTATCTAGAGATTGTATGACAACTAGAAAAATATGATGTTAAACACCTCAAGGGTCATAACAAGCAATCACTCATGCCCAACACTCTTTGTTTTGGAGATTTTACAATAGTTGCAAATGAAGGATATGAAGAAATTGATGCTAAAATAGCACATTACAACCTTCCTCTTGGGTATGAAAGAAATAAATTTGATGCAAAGGGGTTTATTCATCAAGCAAGATTAACACAAAGACTGTCTGGGTATGAGCATTGGTTTGTAGTTGATGATGTGATTAGGAACTGAGATGAGGCTTCCACCAGTGATAGAATGGCCTCATATAATCAAGTTATGCTCACAGAGGAGTGGAAGAAAAAGAATGTCTCCTCATATTCAAAAGTATTTGGAAATATACATGATCCCTTGGGTAGGATTGAGCAACTTATTGCTCATAAGAATGAAATAATAAAAAATGTGCCTTCATATGTTTTTGACACATCTCATGCAAATTATACTCGAGTATAGGCTGAAGATGTGGAGCCTCTAGATTACATACCCTCTCAACCCACTCCTGATGTATGTTTTTCCATCGATAAGAGTGATGAAGAGGAAAGTAACGAAGAAAGTCATAAGGCGAGTAGTGAAGAGGAGAAACATGTAGAACAAATAAAAGCCCCTATGATTACACAATATGAACCTCCTCAGGAACAAAATGTTGTAAGATTTGAAGCATCAGATGAATTAACTGATGACATTAGGGTCAGGGTTGGCCAGGAATTCATTTCTAATGGTGACTTTGTTAAAACTCCTAAATTCAAATCATTTGTCTATGAGTATAAGGGAAGGAAAATAAGACAAAATGAGAAAGATATTACTCTTGAAAAGGAAGTTGTTGCTTTAGACCTAAATTTAAAAGGGAAATTGACAAGGAGATGCAGTCTATCACCCCTGAGAGAGGTAGAGAATTACTTCAAGAGGCTAGGGTATTACTTCTACATGAATGGGACATTTTCTCTACCATTGTATTCGATAGTTTCAAAAAGAGAGAGGATAAAACAATGAACTTGACAGAGGAGGCTAGTGACAAGATATATTTAGGGTCTAGGTATAATCTAGATGAGGCTACCCTGCTTATTTGGTCACTGTACCCCCATGAAAAGAGGCAGTTAGTGATTGATAATCCAAATCAAGTATTTGGACATCTTTTGGTCCAAAGAGTTGGGGACACTAATCCCTTGGAAACTACAGAACTGAATGTCAATGTGGGAAAATTCACTAGAGCACAAATTGGAAAGTTGGTTAAAGAAAATGACAAATTGAAAAAGGAGATATCACATCAAAAGAAGAAGTCATCTTCCTCTTCTAGTTCAGAATTGTACTCTCCATGGATCGAAAAGGACAAGAAAGTATTAGATGCATTAGCTGATGCATATTATTGGAAAAGTTCCCATTTGAAAACCTAGGAAAAGTGCAAAACACTGGAAAAGGAAATGAAAATCATTAAGTACAATACTGTGTCTGAGATAATCAAGGAAAGGTTCAATAAGATGATGAAGCAAGAAAATGATTATTGGAGTGTTTTCAAGCAGATAAAATCAACATTAGAGGAGAATGTCAAATTGCAAAGAAGAATGATTGTTAAAAAGAGGGAACTTCTGGATAAACAAATTCTAAAGGAAAAAACATTGCAGAGATATAACAGCTTGGTGGAATCTCACAACCAATATCAATGTATACTCAAAGAAGATCTTGGTTGTTTTAATTTGATTCCTACACTTCATGATGATACAAGGAATCTTTGAGAAAGGGATGATTGGAAAGAAAAATTTACAGAGCTTCTAACAGTTGTATTGCAAGAAATTAATGATGAGGATATGGTCCTGCAGAATACTCATAAACAAATTGAGAAATTCATGCACATGGAGTATGATATGAAAGAAGTAATATCCAGTGCAGACACTCATGTAGAATAAGAATACATTCATCACCTCTCAACATTTAATCTGTTTATCAATTAGATGATCGACATTGTAGGAACATCTAGGCAGCAATAAAAATCAGTCGGTAGTGATGATGTGGACCCTATTACACATTAAAATCCTTGAACAGGTCTTAGGTCATCATAGGCTTATACTCGGAGATTAATAGATTGGTGCACACATCTACGATTGTGTTAATTTCTTAATTATGCTTAGTTTTAAAATCATGTTTTGTTATCAAAGGACGTGTCTTTTGGTCTGAAGCTTGTTGCCTCTTGTATATATAAGAGAGACCAAGACCAAAGAAAGATATAGGAGATAGTAGTAGCATAGGGATAATAGATAGATAGCAGAAGAGTTCCATAATGTTTACATTTTGAAAGACCATTTTGCAAGCATAATTTTGAGGAAATCAATGAAATATCTTTGATTCTATGGTTTCCTATTGGTGTCAATTGTTTGTTGAGTTAATTTAAAGATATTATTAGGTTTTCTCCAAGGTTGACATTTCCTTATTATTTAAATTGATGTATTAAGGATATTTTTAATTTATCAGAGCACATTTGTTGTTCTTGTGTGGTTCAATTAATGGGCTCCTTCAAGGAAGGATTAATTCTTTTAATTAATCACAGTAATTTGGAAAAGGTCATTTGGATCTATACAAAGAACTTGATAATTGCATTCTTGCACGTTTATACAAGATATAAACTAGCCTCATTGTTCCAAATAGTTTGAGTTGCATCCAACATGAATCATTCATCCTAGATCTTCATTCAACTCCATTCACCCAAGAAAGCACTGGTCTTACCCATTTCATCACCTAATTTTTATCAAATCTATTTTCAAAACTTTACATCTATTAACTGAACATATTAATGAACTTCACCTTGATGTTTCTTATATAATTTATAGCAAATTAGGCTTGCATCTTTCCAATTTCAATTGCCATTGTAGATAGATTGCTCAAGTAGGAAACACATTAGTTTAAGTCTACTTCATTTGCATAGGTACACCCACCTAGGTTTGGCAGAGCCTGAAGAGAAGAAGGTTCAAATATACCATTTGGCCTTGTTCATTAGCTTAAAACATACAAAGAGCCTAGCAACCTCTCGAGGTTTTCCAACCACCATTTTTGAGACCTAACAGGATGCCCAAGGAAAAATCCAACCCTTTTGGTTGGTACTTCCTAATGCACCAAATTTGGTGTGCGCCAAATGCAATGCAACATTTGGCGAGTGCCAAATTTGGTGCTCTCCAAATTTGGCACTTTCCAAATGGTGATGTATTGAAAAAAATACCAACTTCACTAATTTCTATTTGTCTCTCGCTACCTCTCTTTGATAAGGCTTAAAGTTTATGGTTTATGATCGATGATGGATATTCAAGGTTTTCCCTTTTAGTCCCTCTTTGTCCCATTCCCTCTTAACCAATACTTACCCTATTCTCTCTCAAACCTCTCTAGGTCTCTCCCACCCTCTATATCTTTCCTTGCCTCATTAACCCTATCTCCATCCTTTCCTCCCTACCTCTCTCTTATTTTATCTCCCTTTGTTACTATTTCTCACCCATTTCTCTCCATCGCTACATCTCCCTCCCAACCTCTCTCTCTCCCCATATAGAAGTCTCTCCCTCCTTGTCTCATAACCCACCTCTCTCCCCCCTCTATCTCTCACCTCGTTCTTCTCTATCTCCCCATATCCAAGTCTCTCCAACCTTATCTCATTTCTCACCACTCTCCCCCCTCTATCTCTCATCTCATTTTTCTTTCTCTCATCTTCCCTCTCCCTCCCCTTTCTAGGTCATCACCTCTTTATCTCATCCTCTGTATGTCTCTCACTCCCTTCATGTGTACATCTCTCTCCATTTCTTGTTACTCATCTACTAATACTTTCCTTTCACTCCCTCTCTCTTCTCTCTATCCCCTCTCTAGGTCTCTCCCAATCTCTCTCCCTATCTTCCTCTCTATGTTGCCTTTTTTCCTTACCGCCATCTATATTCTTTCCTCCATACACCTCTCTTATTCTCTCTCCCTCTATTATTGTTTCTTTCCCATATATTTCCTTTCTCTAGATCACTAGCTCTTCCTCCCACCCTCTCTCTCTCTCTCTCCCTATGTCCATGAATCTCCATCCTTCCCTCTTTACCTCTCTACCTCTCCCTCCTCTTATTACCCACACCTATCCCACCCTCTCTACCTTTCCTTCCCTCCTTAGGGTTTAAAGCTTAAGGGTTGAGGGATTAGGTTTGACGGTTTAATGTATAGGTTAGAGGGATGAGGGTTGAGGGTTTAAGGGTTAAGGGTTGAGAGATTAGGGTTTAATGGTTAAGGGTTGAGGGTTATAGGGTTGAGGGATTAAGATTTAAGGTTTGAGGTTTTAAGGGTTGAGAGCTCAGGGATTGGGGTTTAAGGTATAGGGTTGAGGGATTAGGGTTGAGGGTTGAGAGTTGAGGGAATAGGGTTTAAGGGTTGTGGGGGGTTTAGGGTTTAAGGATTAAGAGTTGAGGTATTATGGTTTAATGGTTGAGGTTTTGATGGTTTGGGGTTGAGGGATTATGGTTTAAGGTATAGGGTTGAGGGATTAGGGTTTAAGGTATAGCTTGAAGGATTAGGGTTAAGAGTTGAGGTTGAGGGTTTAAGGGTTTAGTTTTTAAAGATTGAAGCTTGAGGGATTACGGTTTAAGGATTGAAGCTTGAGGGATTAGGGTTTATGGGTTGAGGCTTGAGGGTTTAAGGTATATGGTTGAGGCTTGAGGGATTATGGTTGAGCATTGAGGGATGAGGATTTGAGGGTTGAGGGTTGATTGTTGAGGGTTAAGGGTTGAGGGTTGAGGGTTTAAGGGTTGAAGGTTTAAGGGTTGAGGGATTAGGGTCCAAGGTATAGGGTTGAGGGATTATGGTTGAGGGTTTAAGGGTTGATGTATTAAGGGTTGAGGGTTGAGGGATGAAGGTTGAATGGTTAAAGGCTGGGGGATTAGGGTTTAAGGGTTTTGGGTTTATGGATTAAGGTTTTAAGGGTTTAGGGTTGAGGGATTAAGGTTTAAGGGTTGAGGATTGAGGGATTATCCAGTTTAAGGTGTAGGGTTGAGGGATACAGTTTGAGGGTTTATGGTTTAAGGTTTAAGGTTTGAGGTTTGAGTGTTGAGATTTTAGGGGTTGAGGGTTTAAGGGTTGAGGGTTGAGGGATTAGGGTTTAAGGGTTGAGGTTTGATGGGTTAGGGTTTAAAGGTTGAGGGATTAGGGTTTACGGTATAGGTTTGAGGGTTTATGGTATAGGTTTGAGGGATTAGGGTTGAGGGTCGAGGTTGAGGGTTTAGGTTTTAAGGATTGAGGCTTGATGGATTAGGGTTTATGCTTTAGGGTTTAAGGTATAGGGTTGAGGCTTGAGGGATTAGGGTTTAAGGGTTGAGGGTTGAGGGATAGGGTTGAAGGGTTGAGGGTTGAAGGATGAGGGTTTAAGGGTTAAGGATTGAGGGATTTGGGTTTAGGGTTAAGGGTTGAAGTTTAAGGGTTATATGATTAAGGGATTAGGGTTTAAGGGTTTAAGGTTAAGGAATTAAGGGTATATGGTTTAAGGATTGAGGGTTGAGGGATGAGGGTTATAGAATTGAGGTATTAGGGTTTAAGGGTTGAGGGTTAAGAGGTTGAGGGTTGAAGTTTGAGGGTTAAAGGTTTAGTGTTATAAAATTGAGGGATTAGGGTTTAGGGATTAATGGTTTAAGGGTTGAGGGATTATGGATTAAGGGTAGAGGATTGAAGGATGAGGCTTTAAAGTTTGAGGATTGAGGGATTAGGGTTCCCTTCCATCTCTACTCTCTTTCTCTCTATCTCACCTCTCTCTCCCTACATATACATCCCTCCCTCCTCTCTTTCTCTATTTCACCTCCCTCTCCTTCTCTTAATCTTTCCACCTTCCTAATTCTCTCTCTACTACTATCTCTCCCTTCCTCTCTCTCCATAATCTATCTTAACTATCCCTCCCTCTCTCTCTATATATATCTCTCTCTCCTTCCCTCTCTCTCTCTCTCCCTCTCTCTCTCTCTCTCTCTCCACCCTCCCTCCCTCCCTCCCTCTCCCTCTCCCTCTCTCTATCTCTCTATCTCTCTCTCTCATGCTCTCCCTCTCCCTCTTTCTCTCTATCTCACCTCTCTCTCCTTACATATCCCTCCATCCTCTCTTTCTCTATCTTTCCTCCCTCTCCCTCCCTCCCTACCTCTCCTTCCCTCTCTACCTCTCTCTATCTCCCCCTCTCTCTACCTACCTTTCTCTCTATTGCTCTCCCTCTTAGCTCTCTCTCCATCCTTATCTCTCCCTCTATCCCTACCTCTCCCTCCATCTATCCTTCCCTCTCTACTTCTCTTTATCTCCCCTCCCTCTCTTTACCTACCTCTCTCTCTATTTCTCTCTCTCATGTATCTCTCTCCATTCGTACCTCTCCCTCCATCTCTCTTTCCCTCTCTACTTTTCTCTACCTACCTATCCCTCTATACCTTGTTCTCTCTCCCTCTCTCCCTCCTCCCTTCTCTCAATATATCCACCTTTCTCCTTCTCTCTCTACTTCTTCCTCCCTTCCTCTCTCTCCTTCCCTCTTTACTCTCTCTATCTCAACTCTCTCCCTCCCTCTCTCTCTCTATGTCGGGCCTCTTTTTATCTCTCGTCTCCCTCTCATCTCCCCTCTCCCTCTCTACCTACCCCCTCTCTCTCCTCTCCCTCTCTATCTACCCTCCTCTATCTCTCCTCACCCTCTCTCTATCTATCTTTCCATCTCTCTAGATGGTTAAGATAGAGAGAGAGTACATTATAAACCCTCTACCTTATACATTATACCCTCAACCCTAAACACTCTACCTTATACATTAAAACCTCAAATCTAAACTCTAATCCCTATACCCTTAAACCCTTAACCTTATACACTCAACCCTCAACCCTAATCCCTCAACACTATCCATTAAACCTTAATCCATAAACGCTCAACCCTCTACCCTCTAAACTATACATTAAACCCTCAATCGTAAGTGGGAGAGACCTAGGAGAGAGAGATATGAGAGGGAGAGATAAATATAGACCTAAGAGAGGGATTTGGAGTGAGAGAGAGAAAAATATGAGAGGGAGAGAGAGAGAGGGAGTGTGAGAGAGGGGGTTAGAGTGAGAGAGAGTTGTCTAGGTAGGGTGGGAGGGAGTGAGACCTGAGAGAGATACTTGAGAGGGAGATAGAGAGTTATCTAGTTAGGGTAGGAGATACATACCTAAGAGAGGGAGAGACCTAAGAGAGAGAGAAACTTGAAAGGGAGAGAGAGTTATCTAGTTAGGGTGGGAGGGAGAGGGGGTGTGAGAGATCCAAGAGAGAGAGTGGGAGGGATAGAGCAAGGGAGAGACTTGAGAGAGAGGGGGTGGGAGGGATAGAGGGAGGGAGAGACTTAAGAGAGAGGGGAGTTATCCTATACATTAAAATATCAACCCTTTATCCTATACATTAAACCCTCAACCCTATACATTAAACCCTAAGGATGGAAGACAAGGTAGAGAGTGTAGGAGGCACCTAGAGAGGGTTGAGAGAGAATGGGTATGTATTGGTTAAGAGGGAGGGAGGTAGAGAGCCAGTGAAAGTTAAAAATTCAATTATCCTTCATCGATCATAAACCAAAAACTCTAAGTGTTATCAAAGTGGTGGAGAGAGAGACAAAGAGAAGGAAAAGTTAATTTTTTGTCAATGTAGCTCATTTGGAAAGTGCCAAATTTGGTGCTCGCCAAATGGTCAATCCATTTGGAGAGCACCAAATTTGGTGCTCTCCAAATTTTTTGAGCATAATATGGCTTGTTATGAGTATTTTTTGAAATTTGGCACCTTTTTTATGTCATAGATTGGTGCACACACCCATCAGTTTTTTGATTCTATCAATATTGAGCTTTATATTGTTGTTTCAAGTTTGAATTGGCATAATTAGGTTGATTTACTATTTTTAGTTTTTCTCCTAAAAGTGTTGTTCAAGCTAAAACCCCCATCCTCAAGCATAAGGAAATCTAAAGATTCTCACATTGAGTTGCTTCAGCTAAGGGTTGTTGGTCAATTCTTTGTGGGGATCTCATTTCCTAATGAAAATAGGAAGATAGGTCCATCATACCCCCCCTATTTTTCTATGTTTTGGTGAACCTATTTTTTGATGTTTCATTCTGGGGAACTCAACTTTTGAGCATCATAACTTTCTAAATTTTGGAGTACATTTTCAACCTTAGATTTAGGATTTCAATTACTTTACATTGCATTGCATTGAGTTGCATCTCATTTAGGGTTGTTTACTTGCATTAGTTTGCATCTCATTTAGGGTTTTAGGTTTGTATTTTTGCATTATTTAAAATATAGAAAATTAAAAAATCTTAGTCATTTTGCATAGTATTTACATAAAATTGCATGATCAGTCATCATAAAATTGAATCAAAATCGCATCTAAAATTAGGTCTTTTTTCTTGTCATTTAGCATCATTTTGCACTTGCATTTAGATCTTATTTTCCAAAAATATGAAATTGTAACCACCTATTTGAAACTAGAATTTGAAAAGCATAAAAATCAACTCATAAATATGTAAATTAATTTTTAAAAACCTTGAAGAAAGACCCATTCACCCATGGGCGAATGAGTCCCTAATCAGGGATTTTTCTGAATTTCTAAGCATCAAAAATACTATTTCTACATATTGTATTCCTACATTCAGTTTGTTGTTTCAATTTTCAAAATTTCTATTTTCTGAATTTTTATATTCAGGTTAATTTGTCAAATTCGCTGCATTTCTTGAATTCAAATTTACATCATTTTTTAGGTTTTTGTATAGTATAATCAATACATTATCTTGTTTAAAAATTAAAAATTTCTTTTTATATGTATTCTAGGGTATTTGATTACATATTTTACCTATTCTCCATTTTTGGTGCACCTTGAGTTTGTGAAACTTGTATGAGCTTCACAACTTGGTGTCCTATTTCCAATACTACCGTGAGATGTATTTTGAGACTCATGTCATGCCACGATACATCACTCACTATGGATCTTGGGTTTTCTAACTCTTTCACCCATAGTGTTGACACAAGTCAACCCACTATGGACCATACCCTTGACACTTAATTTCTCATGACCTCCCTACCCACAACCAATGTGACCGATGTTGACATAATTTTTGCTAATTTCCCTCAGGAGAGACAAAGAAGAATGGATGAAGATTTAAAGAAATTGCAAAATTTCTAAGTTTTGAACATATTTTTGGTACTACGCTTCCTATCATAAATAACATGAGAAAGATGTTTAATAATGAACAAGGAATATAAATTTTGTGTAGCCTTGCTTGCATCATTAATCATCACATGAAAAAGTATCCTATAAACCTTTTGGTCAACTTCATTGAAGTTCAACCTCGTAAGGGCCTAACCAAAATGCCCTTGACATTGCTTTCTCACAAAATGACATACTTAAACATGCACCCAATGGTCCTCTTTACATAGTTGGAAGAATCAATGAAAAGCCTACTAATGGGATATTAATTGATCTCATCTATGTAGAGAATGTGATAATTGAAGAATTCTTGTTTGTGTATGAGCTTTATCAAGATACTTATGAACAATCGAAAGCATGGATCAAAATGCATAATGGTTTTTCTTTCCCTATGATAGGTTTGATAACTCTTCCTTTAAAAGTTGGAACGAAAAATATTAAGTGTCTCATTCTCCATCATCCCATTGTCAAACCAATTTCATGTGAACTTAGGCTACCCATGGATTTTCTCCATAAAATTCATCACGTTGGTAGTACATAAATGTTTAAAGTTTCCATTTGGAAATGAGATCTATATTGTGCACCAAAGTGGATTTAATCTTGTGTCTTCCCGTGGGAATTTCTCATTAGATTTCTTTTGGCTCGAACCTATGGAACCTATTAGGCCTTGTGAGGAATTATTTTTCAAATCTTATTTCAACCCACAATTGAGCCTCCTATCCTTGATGAAAGCACAATTGAACCAAAATCCCTTCTAAGTAACCAAGACCAAAACATAGCAAATCCTCTAGTGCCTATTTCCTATAAGAGACCATGCAATAACCAAATAAGCCTTGTTGTGCCTCCTAAAGTCAAAAAAGTTTACAAAGCTAAATAGAAAGCGGATGAAAAACCTCCCATGGTTCCTTCTATTCCTTCCTTAAGGGAATAAAAGAAACATATCGTTGATAAAATTGCTCCTACACAATTGCAACTTGAAAACCAAATGAAAAGAAACCAAAATGCTAGAGAGCGTAGGAATATACATCATGATATTGCTCATTTGTTACAAGAAAAAGAAAAGAAAAACATAGAAATTCAAATCTAAACTTACCTCGAGCAATGCATGATGATTCTCCACCTTTTCCAAAACAAGAAAATCCTATACCTCGACCACAACAAGAACAAGCAGCTTCCATGGATATTATCATTAGACCTTACGTTGTGATTAACTTGGATGATGATAATGAAATTACAAAAATTGATGAGAAAGTGAATAATGAGATGAATTCATTGCTTTCCTCTTCCATGAGCTTAAATGATAACAACTGTGATGACCCTCTTGGGTATGTGTAGGATCATGATGGGCCAAAAAGTGGCGATATGATGGGTATGCGTAGGGTATGTGGCTAACAACCTTTTTTTACCCAAAATTGATGAAATGAAAAGGGTTTTTAAAGGAAATTTTTAGCTTTCCACCAATATAAATTATGCTTTACTTTGAATTTAATAAATAATTATTTTTCATTTTCTATTTGAATTACGACTAAAGTCTTGATTGATAGGCTGATTAAAAAACATCTATAGCTTTCAAACCGTATCACATTTTTTGAATCCAAAACATGTATCAAATTCTATGCTTCACATACTATAAGATTAAAAAATTATGAAGTTTTGACCAAGTTAAGGTGGTTAGACATATGAAGTTTTTATATTTTTAAAATTTGTAAAAAAAATTCATAATTAATTATTTACTTGGAAAAAAATTACAAAAAATATGCATCACATCGGACACATTCCTCTAATTATATATAAAATATCATAAAAAAATATTATCATTTTATCATGGTTAGGGTGGTCAGACAGACACCTACTTCTTATTTTTTCCCTGAAATTTAAGTACTACTACATTGAAATTTCAAATTTTCACTAAATAGATTTTATTTTTTTAAATAAACCTAGTAGTTTAGAAACTACATTCAATTTTCTAGATATTCTATTCTTACATATTTTTGAAATAATATAGATAATTTATTCAAATTTTTACTTCAAGTTGCGTAACTCCAACTTTTCTAAATTTTTTGCCACTTACGGGCTTGTTTTTTCTATGATGATCCTGCACATACCCTCTTACAAAGAGTGATTTACCACATGTTGAGCTTGGTGATTGTCCTAGTTTGGCACTTGATGTTGTCCCTTTGGCTAGTTTTCCACCTTCTGCAGATGATGAACAAGATTGGGATGTGGAAAACCTGCTATAAGTTGGCTCACATGTGCCTTGTCCTATCTTTTTTTTCTTTTCATGTTCTTTGTGTGATTGCATGTGTGTAATGTGATCCCACGTATTGTTCTGTTTGGAATGTCTTTATATTCATTCCAGTATTTGTATCTACATTCTTATATATATCATAAACCTTTACCTTTCCTTTTGTCTAGTGTTTTCCTTTTGGGCATGACACAAGGCATTGAGACATTTAGGTCTCTCCCATGTTGACCCAAAATATTTTCTTTGTTTTCACCCTCTATGTGTCATTCTTCCCATTACATGAGTTATTTGGGGAATGATGACTTTTTTGATCTCTATAATAACATTATAGCAAAGACATACTTGTACCCCAAATTTGTGGATCCCTTATGTGTGATTTGGGATTTTATTTGGGGGAAACCCCTTTTTGTGATGTAGCTTTATTTGGAAACATATGTATGACATAGGACTTTCTAAATAATCTCTTGACATGTCTTGTTAGCATTTATCATTGGCTACTTTAAATTAATTTCTCACGCATAGTGTTCAAAAATTTCTTTAAAGTGGGGGTATACATTGGCATTATCATTTTGAAAATTTTGACTATAACTTATGTTTCATAGTGTGTTCTTCTTACTTCATGCAATGTGTCCTCTTCTTGGTGGTGTCATTAGGTTTGATGTCCTCCAAGAGTGTGACCATTCTTGGCATACAATATTCCTCTTAGTGGTGATGCTATGCATTGCATTCCCTAAGTTGTGAATCTTATATCTTAGACTTATCCTCTCTTGGAAACATTAGGCACAATTTTCCCTAAGAGGAGACCTCACATGAACTAAGAAAAATCCATTTGAACATGTCTTATCCTATTTGCATTTTTTTCATAAGTGTTTAACATAACACAGCTTGCTAACCTTGTGAAGCTCAAAGTTACAATCCTTTTTCATGGCCACCAAGCATAACACACCTTGCTTTCGAGTGGGACCATTTTTGTTCATAATTGTTTAGCATAACATAAATTTTTAATCCTTATGAAGCTCGAAGTTCATATTGTGTGGTACCTTATTAAATTTATTAGAGGTATAACTTTGGTATGGTTATGTGAGCCTAATAAGATTCTCTCTTTTGCCACTTTTGGGGGCTCACCTAGTGGACAAAATATTTCACTAGCCCAAGTGAGTGTGCATTATTTGTTTGCATAGTGGACAGTAAGTTCCACTTGTAAACATTTTTTGGAAAAATAACTAAGGCTTGATCCAAATTGAATTGGAAAAATAGTCAAGGCTTGATCCACATTGAGTTGGACAAACAATCGAGGCTTGATCCACCCCTTTTCTTTTTCTTCTTCTTTCTTTGAGTATTTGACATTGTATGATTGAGTATCTTTTCATTGCTGCATATATATGTTTAACATAGGCTTGTGTATCCTTGTTCCTTTGTTGGGTTTTCCATAAGATCTTAAATCTTGGGGGCTTGCTCATCCTCCTCGACCTTTTTCATCTTATCTATCCAATAATTGTACAACTAGACATCTCTTGATTGTCTACTTTAGTGTGAGTTTTATGCAAGGTCATCCTCTCACTAAAGTGGGGGCTAAATGTAGTGTAGAAAAATGTATCCCTTTACAATTTCACACTTGTTCAGGCCCTCTTAATTAAAATGGACATAATAATTCCTTAATACATTGTTGAAAAATGTATCCTTTTACATTTTCACACTTGTTTGGGCCTTCTTAATTAAATTGGACTTAATTATGCCTTAAGAAGTCCTATTATTCATTTACAAGTCTAATAAATTATATTTTCTGAAGGGGAAACCTGACAATAATTAATGCCAACACATAACACTTACCTTGAGCAATGTGTGTTCCAGGAATAGGGGCCTAGGACCCATTCGCCCATGGGAAAATGGGTCCTCCCTAGACCTTTGCACCTAAATTTAAATTATTTTTTTGGTGGTATTTTAAGGTCCCTAAATCCATATTTCAATGTCATCTTGTAATATTTTAATTTATGGAAATTAAGGATACATACTTATAAATACAAGTTATTTTCTAAGTTTCACGTAGAATTATTTTATGTGACTTCACAAGAGAAAATTTGATAATCAAGACAATTCAAGGGTAGATATATTAGAGATTTATTACAACATTCTTGAGATCCAATCACCATGTCAAAGTCTTCTTACATCATGCATGTTTTTGGAGCTAAAATTGTGATGTAGGTTTCAAGATCAAGTTCAAGCATTCAAAGCATTATCTCAAGTATCAAGATCCACATCCATTGAATTCATTTCATGCAAGTTGCTAACCTTCTAAGATCTCCATTACTAGTGTTTCTACAAGGGTTTTTTGAGTGGTAACATAGAATTTTTCAGTGTTCATTCCCTCTTTCATGCTTTATTTTAGTCCATGGTTTGATTACCAAAATGGGGTTTGACCAAAGCAAACCCCAATTCACCAAAAACAAACAATTTTATCTCTTATCTTTGTGTTACATATTTAGGTTGAAGAAGAATTGAAGACCTCTTGAAGTATAAGATTGGAATTTTTTTCAAATTTGTAAAGGTTGTCAAATTTGTCAAATCATAGAATCTAACCTACAGATTGTTGGAAAAATGTGCCTCAACTTGCTGGCTTGAACCTCTGTTAATGACTTGGTGAATTTCCCCTTTGTTTGTCTTCATTGTCGGCCTATCTCTCAAATCTTGAACCTTGTAACATATGTCATGGGGTTTTGAAAGTTTGTAACTAGGTGACAATGTGTTGGTCGCAAGATCATTGATTTTCTCTAACCTTGGAACCTTGTCATAGATTTTAGAAGTTTCTTAACTTTCTGACTAGCCGATATCCTTCAGTGTACTATTGTACCTCCAGGTGATGGTGAGAGAGGTGCGGTAGTGCAGTGTATTTCCATACCGTGGGATGCCTCTGACTTTCTAGTGATAATGTGGTGTACCGCCACCCCGTAGGATCCTTTTGGTTGTCTAATGGTAGTGTGGTGTATACCACCATACTGCGGGAGCTTCTCACCTATCTAGCTATAGCGCGGGATACCGCCATACCTTGGGGGTCTTTTGGTTGTTGATCGGTAGCGTGGTGGATGGTGATGATCACAAGGAATGACTGACAATTTGGTGTGATAGTCAAAAGTGATGGACGAGTGATGTGTCGAAACATGGTATGATTTCATTTGTTTATTTTACATCACTATTGTAAATCAACAATCATTGGCCAAAATCTTTATTTTCTGTTAGCGATATATTTGCATTAAATGAATATTCTGACTCAGGGGTTGACAGAGTGAAAATATAGTAATATTCTTTGTAACTAAAATTTAATGTTGGGTGGCCTGATGTGTGCTACATGGTAGTGTGTGTAACCTGAGATGAAGGAAGCTTTCCGATGAAGTAATTAAAAACATGGTTGTTGGTTGAGATAATTTTAATTGTATGCTTGAGAAGCATTGTAACTGTGAGATGGTGTGGTGAATGACTATCTATGAATGAGGTTGACCAAGGGAATGTTGCTATGAGCTAACAGATGAGAGTGAAGTCTGCAACTCTATATGTAATTTATTTACTATAATACAAAGTAACTTTACTTGGTGTGGTGGGTTTTTCTACCATAAGGGCTTTCCCACGTATATCTGGTGTTATCTCTGTGTGTGTGATTTTTTTTTTTTTCTCTCTTGTTGTTCTGTGAATGTGCATCTCAAATGTATGAAAATTGTTAAATGAGGTTTTTTGCACTTCTCTTTTGAGGATTTTGCATTAGGAAGGAATTTTCCACATTGTTGCTTTCCTTACAAGCGGTATCAGAGCCTTGCTAGTTGTGTTATCCTTGTGAGTAGGGTTGGTTTTTTGTGCTAATCATATTTCAATGGGAGTCTCGCAAAGAAAGAACTGATTACTTAGTTTACTATTTGAGATGGAAAGTACATTAGGTAGAGTAGAAATTGAAAAATTCAATGGTGGAAATTTTGAGTTGTGGAAACTCAAAATGGAAGACTTGTTGGTGAATAGAGACCTTTGGATTGTTGTGTCTGGAACTATGCCACAAAGTATGAAGCAAGAAGATTGGGACCTCATAGATAGAAAAGCTAGAGGGTTGATAAGACTTTGTTTGGCCGATTTTGTACTCATAAATGTCCTTGAGGAGAAGACTGCAACTTCATTATGGAAGAAACTTGGTGACATTTATCAAGGAAAGTATTTGGTGAATAAGTTATTCTTGAGGAAGAAGTTGCACTCCTTAAAGATGGAAGAAGGTGCATCTATAGTAGACCATCTGAATTCATTTAATATAATTGTTGCTCAATTGGCATCTATGGGTGTGAAAATAGAGGAGGAGGATTGTTGTATGATTTTGTTATGTTCATTACCTAGCACTTGGGACCATCTGGTAATGGCTATTGGAAGTACAACAACTAATTTCAAGATGGAAGACATGGTTGCCTCGTTGTTGTCAAAGGAAATACAAAGGAAGTCCTCTGAGATGGCCAAGGAGTCTCTTGTTGTTTGGGGTAGATCAAAGGATAGAGGCAAGAAGAAGGACAAGAATTTTAAATCCAAATCTTAAGGGAGATCAAAGTATCTTGGTAAAAAGTACAAGGTGAAATACTAGAATTGTGGGTGGTCTGGTAATATCTAAAAGGATTGTAACAAGGAGAAAAAGAAGAAAATAACTCTTTAGACAATGATTCTTCTCAAAGTGATGCAAATGCCTTCATTGTAGCTTTGGAAACTTAGGCATCAGATGATGTCTGGATGATTGACTAAGGTGCATCTTTTCACATGACATCTCATAGAGATTGGATCACTAAGTACGAAAATTATGATGGTGGAAAGGTGTACCTGGCAAGTGATTCAACTCTAGAAATTGTTGGTCATGGAAGAGTAAAAATCCAATTCCCTGATGGAAGAATCAAAGGGATTAGTGATGTACTACGTACACATACTAGGTTTGGATCATAACCTACTTTCGATCAATAAGCTAAATAATGTTGGCGTGCAAGTTTATTTCTTGAGAGGAGGTTTTAAGATGACTAGAGGTGCAATGGTCCTGGTTAAGGGTGTATGCATAAGCACTCTGTACAAGTTGGATGCACTTCATGTTCAATGTAACATCTATGTAAAGTCAAGAAAAGCTACTCATGTAGAGAAGGAGAATGAAGCTTGTCTGGGTGCAAATTCCTTGGAGGTGAAACTCCTAGTGGAAAAGACCATGTTGTGGCATCATAGACTCGGTCACATGGGTGAGAAAGGTTTAAAAACCTTGAAAAATAAAAATCTTGTTGAAGGGCTTGTTGATTGCAACCTTGATTTTGATTTTTGTGAACATTGCATTTATGGAAAGAAACATTGTGTTTACTTTTATTCGAGTCTTCATAAATCTTCTGGTATACTAGATTATGTTTATTTTGATGTATTTGGTCCAGTGAATGTTCCTTCATTATCGAAGTCTAGATATTATGTTTCTTTTATTGATGATTATTTGAGAAGGGCATTTGTATACTTTCTTAAGAGTAAGTTAGAAGTGTTTAGTCAATTTAAAGAGTTTAAAAAATTGGTAGAGAATCAGACTGGAAGGAAAATCAAATGCTTGAGGATAGATAATGGTGATGAGTTTTTTTCTGTAGATTTTGAAAGGTAATGCAAAGACCATGGGATTAAAAGGCACAAAAATACACCTTATACTCCACAATAGAATGGAGTTGCTATAAGGTTAAACAAGATGCTAATGGAAAGAGCAAGAAGTATGTTGAGTGATGGTCTAGAGAAAAAGTTATGGGTTGAGGCTGTGTCTACAACATGTTACTTGGTAAATCATTCACCTTGTTTGACTCTTGTTAATGAAACACCTTTGGAAGCATGGTCTGGTAAGAAGCCCTCTCTGAGATATATTCATGTCTTTGGCTGTGAGGCACATGCATATGTGCCAAATGAGAAAGGATCAAAGTTGGAGAACAAGGTTGTTAAATGTATCTTCATTAGCTATAGTGTTGGTGTGAAAGGATACAAGCTTTGGAATCATGTTACTGAGAAGATATTTTGTACAACAAAAGTGTAATCTTTCATGAGTTGAAGCCTTCAATAGCTGATCCATGGTTAGAGATAGATAAAAAGGAAAAGAAGAATGATGTAGTTGAAATTCCTCGAACTCCAAAAAAAGAGGAACTACATAGTTTACCTAAAACTGAGGAGAGTTATGAGAAAGAAGAATCACATCCTTAGCCTCAGCATGTGAGGAGGTCTACACATGAAAAGCATCAACCTGATAGGTATGAATTTTCTATGTTGGATTCAAACTGTTCCTATGCTTTGATTACTAGCACTGATGAGCCTAAGACTATGAAAGAGGTGATTAATATGTATGATTCAAATTCCTAGTTGAAAGCCATGAATGAAGAAATGTCATCATTGAAGAAGAATGAAACCTAGGATTTGGTACTTTTGCTTGAAGGGAAAAATCCTGTTGGCTATAAATGGGTATTTAAGAAGAATATTGGGTTGGATGGAAGTGTTGAAAAGTATAAAGCTCGGTTGGTCATGAAAGGGTACTCCCAGGTGGAAGGAATTGATTATGGAGAAATATTTTCTCCTATAGCTACGCTGACATCTATCGGATTTCTTTTGTCACTTACAACCGTGTATGACTTAGAGATTGAGCAGATAGATTTGAAGACAATGTTTCTCCATGGAGACCTGGAAGAAGAAATTTATAAGTCCTAGCTTGAGCACTTCATTGAAAAAGGTAAAGAAAGCCTAGTTTGCAAGTTAAAGAAATCTTTGTATGGTTTGAAATAATCGCCTAGAATGTGGTACCAAAATTTTGGCACCTTTGTGTTGTCATTGAGATTTGTGAGATCAAAATTTGATCATTGTGTGTATTACAAAACTGAAAATGATTATGTTCTTATTATTACCCTGTACGTGGATGATATATTGTTCATAGGAAATAGTAAGACTATGATTTCTGATCTTAAGTCTCAGTTGTCTGCAAAGTTTGAAATGAAAGATTTGGGTGCAACAAGGTATATTTTGGGGATGGAAATGAAAAGGGATAGAGGAAATGGAAAGCTTTGGCTCAGCCAAAGTAAGTATATCAATACTATCTTCGAGAGATTTGGAATGACTAATTGCAAGCAACTAGTTGTTCCAGTGTTGAAAGGAATGAAGTTATTTGTTGAAGACTGTCCAAAGTCTTCTGCTGAGATGGAGGACATGACCATGGTACCATATGCAAACTTGTTGTTGGTAGTTTAATGTACGCAATGGTCTATACTAGGCCAAAAATTACCCAAGCATTGGGAGTTCTTAGTTGATTTTGGCTAACCCAGGAAGGCCACATTGGGATGTTGTGAAGAGGGTTTACAAATATTTGAAGGGTACCTTAAAGTTTGCTCTGTGCTATCATGGAAACTCGGAAAGATCACAAAGATCTCTTAGTATTCATGGGTATGTGAATTTTGATTGGGTAGGGGACATTGATAGGAGAAGGTCCACCAGTGGATATGTTTTCATGTTATTTGGTGGAGTAGTGAGTTGGATGAGCAAGTAGCAGGTTGTAGTCACCTTATCTTCTACAAAGGTGGAGTATATGGCAACAACACACGTCTGTAAAGAATTTGTTTGGCTTCGATGTTTATGTTCAGATATCAGGTTTAATGTAGGGCAGATTACGATTTGTTGTGACAGTCAGAGTGCTATTTATTTTGAAAAAATTCCCACTTTCCATGCCAGGACGAAGCACATTGATGTACAATATCATTTCGTTCGTGATATGGTGGATGATGTAAAGGTTAATCTAGAAAAGGTGGATACTCTAAAGAATGTCATTGATACATTGACAAAGCCTATGAGCATAGACAAGTATAAGTGGTGTACCAATTCGATGGGCCTTGGGGCCTATGATCTTCATTAAGTTCGAGTTTGGAGGAAGCTAGTAAGTCTTCATCAAGTGGGAGATTGTTGGAAAAATGTGCCTCAACTTGATAGCTTGAACCTCTATTAATGACTTGGCAGATTTCTCCTTTGTTTGTCTTCATTGTCAATCTATCGCTCAAATCTTGAACCTTGTAACATATGTCATGGGGTTCTAAAATTTTGTAACTGGGCGATAGTGTGTTGGTCATGAGATTGTTGCTTTCTCTAATCTTGGAACCTTGTTGCGGAGTTCAGAAGTTTCTTAACTTCCCGATTGGCCGATCTCCTTTAGTGTACCACTATACCGCTAGGTGATGGTGAGAGAGGTGCAGTAGCGCAGTGTACTGCTATACAGTGGGATGCCTTTGACTGTCTGGTGGTACTGTAGTGTACTACCACCCCACAAGATCCTTTTGGTTGTTTGACAGTAGTGTGATGTATACCACCATACCGCAGGAGCTTCTCAAATTTCTAGCGGTAGCGTGGGATATCGCCATACCTCGGGGGTCTTTTGGTTCTTGAACGGTAGCGTAGTGGATGGTGATGACCATAAGGAATGGCTGATAGTTTGGTGCGATAGTCAAAAGCGATGGAAGAGTGATGTGTCAACATGTGGCACAATTTCATTTGTTGATTTTACATAGCTATTGTAAATTAACAATCATTGGCCGAAAGCTTTATTTTCTGTTGGTGATATATTTGCATTAAATGCATATTATGACTTGGGGGTGACAAAGTGAAAATATAGTAATATTCTTTGTAACCAAAATTTAATTTTGGGTGGCCTGATGTGTGTTGTATGGCGGTGTGCATAACCTGAGACAGAGGAAGCTTGTTAGTGAAGTAATTCAAAACCCTAACGGTTGTTGGTTGAGAGAATTTTAATTGTATGCTTTACAAGCATTGTAACTATGAGATAGTGTGGTGAACGATTATCTATGAGTGAGGTCAACCAAGGGAATGCTGCTATGAGCTAACATCTAAGAGTGAAGTTTGTAACTCTATATGTAATTTATTTACTGTAATACAAAGTGACTTTACTTGGTGTGGTGGGTTTCTCTCCCGTAATGCTTTTCCCACATATATATATCTGGTGTTATCTCTATGTGTGTGATCTTTTTTTTGTCTCTCCTGTTGTTCTGTGAATGTGCATATCAAATGTATGAAAATTGTTAAATGAGGTTTTTTGCACTTCTCTTCCGAGGATTTTGCATTAGGAAGGCATTTTCTGAACTATTGCTTTCCTTACACAGTTTTGATTTCCAAAATTTTGACATGAAAACTTGGACAAATTATAAGCTACAAATTAGTATTAGAGGCTCCCAAAAGTTGCTAAAAACTCCTGACAAAATACCCATTTTCCCATGGGTGAATGAGTCCCTAACAACTTCCAAAAATTGACTTTTGGTGATTGGTAAACATCATTCTTCCCTTCATATATCTGCAATAAGTTTTCTTCTTTTGTCAATATTAAGCTTTATAATGATGTTTCAAGTTTGAATTGGCATAATTAGGTTGATTTACTACTTTTAGTTTTTCTCCCAAAAGCGTTTTTCAGGCTGAAACCCTCATCCTCAAGCACAAGGAAATCTAAAGATTCTCACATTGAGTTGATTCACCTAAGGGTTGTTAGTCAATTATTTGTGGGGATCTCATTTCCTAATGAAAATAGGAAGATAGGTCCATCATAACCCTTATTTTTCTATGTTTTGGTGAACCTTATTTTTTATGTTTCAGTATCATTGTCATGCAATGCACTAACACCTTCTTCTACCCACTCACAAACAAATTCATTACTTGATATTGTGCTTCTACTTGATTCTATCTCTAAACACTCACTTTCATCAATAGTAGGCTCACCATCAACAACTTATATTTTTGAGGATAACGATTTCACAATCATATCCCTTCTCAAATAATCAATAAGAACAAGATGCTTGTATTCCTTAAGTATTTCTTCACATTCCATTTCAAACTTAAAAATCCTATCCACCGTCAACTTCTTTTCAAGTATGGATGCTTGTATGTTTGAAAGTGAAGCTTTTTCTTATGATGTGTTGTAAGAATAGTAGGGTGATTCATCTTCATAGCATTCCTAGACATTCATCCTATCAATAATATATTATTTTTGATGATTTATTCGTAGGATATATGCATCCACTCCAACTCGTCATGGATGGTTTCAAAACCTTATATAGGGTAAAAAAAAAATGATAAAGAAAGTTGTTTCTTTTCCAAGAAAGAAACCATACTTTGAAATGGAAGAAAAAAGTACAAAATACTTAGTTTCATTAACTTGATATGTGCTCATGAAACATGAAAAACAATAATAAAAACTTTATTCTTTGATAGCAGAGTCACTACCTCACAACATGGTGAGGAAATTCATGAAGTACACAAACCTCAAAGGCATAAATGATTGTGGGTTGTAGCTAATAGTATCTATTCTTTAATCAATATCAACCCAATAATCCTTGTCACTCTTCTTGCGCCATTCTAATAGGCATGAGTTGACAAGATGCCAACTTCAACACAACAAAATGAAAATTGTTTACCACTAGAAATTATATCAAACTGGACCCATAAGCTCTCTCGAACAATAGTGTCATTCTGTTAGGTCTCAAAATCACTACTCCACATCCTAGAATGAATTATACTCACAAGTCTAGGTTTGTCATCATGAGGTAAAAATAGTTCATCAACAGAACAATGGAGGATTCCAATCTAACTCAATGAGAGTGGGTTAGATCTACGCTTCAAGCTCAACTTATAATTAGGAGGGTGTTGCCAACGGTATACCTTGACAAATATTGAAATCGCATAAAAACATTAATAATGAGACAAGGATAACCAAACCCAACTTGATGTAATAGCCCAAAATATTGCCACTAGACTAGGAATAATTTGCTACATATAACCCCTATATAGCTGATAACCATATGAAATCATGACCTACATGAGATATTTTCATATGAGTAACTCTGTTGAAGATAAATTCATAGTTATAAATAAGGTCATGAATACAAAAAATATTATTTCTACTCCTATACTACTAGTTTATGTTTGATCTTATGGTGTGAGACTAGTGAATTGTTCCAGGTCAATGCCTATCTATTGGAAAAAAAAGTCACAACAATGAGAAGAGAAAAATAGTAAAATAAGAACACGAACCTATGTATTAACAAACAACAGTGAATATAAAACATTGCAACAAAACATACTTGATATAATAGATACACAACTACATATATTCACACATAAAACTGAGAAAGATTATTACAATACTTGCAATGAATTAAAATGTTGTCACATTCATATAACTCAATATTAAGTCCATACCAATAGATGTGGTTAGGGAAAATATCTTGTTGTGACTAATAAACCTACCTAAATACATGCAAAGTGTCATGGAGACATTTTGTAAAAAAATATCATTACAATATTAATCTTCTTCTAGTTTGGGTTTGTAATCTCTCAATAAACTAGACTATGGCATTAATGTCCATTCCTTGCAACTTCCTTGGCATTTGGAAAACACATAGCAAAGAAACCTCTCTTCAAAATGAGAAAAAAAACATGACATCTATAATCTTGGGCACCAAAACCTAATTGCAGCCCAACAAGCATTCAAATCCACAACAATGAATAAATCTCACCCAAAATGAGCACTCTAAATTGAATTTTTTTTTTGCATTAATGGGTGAATAACACCATGAATTTTGGTAGATGAAATAAAGGTGCAACCAAAAATAATGGTAGTGGTTGAAGTCAAAATCTATAATTGAATAGTTCAAGCACCAAAAACCATCACAACATCACACCATGGATTAGGAACTTTGAAAATGGTGAAATTTACACAAAATATGCAAGGTGGGATGATGTCACTATGATATCATCTAGGTGTGGATGTGAAAAAATGAAGAGGATTTTGTTTACAAAAAGGGTCATCTAAACTAGATGAAGGAATTTGAAAATGTGAAGTTCAAATGGAAGTGGGAAGTTTGAAAAAGAAATGGTGAAAAGAAAATAAGTGAACCAAACAAGTGCGCTTGAAAGGATAAGTTCACTTGGAAAGGCTTGCGAGCAGGAAGATGATGTCACCAGACGAGAAGATGAACTTCATCAGGTTGTAAAACCTTTACTTAGCTGACTTGAAAATACACTTGTGAGGAAGTGATAGGTAGGTGGATAATGCAAAAGAATAGTCAACATGTGGAATGAGCTAGCTCACATAGAAATTTCCACAAAGTTTCAGATGGGTTTACCTTTTTTGCAAAGCAAAAAGTTCCAAGTGAACCAAATAGGAAAGAAAGAAGAGGGTGTTGCCACAATAGTGGTTTACACTTTCTCGGAGATCCTGATTTTTGCTGAAATCATATATTTTTAGAAACTATAATGATTTAAGCCTTGAAAATTTCCATTTAAAGGATTCCAATTGAAGAGGGTTTGATCAAACCACCTTATACCAAGCCCCCTTAGATAGAACCCCGCTAGTTTTAAACCATACCTATAACGAAGTCTCTTTTACACCTATCAAAATGCTGATAAAAAACAACGTTTGATTTACCTTTTGGGGGATCAAATGAATTCATTTAAAATTTATTTTTTGTAAGTATGTATTCCTTATTATAATCTTTCAAAAAAGTATAATTTTAATTAAATTTAACTCTATTATTATATTTATTTTTTATTTCTTGTGAATGTAGGTTTTTCATAAAAAATAAAGCTCTATGTTCTACACATGTAGAAAAATAGAAGATTATAAAAAAATTTTGAAAAATATGAGTGTGCCAAATATTGAAGTCCTTGATCCAACAAAAAAAAAAAGTTGAATTTTGATACATACAAAAAAATTACGTGTTATACGGTCCACCTATGTCTAAATTGTAATTGGTTTGACTTAGAAACTTGATTAAGGAAAAAATATTCAATAAAACACTATCTAACATAGTGGAAGCACTAGATATCGGAGTCTCAATTTTAAATTTGAAAGAATTAGAATTTTATCCTTCATGGAAAAAAGTTGTGTTTTATACGGTGAGCTCCACTTTTTTAAAATACTGTTTTCTGAAAAAAACTAGTTTTCGAGGGAGATGGAAAAAGAAGTGCAATATGATTCCAAAAATTTAGAAAAAAAAATATATAGAATCTATAGACAAAATTTCACAAAACTCTAGTTTGCATCATCTTCAAATTCCTCACGGTTTAGCCGCTATAGGTGCTCGAAAGTGAAGATTTAGTAGAAAAAAATATTTCAATGTCTAGTTTGGCCAAAAATTGTAAACCAGTATTGTGGGATCACCCAAGAGGTGAAGTTTGGATGGAAAAATGATTTTCACAAAGCTGAAACTTAGTTATTTTTTTAATTTACTTCCCATGTAGGGAAAACCATCAGAACTTCACCATGTGAGAAAATGGATCAAAAGTGCACATTGTGAGAAGATGCATGAAGATGAGACAATGCAGGTTGGATGAACTGAATGGATGGAGGGACAAAACTTGCATGAGCATAAATTTCACCCTTTAGGGATTTTCACAAAATATGAAAAGGAAAATTGAGCTAATTTTTTATATTATATCCATCAAGGTGATAAGAAATTTGGCAAAAACCCTCCCATGAGTAAAATTCTTAGATCAGTTATAAACTTAGGTAAAATTTCTAAGACACAAAAGGGGAAGAGACACAAGTAAAAAAGAAACTAAAAATTTGAGTCCCAACACCTACAACATAGTAAAAACCCTTGTAAGGTATTTCTAAACACCACTAGCCCTTACATAGAAAAAAAGGAGTAGCTCAAAATGGAATATTATTTGGTCTAATAACAAAGAAGAATTATACATTGTTCAATTTCAATTTCAAAATCTTAGGGTGAATCCACAACTGTAAACTTGATCCTAGATAAAGCACACATCCAAAATAGTTTATAAGACATTCATTGATAGATATATCACATTTTCTCAAGTAGGTACTAGTTTGATTCAAAATCTTCATCATCAACACATATTCTTTGGCCACAAAGGTAATTACCCTTATCTAATTGAATCTCCTTTCCATATTTTATCATTTAATTCAAATTCATTAGACCTTAAGTAGTTCATGATTATTTAATTTAGGTTGATTTATAAGCATTTGGGGCTTATTAGATTGGTCTAGGTTAATCTTAGAGAAATTATATTTTATATTCCACTTATGTGAACTTGACTAATTATATTATACACTGTAGGTTTTTTCTTTAGAGTTTATACATTTAACATTTTTGAGTATTCCAAATATGATATTATTTTATTTATTTTATTTTTTTATTTATTTCTTAGGTTTTTGGATTCATTTGTGCACTTATTATATCTTTATTAGTTTTTTTATTTACATAGAATAATATACATTCATTATTCCACCCTACAACCCTAGGATATTATACCTTATGGTTCCTTTTTAGGCCTTGTTCCTTGGTTGATATTCATAAATACATTTTAGTAATTTTTCATCTTTCATTACTCATAAAATCCCTCTATCTTTGATATTCACATGGCTTATTATACTAATGATAGATATATGTATTGTATGTAATTTTATTTCTATTGTGTTTGATTTTTTCCTTTATGGAGTTGATTAGTGCTCATCCATACTTAATAGGATGATCTTGCATGAATTTTAATGAGTATATGAATTGTAAGGATTTACCTTGTGAAATGCCATGTAGGATGTACATAAATGATATAGTTTTACCTTCTTCGCCTTTACAAACAACATTGTTTCATTTCATTGTGATTCTTTGTGAGCTAATAAATATAATGGGATCCCATAACCAGTTCTAGAGAGTGTTATGTGTGTATTTCTTATTTTTCTAAGTGCTCCCAAAATACTTTATACTATTTTTTTATCATCCGTATAAATTGATAATCCTTAATCACATTGGCCAACAAAATCAAGATAAATGACTTGGTAGGCCATATTAAATTATGAGTCCAGGTGAGAAACTTGATATGCCATAGCTCAAATTTTATTATAGTAAATCATACTCTCACATGCTAAGAAATTCTACCAAGAATAATATTGGCCCACCATACATTCCACCTAGGGCCATTAGTATTTTATAATTTATTGTCTCTAAGAAAGATCCTCATAAAAATTGGTTGTGGTGAATTAGAGACTTCCATGTTTCCATTTTTTACAATATAAAATAATTATCTTGAGTGTACCATACTTTTCTCAACCAATCACAAGGCTCCATACTCACACACATAATACTAGATAATAGTAGAATAATACATGGGATGTTGGCTACAACTAAACACAAAGTAGAGACCTTTTTTATTCTTTGTAAACTAAAAAGTTACTTGCAATGTACTAGAGCTTTCCATGTAGAAGTCCCTTATTTGTTAAGGATATGATTTAACCTTTTTATTTCATTTATGTGGGTTTATGTACCCAAAAAATAAACACCTAAATTTAAATTTACTATATTCACCACCCTAGACCATGTGGCGCTCCTCTATTGGGCCATATAACATGGATCTAAGTGAGTCAGATTCATATATTCACGTCTTGACCAATAAAGAGCTACCAAGTAATCTAAAATCTATACCTTCTAAGAATAGTCTCTTCTTATCATTTGTTGTCTATGAGTTGGGACCAATGAACATATGATTGGTAGGCCAATTCCTAAAAAACAAATAATCTATGAAACTAACCTAATTGGTTACCACAAAATAAATAACAATTTAATTACTTAATTTGTGAATGACTACCTATCACAAGTACAAAAACAAATAAAAGTAAAAGTGTAGGGGCTAATAAATAGCTTATGCATAAGATCAATCCAAAAATCTTGAACCAATTCACCATGGAAACTTCAACAAAGGCATAGGCAAAGAAACATAGAAGATATAAATACTAACAATGTCATTGGGTAATATGATTTGAAAAACAACATGGAGGTAGAATTCACATAATGTAGAGCCCTATTTAATACATCTTAGTTCAATATGAAGGGGGTGAAAGTTTAGAAAGATGTTATACTTTTACAAAGGAAATGGTCTACTCAGATACATTTTTTCATTATGGAGTTCTTAAAATTGATTTGCATGTTTTAAATTTCAAAATGATATAAACTAATGAAATGTGGAATCCTTAGTGTAGTTTATGTTTATATTTTTTATTTGTTTAAAAGTATTTGGACATGTATTTTTCATCAATTTAATAAAATATTTTAATTATTGATTTTTTTCAAAAGTGAGGTTGATAGGACACAACTCTTAATATGGTAAATTTTTTTTTTCTAATTATCTAACTTGAATATCTAGTGTATGCATAATTTTTAATTTATGATTTTTTTTTTAATATTTTTGAAGTTAATTTTACTCAAAATATCATAGTTTGATGGGATGTAGCCTTTTTTTCTAAACTATTTAATATATGTATAAAATTATACCTTTTTTAAGATGATTCTTTCCTCTAGTGCACTATAATTTTTAAAATTTAAATATATTTGATTTTTAATTTGTTTTATGTTTGACTATACTTACCTACTCATAATAAATAATAATAATAATAAAACCAATAAAAAAATACAAATATATATTCCCATATTTTAGGATTTGAGCCCTACTTGAGGGTATTTTCAAATTTTCATGAAAATATCCTTGGTTGGATAAATTTTGAGTTAAAGTTCATTTTTTTTCGAATTTACCCCAAAAAGGGGTTAGGTTGCTACATGGGTTATTAGCTAGGTAGTTTCAAGTGAAAAAGTGTTAGCTCAAAAGATTTTAATTAAAAAGGTTTCAATTGAAAAATTGCTACATAAAATGATCAGTTTAATTTTTTTGGATGAAAGAGTTTTGATAGAAACTTATTGCACCATGTGATGTCACATGGTTTCATGTGAAACTATTTTTCTCAAAAAAAATGGTTGAAATGGTTTCACTCAAAACTATTTTTTGATCCAAAGTGGGACAAAAATCTGTAATTTCACCTACATAACTAAATCAACACAAAGAGTTATGATTAAATTATCTTAGATTATACATCAACAATGACTCTAGTTAGTGATGCAAACAAGATAGGGGGTCTTATCAAAATACCCAATCTTATAGCCTTACCATATCATCCAACACATACTCTTGCACACATATCAAAGATAAAATACATATAGAAACAAAATATGGAAACATAAATTTATTAAAACTATCATATGTATTTATATTTAACAAATCAATTACATTCAAGATCTAATAAAAAAACAAAATTCAAAAATTTCAAGGGTTTCTAGGCACTTCATGCCTTCAAATCTTAAAACTGTCGTGCATTCAACTTTCTTGTATTCACTCCTATCTTTCAATGTAATCTTTCCCTTAATCCTATATCTCTCTTGGCTACCTTGAATACCTCCAACACTCTTCTTCCTTTTTTTCTATTCCTATCCTCTTGGCAAGATTATTTCTTACATTTTTTCTCAAGAAATCCTCTAAAGCAACCTGCAAATCCTTTCTACAACCTTGTTTCATTTTATTGATTCTTTTTACACCACTAAAGGATATATTTTCTAGAGGGTTTCAATAATGTGAGACACCAAAAAATTTCACCTGAATATTCGCTTTCATCTCAATCAAGATGTCTTTTGAAATTCCTCTATATATGTTAAAAATTCATCATCAAATGCTTCCAAATATGGAACCTAATATTTTTACACAATATTCCATGAATTTTCGCTATAGATGTCCTTAAAAAAATAAGAAAATCATAAATCAAATCATCCTCATTTGAACCCAAAATTGGAAATTGAAGATTCATTATTTGTTTTCCCAAAAATTGCTAGCGTTTTCCTCCATTCTAGGCACCCAAATTAAAAGAATGGAATTCCAAATGTTACTTGTATTATGCACACTTCCATAGACATACAACTTGAGTAAATTAATTACATTTTTAAATTTATTGTACTTTACAATTTTCTTCTAACATGCCAATGAACCCCTTCAACCCTTGAAACCTTGAAATTGTGTAATATAATAATTTTAAAATTATATTAGACACCATGGTTGCCTGTAATGTTTTAAATAAAATACAAACTTCTTAAAAATAAATATTTTTATCCGTACAAAAATCCAAAAGATGCTCCTAAAGCTCAACATTACACCATAAATTCAAAAATGGAACATGAAAAGATTTTTTTTGGTGATGCAACATTAATTTTGAGCCCAAATGCTCCCACATTATACAAGTCGAGTAAGAATTTTGTGAGCATGGCTCACAAAATGGAGTTGGGTCATTGAACTACCCTTCCAAATAGTAAAATATTTGCAGCATTCTCTAATTCTTTCATAGGTACCATGAAAATTTATTTCTTTTCCTTTTATAAAATTTACTTGGAACTCTTTTTATTTTCCTCTACCAAACCTACTTACCAATCCCTCTTTCACTTATGCACTTATGTTCGCCATAGGTGAACCTCATCCACCAAATACAATTTCCTCTGTTCTCTTCTCTTGTGGGATTCAACCCACCATAATCCAATTACCACATCCACAAAAAATATTTCTACTCTCTTGTCACCATTTCACCTACACTCAACTCATTAAAAAAATTATTATTAAAATTAAGTTCTATTTCATAATAAGTTCTTTTACTTCTTCATTCACTTATCCTACACATGAATCAGTTTCATTCACATTATGGAAAACATTTTTCGTATCTTTTTTATCATATTATTCCAAGTAGGTTCCAACTAACATGATATATCATCAACCTCTATTTCCACTTCTTCATCCTCTTGCACACAATATTCTATAACCATATTTCTCACCTTGTCACTATCCTCTTGCATGATGATTTATTTATCTCTTACTTTGTTGTCTTCCATGTTACCTACAAACAAAGTAATGTTATATAAAATATTGGTTTCAATCTTACCCATTTCCTCTTCCTTTTCTTCCACCAACACATTTCCTTCTTTCAACATGACATCTACTTGAAACTCTCTTGAATAACTACTCTCATCTATAAAAACTATATTTTGCATAACCTCTAATGCATCCAAAAAAAGATTAATTTCTCTCAAACCTCCAAAATAAATTTACATTTGAGCTCTTTCTCTCTTCTTTAGAAAATAAATTTTGATAGATTTACCTAAGGCCACTCTAGTCCTCTTTCCTAAAGACATTTTTCTCACAAACCTTACAATGCAACTTTCCAATCCTAGAGATTCAATAATTCATTCAAAACAAATCACCATAGAACACCTATAACAATTTTTTTCTTGGATCTAAATAGCCCTCTACAATTACAATATTTCCACTTGCAACAAACTTCAACAAATTGTCATCAACTATCCTCTTTCCAAAAAAATTATTGGAAGATGCATAATATCAAGACCTCCTCTACCCCTATTAACATAGTGGAGGATGTTGATTCCACCTCTATGTTTGATTTTCTTGATATGGAAAGGGTAGGGGCCACTAGCACTTTTAAATTAGGAAAATGGACTCTTCAAGAGTTTAATAAGTTAAACATTAAAAGGGGTTTGAAGGAGAATTTGAAGAATATTTTGAAAGGCCCAACTTCAGATATTTTGATTGATAGAATTGTGGATCTTGAGGGTTCATACCATGATTTCAAATCCATGTGTGAAGAGTGATTGGCTAGTTTAGAAGCTAAGATATTGGACACCAATGTGGATATAAAGAAGCTTCTCCATGCTTGTCAGATTTCAGTGAAGAATAGTGTGGACTCTTTTGAAGTCTTGTTTTGTAAAATTAGCGAGCTCAGGGAGGACTAACTACATTTTTCTGAGTTAATGGAGAAAGAACACTCAGCCAAAGGCAAAGGGAAAAAAGGTATGAAAGATGATGGTAAAGGCCCTGTTGCTAGAGGGCTTGCTGACTAGAAGAAGTCCTTTTAAGATGAGAAAAAAGAGTTGTTGGACATGATTGAAATGCATAGAAGCTAGGAGCTTGAGGTGGCCAACACCTTAAACAATTTGAAATAGTGTCCTACGTGTTTATTTGTAGGTGTGTGCTTTTCTATTGTTGGGTCTCAGTTTCTTTCCTGTTATTTTTTCATTTTGTTGTTGTTGGGTGTTGTTGATAGCTTACTATTTTATCTTTCGAAAAAACATTTTGTTTCTTCAATTTTTATTTTTTTTTGGGCTAATGTTGGTGTTTTACTGTAGTATGTCTTGAGCAACATTTTTTACCTTAAGTTGTAAAGGGTTTTGGGTCCCTTCAAAACCCATTTTCCCCATATAATCAAAACATAGTGGAGGATGCCAACACATCTTTTACCCAGTGCCATCTCTATTGGAGGAAAACCCAAAATAATTACACAAAAGAAATCCTCATAATCTTAAACACAACTCATCAAACTCTAGCAAGCTCTGTATTTATAAAAAAAATTGCAACAATTTTTTTTTAGAGCTCTTCTACCACAAAAAAAAAAAAAAAAACACCTCAAATATGAAACACTTATCCTCACTCACATTCCAACATCATTCATTCTCTAATACCATTTGATGCAAACAAGATAGGGGGTCTTATGAAACTACCCAATCTTACATCCTTACCATATCATCCAACCACACTCTTGTACACATATCAAAGATATTATATATTACAAAAAAAATGGAAAAAAAAAATTATTCAAACCATCATATGTATTTATATATAAAAAATAATTACATACATTCAAGATTTAATAAAAAAATAAAAAATCATAAATTGAAATGGTTTCTAGGTAGTTCGAAGTCTCAAAATATAATAAAAACTTTGATTGTGTAACTTTTCTAGATGGCAACAAGAGATTAGGACAATAATAAGTAAGAAGGATGAAAAATCATCATGTGAATTCCCACACATTATGATAGTGTCTTGGATAGAGATTTCCATCTTTTTCTTATATGTTTATTTATTTTCTATTATTTATAACCTTGAATTTAATTTATCAATTCTACATTTCATCGTACTATAAACTAAAATTTTACAACCCAAATCCCATTTAATATAAGGTGAAATTTAACTTTAGCTTAATTTCACCTTTACATCATCATAACAATTTTTATCAAAATAATTTTTGAAAAACTCTTGGAGGATTCAATGTCACTATGTGTGTGTGTGTGATTTAATAGAGATAGGGAAATTCATAAATTATGAATAGAGATACCAAAATATTTATTTCTCTTAAAAATTAGGATCTTAGGATACTAATCTTATAAACGAGATATAAAATAAATAAAATGAGAATCATACAAGCATAGATTTTACACATTACACAAGATATACATGGGGAAAACTGTTTCAAGTAAAAAACCCCATAAAGCATCATTTTATTAAAACACTTTTAATAATGGTCTATTATATAACATAGACCAAACCTAGGGAACACTTGTCCATACTTCCATATGGCCAATAATACCTCATGTGCATAGTGATACAATTCATTATCAATTTCCAAATTCTTTCCCTCTGAAATGAGAGGGAACCTCCTTAAATATAGGAGAAATAGTGGCATAATACCTTAAGTGGTATTAGTTGCATCTATTCAAAATAATCATTCATAAATAATTAATAATCTAATTATAGTATTAAACTATAATTATTTCAAATGGGATATGCTTATTAAATCATATAATATATAAGGTTTAATAACCTTATATTAGAACATTATATAAATTTTATAAGGGTATGACCACTAATAACATTATGTTCCAACAATTTCTCTGAGCAATAAATAAAGTTTATTTTTTCAAATCCTTGTATATTTTCTAAGCGAGGAGGGTTGAGGGAATATGTATTTGCAATTCAATTGGAAGGATTGATATTTTAGGAAATGGGTTTGAATTTGAAAATATGCTTGATGGAAATGCTTGTGAAACTCAATAAATATGATTTGTACATGAAATATGGTAAAATAACTATTGGGTTTTCATGATAAAATGTTTCTTCGAATGTGTATTATCTTAGATTAAGACTACATGAACACTGTTTTAGGTGGGAATGATTTGATGCTAAATTCATTCCTTTTTTAAATCAAACATAGGAAACTTAGAAAAACTGAAGCTCAATCTCTCCCTTTTTACCCTTTTTTATTTTATTATTTTTAATAAATCTAATTAATCTTAGGAATTAATTTAAAATACTTTAAATTTTATCTATATTAGAATAGATTTTTAGATTAAAGGTTTTCTTGAATAAATGAATTTAAATGATTAAATGTCAATTTTATCGAGATTATGCATTTAACAAATGGTGAGACACAAATATTATAAAATCATATGTAAATCAATCATTGAAAAAATAAAAATTATTAAAAAAACACATTAAATTAGGCAACTACAAATCATAATTGTTAGAAATGACAATAGACCCTTGAATGGAATATTGTACATAGACCTTTGAGTTAATTTAGTGAGACAAGACCTAGTACTATAAACTTCTATGGAGAATTTGTATTTCCTTTCAAAAGAGGTATAGTAGATTTATGTTATTCTTAAGTTGGGGTGTCATTTCAAGCATCAACAATTTTTTTGCCTTTGAATTGTCTTATGTATATCATCTATTGGAAAAAATTTGTAATTAAGCTTGGACTCTTAATAATTGTGGATCTTTGGGTTTTGAACCTTACTAAAACTATTGAAGTAGTTTGAACTTGATACTCTTAGCAAGTCCTAAGGAATATCTAAATTACTATCAAATTGAGGAGGGGTTTACTTAATTCAACTATGATGAACTACTAGATGTCATTAGTTGATACATCAAATTGGTTTTAAAATTTTAGAAAGATTACAACATTTTAAACTCTTTATTTACAATTGTCTCGATACATGAGGTAATGCATTAATTTTGGTAAATATATTTCTAGATAGAGATCACATCTTAATGTCATACACATTGCATGTTGTTTATTTATAGAACTATTTTAACCATTAACTATAAAAGATATTTTACCCTGATACTTAAATATATTAAAATATTTTTTGAAATATATAACTAATGTCAAAGAAGAATATTTTATATCTATTATTATTGTATTTGAGAATAACTCTATGGAACTACTAATATTAACAACTCAACTCAAACCTATTTAGTTTTGGTTAGGTGGCGATGTCATTATGAAATTATTCATATATATGATAGTTTGCATATTATTGGCGAATGGTCATATGTTCTAGAGTTGGGGCTCCTCTGGATTGTTGATAACAGTCTCCATGGAGATATTTTGTAAAGATTTTAATATTTCCAATCCATTTTTTTCTAAAGTACTTCCAAAAGTGTTTTGCAGAGGATTTCAAGTTATATAAAGGAAAATGGCACATAAAACCAATAAAAAACATCTTTCGAAGAACGTCACAGGCTATGGAATTGGCAGAATAGGTTTGCATGACACTCTACTCTTATCGTTTGCAAGTGAACTCGATCTAGAATTTGACAATTGTTTGAAATTCAATTTTGAAGGTTCGATATATAATTTCTCTAAGAAAATCTTCGTGCAGTTGACTTTTTTTTTTTTAAATCAACGATGAGATGTAGTCCTTGAGAAGATATCTCATGACCATTCTGCTGCCTGCCTTCGTGCCGGTGCTCTTATTTAGTCCACTGGTGTTCATGTAATAAATCATGATATTTTTAATTTATTAATTATTAGACATTTCTTGATTTCTGGATTTATAATCTCATGGTTTAATCTTCATAACAAATTATGCAGAGAGGGCCATTATCCACAGCTGCGAACATCTGCAAGAAGCTTCCATCTGATGCTACAGATTTTTTCAATGGAAGTTGTCACAATATTTACTAATCTTCTTCAGTAGAATGATTCTAAGGTGTCATCTATTTAACATGTGTCATATTACAAAACTTTTACAATAACTTTCGGGGCATAATCATTAGGAACCACAAAATATACTGTAAACTCAAGGAGGACTTGTTACATTTGCAAGGGATGTACATGGTAGATAATATAGAAGAAATTTCTGCAAAGTGGAATGATACCCAAAACAAAAACCCAAAAACAAAAAATAAATAAGTATGCTAACCATTTTTTATAAACTCCGTCTTGAATATGTACTGGGCATTTAAGGCAAGGGTGTCGAATGTACAGCTGCTGTCAGTGTACATATAAGTCGGCTGGAAACGGAATTTGATCTTGAGGCTGAAAATTCTGGGCGAACCAGCATCCCAATAATCTAGTTAAGGTCTGAACTAAATAGCTTTAGAAACTCTCCTGTCGTTGATCCATAATTGAGATATTGGGATGTGCAGAACCTTTGCAATGGTCCTGGACTTCAGTTTGGCCACTCTCCTAACCGCCTTATCGTAACCAATTAAATTTTCCTTCTTATCCATGTTTACCTCCTTCATATCAATTGAGCATTGCAGAATCCTAGGCGGCACGGATTTCTCAGCGATTGAATTGTCGAATAACTTTCGCACGTACTGCTCTCTCCGTGTTGCTGTCGCCGCCTCTGAAATCTTCAGGTCAGGCAAACAACCTGCCACTACAGCTTCGTAGCCTTGCAAATGTTACTGCAAGTAGTGGTCAGCAGAATTTCCAACAGCCGGTTGCTCCCAGAAATCACACAAAGTCCCTTTAGAAACTTGGTGGAGGAGGAGTTCCCCATTGGATGGAAGGCGTGGAAAGTCGAACAAGAAAATTTCTAGTGTGGAACGACTAATTCAACTGAGTGGGCAGGGCCCACATTTTATCATGGAAGGATTGGAGAACACGGCATTGGAGAATAAGGTGAAAAAAGATGACCGAATTTTTTTAAGGTTCCCCCTTTCAATCCTAAGGGGTAATGAACGCCCAAATATACCTAGATTCAGTTATTCTTTGTTTATTTTATGGTTTCTTTTTCAAGGTGGTAGAATATTTGCTTTAGCATCTGTTTTTATTTTATAATTTTCTATTGTAAGAATATGAGCTGGCTTTTTAAAAGTGTAATGGTGAAATTTAAATATTCAATACTATTTTTACTTCGAGAGGCGTAACCCTATAAATGGTAGCACGGTGCTTATAGGAGGCTAGTACAATCTCTGAAAGAAAAACAAAAAGCAACATATGTTTAACAATTTATTTATTTACAAAAGTGAAAAAACAACGCAATAATTATTTTAAAAAATCTATGGCCATAGTCTTATCCTTATCAAAAACAAAAGAATAATATATATTTATTTAAAAAATTAAAAAAAAAGTATGAAATATTTATTTAAAAAATGATATATCTCGGTGTATATTATATAGATTAATATTTAAGATATATATACTAGTTTCTTTAGTTTTGCATTTATTTTGAGAAGTTATGATATATGTGTGGACATTTAAATTTCACCATCGTTATTATCTATCTATTTCCTCTATAATTAATTGAATATGAATAGAGAGACCAAAATATTTATTTGTTTGAGCTATAAATAAAGTTTTTTTTTTTTAATCGATTTATATTTTTTAAGCGAGGAGGGTTGAGGGAATATGTATTTGTAATACAGTTGGAAGGATTAATATTTTAAAAAATGGGTTTGAATTTGAAAATATGCTTGATGGAAATGCTTGTGAGATGCAAAAGTTATGATTTGTACATGAAATATGGTAAAATAACTAAATGGTAGAAAGTCCCTTTGAATATGTATTATCTTAGATTGAGACTATATGAACATTGTTTTAGGTGGGGATGATTTGATGCTAAATTCATCCCTTTTTTTAATCAAAAATAAGAAACTTAGAAAAACTCAAGCTCAATCTCTCCTTTTTACCCTCTTTTTATTTTATTATTTTTAATAAATCTAATTAATCTTAGGAATTAATTTAGAATAGTTTAAATTATATCTAGATTAGAATAGCTATTTAGACTTAATGGTTTCTTAAACAAATGAATTTTAAAGATTAAATGTCTAATTTTATTGAGATTATGCATTTAACAAATTGTGAGACACAAACATTATAAAATTGCGAGCTAGTTTGGCATGGTAAAGCAGTGCAAGTGGATGAAGGTTGGATCAAAGTTAAAGGAGAAAAAGTTAAATCCTCCAAACTTTCTTTCGATATGATTCTCCGCTCCCACAAGAAAAGTGTAAATTGTAAATCTTGATTGGTCTTGTTGTGGAGCTGATCTTTTTTGCTAGTTGCTTGCTGTCTTTTTCTGCAGCCTTTCTCTTTTTGTATTTGGGTTCCAGATCCCTTCAAAATCTGTTTTTCCTTTTATCAAAAACATTATAAAATCATATTTAAATCAATCATAAACAAATTAAAAATGACTGAAAAACACATTAAATTAGGCGACTATATATCATAATTCTTAGAAATGACAATAAACCCTTGAATGGAATAGTGTACATAGACCTTTGAGTTAAATTAGTGAGACAAGAACTAGTACTATAAACTTCAAGGGAAAATTTGTATTTCCTTTCAGAACAGGTATAGTATATTTACACTATTCTTAAGATGGGGTGTGATTTCAACCATCAACAATTCCTTGCCTTTAAATTGTCTTTTGTATATTATCTAGATTGGAATTTTTTTGTAACTAAGCTTGGACACTCTTAGTAATTCTGGATCTTTGGGTTTAGCACCTTAGTAAAACAATTGGTGAAGTAGTTTGAACTTGATACTCTTAACAAGTCCTAGGTATACCTAAATTATTATCAAATTGAGTAGGGGTTTACTTAATTCAACTATGATGAACTACTAGATGTCATTAGTTGACTAGTCATAAATCAAGTTGGTTCTAAAAAATTTAGAAAGATTACAACATTTTAAACTCTTTATTTATAGTTGTCTTGATACATGAGATGATATACATTAATTTTGATGAACATATTTCACATAGAAATGATATCTTGATCTCATATGAATTACATATTGTTGATTGTTATAGCTATTTTAATCATTAACTATAAAAGATACTTTTTACCCAGCATTTAAATATGTTGAAATACTTTTTGAAAAGAAGAATATGTTACATTTGTTATAAGATACATAAGACATGGCATACAGCTATTATTGTATTTGAGAATAACTTGATAGAACTACTAATATTAACAACTCAAACCTATTTAGGTTTTGGTTACGTGGTGATGCCATTATGAAATTATTCATATATATGATAGTTGGCAAATGGTCATAAGTTCTAGGATTCAGGCTCCTAAAGATTTTAATATTTCCAATCCAATTTTGCAGAATAGAATTGCATGACACTGTACTCTTACCATTTGCAAGTGAACTCGATCTAGAATTTGACAAACTGTTTAAAGTTCAATTTTGAAGATTCAATATATAATTTCTCTGAAAATCTTTGTCCAATTGACTTAGTCTATTTTAATCTATTTTAATCAACGATGAGATGTAGTTCTTGAGAAGATATCTCATGACCATCCTGCTGCCTGCCTTCGTGCTGGTGGTCATATGCTACCGCTGTCTTATTTGGTCCACTGGTTTTCAGGTAATAAATTATGACATTTTTAATTTATTAATTCTTAGATATTTCTTGATTTCTGGATTTGTAATCTCATGGTTTGGTCTTCTTAACAAATTATCCAGAGAGGGCCATTATCCACTGCTGCGAGCATCTGCAAGAAGCTTCCATCTGATGCTGTAGATTTTTTCAATGGAAGTTGTCCCAATATTTACTTTCTTCAGTAGAATGATTCTAAGGTGACATCTATTTAACATATGCATTTATTATATTTCCGTTATAGAAATGACATTGCATGGGTTCTGCATTTGTTATTGCTCTGTGATCATTGTATGTTAAAATATTAGAAATAATCTATTTCTGAATCTTTTGATTTGAAGGTGGTAGAACATGCATCTATTTGCTCAAGGCGAACTGAGTTTACTCTGACTATGCATTTTGGAAACACTGATATCTCCTTCTTTGGTTGCAGTAAGTCTTAGGTTGTTTACTGCTATAACTACTTCATACCGTGCTGCAGGGGATAACAAGTGTAAGATCTGAGTTACCTCAAGTTGAATATAAACCATATGTGCTGAGATGGGTGGGTGCATCATGTTATGAATTGGTTCATAATTGCATTGATTTTCTGCTTCATTGTCTCTGTGTAACTACCATTATAAATGTTGAGGGCAGTATTTGTTTGAGTCTGCATGTAAACGATTTTTCTTGAATTTCTTTTTGAAGATTGCTTTGCTATTTCCTTTGATAAGGCTTTCCATTCTGTTTTCTGCTTTTCCTGAGCTCCTTTATGCCCATCAACTTATGAAACGACCTGTCCAGACACTTCGTAAATGTTAAAAGTAATGCAAACAATATAACATATTAAGCCACTTGTCTAGACCCTTTGTAAATGTTAAGGTAATGCAAACAACCTAACATATTTAGATTAGAATGAATCGTTTTTGGAAATAATTATGTGAATTTTTTTCTTCAAGATTTCGGATTTTTTGTTTTGTGATAATAGATCATAAAATTTGATTTCAATGTGAAAAAACAATTCAAAAATCATTCATACCTGTAAAATTATATTTCTACAACATAACATACTGCTATTACAATCCATTCTTACAGCCTTTAGCAGGAACTTCAGCTAGAATGCAACCATTGTTAACATTAGAAACGATTGGTATACTTAAATATTTACATTAAATCTCACATCGTTTTGACATGAGACGGCCGAGTTTGATTCGTGCCCTCCATCATATTACAAAACTTTTACAATAACTTTCGGGGCATCATTATTAGGAACCACAAAATATACTGTAAACTCAAGGAGGACTTGTTACATTTGCAAGGGATGTACATGTTAGATAATATAGAAGAAATTTCTGCACAGTGTAATGATACCCAAAACAAAAATCCAAAAACAAAAAATAAATAAATATGCTAACCATTTTTTATAAACTCCGTCTTGAATATGTACTGGGCATTTAAGGCAAGGGTGTCGAATGTACAGCTGCTGTCAGTGTGCATATAAGTCGGCTGGAAACGGAATTTGATCTTGAGGCTGAAAATTCTGGGCGAACATGCATCCCAATAATCTAGTTAAGGTCTGAACTAAATAGCTTTAGAAACTCTCCCTGTCGTTGATCCATAACTGAGATATTGGGATGTGCAGAACCTTTGCAATGGTCCTGGACTTCAGTTTTGCCACTCTCCTAACCGCCTCATCGTAACCAACTAAATTTTCCTTCTTATCCATGTTTACCTCGTTCATATCAATTGAGCATTGCAGAATCCTAGGCGGCACGGATTTCCCAGCGATTGAATTGTCGAATAATTTTCGCACGTACTGCTCTCTCCGTGTTGCTGTCGCCGCCTCTGAAATCTTCAGGTCAGGCAAACAACCTGCCATTGCAGCTTCGTAGCCTTGCTTTCTAGCCTTGCAAATGTTACTGCAAGTACTGGTCAGCGGAACTTCCAACAGCCGGTTGCTCCCACAAATCACACAAAGTCCCTTCAGGAACGCTAGGTACCAGATCAAATGCTGGAGAAGACCTTGCACAACATTGTTATTACTTAATTTGGCCTCGTTTCGCGCCAGAGCAGCCCTGATGTAATCTCTCACCACGCCGGGCAGCAGGTAAGCCAGCCCCAAGGAGGTCTGGGGTTCGACTCCCTCTTGAGAGCAAAGCACTTCCATAGCCTCAGTCAAAAACACCCGGACAGTGAGCGCGCGGTCATTGGCCACACCAATTCGCAGAAGCATGTCATCTCCTTCCAAAAACTCATGAATCGCAACCTCAAATTGGAAATAGGGTTTGTCAAAAACTTGAACTTTACACCACTGAACAACATTTCCTCTCTCCACGGCTTTCGCTTGAATGAGCCTCATCATGGCATTGCAATTATCTGGGGGAAAAAAGCTGGTGGCCCACAGCTCGTCTGCAACATTCCATTTGTCAATCCACCATCCTGATCTCTCGCTGCTCTTACTCTGCTGACTGCCTATCAAAACAGGGGACTCGTCGACTTGATCGACAAGAAAACCCGCTGTTACTTGTGCAGCCTGGTAAATTGCCTCTCTCGCGCCATTACAAGCCGTGGCCATGATCTCGGCGTCCAGAACTATCCACCACCGGTTATCTTCTTCGGCCTGAAAAAACAAACGGGAAAATTTATACAATTTATCTAGCGCTTCCTCTGCCCTGCACACAGACTTCATCGACGCCTCAAACCCTACCAGCAGAAACTCAAATTTTGCAGGCAAATCGGGCACCGCAGCTTTTGACAGAGCTAGAGGGGTTCTCGATCGCTTGACCTTGACGATATTGAAGGAATATTCTTTAGGCCTCTGCAAGGGCAGGGCTTCAATCGACCACAACAGCCCGCTCATTCCCAACTTTAAATGTCGTGGTTTACGAATGAATTTCATCAGGCAGTCCGCATAGCGAGAGGATTTCCAGTAGACGATTTCAGATTGCAGGTTCAATTCATAATCATAGAGCTCCATTGCAATAGATTGCTGCTGCTATATTTTACAGTTACTTTCTAAAAAATCTTCAATCCTGGAACACCACTAAAAGCTGGATCACTGTTAGCTCTCTATCTTTCTGAATCCTGACGAGTGTGATCTAACAGAAACAACTATATCCAATTTCATCTAATCCGAAACATTTATATCCAATTTCATGCAAACTTGATGTCTTTAACCTCTAAAAGTAACCTTTTTCTAACTTCGAGACCAAGTAATCTTGAAGAACGCTTGAAATAAGGCTGACGACTTCTCCGTTAGTCCTTGTGGCCCGGCGACTGTTGCGTGATTCGCAAGAAATTTGGTGGAGGAGTTCCCCATTGGATGGAAGGCGTGGAAAGTCGAAGGAGAAAATTTCGAGTGTGGAACGACTAATTCAACTGAGCACATTTTATCATCGAAAGATTGGAGAACACGGCATTGGAGAATAAGGTGAAAAAAATTTACCGAGTTTAACTAGGTAGCGAAGAACGGTCTCCCTTTCCATCCCTAAGGCGTAATGGACGCCCAAATATACCCAGTTTCAACTTGAGTTTAAAATTCAATTTTATAAAGTGAATTTGTATAATATTTAATTATAAAAATTATTTTTTATAAATATGATTGGTTAAAAGATTTTGTGTGTTATGAATTTTAGGAAAAGTGAAAATTAAATATTATTTTGCCTATTTTTCATATTATTTTGCCTATTCTTAAGAAAAGAATAATAGATAAAATCTTTTGCAATGATAAACTCTAATATTGTTTAAGCCAAGAAGTGACAATGAAGGCTATTTAATTTAAAACGACCCCAAATCGTACATAGTAGTAGTCATTCTCTAATTATAGCCTACGTACTAATGGCGCATCATTTGGAGAGTTACTCTAAAATGGCGCGTCATTTGGAGAGTTACTCTAAGTATGGCGAGGCAAGAAAATTGTATTTTATAAATTGGACAGTGATTGTAGGTAGTGTGTTATGGTAATAAATAAAAGTATTTGTTTAAAGTTTTAATTATTTTCAATGGGTTTTGATTTTTTTTAATGTAATTTTTAATTTTATTTTTTAAAATTTATTATTTTTTGTAATATTAAATATTATATGTTTATATGTTTATTTTATTGTGTTTTAAATTTTTATGTATATTCATAATATTTTGATATGTCTATATTGAAATATCTATTTAGATAGATTCATTAACATGAACAGATAATTAGATAGATAAGAAAAAAAAAAACTTCTCACTATTCTAATATAAATAATATAAATGAAATTAATAATAATGGTAATAATAAAATTTATAAATTTAAATTCATATATTGTTATTATTATGAATCAATTTATTCCGTTAAACTAAAATATAGCATGTAACTCTTTTCTCTTATTGAAGTAAAAATAATAATTATTAATATTAATATTAATGTTCAAATTTATTTATTTTATTTCACATAAATTATATGATACATATTGTTATTTAACAAAACTCTTATATAAATTTTATGTTTAAATAATTACTATTTAATTCTTTCTTATAATTACATTTTATAATCATTTCATTTCATTTATATTTTATTTAATATAAAATAATTTAAAATTTTACTATTTAAATTTATATTATATAATCAATAAATATTATTTAATATAATATAATAAATTAAATTTTTAAATTATTTTATATATATTATTATGTAACATAATTATTAAATAAATTTTCTATTTATATAATTATCATTTTTTTCTTGTAATTATATTATACTATCATTTGATTTGATTTTTATTTTGTTTGATATTTATAATATCTTTATAATATTTAAAATTTTAATATATAATTATGTGTATATAAGATAATTGATTTTTATATAATTAAGTCGAGAGGCTTCTTACACTCACATCAACAAGTATGTGTACATCTTATTCTTCCCATTTAAATTGGCTAAACCATGGCAAAGTAAAGTCTTTATCAATAAATTTATGCTTTTAAATCAGATTTTAAAATAGTTTACATACTACGAAAATTTCCTTGTTTTAGACAAGATAATCTTGAATATTTTTTTAATATCAATTTAGATTTTTTATTTAATTGTAATATTATATTTAAGATTTTTTTTTAGATTTTAAAGCAATTTACATATTGCGAAAATTTTCTTAATATCAATTTAGAATTTTTATTTAATTGTAATATTATATTTAAGATTTTTTTTATATGTAAGCTTTAAAAACATGCATTATATCATCTTTTTATAGTTTTACTATATATGACATTTTTTAGGAAATATAATATAGTATTCTAATTTATAATAGTAATATATATCATTTTATAATATTTGTTATGGAAATACATATTAATTTACAATATTTTCACACTTTTATAATTTTTAGAAGATTTTCATCAAGATTATCTTGAATATCTAATACAAAAAAATTAAATAAATACAATATTATTACGCGGAAAGGCATATTACAATGACATCCACTAAAAAGAAATGTGTAAGGAAAAACTCTTCAGCTAGAAATTGACGTTCAAATGACATGCAAATCCATATCCACTCTTAAATCTTATCTTCTTATCTTTTGAAAAAAAAAATGCAATCATTATTGTTAACTTCCTAAAATGAATTTAAAAAACAATTTTCTTTTTATGAAAGCTTTCAGTTTTGTTTGACATTTGCTTTTTTAATTTTTTAAATATTTTTCAATAAAACTTAAATATTGTTTTAAATACATTTTAATATATTGTTTTTTGGAAGATAAATATGAAGTTGTAATATGAAAGAAAATAACATTCAATTAGGGTTAAGATTAGAGTTTTGATTTATATTTAGTTCATTTGTATAGATAATCACTACAGTTTAATTATTTATTTAAAAACTAAATAATATTATTTTTTATAAGTTTTAGAAATTAGAATTTAATTTAATTTTAGAATGAAATTTAATTTTTCAAGATATTGTGGTGATTTCTCTTGCAAACATATTAAAGAGATTACAAACTAATTGTGATTAAATGCTAATTGCTAAAACATTGTGATTAATAGGACAAGAACTAAGTATCTTATTGTTATTCGGCACTACAAATCACCACAATTGATGAGCTGTAATAACTCAAGTTTAAGATTTTTGAGTGAATGCTACAACTAACTATGGGGACGTTTATATCAAGTTTCTAAAACAACTCATTCTATCAGCTAATTGTTAGAATAAAGTAAATAATTTCTTATAAATTAGAAATTAGCAGGGCTTTTTACTATTTGTATGTGTTTTATTTTTATATCTATTATTGGCTAATATTCTTCTTGAATGGTCTAAAACCTCTATAAATCAGAGCCATTTGTAATCAATTTAAGATCAGAAAAATAAAGTTGTAGTTTTCTTAGCATATTGTTGAGTTTTTATCTGTCTCTGGCTTTTCCTTCTAAAACACCTCAATCCTCTATTTCAAAATCTCCATCTATGTATTACTCTTCATTCTCCATTTCAGCATCTCTCATCACTATGTACACCCATTTCCTAGTTATCAATGGAGTACGTAGTGATTAGAGGTTTCAAAATAGAGGATATAAAAGAGAAATTAGACACATTGATACAAAGCTTTCCAATGAAAATGAAAGAAGATGGAGGAGGTAAGTGAATTGAAGATGGAGGAGGTAAGTCAGTTGATAACTATTTATATATTGTATGTTTTTTAAATGAGTTTTGCAATGCAATATAGATATGTAGACAGCACAAAAATTCATTGTGTGTCATAGCTTTAAAGGGCTTCTAATTTACATAACTTCTATGGTGCAGGAGCACCTGCCAAGGTGCCAAATTACAAGCATATTTTGAAGTGTTGTTTTAAAAATCAATTTCATTTTGTTGTGTTGGGTCTTTAACACTATTTAGATTGTGTTTGTGGATCTTTTGGGTTCATAGGTAAAAGTTCAATAAATTGGGAAATCTTTTTGTAGATGTTTCCTAAGTTTTTGTTAAAAATTGAAAACACATTATGTTTTCCAACAGTTAGCTTTTGGCCGTTCTTAGGCTCAATGAGAAAACCTAACCATTTTCTAGGCATGGTAAAAGCTCATTCTCAACTTTGGAAGACGTTGGAGGCTTTTGATATTGGCTGTTTCATGTGAATAGAAGGAGACAGTGACTTTTTGATGTGAAAATACAATTTTTTCTGTTCTTGCATCTAAAACAGCAAGTAGATGATTTAAGTTAAGCTTTTTTTGAGTTGTATAGCATGTGGTGAAGCCTTTTAAAACATTTCTTGTGGAATTTGTGTTAGTTTCTCCATCGCTTTCTGTTATTGTGTAAATACTATGTTTTTTTGTTTTTTTTGTTTGGACTGGTAAAGTCCAGAAATATGGAGTTCTAGCTAGTTTCCTGATTGTACCAAGAGGCATGGCCTTAGTGGAAAAAAGGCTAGACTCCCTCATTGTATATTATGTAAATATAAAAGTCTTTTTGAGGGTTGGAAGCAGGCTTGAGAACCTTCCCTAGGCGAGCTTGTTGAAGTCCGGTTAGGGAAAGACAGTGACAATCTTGTATCTACGTTGCAGGGGTGTTAAATCTTTGTTGAAGCTGTGTGTACAGTGGTTGCAGGAACCTCCATAAAAGTTTTCAAGAAGTTAGAGACCTTGACTATTCAGCTGGAGAATGGAAAGTGTAGACAATCCAAGAAAGAAGCAAAGAAAACCCTAGTTCTTGCAAGAATAGGGTACACCATATGTACAAATAGAAAATAGTCCAAGACTTCAAAAATTAGTTAGTGCTCGGGATTTGAGCCAAAGTGTTAGAAGATTGTTTGGTTCAATCAACTGAGAGAAAGGAGTTCTAAGCATTTTTCTAGTTTGAGGAGACCTAATTCTTGTAGCCCTTTCCAAACCCTAAACTAGGGTTTAATGAAAGCGATAGAAGAAAGGAGCTTTGTGCTTGGGCAGGAGCCATTTCTAGACCATTTTGTAGCCAAGAAACCCTATGTACACCCCTGCAACGTTGTTAGGAGGATTTAGAGGTTATCTAGTCTTTAAAGGGATTAAAGGCTAGATGGAGAAAGTAAGGAAAAGCATCAAGAATGGCTTGGTAGCAGCAAACTAAAATTGATAGCAGGGTTGGCAAGTGACCAAGGGTGCCTAAATACCTTTTAGGACCTATAGGTTGATTTGGTGGAGTGAAACACCAAGGGTATAACTATTGGAGACCCAAAGCATTGATCCAGTGATTGACTCAATCCTACCCTGTCCCTATCAGATTGGTATCAGAGCCCAACTAAAGATTTGGGAAAATAGCTTATATGTTAGAAGTTGAATCAAGTGAAACGCCCAAGATGGTGACAAATGCACAGTTAGCCAAGATGGTTGAAGAGCAAGAAGAGGATAACAAGTCTCTAAAGGAAAGAATAGAGCAGCTTGAGGAAGCACTGAATAAGGTGAAGTTGTAAGGTAAAGTGCCAAAAGAAGAAGAGGTTGCAGAGGAGGACAAAGTCCCCAAACCTAACCCTGTTCTGGAGGAGGAGCCTTTCTTGAAGGCATTAAAAGCCCTGAGTGGAAAAGAACTTGAGGGCATACCGTTGTTCTATGGAAAGATGGATCCTAATTTGGTCATGGACTAGATAGATGGAATGGAGAATCACTTTGAATGTGATGGAGTCACAGAAGAATAGAAGGTGAAGGTGGAAAAATCAAGGTTGAGAGGATCGGCTTTGACATGGTGGAAATTTGTTCAAACTGAAAGGGAGAAAGAAGGCAAGCAACCCATATCAACCTGGAAAGGAATGGTTGCTAAAGTGAAAGAAGCATATATGCCAGATAACTATGAGATCTAACTCCACAAGAAGAGGCAAAGTTTAAGACAAAAAGACCAAGATGTTAACACCTATACTGAAGAGTTCCAGAAGCTTTGCTTGAGATCAAATGTGGTAGAAGATGAGAGCCTAAAAGTGGCTAGGTACCTTAATGGTTTGAAGTGGAACATACAGGAAGAGATGGCTTTACTCAGCCCCAAGACAGTCCACCAATGTTATCAGCTAGCTATAAAGATTGAAGAGAGGAATAAAAGGAAGCATGATTAGTCCTCTAAGGGCAGAGGCAAAGGCAGAGATCAAAGAGGACAGCATGGAGGTTACCAAGGAAGAGGTAATGATCAAAGAACCCAAGGAGAATCTAAGCTTACTGAGCATGGAGGTGAAACATCATCAAGAGGAGGATTTAATAGAGGAAGAGGACCTCAAGGGGGTTCAAATAGAGGAAGAGGAGCAGGCAGAAGTAACTCCTACTTTGCCACCATGAAATGTTACCATTGCAACCAGCTAGGTCATCCAGCTTACAGATGCCTGGAGAAAGCTTCTTCTTCAAGCAATGACAAGAGAGTAGCTTATGCACAAGAGGACACCATGAGTGTCAAATCACTTGAGATCAGTCATATAGAATTAGAAGTTGGTGAAAATATGATGTTTAATAGAGTGCTGATCAGACAACCGATCAAGGAAGAACCCAAGCAAAGGAGAGCTTTGTTTAGAGCAAGGTGCAAGATATTGGGAAAGGTATGCAAGGTCATTGTAGATTCTAGTTCTACAGATAATATCATCTTTGTGGAGGTAGTAACTAAGTTAAAATTGCAGAAGGTACCTCATACCAATCCCTACAAAGTCACATGGTTGAACAAAGGGCAAAGTGTTCTAGTGAATGAGCAAGTTACAGTGGAATTCTCAATTGGAGGCTACAAAGACAAGCTGATTTGTGATGTACTACCCATGGATGCATGCCATCTTCTTCTTGGCAGGCCATGGCAATATGACAGAGGTGCTATATATCATGGGAAGGAGAACACCATTGAGTTCAAGAAGGATGGAAGAACCTTCAAGCTGTAATCATTGATTGAGGATGATGAAGGACAGTCCAAGGTTCCTAACATTATGTTGAGCAGTGGCAAGGAGTTCATCAAGGATCTACACCAAGGGAATGAAGGTTATGTGGTCCTAATGTAGTCCAAAGAGGAAGAAAAGGCTGAGAAGACAGTCATACTTGAAATAATTCAAAGGCTACTAGAAAAGTACAAGAGCATTGTGAGTGATGGAACACCTGCAATTCTACCACCAAAGAGAGCCATAAGTCATCAAATTAACTTCATACCTAGAGCCTCATTGCCTAACAAAGCAGCATACAAGCTTACACCTGAGCAGAACCAAGAGGTGGCTAGACAAGTGGAAGAATTGTTGAATCAAGGTCTAATTCAAAAGAGCATCAGCCCTTGTGCAGTCCCAGTTGTTTTAGCAACAAAGAAAGGAGGTAAATGGAGACTTTGTACTAATTCTAGAGCAATTAATAGGATCACCATTAGGTATAGATTCCCAATACCTAGAATTGAAGATTTAATGGATTGCCTTGGAGGTGCAAAATTCTTCACCAAGTTAGATCTTAAGAGCGGGTATCATCAAATCAGAATTAAGGAGGGTAATGAATGGAAGACAACTTTTAAAACAAATGATGGTTTGTATGAGTGGAAAGTGATGCCATTTGGCCTCTCAAATTCCCCTAGCACATTCATGAGACTAATGAATGAGGTGCTTAAGGATTTCACAGGGATTTTTGTGGTAGTCTACTTGGATGACATACTGATTTTTAGTAAGACAGCAGAAGAACATTTGAAACATGTGGAGATAGTTCTTAAAAGGCTGCAAGAAGAACAGTTAGCAATCAACCTTGAGAAGTGTGAGTTCTTTAAACAAGAACTTGTGTATCTAGGCTTTGTATTATCCCAAGTAACCCTAAAGATGGATCCAAGTAAGGTGGAAGCCATCCTAAACTGGCCTACACCAACCACAGCAACAGAGGTAAGGAGTTTCCATGGTTTAGCTCAATTTTATAGAAAATTCATCAAGAATTTTAGTGGTATATGTGCACCAGTGCTAGATACTATTAAATATAGTCTAAAAGCAAAGTTTAAATGGTCACTAGAGGCTGATAAAGGGTTTGAAAAGCTGAAACAAGAGGTAGCAACCCAACCTATACTTTTGTTGCCTAGTTTTGATAAATTGTTTACAGTTGAGTGTGATGCAAGTGGAGTAGCAGTAGGAGGAGTCCTTAGTCAAGAAGGTAGGCCTGTAGCCTTCTTTAGTGAAAAACTCAATAATCCAAGCAAAAATACTCCACCTATGATCTGGAACTTTATGCTTTAGTGCAGTCGCTTGGGAAGTGGAGGCATTATTTATTGCCCAAAGAGTTTGTGGTTTTTACAGATAACCAGGCACTCAGTTATATCAACACCCAAGAGAAGTTAAGCAATAGACATTTGAAATGGATAGAGTACATCCAAGCCTTTACATTTACCTTAAGCACAAGAAGGGACATCAAAACAAAGTGGCAGATGCATTAAGTAGGAGAATGTTGACAGTCCAAGAGATATAGCTGAAAAGCATTGGATTGGAGAGTTTCAAAGACCTCTATGGTGAGGATGAAGATTTCTCAGAAGCCTACAAGGTATGTTTAGATTTTGAGAATCACTTTCATAGTCAATATGTTGAGTATACTCTACAAAATGGATTGTTATTCAAGGGTAATCTGTTATGTGTCCCAAGAGGATCAATGAGGGAAAATCTGATCCAAGAGAAACACAATGGCAGTCTTAGTGGACATTTTGGAATAAATAAAACTTTAGAGATGGTACAAAGGTTTTATTACTGGCCTAAGTTAGCAAGAGATGTCAGAAAATATGTAGAACAGTGTGTTGTTTGCATGAAAGCCAAAGGGGGAGCTAGAAATGTTGGTTTGTATTAGCCCTTGCCTATTCCTAACAGACCATGGGAGTGTGTGAGCATGGATTTTGTGGTAGGTCTTCCCAAGATTAAAACTAGTTTTGACAATATTTATGTAGTTGTGGACAAATTCAACAAGATGATTCACTTTATCCCTTGCAAGACTACACATGATGCAAGTTACATAGCTCATCTCTTTTTCAGGGAATTTGTAAGAATCCATGGATTGCCATTGAGCATTGTATCAGACAGGGATGTGAAGTTCATGAGCCATTTTTGGAAAACACTATGGAGCAGATTAGGAACAAATTTGTCATTTGGATCAACATACCATCCTCAGACCAATGGTCAAACAAAGGTGGTTAACAAAGTGTTAGGTAACCTATTGAGGTGCTTGACTAAAGAATATGGATAGACCTAGGATGTGGTGATTTCTCAAGCTGAGTATGCTTATAATGATAGTGTTAATAGAACTACAGGGAAAAGTCCATTTGAAGTTGTGTATGGGATGCACCCAAGAGGAATTTGTGAGCTCGAAGACCTTGGATCTTAGGAGAATAGAAGTGGACATGCAGAAGACTTTACTCAGACCATGAAGGAGATTCATGAGTAGGTTAAGAAGACAATTACAGCAACAACACAAAAATTGAAAGATAAAGTTGATGAGTCAAGGAGAGATGTGCAGTTTCAAGTAGGTGATTATGTTATAGTTCATCTTAAAAAATCAAGGTTGCAGAAGGGAATGTCAACCAAAATGCAGATGAAAAAAATAGGACCATGCAAGGTGTTAGCTAAGTTTTGGAAGAATGCATACAAGGTAGAACTTCCATCAGATTTGGGTATATCTCCTATATTTAATGTTGCTGATTTAATCAAGTATAAGGGGACAGTCAGTGGTGAAGCTCAGACCAGTCAAGAAATCTTTAAGGATATCAATAATATACCCCTTCCTAGTCAAGAGAAACCTCAGGCATAGAAGGTCTTGGAGTCCAGGGTGAAGAAAGCTACCAGACACAAGGCATATATGGAGCACCTTGTCAAGTGGAGGAACAAACATGAATCAGAGGCTACCTGGGTTGAGGAAGCTGATTTTAAGAAGTTAGGCATTGATTTATCACTGATCCCACCTCAAGTTCCTTGATCCTTTGTGCTAAGAGGGGGAGAATGGTGCAAGAGCACCTGCCAAGGTGCCAAATTACAAGCATATTTTGAAGTGTTGTTTCAAAAATCAATTTCATTTTGTTGTGTTGGGTCTTTAACACTATTTATATTGTCTTTGTGGATATTTTTGGTTCATAGGTATAAGTTGAATAAATTGGGAAATCTTTTTGTAGACGTTTCCAAAGCTTTTGTTAAAAATTGAAAACACACTATGTTTTCCAGTAGTTAGCTTTTGGCTGTTCTTAGGCTCAATGAGAAAACCTAACTATTTTCTAGGCATGGTAAAACCTCATTCTTGACTTTGGAAGAGGTTGGAGGCTTTTGATATTGGCAGTTTTCATGTGAATAGAAGGAGACAGTGACTTTTTGATGTGAAAATACAGTTTTTTATATTCTTGCATCCGAAACAACAAGTAGATGATTTAAGTTAAGCTTTTTTTGATTTGTATATCATGTGGTGAAGCCTTTTAAAAAATTTCTTGTGGTGTTTGTGTCAGTTTCTCCATCACTTTCTGTTATTATGTAAATACTGTGTTTTTTTGTTTTGCTGTTTGGACTGGTAAAGTCCAGAAATATGGAGTTCTAGCTAGTTTCCTGACTGTACCAAGAGGCATGGCCTCAGTGGAAACAAGGCTAGACTCCCTCCCTGTATATTATGCAAATATAAAAGTCTTTTTGAGGGTTGGAAGCAGGCTTGACAACCTTCTCTAGGTGAGCTTGTTGAAGTCCAGTTAGGGAAAGACGGTGACAATCTTGTATCTACGTTGCAGGGGTGTTAAATCTTTCTTGAAGCAGCGTGTGCAGTTGTTGTAGGAACCTCCATAAAAAATTTCAAGAAGGTAGAGACCTTGCCTGTTTAGCTAGAGAATGGAAAGTGCGGACAATCCAAGAAAGAAGCAAAGAAAACCCTAGTTCTTGCAAGAACAAGGTACACCATATGTACAGACAGAAAATAGTCCAAGACTTCAAAAATTAGTTAGTGCTTAGGATTTGAGCCAAAGTGTTAGAAGATTGTTTGGTTCAATCAGCTGAGAGAAAGGAGTTCTAAGCATTTTTCTAGTTTGAGGAGACCTAATCCTTGTAGCCCTTTCCAAACCCTAAACTAGGGTTTAATGAAAGCGATAGAAGAAAGGAGCTTTGTGCTTGGGCAGGAGCCATTTCTAGACCATTTTGCAGCCAAGAAACCCTATGTACACCTGTCAGGAGGATTTAGAGGTTATCTAGTCTTTAAAGGGATTAAGGGCTAGATGGAGAAAGTAAGGAAAAGCATCAAGAATGGCTTGGTAGCAGCAAACTGAAATTGATAGTAGGGTTGGCAAGTGACCAGGGGTGCCTAAATACCTCTTAGGACCTATAGGTTGATTTTGTGAAGTGAAACACCAAGGGTATAACTATTGGAGACCCAGAGCATTGAGCCAGTGATTGACTCAATCCTACCTTGTCCCTATCATTCTAATTCATGTGGGAATATTTTTTGAGTGAGTTTCAATTTAGGTGGGTCTTGTTTAAGTTAGGGTTTACCCTGATCTTTTGTTTCCTTTCCCTTGAATTTTTAATCTATTGTGTTAATTTTGAATTATGAATGTGTCTGTAGATGTTTAATCTTAGCATAGTTTAGTTCTAGCATAATTAATCTCACACAATTATTAAAGATGAGATGGATGAACGATCTCCCATAGAGAAGTAGCAAACAAAGCAAAAAAAAATAGCACAGTAAGAATGTTTAAACAGAAAATAGCTACACATTGTATTCTAAGGCATTTGTTTACCATTGATTTTAGAAAGTAAATTGTTGCATATTTTATGATTACTTAACTCTTTTCAGATAGTTTAAACAAGGAGAAATAAAAAATAGAGAAGCTTAGCCTGATAGGACAAAGATATGCAATAGACATGGCTGAGCTAAGTTTGAAAAGCAAATTTTTCCCAAGTTCTATAGTTTGGAGAAAACCATAATTATCTGTATTGCCAATTTGTCATATATGGAGAATTGGACTTGGCAGCATAACAACATCGTTTAACAAATTATTTAATTCTTTCTAACTCAATTTTCTTGCTATTTTTTTGTACTATCTTTGCAATTTTGCTATCTTCTTGATGATCAAAATGAAATGAAATGTCTAGGAAAATGAAAATTCTTACCATAAAAATAAAGTATTTCTACCAGTTGGCTAATTTTCAACCATATTTCAAACATTATGTGTGCTAATAGGTAATTCTTTAAAGTTACGAGATTTTTAAGTGTATATATGCTTCATCAGTACTGTTGTTGCTTTGAAACAAGCACATGATCTAACCTTTTGATCTAAATACGATCAATTTCAATTTTTTTGGGGTAGTATAAAAATAACTACAGTACAAACCCAATTCAACTTGCTTCTCACTTGCCTTCATATGCTTTTCTGTGCAATATGTAGTTGAGGTGAAGATAGATTCTCTCCACAAGTTGAGCTAAAGTTAACTTAAGCTTATGTACAAATTGAATGATTAAATATAGAGAGGTGGTACCAATTATTTGTTAGAAAATTTAGCTAAACAACTAAAGTACCTCGAGATGGAACATTTATCTATGATAACAAAAAAAAATTTGCAAAATGAAAATGAATCTAGATAGTACAAAAACCCAATAACCCCTTAAGCTTAGCTCAGGGAGAAGTGTAAGCAGGAACTCCACTATTAATAAGGAAAAATAAAGAAAGGGTGTTGAAGAAACAACTAAAATGACTAAAATAATTTTCAATAGGAAAAGGAAATTTACTGCTTCTATCAATATTTTTGTTCATAATTTCATTCTACTTTAGTAAATTTTTATTACTAATGTTTTTTAATTTAAAAAGGGTATAGCCTAGAGCAATTTATTTAATGTATTTAAATTTATTATGATATGTGCAATGTTATCTATTTAATATGGTTTAAAAGATAAAATAATTTATAAAGGGTATTCTCAAATCTATATTTAAATGGAAATTTAAAGTGGATATATAGGAGTATGAGTGTAAAGATAATATAGGGATAAATATGTAATAATAAATGTGTATAACGATGGGTCAAGATGATAGAAATGATCCCAACCTCATGCAAGACATTTCTTGAACCAAAATTGAGGATTTATGCATCCTATGGAGTAGCTTGAGATCATGTATATAATATGAATTTTATCTCTATTATTATAAATTTCTATTACATGTGATTTAAGAATACATGTTTTAAGATTTTGGTGTCCCCATATGTAATGATGTAACTAGATTTTATATTGGAGAGGAAGACTTGAAAGTATAATTAAATAGTAAGGATTCTTTAACACACATTAAATAATTCTATTATATATTTGAAGCATAGAAATAATATGTCATATTTTCTCATCTTATATGTGTAAGCCATTCCACTTCCTTAGAACTATTTATAATCATAAAAAAGTTAAAATTAATTAGTTGAAATTAAATTAAATTAAATTAAACTATAATGTAATATAATAAAATAAAATTGACATATAAAAAGGAAAAATGTAAAAATAAATATAAAAAGGATAATTTTAATTCATACAATAAAATACAAATTAATATATAACTTTTAAAAAATATATATATTAATTCTAACCCTAACCTTAATCTTACTACAAACGCCAACCCAACCCTAATCCCAATATGTAAGCAAGAAAAACTCTTCACGCATTAATATAAAATGTATGTAACTACCTTTATTCCATTAAGTTAGAATGTGGTAAGACCATTATTCTACAATTTACATTATAATGATTAATATTATATTATTTATATAATTTTAATAAAAATTAACATTTATGTAACATTTTTAAATATTATGTTAATACTATAATTAACAAAATTAACATCTAATTTTTTATTCACATTAACAAAACTTCCATTTATTTTTATTAAATCTAGAATTTTATAATTAAAATACTATAAAGGCAAGTACTAGCCACTACGTGGCACTTGTTCTTTGTTTATTTTATAGTTTTTTACTTCTACTCTGTGAATATTTGCTTTAGCATAAGTTTTTATTTTCTATTTTTAAGAATATGAGTGGACTTTTATGGTGTAAAGGTTATTCAAGGTTTTGGTTTATTTTAATTTATTTTGTGAAGTTTTGATATATGTAGATATTTAAATTTGACTATCATTATTATCTATTTATTTCTCTATAATTGATTGAATATGATCCTAATTATTTAATTAATTATCTAATTTTCATCATTTTATTAATTAAAATCAATATTCATTCATTGTTCATCATTATTCACCTACACATTTTTTATGATTAGCCATGACAAAAATCTTCACACAAGATAGGGAACGATGAATATGGATATGGAGGGATATGGATTCTTTGAATGCAAATGTTAAATTGTAATGTAGTGAGCACTTATTTTGATATAGCATGAAATATTATGCACTAGTGTATAAGGACCAAGGTGACAATGTATCCCATGCATAGGACTAACTCAACAAGCATCAAACAAAAGGTTAGTCCAACACTCACAAGATCTTAAAGTCTTGTGGGTACAATATGGGATAACCAACAAACAAAACGAATGAACCCAACACAATACAATGTCACAAAGGGCCTTGGTGGGTACAATATGGGACAACCATGCTAACACATCAAAACCAAAAATGATAAGTCCATGCCTCGATATTTACTAGTTAAGCCACACTATGATATGAATGATCATGGTGACCTTAGTGTTGCAAAATAGGAGGAAATAAAAGAAAAAATAACAAAAAAGGAAAATCAATGGGGGAGATTTGATGCCTAATGTTTAACAAAGAAATAGAAAACTGACACATACCAAAAGTATCTTTGCTAAAGGGTGGGTGATGAGATGATGCTAATGTGGGGAATGGTGTTACATCCCATAAGGAAAATCAATGGAGGAGATCGATGGGAAAGAGGGTTTCACCGGTGCATGTTATTGAGGCCAACTAGGGATATGTTCCACTAGGGAGAAAAGCGAGGTCATGCAAAAGCTAACATGTATCAAATACAAGATTAGATTGACACCTATATACAAGATGGGTTGAGAGGTGTACAAGCTCAAGATAGGCGTAGATGTGCATGAACAAAATTCTAACCTCATGAGGATTAGATATGTCACTTAGTTTTGATGGTGATTTTGAGGGTGCTACTATTTTGGTAAAGGTGTAAGGTGTAATCCTAACCTCCAAAACAATAATGACTTGCTAGCCCCTTCATTTTTTCTTTTCACTGAGAACAAGGTGATCCCACAATACTAAGTTTACAATTTTGTGGCCCGGACATTAAACTAAACTTTTAACTAAATCTTCACTTTGGGCACCTATGGCGGCTAAACCGTGAGGGAAGTTGAAGATATTACCAAATTGGTTGTATACACCTAAAATTGGTCTGGATAATCAATTAATTAAATGTACAAGTTATTTAATTAATTTAAACTTTCTATTTAGGTCTGCCTTGCATGAAATTCTAAATTTATTTATATAGTTCACATTTTTCTAATTCTTCTATCTTAAATCATATTCTTCTAATCTTAATTGAATAAACAAATTTAAATAGTTTTTTTTATTTAATTAATATCTTCTTACTAAATTTGAATAATTCTAAATTTGAATTTAGTCACATGTCTAGCTTTTCCTCCTTCCACCTCATCATGTATCTCATGAATTTAAATATTTTTAATATTTAAATTGGCATTTATCTCAACAAATTTTAACAAACTTGAGATACTTGGCTCTCTTCTTCCATTTATTCTTTCTCACACTTGGCAATGTGTTCTATTAAAGGCAACACTCTCCTTGATTCTCTCTAACTTCTTCATCCTCCACCATTCATCTCTCCAAATCAAATCCGGACCGTTGGTTGCTGCCACCTCAGAATATGCCTTGGAAAATCTATAAATACAACCTCATTCTACAACATTTCATATCCCAATCTTGAGCAATCTTACTCTGTAGAATTTTCATTAGAGAATTTGTGAGCATTTAGAATCATTTAGCATAATCATGGCTTTTTGGTTAGCTACATCTTAGTTTATGTAGTTTCATCACATCATTATCATAGAATAACCTCCATTTTGATACAACAGCATTAGCATCATTATCATATCACTCATCAATCATATAGTTTATCAATCATGTAGAAAGGTTTATTACATTTCCAGTATCTCGTTCTTTAGGTTGTCAATTGACAAGTCTTGTGCATACAAACAATATGAGAGCCACAATGATTTGAAAAATCCCTGGAGATAGAGAACAATGGGACAACATTAGAGAGTTTGTTCTTTCAATTTGATTATTGTTATTTGAATTCTCTCTAATATAATTTTTCATTGATTTTGTTGTATTATTTCTTATTGCACACATGTTTCAATACACCACAGCCACATTTTGGCGCCCACCATGGGGCATAGCCATATATCTTTAATAACATTTTTTGGAAATTTTGTTTATAGATTTGGATGTGAACTCTCCCTATGTAGTGCACCTTACCGATTTCTTTTAGTAGCATATAGCGCTCACCTTTTTAAGCATCCAACTTATCTTCCGGTAGCATTTAGGGGTTCTTTAGTACATTCATTAGTTATTTTAGTGCATTCAATAGTTATTTTAGTGCATTTAGTAGTTATTTTAGTGCATCTGATGGATTGTTTAGTGCATCTACTTGATTTTTACTTTTATATGGTCTTTGTTTTAGCGCATCTGGTTTTATTTGTAGAAATTCAGAATTCTGAGAACTAATCTATACTTTCTGCATGGCAGGTGCTTAATGTGCTTATCAAAGACATAATTAAGACTACTAACAGTGTATGCAGGGGCTGGAGTTATTTTTGCTTTACTTTGAATTAAAGGGTATGTGTAGGATCATCATAGAAAAATAGGCCCTTAAGTGGCAAAAAATTAGAAATCGAGTTAGACAACTTAGTAAAATTTGAATAAGTTATCTATATTATTTCAAAAATATGCAGGAATAGAATCTGTAGCAAATTGAATGTAGTTTCTAAACTACTAAGTTTATTTTAAAAAAAATCTATTTGGTGAAAATTTGAAATTTCAATGGAGTAGTACTTAAATTTCGAGGAAAAAATAAGGTGTCTGTCTAACCACCCTAACCACAATAAAATGATAATATTTTTTTATAATATTTTAGATACAGGTAGAGGACTCATGTCCCAATGTGATGCATATTTTTGTAATTTTTCCAAGTAAACAATTAATTATGATTTTTTTATTACAACTTTTAAAAAATATAAAAAAATAGTATGGTGACCACCTTAACCTGGTCAAAAAATTCATGAAATTTAGTTTTTCTTTTTTAATCCTATAGTATGTGGCTTATAGAATGTGACGCCATTTTTTGGATTCAAAAATGTGATACTATTTGAAAGTTATAGATGTTTTCAATTAGTCTATCAATCGAGGGCTTTAGTCATAATTTGAATAGAAAATGAATAATAATTACTATTAAATTCAAAAGAAGTATAATTGCTATTGGTGGAAAGCTAATAATCTCCTTTAAAACCCTTTTTGTTTCATCAATTTTGGGTAAAAAAAATTCGTCCCACATACCCATCATATTGCCACTTTTTAGCCCATCATGATCCTACACATACCCTAAATTAGGCATCTAGTTTAATTAAGAGGTTAATGAACACCCTGTCTTCTATGCTTGTAAAGTGATAGGCCTATGCTCTCCCCTTAATTGGGTGACCAAAATTCCAAACTCACTCTTTCATGTTTTGATAGCACCTTTAGAAGGCCTACCGTAGTGGGAAAATTACTCACCCTACGGGAACGACCTAAGTGGGAACAACTAAAGCCAAGTTTTCTGACCCACTATAATCAAAAGTATTTGAGGAAACTCATAATTTAACGGTAATTTGCAAGATATAACCATCCCCAAAGCCTTTTTTCTAAAGGTTGGGAGGTCTCTTGAGGGAGTTTATCATTTGCCACACCAAACAGAAACCCTTACTACGAACTTTAAGTGTAGAAGCCAGCCAAGTCAATCTCCGAACATTTTTAATATCACAATGCAAGGGGAGGGAAGAATCTATCCCCAGGATAGTCACCATATAACTACCAGGGATTACTAGCCAAAAGTGGAGGATTCGACTTTGGTTAAGACCAGGGAAAGGAAAAAACACGGACGCCCTCTAGGGGGTGACAGGGCTGTGTGAGCTGACATAGTTCTAAGATGTGGGTTGTGATATTATAAATGACCCTTGACATTAGAAAAGTGATTGATCTATTTGCTCTTGTTCTATACCTATGGAAATCAAAGGAATCAGACCAAATTCTTGAACACACACTCAATGTTTAGATCATAGGCTTGACACAATTGTTTTCAACTTGTTGTGTTTAAAGTCATTATTCAAGAATTCATCCATTTAAGAATACTTAATTCACATAATTAATAGACAAGGAAACTAAGCAATAATCATTGTTCAGTAGATTAAATCCCTTGAAAACATTCAAACTCACTTATTCAAAGAAAAATAACCAGATAGACTTTCAAAATAGTGAACACTTCCAGTTTAGCGCATGCATTCCCTATTTTAGGGCATACACAACATTTCCTAGCACATATAGGGCATTTTCTAGCACATACACAACATTTTCTAATGCATCTAGGTCCTTTTCTGGCACATTTTTTCCATCTTCTAGTGCATTTGCAAATCCATTTAGCACATTTACCTGATAATCCAACATAGTGCCAAGTTGAAATCACCTTTAGGGGCAGTCTAGTACATCACTGGCTTCTTTTAATGCATTTGATCCATTTCCTAGTGCATATGAGTCATTTTCGAGCGCATTGAGTTCATCTTTTAGTGCATTTAGTGCATCCTCTAGTGCATTTGGTCCATTTTTCAGTGCATTGAGTCCATTTTCTTCTGCATCTAGGGGATAGTCTAGCTTTAGCGCATCCAGTCCATCTTATAGCGCATTTATACCATGTTTTAGTGCATCCAATTAATTCACAACTAGAGAACTATTTTCACCATCTGAACAAAAATTGAAATCACATTTAGGGATCCCTGTCAGAGTAGAATCTTTCCTCAGCCACAACAGTGTTTTAAACTTGGAGAAACTGGCCTTTACAAGTGAAATTCTTCAAACCAAACTAAGATCTAACACCTTAAAGTGCCTAAATCATCAAACACATCTTTGATTGTTAAGCTAAGTTTCATCATCAGGATTTGTCATCCTTCATCATGAAACAACCCTGTACAATCAGATTTAGCTTAGTCTTATCAATAGGATTTGTCATCCTATTTGACTTAGTTATTATCCTTAGCACTCCTCCAACAAAGATCAAAGTTTAGTAAAAACTATAACACCTATATTCCCATTTTAACAAGGTCTCAAAAGCAAAAACTCAAATAAAAGGAAACAGAGACTCAAAACACCATGGTTGAAGGTGAAGAAAATACATTTCATAGGTTCCACCAACCTAAAAAAATGATGAAATTACTAAGGAAGACATCCAAATTGCTCAACAAGATCCTAAGTTCCACAAATTCATGGAGAAAAATATTTTTTAATACTAGCTAATCAAGGTGTGAAGCTCCCAAATGACTTTGATGTTAATCAATTGAAACTTGGAGCTCCTAAAAGAACAGAAACTGATCCACCAAACACAAATCCAATGGATGCTTTAACTAATCAAATGAAAAACCTGCAACAACTTCTTGACATGCAAAGAGGAACCACAAAAAGATATCTACTACAAGACATCTGCCCATATCCTTTTGATCAAACTTTGAACATGATACCCTTTCCTAAGCATTGTGAATTCCCAAAATATGATAAATATAATGGAAAAACTGATCCTATAGATCATGTAAGGTAATTTTGCACCATGAGCCTTGAATTTGCACATGAGGAGACTTACTTGATGAGATTGTTTTCACGAAGTTTGGGTGGCCAATGTATGGAATGGTTCTCAAAATTACCACTAGGTATTAGGTCCTTTGAAGAGTTGGTTAATAAATTCATCACACAATATTCCTACAATATCCAACACGAGATAACCATGAAAGACATTTGCAACACAAAACAAAAAAAGGGTGAATCATTTCTCATATTCTTATGTAAAGATGGAGAATATTGTTTGCTAGGTATGCTCACTCTATCCCAGAAAAAGAAAACATGGAAATCTTCATTGATAATCTAATTGATGAGATGAGCTATAGACTTGAACTGCAATGCCCACCCAACTTTGAGAAAATGATTGAAAATGGAATTAAAATTGAAGAAGCGTTGGTTAGGAGAGGGGTCTTAAAACTCTATAATGATGGAAAAAACTTAGCAAATTCCTCCAATCATTATAACAACAATGATAAACCAAAATTTTGGCAAGGAAACAAAAATGCTAGTAACAATGATGCTGCAGCTGATACGCAAAATGCAAAACCAGTTTTTAACTTGACAGTTGTTGCCTCTAAAAACAACACAAACACCAATAAAAATACCCATCAAAACAATGTTGAATCTAAACCACCACCATATCGAACACCACCAAAGGGAGATCCCACAATACTGGTTTACAATTTTTGGCCAAACTGGACACTGAACTGATTTTTTCTAACTAAATCTTCACTTTCGTACACCTATAGCGGCTAAACTGTGATGAATTTGAAGATGATGCAAACTAGTGATTTGTGGCATTTTTCTTGTAGATTCTGAATATATTTTTCAAAATTTTTGGAATCATATTGCACTTCTTTTCCATCTCCTTCAAAACTAGTTTTTTAGAAAACACCATTTTTAAGGAGTGGCGTATAACACATAATTTTTTCCATGAGAGGATAAAATTCTATTTTTTGAATTTAGATTTATAACTATGATATCTAGTGCTTCCAATTGGTTCATAAGCGTTTTAGTGAATATTTTTTTCTTAATCAAGTTTTGAAGTCAAACCAATTACAACAATTTAGACATAAGGCAAACCATATAACACAACTTTTTTGTATGTATCAAAATTCAATTTTTTTGTTGGATCAAAGGACTTCAATATCTAGTGCACTCATATTTTTTCAAAAATTATAATCTTTTATTTTTCCACTTGATACAAAACAAAGATCTTGAGTTACAGGTGAAAAAACCTACATTCACAAGAATCAAAATAAATATAATAATAAAATTAAATTTATTTAAAATTATACTTTTGGGAAGCTTATAATAGGGATAGAACATACTAAAAAAACGAATTCATTTTGATCCCAGGAAGGAGTAAATCAAAACAGTTTTTTATCAACATTTTGATAGGTGTAAAGGAGACTCCATTATAGGTATGGTTTAAAACTAGTGAGGGAGGATTTGATCTAAGGTAGTTTGATCAAACTCTCTTCAATTTGAATTCTTTAAATGGAAATTTTTAAGGCTTAAATCATTATATTTTCTAAAAAATATGTGATTTTAGCAAAAATCATAATCTCCCAGAAATTGTAAACCAGCTTTGTGGGATCACCCCAAATCAAAGAAGATTCACACCTTTGGGACATTCACTTGAAATAGCATTGAAGGAACTTCTTGAACATAAATTTATAACATTACTGGAGGCACAAGATTATAACCCACAAGTTAAACCATCATGGTGGAATCATGCACATTTATGTGATTTTCATAGAAACAAAGGCCACAAAACAAATGATTGTATGCAATTGAAACATTTGGTGAAAAACTTGATAGATCCAAAGGAAATATCCATTGATGAACCTACAAAAAATAATGATCATGGAGCTTATAAAAACCCTTTACCAAACTACAAAAAAGGGGAATCCTCTTCATCAAACAACAAAGGAAAGAATGTAAACTATGTCTATGACACTACCATTCTTAACATTTCTACAGTTGGCAATCAAATCAATGATAAACAAGAAATTGTACCAACTGATTGGGAAGTTTTTCAATCCCAAGCCATGGTGGGACATTTTTCTGCACCCCATTGTCTATCACTTTATGAAAATTATGATGCATCACTCACCCATCCACATAATGCTCCACTTCACATTGAGTTTTTGATCCATAAATATTTGGTCAAATGTGTTTTAATAGATGGAGGACCTAGTCTAAATATCTACACTTTAAAGCTTATCCGTGCATTGGGATATTCCAAAAATGTAATAGATTTTAGTAAAAAGATTACCATGAAGGCATATGATGCAAAGGAGTGCCCATCTAAAGGATCAGTTACTCTACCAATCAAAGTTGATTTGTGGTGAAGGATGTAGTTTGCCAAGTCTTTGATCTCCCCCTGACCTATAATATCCTTCTTGGAAGACCTTGGATTCATGAAATGCAAGTAGCATCTTCTACATACCATCAGTGTATCAAATTCCCACACAATGGAGTTGAAATCACAATACAAGGAGATCCTAATCCTTTCACGTATGGCCATAATTTAAGCCCTAAAGTTGAAATCACAATCCCTAGCAATTGTGAAGCACCTTCTTCTCAAACATATGTTGATCCTAAATCCTTAAAATCACCCACTTCAGTTACTGCACTATCTAACCCCAAGGTCCAAATTGATGATCTAGGATGTGGAGAATACCATTTGGATAAGTTTCTATTAAAAGACACTTCCAATGTCATCGAGAAGGGTCAGACTTCCAACAATGATGTCAAAACAACTACAGAAGGAATGCAGAAAGATGACCATGCTTAGATTGAAACCTTTTGTGATCCTAATGATACACCTGCCTTTTCCATATCTGCTTCCACTCAAGCTTTTCACACCTATGATAACCCCCTATTTGACTAGAACATCTATGATAACCCACTCTTTGATTATGACTAGGTATTGAGGGTATCCAACCATCATCTTTCCATCCCACCTACCTTGGGCTAGGATATGAATCTCCTATTGTTTCCTCTACTAAACCATCTTTCCAAGTCACTAAGGATGTGCAAGCCTCCCTTGTTTTTATCAGTACCGAAAAGGATAGTCTCATAGATTCTATTGATGGCATCGCCACTCCCATTCTCACTGTACCCATTTCATCCATCTCACCCACATCCATCCACCTTGTAGACATGGATCAAAAAGTATCACCCAAAGAAAATATAAAGGAGGCAATTCAAGAATCAAAGGTAAAAGTTCCTTTTTCAAATGGAGATCCAGAATCAAAAGAATGCATGCAAAGAAAGAAAGATCAAGAAAAGTCCCTTAGCCAAAATAAAAAGCTATCGAACAAATCAAAAAGGAAAAAAGATCCAGACAAGTCCCCTAGCCAAAATAAAAAGCTATCAGACAAATCAAAAATTAAAGTTAAAAGTAAAAGCATGCAAAAGTTGATCTCCAAACATGCCTCTCCCTCAAAAATCACTGGGGGCATCTATCAAAGAAGAAAATCAAAGAAATAAATTGTTGATCTAAGGTCTCCATCCATGTCACCCTCACTCATACCACATATTATATTTCACCCATCCATGTTCACATATCCATCATATCATTACACCTCCATTGGTGATGTCTTTCAATGTGTCTTTGATGACGACCCCTTCATGTAATATAACTCACCGGTTGCCCAAGCTCCTTTTTGTCTGAAGCTTGATGGCCCATGTAGTGTCCACATTAGAGATCCTAGCATAACCTCTACTTTTTTATTGTGAAGCATAGAATGTAGCATAGAATGTGACACATGTTTGGATTCAAAAAATGTGATACCATTTGAAAGCTATAGATGTTTTTCAATTGGCCTATCAATCAGGACTTTAGTGTAATTCAAATAGAAAATGAATAATAATTATTTATTAAATTCAAAGTAAAGCATAATTTATATTGGTGGAAGCTAAGAATCTCCTTTAAAAACCCTTTTCGTTTCATCAATTTTGGGTAAAAAAATGTTATCAGCCACATACCCATCATCATATACCACTTTTTGGCCCATCATGATCCTACAGGACCGGGTATCATTGATGACATTTAGAATTTGCATAGGAAAATAATTAACTCTACTATGTTTTTGCATACGCAATGCTTAGATCATCTCAGTTTAATTATGCCTAGATGCTTGTATTAACTTGCAATATCAAAAATCATGGAAGTTGTACTCAGGTCATCATGGTCTAATTATACCATTGATGTTTGTACTAACTTTCTTGGCATATTAAAGGCTCAATGATGATACCAAGCACGACAAATCGGCTGACAAAATGACAACTTTGCATATTAGTTTTGCATGGTTAAGATAGATTGCATTCATGTTAGTTTTGCATCTGCATTGTAGATTCCTCCAAGGCTAGAAAAATTTCAAAATGATTTTATCTCTCTCATCATTGGCTTGAGTACATTTGAAATTAACAAAAACACAATCATTTACATGGAGTTGCATGAGCATATCATACGTTAGAGAACATGGCCATATCATCCATACATTAGGAAAACATCAATATACATTCAACCACACATCTGATCATATATTTGCATTAGAAAATACAAAAATAAAGTGCATCACATATCATTTGCATAATCAAACCCATCTCATAGCATAAAAGCATCATCCATAAAGCATATATATTTAATCATAATCCAACTATAATGTAAGCATATTAAACATTGCATAGCATAAACATCTATAGAATAAAAATTAAATGCATCCATCAAAGGCATCCATCAATAAACACATATAGACATCATATAGGTCAATAGTACGTTGCATATCATATAATCTCAAAATAAATGTCAAGTGTACAATGATATTCAAATATGTAGAGAGATACAACATCAAAGTAGCATAAATCATAATGTCTCAATTGAATCAAGGTATACATCAAATGTCTCAATACATCAAATCTGACAACACAAAGGTTGTGTGATGCTACCCCCAGACATTGTTGGCCCCACTACACCTTCTACTACACCATTTGATGGCCCCACACTTGGATCTCTGTGAGGTTGCCCAATCATACCCCTGCTGGTAGTATGTGAGTGGCTCCATCCTGACCTAGCACTAGCAGACTGAGCATAACTAACCCGCAGCTCTAGAGGCACTACCTCATGGTACCATCCCCTATAGTACTCAGCCTCTCGGGTTGAATTCCTAACCTCTCTGAGCATATTCATTGTTGAGGTACCCTCGTCTACTCTCTATAGTCTCTCAACTAAGGTCTCATCCTACTCACACCGTTGACTCATGATATCTCTCTCTGTTGTGAACATAGTGATTTGTGCATGTGCATGTGCTTGCATTTGTGCCTGTTTCTATATTTGTGCCTGAGCCTGTGCCAGTTGACCTTGTAAAGTCTATAGCTAGGCCTGTAAAGTAGCTATATGTGTCTTCTACTACTGAGAGGGAAAAAAATCTAAATATGTTGTTGTGTTGTAGCCACCAGGGATCTCCTCCTCCGAGCCACTTTGACATCTAACACTGGTCCACCTCCACCTACATCTCCATCTCCGCCATCACCACCATCTCCATCTCCATCATCACTGCTCTCTCCCTTCTCCTCCTCATCACCTCCTCCACCTCTCATCTATCTCGATGCTTGATCATCATCCAATGAAGGTACTAGCTTGTCTGCTCTAGATATCCTTGGGAAAGGATGTGAAAATAAATAATGGGCATACTCCTCTGACAGTGCAGCCTCTATGATCTCGGGATGATAATCCCATATAACTACCTGTAACCCAAGGTAATCCTCATAGGTTGCGTCATACGATAGTGAGGGTCCCCACTCCAGAATGTCCTGTCATCACCGTGCATATAGTGAAACTCCCTGGAGCATACCCTGTACTCACCCGTATTGTTGAAGCACTCTCCTAAGAAAGAATCTCTTAATAAAAAATGTCGTCCTCCCAATCAGGTACCTCGATGTGCACACATACGGAATCTTTGTTTCATCCTCTAACCACTACTCGTAATCTAAATGGGGCCTCCATGTCACAGTATGTAGATCATCCAAAACCCTCTGCCAGTACTAAAATTTTCCCACCTTATGTTGGACAACTGGAATTGTATATCCGAAAACATATGGTCAACCAACCAGATGAACTCTATCTGCTATCAGACGAGTAATGGATATGTGCTCACATGCCCATATTTGTAGCAGTGTCACCCCCGTTGACAAACTAGTCCCTCTGAGATAAACCACCTAGTGAATATCATGGTACAAGTGTGCTAGCATGTAGGAGCCCAAGCATATTTAATCCCCTGTGTGATCATATTCTCCAATATCCGACCCCAACCAACTGACAATCCTTTTGACCTATAGTCAGGACATAGAAAACCTCCAATAAAACCAGAAATAACACATGGTAGTGTCGCATATGCATCAACCATCTCCTACCATGGAATCTCATATTTGCAAATCTGGTCATCCTCAAAAACTCTCCTCAATGCATTAGTACCTGCTTTCTCCATCAAATCGTACACAACTAGCTTGCCAACAATAGGGATCCTCAAAATTTGATAAACATCCTATGGTGTGACTATCATCTCACCAATGGCTAAGTGAAAAGTGTTGTGGTCACTATGCCACCTCTCAGCCAAAGCAGTCAAAAGTCCCCTGTTAATCCTATGTTGGGGCATATCTATCAAAGAATCCAATTTGCATCATCCAATCACATCTAAATTAGCCTACATCAGATGTGGAATCAAATCCCAAGTCTTTGGGAAGCACTCCCGAGATTGAAGGACTCTCGAAGACACCTATCATCATAACATATCGTAAATCAACAATCTTATCAATCAACATCAATCAACCTATCAATCTATTCAACTCTAATGAGATTTTGATCAAATCTCGTGAGCATCTGTCATTGACCCTCACTTATCATGAGGTCAATCATCATCATAATATCATTAATTCTCACTATCATGAGATCAATCATTGTCTAATCTATCAACATCATCAAAAAATTGGCTGACGCGATCATTAATCATCAAAAACAAGGAGTAAAAAAAAATTTCATCATTCTGATGTCAATGTGCTAGAACAGTGTTTTTATGCACTCAAATCATGGATGCACTAGAAAATTTTACAAATGCGCTATAACAATCTATCAATGTGCAAAAGTATTGGATGCGCTAAGAAATTCACCATATGCACCATTTTGTAGCCTCAAAGTGCTAGAAAACCTAATGCGCTCAAACATTTATTGAATGCGCTAAATCTTGTCATCTATGTGCTAATTCTATCATTGCGCTAAAAGATTCTATGTATGTGCTACAAAAGTTTATGAATGTGCTAATTCACTATATGCGCTAAAATCTAGACTCAATGCGCTAAAACCTAATATCAATGCACTAAAGTGGAGCTAAAATGCGCTAAAACACAAAATGCAAATTTCAAACATGAAATAAAGTGGGAAAAACGCATTTTGAATTTCAAAAAAAGGTTTTTCGAGGTATGTACCAAAGGTCCATACATGGTCGGGCGGTTATGGTGTCAAACTCACTTGAATCAATGCATTTGGATTGGGATCACCATCTTGCTCACTTTACTCAAAGTTGCTCTAATCACTCAATCTCCAAAATGTGCAAATGACACAAATGAGCTCTTTTCACATCTTTTTAACCTTTTAAAGGAGTAATTAAGTGGGATTGATTTAATTTTTCCACAAAGGGCCTTAATTAATCAATTCATCAAAGGGGTAGGATCAGTATTATTTTTCAGGAGATAAATCATTGAGACATCTTGAAACTTTGAAAATCATCAGAAAATCATAATAAATTCAAAAAATTCAAAAAATCCTAAAAATATTAAAAATTCATCAATTTATCTCTCGAGGAGGCATATGTCCATCATCAATTGAAAAATTAGCATCTAGGGCATATCAAAAAAAAATTGTCAGCGTCATAAGTATATTTTGCTTTGAAGAAATGTGTAAACACATCACTTCAAAGAGGGGGAAAATGTATACACCTAAAATTGGTCTAGATAATCATTTAATTAAATACAAGTTATTTAATTAATAAACCTTCTATTTCATCTACTTATAAATAAATTCTAAATTTATTTATATAGTTCACATTTTCTAATTCTTCTATCTTAAATCATATATTATTCTAATCTTAATTGAATAAACAAATTTAAATAGTTTGTTTTATTTAATTAATATCTCCTTACTAAATTTGAATAATTCTAAATTTGAATTTAGTCACATATCTATAGCTTTTCTTCCTTCCACCTCATCATGTGTCTCATGAATTTAAATATTTTTAATATTTAAATTGGCATTTATCTCAACAATTTTTAACAAACTTGAGATACTTGGCTCTCTTCTTCCATTTATTCTTTCTCACACTTGGCAATGTGTTCTATTAAAGGGAACACTCTCCTTGATTCTCTCTAACTTCTTCATCCTCCACCATTCATCTCTCCATATCAAATCTGGACCGTTGGTTGCTGCCACCTTAGAATATGCCTTGGAAAATCTATACATACAACCTCATTCTACAACATTTCATATCCCAATCTCGAGCAATCTTACTCTATAGAATTTTCATTAGAGAATTTGTGAGCATTTAGCATTTTTTAGCATTTAGAATCATTTAGCATAATCATGGCTTTTTTGTTAGCTACATCTTAGTTTATGTAGTTTCATCATATCATTATCATAGCATAACCTCCATTTTCATACAACAGCATTAGCATTATTATCATATCACTCATCAATCATATAGTTTATTAATCATGTAGAAAGGTTTATTGCATTTCCAGTATCTCGTTCTTTAGGTTGTCAGTTAACAAGTCATGTGCATACAAACAATTTGAGAACCACAATGATTTGAAAAAACCCTTGAGATAGAGAACAATGGGACAACATTAGAGAGTTTGTTCTTTCAATTTGATTATTGTTATTTGAATTCTCTCTAATATAATGTTTCATTGATTTTGTTGTATTATTTCTTATTGCACACATATTTCAATACACCACGACACACTAGTGATTTGCGAAAATTTTCCTATAGATTCTAAATATATATTTTTTTAAAATTTTGGAATCTAATTGCACTTCTCTTTCCATCTCCTTTGAAAACTAGTTTTTAACAATGAACACCATTTTTAAAGAGTGGTGTTACTAGCTAACACATAACTTTTTTCTATGAAGGATAAAATTCTATTTTTTTCAAATTTACATTCATAACTACGATATCTAGTGCATGGAATTGGTTTCATAGATTTTCATTGAATGTTTTTTTCTTAATTAAGTTTCAAAGTCAAACCAGTTATAATTTAGAGATGATTTACTTGCTAAAACATAATGTTTTTTTGTATGTATCGAAACTATTTTTTTTTTGTTGGATCAAGGACATCAATATCTAGTGCATAGATATTTTTCAGATTTTTTTTTTATAATCTGCTATTTTCCACATGTGAAGAATAGAGAGCTTGATTTTCGGTGAAAAACCTACATTCACAAGAAATAAAAAGTAATTATAACAATCAAATTAAATTTATTTAAAATTATACTTTTTGCGAAGCTTATAATAAGGACTACATAATTACAAAAATAAAATTTTAAATGAATTCATTTGATCCCCCAAAAGGTAAATCAAAAGTGGTTTTTTATTAGCATTTTGATAGGCAAATCAAAAGTGGTTTACGTAGAACCCCAATCATATACCTGCACAAATACAAGAAACAAACACAATATTAGATCAAATGCAAGCAAAAACAAGGATTCCCCATGAAATTCATTTGCAATTCTCAAATAGGAAAGACAATGAAGAAATGAACCAAGAAAACAATGAAATCCTATTTTAAGATGAAAACTCTCAATCCCATGGGGGAATTGGTGCCAATTTGATGTAGAAATTGGCCCTTTCCCAACTCCTATGTAATATTTGATGAAGCTTGGTGGATGATTGAAGATCCTTGGTGAAATTTTGACATAATCTTGCTATGAAACCATGAAAATGATGATCTTTGCTATGAAATGGATAAAATTAGCTCTCAATGTGAAGAGAGTAACTTTTCTCTAAGTTGTGGATGATCAAATACAAAGAGAATCCTTCTATAAATAGAATAGCAAGATGAAGGAATGAGCAAAATGGATGAATGTGGGATCATTCAACATCCAATCGGCAAGTGCCAATTGTCAACATGTGAATGGAGGAAGCTTGAGCACATTTTGATCGATGTGCAAGTTTGAAATTTGAATTTGATGAAATGACATGTTTAGGGGGGATGAAAGAAGAGAGTTAATGCCAAGTTGACTTGTGTAAGAGACATGTAAGAGACATGTAAGAGCTCATAAATTCCAAGTTGGAGGACAAGTCCTTTTGGGGGGAGATTTTCAAACTTGGAGGAATATTCCCTCTTGATGCTCTTTTGAATGATAATAGAAGAAATAATAAATCAAATAAATTGATTTATTGTGCAAGTGAGAAAAGCTAGAGGATGTGACATGGATTAGATTAGATTAACGAGGATTTGATTAATTTAAGAGAGGATTAAGTGATTTGACCCATTTGATTTAGATTCATGGATTAAAACAAATCAAAAGGAGATGAAAATGATTTAGACTTAGTTAAATAAATATTTTGATTTATTTAACCAGAGGGAGGTGATG
>VDFB02252616.1:206181002-206203684 GCA_007258455.2 Sequoia sempervirens | reverse complement strand
TCAATATTTTTCTTCATAATTTCATTCTACTTTAGTAAATTTTTATTACTAATGTTTTATAATTTAAAAAGGGTATAGCCTAGAGCAGTTTATTTAATGTATTTAAATTTATTATGATATGTGTAATGTTATCTATTTAATATGGTTTATAAGATAAAATAATTTATAAAGGGTATTCTCAAATTTGTATTTAAATGGAAATTTAAGGTGGATATATAGGAGTATGAGTGTAAAGATAATATGGGGATAAATATGTGATAATAAATGTGTATAATGATGGGTCAAGATGTTAGAAATGATCCCAACCTCATGCAAGAAATTTCTTGAACCAAAATTGAGGATTTATGGATCCTATGGAGTAGCTTGAGATCATGTATATAATATGAATTTTATCTCTATTATTATAAATTTCTATTACATGTGATTTAAGAATACATATTTTAAGATTTTGGTGTCCCCATATGTAATGATGTAACTAGAATTTATATTGGAGAGGAAGACTTGAAAGTATAATTAAATAGTAAGGATTCTTTAACACACATTAAATAATTCTATTATATATTTGAAGCATATAAATAATATGTCATATTTTCTCATCTTATATGTGTAATCCATGCCAGTTCCTTAGAACTATTTATAATCTTAAAAAAGTTAAAATTAATTAGTTGAAATTAAATTAAATTAAATTAAACTATAATGTAATATAATAAAATAAAATTGACATATAAAAAGGAAAAATGTAAAAATAAATATAAAAAGGATAATTTTAATTCATACAAATTAATATATAACTTTTTAAATATATATATATATATATAAATTCTAACCCTAATTGTGATGATAACCACAATCCAATTTCTAATTCTAACTCTAACCATAATTGGAACCCTAACCCTAACCCTAATCTTACTACAAATGCTAACCCAACCCTAATCCCAATATATGTAAGCAAGAAAACTCTCTGTGTATTAATATAAATGCATGTAACTACCTTTTATTCCATTAAGTTAGAATGTAGGCGTAATTTATTCTACAAGTTACATTATAATGATTAATATATTATTTATATAATTTTAATAAAAATTAACATTTATGTAACATTTTTAAATATTATGTTAATACTATAATTAACAAAATTAACATCTAATTTTTTATTCACATTAACAAAACTTCCATTAATTTTTATTAAATCTAGAATTTTATAATTAAAATACTATAAAGGCAAGTACTAGCCACTACGTGGCACTTGTTCTTTGTTTATTTTATAGTTTCTTTTTAAGGCTACTCTAGAATATTTGCTTTAGCAGAAGTTTTTATTTTCTATTTTAAGAATATGAGTGGACTTTTTTTATGGTGTAAAGGTTATTCAAGGTTTTTTTTTTTTAATTTATTTTGTGAAGTTTTGATATATGTGTAGATATTTAAATTTGACTATCGTTATTATCTATTTATTTCCTCTATAATTGATTGAATATGATCCTAATTATTCAATTAATTATCTAATTTTCACCATTTTATTAATTAAATCAATATCCGTTCATTATTCATCATTATTCACCTACACACATTTTTTTCATAGATTAGCCAAGGAAAAAAATCTTCACACATGATATGGAATGATGGATATGGGAGGGATACAATACTCTAAATGAAAATATTAAATTGTAATGTAGTGAGCACTTATTTTGATATAACATGAGATATTATTCATTAAGGTATAAAGGACCAAGGTGACAATGTATCATGTGCATAGAATTGACTTGACAAGTAGCAAACAAAAGGTTAGTCCAACACTTCACAAGATCTTAAAAGGCCTTGGTGGGTACAATATGGGATAACCAACAAACAAAACGAATGAACCCAACACAATACAATGTCACAAAGGGCCTTGGTGGGTACAATATGGGACAACCATGCTAACACATCAAAACCAAAAATGATAAGTCCATGCCTCGATATTTACTAGTTAAGCCACACCATGATATGAATGATCATGGTGACCTTAGTGTAGCAAAATAGGAGGAAATAAAAGAAAAAATAGCAAAAAAGGAAAATCAATGGAGGAGATTTGATGCCTAATGTTTAACAAAGAAATAGAAAACTGACACATACCAAAAGTATCTTTCCTCAAGGGTGGGTGATGAGATGATGCCTAATGTGGGGAATGGTGTTATCCCATAAAGGAATAATAGGAGGAAATAAAAGAAAAAATAGCAAAAAAGGAAAATCAATGGAGGAGATTTGATGCCTAATGTTTAACAAAGAAATAGAAAACTGACACATACCAAAAGTATCTTTCCTCAAGGGTGGGTGATGAGATGATGCCTAATGTGGGGAATGGTGTTATCCCATAAAGGAATATCAATGGAGGAGATCTTATGGGAAAGGGTGTCTCGGTGCATGTTATTGAGGCCAACTAGGGATATGTTCCACTAGGGAGAAAAGTAGGTCACACAAGCTAACATATAGCAAATACAAGATTGGAATAACACCTATATACAAGATAGGTTGAGAGTTGTACAAGCTCAAGAATGGTGTAGATGTGCATGAACAAAATTCTAACCTCATGAGATTAGATATTTTAGTTAGTTTTGATGAGTGAGGGAGTGATTTGAGGTGCTACTATTTTGGTAAAGGTGTAAAGGTGTAATCCTAAACTCAAAACAATATTGACTTGCTAGCCCCTTCATTTTCTTTCCCTAGGTTGGGGTGATCCCACAATACTGGTTTACAATTTTTGGCCAAACTGGACATTGAACTGAACTTTTTAAACTAAATCTTCACTTTTGGACACCTATAGTGGCTAAACCGTGAGGAATTTGAAGATGATGCAAAATGGTTGTAAACACCTAAAATTGGTTTGGATAATCAATTAATTAAATACAAGTTATTTAATTAATTTAAACTTTCTATTTTGTCTACTTATAAATAAATTCTAAATTTATTTATATAGTTCACATTTTCTCATTCTTCTATCTTAAATCATATTCTTCTAATCTTAATTGAATAAACAAATTTAAATAGTTTGTTTTTTTAAATTAATATCTTTTTACTAAATTTGAATTTAGTCACATGTCTACATCTTTTCCTCCTTCCACCTCATCATGTGTCTCATGAATTTAAATATTCTTAATATTTAAATTGGCATTTATCTCAACAAATTTTAACAAACCTGAGACACTTGGCTCTCTTCTTCCATTTATTCTTTCTCACACTTGGCAACGTTTTCTATTAAAGGGAACATGAGCTCCTTGATCCTCTCTAACTTCTTCATTCTCCACCATTCATCTCTCCAGATCAAATCCAGACCGTTGGTTGCAGCCACCTCAGAATATTCCTTGGAAAATCTATAAATACAACCTCATTCTACAACATTTCATATCCCAATCTTGAGAAATCTTACTCTGCAGAATTTTCATTAGAGAATTTGTGAGCATTTAGCATTTTTAGCATTTAGAATCATTTAGCATAATCATGGCTTTGTTCTTAGCTACATCTTAGTTTTTGTAGTTTCATCACATCATTATCATAGCATAACCTTCATTTTCATACAATAGCATTAGCATCATTATCATATCACTCATCAATCATATAGTTTATCAATCATGTAGAAAGGTTTATTGCATTTCCAACATCTCATTCTTTAGGTTGTCATTTGACAAGTCTTGTGCATACAAACAATCTGAGAGCCACAATGATTTGAAAAATCCCTAGAGATAGAGAATAATGGGATGACATTAGAGAGTTTGTTCTTTCATTTTGATTATTGATATTTGAATTCTCTCTAATATAATGTTTCATTGATTGTGTTGTATTGTTTTTACACTCACATATTTAATACACCACATACATTTTGGCACCCACCGTGGGGCATAGCCCTATCTTTATTAACGTTTTCTGGAAAAAAATTTACCAATTTAGACGTGAACTCCTATGTATCGCACTTGTGGTTTCTTTTAGCGCATATAAATCACCTTTTAGCGCATCCATCTTGTCTTTCAGTGCATTTAGGGGTTCTTTCAGCACATTCATTAGTTATTTTAGTGCATTCAGTAATTATTTTAGTGCATTTAGTAGTTATTTTAGCACATGTACAGTAATTCTTTTAGTGCATCTGCTTGATTTTTTAGCGCATATGGTCTTTGTTTTAGCACATCTAGTTTTATTTGCAAAAATTCATAATTCTGAGAACTAATCTATACTTTTTGCATGGCAAGTGCTTAATGTGCTTATCAAAGACATAATTAAGACTACTAACAGTGTATGCAGGGGCTGGAGTTATTTTTGCTTTACTTTGAATTAAAGGGTATGTGTAGGATCATCATAAAAAAAATAGGCCCTTAAGTGGCAAAAAAATTAGAAAAATCTGAGTTAGGCAACTTGACGTAAAAATTTGAATAAGTTATCTATATTATTTCAAAAATATGTAAGAATAGAATCTATAGAAAATTGAATGTAGTTTCTAAACTACTAGGTTTGTTTTAAAAAAAAATCTATTTGGTGAAAATTTGAAATTTCAATGCAGAGTACTTAAATTTCAAGGAAAAAATAAGAAGTAGGTGTCTGTCTGACCACCCTAACCACAATAAAATGATAATATTTTTTATAATATTTTATATATAAGTAGAGGACTCATGTCCCGATGTGATGCATATTTTTTGTAATTTTTTCCAAGTATATAATTAATTATGATTTTTTATTACAACTTTTAAAAAATATAAAAAATTGTATGTCCTGACCACCTTAACTTGGTCAAACTTCATGAAATTCAATTTTTATTTTTTAATCCTATAGTATGTGAAGCATAGAATTTGATGCATGTTTTGGATTCAAAAAATGTGATACCGCTTTGAAAGCTATAGATTTTTTCAATCAATCTATCAATCGACTTTAGTTGTAGTTTGAATAGAAAATAAATAATAATTACTTATTAAATTCAAAGTAAAGCATAATTTATATTGGTGGAAAGCTGATAATCTCCTTTAAAACCCTTTTGTTTCATCAATTTTGGGTAAAAAAAATTCGTCCCACATACCCATCATATTGCCACTTTTTAGCCCATCATGATCCTACACATACCCTAAATTAGGCATCTAGTTTAATTAAGAGGTTAATGAACACCCTGTCTTCTATGCTTGTAAAGTGATAGGCCTATGCTCTCCCCTTAATTGGGTGACCAAAATTCCAAACTCACTCTTTCATGTTTTGATAGCACCTTTAGAAGGCCTACCGTAGTGGGAAAATTACTCACCCTACGGGAACGACCTAAGTGGGAACAACTAAAGCCAAGTTTTCTGACCCACTATAATCAAAAGTATTTGAGGAAACTCATAATTTAACGGTAATTTGCAAGATATAACCATCCCCAAAGCCTTTTTTCTAAAGGTTGGGAGGTCTCTTGAGGGAGTTTATCATTTGCCACACCAAACAGAAACCCTTACTACGAACTTTAAGTGTAGAAGCCAGCCAAGTCAATCTCCGAACATTTTTAATATCACAATGCAAGGGGAGGGAAGAATCTATCCCCAGGATAGTCACCATATAACTACCAGGGATTACTAGCCAAAAGTGGAGGATTCGACTTTGGTTAAGACCAGGGAAAGGAAAAAACACGGACGCCCTCTAGGGGGTGACAGGGCTGTGTGAGCTGACATAGTTCTAAGATGTGGGTTGTGATATTATAAATGACCCTTGACATTAGAAAAGTGATTGATCTATTTGCTCTTGTTCTATACCTATGGAAATCAAAGGAATCAGACCAAATTCTTGAACACACACTCAATGTTTAGATCATAGGCTTGACACAATTGTTTTCAACTTGTTGTGTTTAAAGTCATTATTCAAGAATTCATCCATTTAAGAATACTTAATTCACATAATTAATAGACAAGGAAACTAAGCAATAATCATTGTTCAGTAGATTAAATCCCTTGAAAACATTCAAACTCACTTATTCAAAGAAAAATAACCAGATAGACTTTCAAAATAGTGAACACTTCCAGTTTAGCGCATGCATTCCCTATTTTAGGGCATACACAACATTTCCTAGCACATATAGGGCATTTTCTAGCACATACACAACATTTTCTAATGCATCTAGGTCCTTTTCTGGCACATTTTTTCCATCTTCTAGTGCATTTGCAAATCCATTTAGCACATTTACCTGATAATCCAACATAGTGCCAAGTTGAAATCACCTTTAGGGGCAGTCTAGTACATCACTGGCTTCTTTTAATGCATTTGATCCATTTCCTAGTGCATATGAGTCATTTTCGAGCGCATTGAGTTCATCTTTTAGTGCATTTAGTGCATCCTCTAGTGCATTTGGTCCATTTTTCAGTGCATTGAGTCCATTTTCTTCTGCATCTAGGGGATAGTCTAGCTTTAGCGCATCCAGTCCATCTTATAGCGCATTTATACCATGTTTTAGTGCATCCAATTAATTCACAACTAGAGAACTATTTTCACCATCTGAACAAAAATTGAAATCACATTTAGGGATCCCTGTCAGAGTAGAATCTTTCCTCAGCCACAACAGTGTTTTAAACTTGGAGAAACTGGCCTTTACAAGTGAAATTCTTCAAACCAAACTAAGATCTAACACCTTAAAGTGCCTAAATCATCAAACACATCTTTGATTGTTAAGCTAAGTTTCATCATCAGGATTTGTCATCCTTCATCATGAAACAACCCTGTACAATCAGATTTAGCTTAGTCTTATCAATAGGATTTGTCATCCTATTTGACTTAGTTATTATCCTTAGCACTCCTCCAACAAAGATCAAAGTTTAGTAAAAACTATAACACCTATATTCCCATTTTAACAAGGTCTCAAAAGCAAAAACTCAAATAAAAGGAAACAGAGACTCAAAACACCATGGTTGAAGGTGAAGAAAATACATTTCATAGGTTCCACCAACCTAAAAAAATGATGAAATTACTAAGGAAGACATCCAAATTGCTCAACAAGATCCTAAGTTCCACAAATTCATGGAGAAAAATATTTTTTAATACTAGCTAATCAAGGTGTGAAGCTCCCAAATGACTTTGATGTTAATCAATTGAAACTTGGAGCTCCTAAAAGAACAGAAACTGATCCACCAAACACAAATCCAATGGATGCTTTAACTAATCAAATGAAAAACCTGCAACAACTTCTTGACATGCAAAGAGGAACCACAAAAAGATATCTACTACAAGACATCTGCCCATATCCTTTTGATCAAACTTTGAACATGATACCCTTTCCTAAGCATTGTGAATTCCCAAAATATGATAAATATAATGGAAAAACTGATCCTATAGATCATGTAAGGTAATTTTGCACCATGAGCCTTGAATTTGCACATGAGGAGACTTACTTGATGAGATTGTTTTCACGAAGTTTGGGTGGCCAATGTATGGAATGGTTCTCAAAATTACCACTAGGTATTAGGTCCTTTGAAGAGTTGGTTAATAAATTCATCACACAATATTCCTACAATATCCAACACGAGATAACCATGAAAGACATTTGCAACACAAAACAAAAAAAGGGTGAATCATTTCTCATATTCTTATGTAAAGATGGAGAATATTGTTTGCTAGGTATGCTCACTCTATCCCAGAAAAAGAAAACATGGAAATCTTCATTGATAATCTAATTGATGAGATGAGCTATAGACTTGAACTGCAATGCCCACCCAACTTTGAGAAAATGATTGAAAATGGAATTAAAATTGAAGAAGCGTTGGTTAGGAGAGGGGTCTTAAAACTCTATAATGATGGAAAAAACTTAGCAAATTCCTCCAATCATTATAACAACAATGATAAACCAAAATTTTGGCAAGGAAACAAAAATGCTAGTAACAATGATGCTGCAGCTGATACGCAAAATGCAAAACCAGTTTTTAACTTGACAGTTGTTGCCTCTAAAAACAACACAAACACCAATAAAAATACCCATCAAAACAATGTTGAATCTAAACCACCACCATATCGAACACCACCAAAGGGAGATCCCACAATACTGGTTTACAATTTTTGGCCAAACTGGACACTGAACTGATTTTTTCTAACTAAATCTTCACTTTCGTACACCTATAGCGGCTAAACTGTGATGAATTTGAAGATGATGCAAACTAGTGATTTGTGGCATTTTTCTTGTAGATTCTAAATATATTTTTTTCAAAATTTTTGGAATCATATTGCACTTCTTTTTCTATCTCCTTCAAAAACTAGTTTTTTTAGTAAACATCAATTTTAAGGAGTGACGCTCACCGTACATAACAGATAATTTTTTTTCCATGAAGGGTAAAATTCTATTTTTTTCGAATTTAGATTTGTAACTATGATATCTAGTGCTTCCAATTGGTTTCATAGTGTTTTAGTGAATATTTTTTTCTTAATCAAGTTTCAAAGTCAAACCAATTACAATTTAGACATAGGAAAACCGTATAACACAACTTTTTTTGTATGTATCGAAATTCAATTTTTTTTTGTTGGATCAAGGACTTCAATATCTAGTGTACTCATATTTTTCAAAAAAAAAATTATAATCTTTTATTTTTCCATGTACAAAACAAAGATCTTGATTTTCGGTGAAAAACCTACATTCACAAGAAATAAAAAATAAATATAATAATTAAATTAAATTTATTTAAAATTATACTTTTTGGGAAGCTTATAATAAGGACAAACATACTTACAAAAAAAAAAATTAATGAATTCATTTGATCCCCCAAAAGGTAAATCAAAAACAGTTTTTTATCAACATTTGATAAGTGTAAAGGAGACTCCATTATAGGTATGGTTTAAAACTAGCGGGGTTCTATCCAAGAGGATTTGATCGATGGTAGTTTGATCAAAATCTCTTAAATTTGAATGCTTTAAATGGAACTTTTTAAGGCTTAAATCATTATATTTTCTAAAAATATGTGATTTCAACAAAAATCATAATCTCCCAGAAATTGTAAACCAGCTTTGTGGGATCACCCCAAATCGAAGAAGATTCACACCTTTGGGACAGTCACTCAAATTAGAATTGAAGGAACTTCTTGAACATAAAGTTATAACATTATCGGAGGCACGAGATTATAACCCACAAGTTAAACCATCATGGTGGAATGATGCACATTTCTGTGATTTTCATAAAAACAAAGGCCACAAAACAAATGAATGTATGCAACTAAAACATTTGGTGCAAAACTTGATAGATTGAAAGGAAATATCCATTGATGGACCTACAACAAATTTTGATCATGGAGCTTATAAAAACCCTTTACCAAACTACGAAAAAGGGGAATCCTCTTCATCAAACAACAAAGGAAAGAATGTAAACTATGTCTATGGCACTACCATTCTTTACATTTCTATAGTTGGAAATCAAATCAATGATAAACAAGACATTGTACCAACTGATTGGGAAGTTTGTCAATCCCAAGCCATGGTGGGACATTTTTTTGCACCCCATTGTCTATCACTTTCTGAAAATGATGATGCATCACTCACCCATCTGCATAATGCTCCACTTCACATTGAGTTTTTGATCCATAAATATTTGGTCAAATGTGTTTTAATAGATGGAGGACCTGGTCTAAATATCTACACCTTAAAGCTTGTTTGTGCATTGGGATATTCAGAAAATGTAATAGATCTTAGTAAAAAGATTACCATGAAGGCATATGATGCAAAGGAGCACTCATCTAAAGGATTAGTTACTCTACCAATCAAAGTTGGCCTTGTGGTGAAGGATGTAGTTTTCCAAGTCCTTGATCTCCCCCTGACCTATAATATCCTTCTTGGAAGACCTTAGATTCATGAAATGTAAGTAGTATCTTCTACATACCATCAGTGTATCGAATTCCCACACAATGGAGTTGAAATCACAATACAAGGAGATCCTAATCCTTTCACGTATGGCCATAATTTAAGCCCTAAAGCTGAAATCCCTATCCCTAGAAATTGTGAAGCACTTTCTTCTCAAACATATGTTGATCCTGAATCCTTAAAATCACCCACTTTAGTTACTGCACTATCAAACCCCAAGGTCCAAATTCATGATCTAGGATGTGGAGAATACCATTTGGATATGTTTCTATTAAAAGACACTGCCAATGTCATCGAGAAGGGTCAGACTTCCAACAATGATGTCAAAATAGCTACAGAAGGAATGCAGAAAGATGATTGTGCTTGGATTGAAACCTTTTGTGATCCTAATGATACACCTGCCTTTTCCATATCTGCTTCCACTCAAGCTTTTCACACCTATGATAACCCCTATTTGACTAGAACATCTATGATAACCCACTCTTTGATTATGACCCTGTTGAGGGTATCCAACCATCATCTTTCCATCCCACCTACCCTGGGATAGGATATGAATCTCCTATTGTTGCCTCTACTAAACCATCTTTCCAAGTCACTAAGGATGTGCAAGCCTCCCTTGTTGTTATCAGTACCGAAAAGGATAGTCTCACAAATTCTATTGATGGAATCACCACTCCCATTCTCACTTTACCCAGTTCATCCATCTCACCCACATCCATCCACCTTGTAGACATGGATCAACAAGTATCACCCAAAGAAAATATAAAGGAGGAAATTCAAGAATCAAAGGTAAAAGTTCCTTTTTCAAATGGAGATCCAGAATCAAAAGAATGCATGCAAAGAAAGAAAGATCAAGAAAAGTCCCTTAGCCAATATAAAAAGCTATTGGATAAATCAAAAAGGAAAAAAGATTTAGAAAAGTCCCCTAGCCAAAATAAAAAGCGATCAGACAAATCAAAAATAAAAGTCAAAAGTAAAAGCATGCAAAAGTCGATCTCCAAACATGCATCTCCCTCAAAAATCACTCAGGGCATCTATCAAAGAAGAAAATCAAAGAAATAACATGTTGATCTAAGGTCTCCATCCATGTCACCCTCACTCATACCACATATTATACCACCCATCCATGTTCACATATCCATCATATCATTACACCTCCATTGGTGATGTCTTTTGATGTGTCTTTGATGACGACCCCTTCATGTACTATAACTCACCGGTTGCCCAAGCTCCTTTTTGTTTTAAGCCTGATGACCCACGTAGTGTCCACATTAGGGATCCTAGCACAACCTATTTTATCTATCACATATATCATCATTTATACTTGTCACTCATACTCCTCATTCTGATTAGGTCCTTTCATCCAACACGGTCATTCACATAGGATCGAGGCATCGTTAAGGAAAGTTACCAATATAGAGCCTATCAGCTGTCTACACCTGAAGGGGACCTATTCGAAGAACCTATCAACAGTCTTCATCCCAATAATTTCTATACCTTGTTCATCCAGTGCATGGTAAAAGCCCTGAAAAAATACAAAAAAATGGGAAAATGTCTTGTAAAAATGGTCATCTTGATGAAAACCTACCAAACAGGTGTCTTGGTGACAACAAAAAGAATCAAATAGATATATATATATTAGCAAAAAAGTAAAATACAAAAAAAAAGAAAAAAATGAGAAAATACGAAAAAAAAAAGGTGAAAAATAAAAAAAATCTAAAAATCTGAAAAAAGTGCAATAAAAACAAGTAGTGAAAACCTAGCAATAGGTGTTATTTGTGATAGATTAGCTTTTCCATCTATTTGAGCATGTTTCGACCATTCGCTTTCGCCATCATTATCCCTATCATCGAAAAGCCTCATGTACATATCTTGGAATTGTAGTCGTGTCTCACCCTGGATTGGGGGAAAAATCCTGAACTCACTGGGGGCAATAAAATTTGAGCTTAAACCAACAGACAAACAGCAGTACGACAACGCAGTAAAACACAACAATCATGATAAAAACTAAACATTGAACATCAATCAAATTTTAAACATCAACCATCCATATCAAACAGCTAAATCAATCAATCATTTGAAACAAATTTAAATGGATGAACTTTCTTAATCATGGTGTTATCACTTTAGCATGAATGTTCAATTGTTGTATCTTGATTTTTGTTATCATTTCTCTGGAGCAACTCAAGGATGTCATGGACTAGAGAAGCTATGATCGAGAATGATATTGTCTTTGCATGTTGTCTATGAGTTAATCATTACTACTATGCAAATTATCATGAGACATGCTCTACAAGGTATCATCGATGACATTTGAAATTTCCATAGGAAAACAATTAACTCTAGTCTGTTTTACATAAGCAATGCTCAGGTCATCTCAGTTTAATTATGCCTAGATGTTTGTATTAACTTGCAATATCAAAAATCATGGAAGTTGTACTCAAGTCATCATGGTCTAATTATACCATTGATGTTTGTACTAACTTTCTTGACATATTAAACGCTCAATGATGATACCAAGCATGACAAATCAGCTGAAAAAATGACAACTTTGCATATTAGTTTTGCATGGTTAAGATAGATTGCGTTCATATTAGTTTTGCATCTACATTGTAGATTCCTCCAAGGTTGGAAAAATTTCAAAATGATTTTATCTAGATCTCATCATTGGCTTGAGTACATTTGACATTAACAAAAACACAATCATTTACATGGAGTTGCATGAGCATATCATACATTAGAGAACATTTACATATCATCCATACATTAGGAAAGCATCATTATACATTCAACCACGCATCTGATCATATATTTGTATTAGAAAATACAAAAATAAAGTGCATCACATATCATTTGTATAATCAAACCCATCTCATAGCATAAAAGAATCATCCATAGAGCATATATAGAATCATAATCCAACTATAATGTAAGCATATTAAACATTGCATAGCATAAACATTTATAGAATAGAAATTAAATGCATCCATCAAAGGCATCCATCAATCAACACATATAGACATCATATAGGTCAATAGTATGTTGCATATCATATAATCTCAAAATAAATGGAAAGTGTACAATGATATCCAAATATGTAGAGAGATACAACATCAAAGTAGCATAAATCATAATGTCTCAGTTAAATGAAGGTATACATCAAATGTCTCAATACATCAAATCTGAAAACACAAAGGCTATGTGTTGCTACCCCTAGATATTGTTGGCCCCACTACACCTCCTACAACACCACCTGATGGCCCCGCACCTAGATCTCTGTGAGGTGGCCCAATCACACCCTTGCTTATAGTCCGTGAGTGGCTCCATCCTAACCTAGCACTAGTAGACTGAGCATAACTAACCCGCAGCTCTAGAGGAACTACCTCATGGTATCGTCCCCTGTAGTACTCAACCTCTCGGGTTGAATGCCTAACCTCTCTGATCATATCTGTTGCCAAGGTACCCTCATCCACTCTTTGTAGTCTCTCAGCTAAGGTCTCATCCTACTCACACCGTTGTCTCATGCTATCTCTCTCTGTTGTGAACATAGTGATTTGTACCTATGCTTGTGCCTACATTTGTTCCTGTGTCTATTTTTGTGCCTGAGCTTGTGTCAGCTAACCTTGTAAATTTTGTACTTGGGCCTATAAAGTATCTATCTGTGTCTGCTACTGCTGAGATGGAAAAAAAATCTAAATATGTTGTTGTGTTGCAGCCACTAGGGATCTCCTCCTCTGAGCCACTTTGACATCTAACACTGGTCCACCTCCACCTGCATCTCCATCTCTGCCATTACCACTATCTCCATCTCCATCATATCCATCATCATTGCTCTCTCCCTACTCCTCCTCATCACCTTCTCCACATCTCATCTATCTTGGTACCTGATCATCATCCAATGAAGGTTTTGGCTTGTCTAGTCTAGATATCCTTGGGAAAGGATGTGAAAAGAAATAATGGGCATAATCCTTTGACAGTGCAACCTCTATGATCTCGGGATGATAATCCCATATAACTACATGTAACCCGAGGTACTCCTCATAGGATACATCATACGATAGTGAGGGTCCCCACTCTGGAATTTCTTGTCATCACCATGCATATAGTGCAACTCCCTGGAGCATACCATGTACTCACCCGTATTGTTGAAGCACTCTCTTGAGAAGGAATCTCTCAATAAAAAATGGCATCCTCCCAATCAGGTACCTTGATGTGCACACATACAGAATCTTTGTTTCATCCTCCAACCACTACTTGCAATCTAAATAGGGCCTCCATGTCATAGTATGCAGATCATCCAAAACCCTCCACTAGTACTAAAATTTTCCTAGCTTATGCTGGACAACTGGAATTGTATATCCAAAAACATATGGCCAACCAACCAGATGAACTCTATCTTCTATCAGATGAGTAATGGATATGTGCTCACACACCCATATCTATAGCAGTGTCACCCCCGCTGACAAACTAGCCCCTCTGAGATAAACCACCTAGTGAAGATCATGGTACAAGTGTGCTAGCATGTAGGAGCCCCAAGCATATTTGATCCCCTGTGTGATCATACTCTCCAATATCTGACCCAAACCAACTAAAAATCCTTTTGACCTCCAGTCGGGACATAGAAAACCTCCAATAAAACCAGAAAGAACACATGGTAGTGTCGCATATGCATCAACCATCTCCTGCCATGGAATCTCATATCTGCAAATCTGGTCATCCTCAAAAACTCTCCTTAATGCATTAGTACCTCCTTGCTTCATCGAATTGTACACAACCAGCTCGCCAACAATAGGGATCCTCAAAATCCAATAAACATCCTCTAGCATGAATATCATCTCGCCAGTGGCTAAGTGAAAAGTGTTCTGGTCACTATGCCACCTCTCATCCAAAGCAGTCAAAAGTCCCCTGTTAATCCTATGTTGGGGCATATCTATCAAAAAATCCAATCTGCATCATCCAATCACATCTAAATCAGCCTGCACCAGATGTGGAATCAAATCCCAAGTCTTCAAGAAGTGCTCCTGAGACTGAAGGACTCTCGAAGGTTCCTATCATCATAACATATCACAAATCAGCAGTCTTATCAATCAGCATTAATCAACCTATCAATCTAATCAACTCTAATGAGATTTCAATCAAATCTCATGAGCATCTGTCATTGACCCTCACTTATCATGAGGTCAATCATCATCATGATATAATTGATTCTCACCTGTCATGAGATCAATCATTGTCTAATCTATCAACATCATCAAAAAATTGGCTGACGCAATCATCAATCATCAAAAACAAGGAGTAAATCAACAAATTTCATCATTTTGGTGTCAATGTGCTAGAACAGTGTTTTTATGCACTCAAATGATGGATGCGCTAGAAAATTTCACAAATGTGCTATAACAATCTATCAATGTGCCAAAGTATTGGATGCGCTAAGAAATTCACCATATGCACCCTTTTGTAGCCTCAAAGTGCTAAAAATCCTAATGCGCTCAAACATTTATCGAATGTGCTAAATCTTGTCATCTATGCGCTAATTCTATCATTGCGCTAAAAGATTATATGTATGTGCTACAAAAGTTTATGAATGTGCTAATTCACTGTATGCGTTAAAATCTAGACTCGATGCACTAAAACTTGATATCAATGTGCTAAAAATCTCTATGCATCAAAACATGAACCCTATGCGCTAAAGTGGAGCTAAAATGCGCTAAAACACAAAATGCAGATTTCAAACATGAAATAACATGGGAAAAACCAATTTCAAATTTCAAAAAAAAAAATTACGGGGTATGTACCGGAGGTCCATACATGGTCGGGTGGTTGTGGCATTGAACTCACTTGAATCGGTGCGTTTGAATCTGGATCACCATCTTGCTCACTTTACTCAAAGTTGCTCTAATCACTCAATCTCCAAAATGTGCAAATGACACAAATGAGCTCTTTTCATATCTTTTTAACCTTTTAAAGGAGTAATTAAGTGGGATTGATTTAATTTTTCCACAAAGGGCCTTAATTAATCAATTCATCAAAGGGGTAGGATCAGTATTATTTTTCAGGAGATAAATCATTGAGACATCTTGAAATTTTGAAAATCATCATAAAATCATAAAAAAATATTAAAAATTCATCAATTTATCTCTTGAGGGGGCATATGTCCATCATCACTTGAAAAATCAGCGTCTGGGGCATATCGAAATCTTTTTGTTAGCATCATCAGCAAATTTTTCTTTGAAGCAATGTGTAAACACATCACTTCAAAGAGGGGCAAAATGTATACACCTAAAATCGGTCTAAATTCTTCTATAGTTCACATTTTCTAATTCTTCTATCTTAAATCATATTCTTCTAATCTTAATTGAATAAACAAATTTAAATAGTTTTTTTTATTTAATTAATATCTTCTTACTAAATTTGAATAATTCTAAATTTGAATTTAGTCACATGTCTAGCTTTTCCTCCTTCCACCTCATCATGTATCTCATGAATTTAAATATTTTTAATATTTAAATTGGCATTTATCTCAACAAATTTTAACAAACTTGAGATACTTGGCTCTCTTCTTCCATTTATTCTTTCTCACACTTGGCAATGTGTTCTATTAAAGGCAACACTCTCCTTGATTCTCTCTAACTTCTTCATCCTCCACCATTCATCTCTCCAAATCAAATCCGGACCGTTGGTTGCTGCCACCTCAGAATATGCCTTGGAAAATCTATAAATACAACCTCATTCTACAACATTTCATATCCCAATCTTGAGCAATCTTACTCTGTAGAATTTTCATTAGAGAATTTGTGAGCATTTAGAATCATTTAGCATAATCATGGCTTTTTGGTTAGCTACATCTTAGTTTATGTAGTTTCATCACATCATTATCATAGAATAACCTCCATTTTGATACAACAGCATTAGCATCATTATCATATCACTCATCAATCATATAGTTTATCAATCATGTAGAAAGGTTTATTACATTTCCAGTATCTCGTTCTTTAGGTTGTCAATTGACAAGTCTTGTGCATACAAACAATATGAGAGCCACAATGATTTGAAAAATCCCTGGAGATAGAGAACAATGGGACAACATTAGAGAGTTTGTTCTTTCAATTTGATTATTGTTATTTGAATTCTCTCTAATATAATTTTTCATTGATTTTGTTGTATTATTTCTTATTGCACACATGTTTCAATACACCACAATACACTAGTGATTTGTGAAAATTTGTCTATTGATTCTAAATATATATTTTTTAAGAAAATTGGAATTTAATTGCACTTCTCTTTCCATCTCCTTTGAAAATTAGTTTTTAACAGTAAACACCATTTTTAAAGAGTGGCGTTAGGGCTAACACATAACTTTTTTCTATCAAGGATAAAATTCTATTTTTTTCAAATTTAGATTCATAACTATGATATCTAGTGCATGGAATTGGTTTCATAGATTTTCATTGAATATTTTTTTCTTAATTAAATTTCAAAGTCAAACCAGTTATAATTTAGAGATGATTTACTCGCTAAAACATAACTTTTTTTGTATGTATCGAAATTTAATTTAATTTTTTTGTTGGATCAAGGACATCAATATCTATGCATAGATATTTTTCAGATTTTTTTATAATCTGCTATTTTTCCACATGTGAAGAATAGAGAGCTTGATTTTCGGTGAAAAACCTACATTCACAAGAAATAAAAAATAAATACAACAATCAAATTAAATTTATTTAAAATTATACTTTTTGGGAAGCTTATAATAAGGACTACATAATTACAAAAATAAAATTTTAAATGAATTCATTTGATCCCCCAAAAGGTAAATCAAAAGTGGTTTTTTATTAGCATTTTGATAGGCAAATCAAAAGTGGTTTACATAGAACCCTAATCCTATAGTTGCACAAATAAAAGAAACAAACACAATATTAGATCAAATGCAAGCAAGAACAAGGATTCCCCATGAAATTCATTTGCAATTCTCAAATAGAAAAGACAATGAAGAAATGAACCAAGAAAACAATGAAATCCTATTTTAAGATGCAAACTCTCAATCCCATGGGGGAATTGGTGCCAATTTGATGTGGAAATTGGCCCTTTCCCAACTCCTATGTAAGCTTTGATGAATATTGGTGGATGATTGAAGCTCCTTGGTGAAATTTTGACATAATCTTGCTATGAAACCATGAAAATGATTAACTTTGCTATGAAATGGATAAAATTATCTCTCAATGTGAAGAGAGTAACTTTGCTCTAAGTTGTGGATGATCAAATACAAAGAGAAGCCTTCTATAAATAGAATAGCAAGATGAAGGAATGAGCAAAATGGATGATTGTAGGATCATTCAACATCCAATGGGCAAGTGCCACTTGTCAACATGTGAATGGAGGAAGCTTGAGCACATTTTGATCAATGTGCAAGTTTGAAATTTGAATTTGATGAAATGACATGTTTAGGGGGGGTGAAAGAAGAGAGTTAATGCCAAGTTGACTTGTGTAAGAGACATGTAAGAGCTCATAAATGCCAAGTTGGAGGACAAGTCCTTTTGGGGGGACATTTTCAAACTTGGAGGAATATTCCCTCTTGATGCCCTTTTGAATGATAATAGAAGAAATAATAAATCAAATAAATTGATTTATTGTGCAAGTGGGAAAAGCTAGAGGATGTGACATGGATTAGATTAGATTAATCAGGATTTGATTAATTTAAGAGAGGATTAAGTGATTTGACCCATTTGATTTAGATTCATGGATTAAAATAAATCAAAAGGAGATGAAAATGATTTAGACTTAGTTAAATAAATATTTTGATTTATTTAACCAAAGGGAGGTGATGTTAGATTAAATTAGATAAATGTTTAATTTATTTAATTTAATAGGTAGACTTTAGAGATTAATTAAATAAAATTGATTTATTTAATTAAAGGGGGACTAGGGTTAATTAAACCAAATTGATTAATTTAATTAACAAGAGAGAATGACTTAATTAGATAAATGATTATTTAATTAAGGGATGAAGAGTGATGATACGCTGAAAAGGTGATTTAGGATAAAAATATGTTAGTTAATCGGGATCAAGTGCATGAGATCAATCAATATATTTTACATGTCTACAGTTTAAAACTAGCGGGGTTCTATCCAAGGGGGTTTGATATAAGGTGGTTTGATCAAACCCTCTTCAATTGGAATCCTTTAAATGAAACTTTTCAAGGCTTAAATTATTAAATTTTCTAAAAATATGTGATTTCAACAAAAATCAGGATCTCCTAGAAAGTGTAAACCACTATTGTGGGATCACTCGTTGACTAGGTATACTTTTTGTGGAAGGTGATGTTATACATGTTACTATTAAAAGGTATTCATTAGAATTTATTTTACATATAGAATTCACAAGTTTCTTATCATTTAAAACATTTAAAGAGCAATCAATAATGAAAATTTTGGTCTTACTATACTAAAAGGAGTAAGAAAAATGTATACATCATTCTAGAGCCCTCAACTATTATCTTCAAAATTTTATACATGTTTACAAAGATGGACCTTGGAGAACTCATCTCCTTAAAAAATATAGTGACAACCCTTCTAAGGTATTTATAAATACCACTAGCCCTTACATATAAAAAAGGTGTTACAGAACAATTGAAGATTATTTGATCTAAGAACAAACTACAATTCTACATTGTGCAAGATCAAGTTCAAAATTAGAGGGTGAATCCAAAACTACTAACTTGATCATAGACAAAGCACACATCCAACACAAGTTCTAAGACATTTTTGATAAATAGATCACCTTTTCCCAAGTAGGTACTAGTCTAATGAGTGTGTGTAGAAATATGGGGGACCAAAAAGTGGCCACCACCACTTTTTGGTCCATCTAGGTGTAATATAGAGGGATTCGCTACTCATGATTTCTCTTCATTTAGAGAGCCTCATAGGGAAAACTACCCTAATCTACCTCAATGAAACATCGTGGAAGTTTCAGAATTTGAAAGAGCAGGTCATAAAGGTTTCCTGGAAAAATTGACAAGCTCCTGGCCAAAGGATGGCAGTGCAGGAAATAGATGACAGTACAGCACACTAGTATCTTAGAGGCAAGTTGGAATCTCGTATGGACCAGAAAGTGAGTTTTTCACAGAAAATGCCTAAAGTGAATACTTCTACTCGAATTGCTAAGAAATCTTAAAATACAGGAAAGCAAAAAAATTAAAATAGAGTGAACTAAAGCTAATAAATATAAGAAGAAGAAAGGAAGGAAATACTTACAACCATGTGAGTGATGAAGCCTCCATGAAACGAATGTTTTCAAAACCTACAAGCATGATATCTGGAGAGAATGTTGGGGCTGTATAGGAGTTTTACCTTAGTCAAATCCCCATTTTGGTGTTCCCACCTCCACGGACAACCAAGAAGATAGAGAAAAAGAGTGTGATGAACAAAGTGTGTGGTGGAAGAAAAACTCGCTTAGGAGTAGAACCAACACCACCAAATAAGTGTGTGATAAAATCAAACTCCGCTCGAGGAGGAGAACCCATATCACAAAAGAGGTGATAAAAGAAAACCCCGCTCAAGGAGGAGAACTTGTATCACAAAGTAAGTATGCGAATAGTATGGGATATGGAATCCTAGGATACTCACAAGCATGAAATGAGGGAAATGAAGCTGCAAGAGTGTTGTAAAGAGATCTTGAGAGAACTTGAAGCTGCTACAACAAGTTGTTATGAAGTTGTACAAGCAAAAGCTAAAGTGTAGAAGGCTAGAGAGAAACTAGAAGTGGAAGAAGTCCAAAAATGAAGTGAAAAGAGGACTTTTAAAGAGGGAGAAGAAGCTTCCCGGGTGGTTACAGGGAATCTCAAGCCGTTTCCACTAACAAAAGAAGGTGACAAGTGGAAAGAATGCTCAAAAATGATTGTTTGGGCATTGACACATCGTAGGACACTAGTGTGGTGCGCAGACGTCCATGTGGTGTGCTGGTGTTTGGACACGTCATGCTACAAAATGACACATGCAGGAAAATATCAAAGCCTGATGTAAAGATAATGTGCAAAGGGAACTACTGAAAAGGGGTGTTGGAGCATCCTGAGAGGGAAAAAGGTTGATCCAAGGGCTAAAATGAGCCTACTTAAGATGCTAATGGAGTGGACACTAAACCAGATGCAAAGATGTATGCAAAATTGTGAGGGGTGCAATTTTATGCTTATACATTTTTCCCCCACTTGAGCGAGCATATGAATCTACATTAATATGCATGCTAAAGTAAATCTACTGAACATAAATAACATCATATGTTAAAGGATATTGTAGGGGAAGTAGATAACTCTTCAAACCATAGAAGCATGCCTCCAGGCTGAAGACCTACAAAACCAATGCATTAGATAAGAAAAACCTGCACCAAACAACAATGTTAGAACATGAAAAACTAGAGGATTTGAGTCAACAAAGTGAAAGAGACCTCAATGTAAAAGGTTGTCTCAGTACTATGCGTCATCCCCAAACAATACATAGAAGAACTTTAAGATGAAGAAAGGAAGGGCATATACTCAGGATGAAGAACACACAGATCTTTGATCTGGTATATACAATTGAGAGAAGAGAGAGATAGAGATGAACAAAGCACGTGGTGAAATTAAAACCCACTTAGGAGTAGAACCCGCACCAAAAAGTAGGAGTTATAAAAGAAATCCCTACACGAGGAGGAAAACCCATATCACAGAGTAAGAATGTAAGCACCTCATAGGTTCGCAGACTTGCAAGGAGGCATCCCCTAAGATCTCTCACATGGAAGAAGCCGAGAAATCACCTTACAAACCCACAAACCTGCAAGGAAGGTATCCTTCAAGAACTCTCACATGAAGGAAACCCCAAGAAAGTGCCCTATAGATTCGCAGACCTGTAGGGGATCCACCCCCAAGATCTCTCGCATGGAGGAATCTCAAAGGAAGCACCCTATAGGCTCTCACACCTATAGGAAGGTATCCCCCAAGATCTCTCACATGAAGGAAACCAAAGGAAGTGAACTCTACAGAGTCAAAAAGCGGTGACATGTCTACCCGCAGATAGAACATGTCAAAAAGTGGTCGTGTAGGGGAGTAAGCGAACAGTCACGCAAACCATCGATAAGTTGGAAAACTTTCAAAGGGGTCCCTCAAGAACCCGACGTGAAAAAAAAGATGGGTCCACTCAAGGGACGCCCTACTTGAAAAGCAAGGTCTAGTCATGCTACCCCTAAGCTAAACGCAAAGAATTCATTTGAAAGAAAGGCTTTCAAAGAGGTCCCTCGGGCACCCTTCTAAAGAGAAAAGGGGTCCACTCAAGAGACACTTCATTTAAAAGACATAGGAAAAGAGAGGGGGTCCTTAATAAGGACACACATCTCCAGGATGAGTTATCACTGCCCCATCGTACAAGGGAGGAGAACCATACAAGATTCTTAGAACAATATAGAGATAAACCTCGATATCACTTGTCATGCAGAGAAAAGGAAAGTGCATCAATAAAATGAGAGTTTGATGGCACCTAAATCAAGAAGTTGTATTTTATCTTTCAAGGCCTTACATTCACTAGTGGAATGGCCAAGCATTCGATGGTATGAACAGAAAGAATTTTTTCCTTCATCATGTTTATGAAGTTTCTTGCATGTAGGAGAGGGAAGAGTGATTAAGCATGCTTTTAGAAGCCACAACAAAATACACTCTTTCTCAGATAAAGAATGAGGATCAAGAAGCAAACCTTTCTCTTGTGGAGAAAAGTTTGACTACTCACAAGAAGAAGACACGAAGATAGAAGACAACGGAGGAAGAATCTTTTCAACAAGACAAGGTTGAGAAGAATTCATGTCACTCAGCCATGGCTTTCATTTAGATCGTTCCTTTGAGCAACCAAGTTCCAAA
>VDFB02252616.1:206167358-206180902 GCA_007258455.2 Sequoia sempervirens | reverse complement strand
GGGCCTTAATTAATCAATTCATCAAAGGGGTAGGATCAGTATTATTTTTCAGGAGATAAATCATTGAGACATCTTGAAATTTTGAAAATCATCATAAAATCATAAAAAAATATTAAAAATTCATCAATTTATCTCTTGAGGGGGCATATGTCCATCATCACTTGAAAAATCAGCGTCTGGGGCATATCGAAATCTTTTTGTTAGCATCATCAGCAAATTTTTCTTTGAAGCAATGTGTAAACACATCACTTCAAAGAGGGGCAAAATGTATACACCTAAAATCGGTCTAAATTCTTCTATAGTTCACATTTTCTAATTCTTCTATCTTAAATCATATTCTTCTAATCTTAATTGAATAAACAAATTTAAATAGTTTTTTTTATTTAATTAATATCTTCTTACTAAATTTGAATAATTCTAAATTTGAATTTAGTCACATGTCTAGCTTTTCCTCCTTCCACCTCATCATGTATCTCATGAATTTAAATATTTTTAATATTTAAATTGGCATTTATCTCAACAAATTTTAACAAACTTGAGATACTTGGCTCTCTTCTTCCATTTATTCTTTCTCACACTTGGCAATGTGTTCTATTAAAGGCAACACTCTCCTTGATTCTCTCTAACTTCTTCATCCTCCACCATTCATCTCTCCAAATCAAATCCGGACCGTTGGTTGCTGCCACCTCAGAATATGCCTTGGAAAATCTATAAATACAACCTCATTCTACAACATTTCATATCCCAATCTTGAGCAATCTTACTCTGTAGAATTTTCATTAGAGAATTTGTGAGCATTTAGAATCATTTAGCATAATCATGGCTTTTTGGTTAGCTACATCTTAGTTTATGTAGTTTCATCACATCATTATCATAGAATAACCTCCATTTTGATACAACAGCATTAGCATCATTATCATATCACTCATCAATCATATAGTTTATCAATCATGTAGAAAGGTTTATTACATTTCCAGTATCTCGTTCTTTAGGTTGTCAATTGACAAGTCTTGTGCATACAAACAATATGAGAGCCACAATGATTTGAAAAATCCCTGGAGATAGAGAACAATGGGACAACATTAGAGAGTTTGTTCTTTCAATTTGATTATTGTTATTTGAATTCTCTCTAATATAATTTTTCATTGATTTTGTTGTATTATTTCTTATTGCACACATGTTTCAATACACCACAATACACTAGTGATTTGTGAAAATTTGTCTATTGATTCTAAATATATATTTTTTAAGAAAATTGGAATTTAATTGCACTTCTCTTTCCATCTCCTTTGAAAATTAGTTTTTAACAGTAAACACCATTTTTAAAGAGTGGCGTTAGGGCTAACACATAACTTTTTTCTATCAAGGATAAAATTCTATTTTTTTCAAATTTAGATTCATAACTATGATATCTAGTGCATGGAATTGGTTTCATAGATTTTCATTGAATATTTTTTTCTTAATTAAATTTCAAAGTCAAACCAGTTATAATTTAGAGATGATTTACTCGCTAAAACATAACTTTTTTTGTATGTATCGAAATTTAATTTAATTTTTTGTTAAAATGGACTAAGGACACAATATCTATCGCGATGATATACTTTTCAGATTTTTATAATCATATTTTTCCACATGTGAAAGTAAATAGAGAGCTTGATTTTCGGTGAAAAACCTACATTCACAAGAAATAAAAAATAAATACAACAATCAAATTAAATTTATTTAAAATTATACTTTTTGGGAAGCTTATAATAAGGACTACATAATTACAAAAATAAAATTTTAAATGAATTCATTTGATCCCCCAAAAGGTAAATCAAAAGTGGTTTTTTATTAGCATTTTGATAGGCAAATCAAAAGTGGTTTACATAGAACCCTAATCCTATAGTTGCACAAATAAAAGAAACAAACACAATATTAGATCAAATGCAAGCAAGAACAAGGATTCCCCATGAAATTCATTTGCAATTCTCAAATAGAAAAGACAATGAAGAAATGAACCAAGAAAACAATGAAATCCTATTTTAAGATGCAAACTCTCAATCCCATGGGGGAATTGGTGCCAATTTGATGTGGAAATTGGCCCTTTCCCAACTCCTATGTAAGCTTTGATGAATATTGGTGGATGATTGAAGCTCCTTGGTGAAATTTTGACATAATCTTGCTATGAAACCATGAAAATGATTAACTTTGCTATGAAATGGATAAAATTATCTCTCAATGTGAAGAGAGTAACTTTGCTCTAAGTTGTGGATGATCAAATACAAAGAGAAGCCTTCTATAAATAGAATAGCAAGATGAAGGAATGAGCAAAATGGATGATTGTAGGATCATTCAACATCCAATGGGCAAGTGCCACTTGTCAACATGTGAATGGAGGAAGCTTGAGCACATTTTGATCAATGTGCAAGTTTGAAATTTGAATTTGATGAAATGACATGTTTAGGGGGGGTGAAAGAAGAGAGTTAATGCCAAGTTGACTTGTGTAAGAGACATGTAAGAGCTCATAAATGCCAAGTTGGAGGACAAGTCCTTTTGGGGGGACATTTTCAAACTTGGAGGAATATTCCCTCTCGATGCCCTTTTGAATGATAATAGAAGAAATAATAAATCAAATAAATTGATTTATTGTGCAAGTGGGAAAAGCTAGAGGATGTGACATGGATTAGAATAGATTAATTAGGATTTGATTAATTTAATAGAGGATTAAGTGATTTGACCCATTTGATTTAGATTCATGGATTAAAATAAATCAAAAGGAGATGAAAATGATTGACTTAGTTAAATAAATATTTTGATTTATTTAACCAAAGGGAGGTGATCTTAGATCAAATTAGATAAATGTTTAATTTATTTAATTTAATAGGTAGACTTTAGAGATTAATTAAATAAAATTGATTTATTTAATTAAAGGGGGACTAGGGTTAATTAAACCAAATTGATTAATTTAATTAACAAGAGATAATGACTTAATTAGATAAATAATTATTTAATTAAGGGATGAAGAGTGATGATAAGCTAAAAAGGTGATTTAGGACGAAATGATGTTAGTTAATCGGGATCAAGTGCATGAGATCAATCAATATATTTTACGTGTCTACACTTTTCCCCTCTTTGAAGCAACAATATACTTGTTGCATTGGTTCAAAGAATAATCTTGCCATGGTCAAATTTTAAAAAAAAAATTGATTTTTCAGATGCCCCACTGTTGCCCCAGTGGAAAGAATTATGCTGGTACACTGCCCCTCAAGAGATCAAGTGGAAATGTTCAAATTGAGTGTTAATCTCGTGACAAAGAGGTTCAAGATTAGTTCAGCTCGTATGTTTGATGTAGACAGTCATCGACCATGGGTAACCTCATGTCTACTTTGATATATTACACACACTTCATCTTGATTTTGTACCATGACAATTACATATGAGATGATTATGATGTTTATATGCAATGGATGATATGATGATGCATGGATGATATGGATGCACATGATATGATATGATGATGCTTTAATATTTATGTAGTGGATGATAAATGTATGGTTTATGAGATCCCTAGAATAACCAATCTATATTATGGATGCACATGATATGATATGATGATGCTTTAATATTTATGTAGTGGATGATAAATGTATGGTTTATGAGATCCCTAGAATAACCAATCTATATTATGCAATGATGGGGATGGATAAATGCATGTGGTATGATTAATGCTTTCTATATGATATGATATGCATTATGTAGTATGTTGACGGTTTGTGGATGCAAGATAGATGCAATGGTGATGATTTATGATTAACTGTCATGGTACCATGTTAGCGCAAAGGGAAGTAAGAAGAAATAAGATAATGACAAGAGAATCCAACAAGCCAACTTTAATGATGATGATGATGATGATTTGCTTACTGAGGAGTTGGATTTTTTTTTAAAAGGCCAATTACCTTATGTTTGATAACACATGCAGGCACAATGCATTAGGGTATAAAGAACCAGGATGGCATTGCACCTAGTGCGATGGAATTTGACTCGAAAAATAGATAGGAGTATTCTTGTTCACACCTGACATACAAAAAATTTGCTAGGATGCACCTAACAAAGCAAGTATTCACCAAGTTATATTACAAAAATGTCCAACAAGCATAGTAGACAAAAGATAATGATTGATGCCCCATTCCTTTCTCTCTAAATCATTTTGATTAGACATCATCGAGAGGTCATTGGAGTGAGCACAATAAGATAAATCAAAAAGAAAAGATCAAGTACACAAACAAGTCAATGTTCTTCATACCGCTAGCCAAGGGGATGTGTTTCGATTAGGAGAAGAATCCAAAGTGATATCCAAAATGATACCCATTGTCGGAATGATATATCCTAGGACATGCATTGTATAGGATGATGATGGGTTGATAAGTTGTTTGATAGGATTTTGATATAAGGTTGACTAACATGTTTGAGAATTATTAGGATTTTTATTTTCCATTTAAAAGTTTGAAGTTTGCTTTTGATTTTACATTTGAAGCTTGCTTTTGTTGATTGTTGTACTTGTTTCTATTTGTTTTTCCAAAGGGTGAGTGTGATGATTGATTTATTATAGATGAGATTATTGTGGATGAAGCAAAATGAGATGAATGGATTTCTTGGGTTTTTTTTTAATGTTTTTGATGTTTTTGAAATGTTTTAAGGTTGTTTTGTGGTATTTTTGATATTTTTAAAAATGTTTTGATTTTCCAATTTTCCAATATTTTTTATGTTTTTTGAGATTTTATGAATGTTTTTGGATTTTGTGTCTCAAGGGATGATCAAATATTAGCCTTTCCTACGTTTAAGCTCAGAGATGGCGTAGTTCGGATGACCAAGTTTTTGAATTTTTTCTGACTTTTTGCGTGTTTTTGGATTTTGGTATGATTTTGGATGTTTTTTGGGGTTTCTTGGTTTTTTGGATGTTTTTGGATTTTTCGCATGATTTTGACGATTTGGATATGGATGATGATATTAGTGCTCTATTTTGGGATTTTGTTGAAAACCAAGCTAAGGTTGATTGATCAGATTGATGGATTGATGATGATAACATTGTTGAGGATACACAATAATGCAAGGATAGTGTTAAGCAACACAAGGATTAGGAAGGATATCCCAAGATATTGATGGATTGATTGGTGATAACATTGTTGAGGATACACAATAATGCAAGGATAGTGTTAAGCAACACAAGGATTGGGAAGGATATCCCGAGATGATTTTTTCATTGGATTTGGTTGATCAGGATTTTGAAGCTTGATTTTGGAATAAACTTGTTTTGAATGATTTGATATGACGTTTGAAGTGAAAATTAGATGCAATTGATATTGATTGTTTGGATTGATGTTTGATGAAAGATAAAACCTTATAAGGAACATCTTCTTGTCAAAATATGCCATGGGCTAGTGATTTGGATTTTGGCGCACAAATACTTTGACCAATTTGATTTCATGTTTTTGAATGTTCGGATCACCACATAAGTTGGAGGATATAGTTCAAGATTTATTCCTGAAGCAAGATGTAAATTTTTTCCTCCAGTTTCTAGCAATGTATGGAATGCCATGGGTGGATGCTTGGATAGGTGTGTTGATGGAGGGATATCGATTATCTTGTGACAAGATAAGGTGTTTGAATAGAGGATGCTCATTTAGATAATGCTTCATGGCTCAGATAACGTTGGGTAGGATAGGATCAATGCAAATGACCCATGTCAAGATGTCTACCATAAGCAAGTGTAAAGTGTGTACCAAAATTTTATCAAGGTTAAGATAATTTGGACTATGGATGCAGATGGATAAAGATGGATTGGATAAATGGTTATGGATGAATGGATTTATTATGGATGAGATGGATGGAATGTTGGATTTATTATGGATGTGATGTTGGATTTATTATGGATGGGATGTTGGATTTATTATGGATGTGATAAGATGCTTTCACTTGAAGTAGCACACACAGATGCTCGATTCTACACACAATGCCTATTTTCCAAGTTTTCATCATGGTACCTACCCAAAGCGCCACCATAGTAGTTTTCACTAGAGGACTATTTTTTTCTTTACTATTTTCAATCCTTTTTCTAAGTTTTTTGGATTTTATTTTTATTTTTTGTATTTTTCTGAAAGATTTTAAGCTCATGTTGAATCACCTTGTAGTGTTGATGTAGATGCCCCTGTCATAATGTGACATCGATATCCTACTTGAAAAAGTTGCTTTGCCAAGATACGTGCACTTGAATACAACTTTTGAGATTCTTGATCTGCTTTGTTGATACCGGAGTTAACTCTATCTTGGTGCACACATCATGATAGAGTGCCTTCTAAATCCTTATGATGAAGGGTTGTTGCCAATACATGGTCAATGTGAGAATTTTATATCATGCATGGAGGCATGGATGGAGTGTGTTTAGGGATAGGAGATGGATTGGTTGAGAGTTTGGAACCTTTGACTCTCCAAACTTGGGGGGATGAACAATGATGGGTGGATACAGAAGTGTGCATGGAATTAGGACCAACTACTTGATATAATTTGTACGTCGCTTGAGAAGCCTTCTTTTTCTTTTGTGGAAATCTTTGATGGATACTTTTCCCTTTTTTATTTTTCCCTATAGTTTATTTGACTGATGGACTTTGATAAGGATAATCTTTCTTTGTATTCTTTAGTATCCATGTGTATTTGATTTGTCCATTATGCTTCCTTGCTTCTTCTGCTTTGATAACATTCCTTGTGTTTTGATTCAAATCTTTCTTTTGACGTTGGTCCCAATTCATGGATGGGGTGATGGGTGGATGAAGATTCATGACATGGCTAGTTGTAGTATTAGCATCAATTTCATCATAAGGATTCTTCGCGCTCCCTATGTTGAAATTTTCATGAGACATAGTTGCCCCCAGTATGGTGGTAGTGGAACCTCCGTTCCTTGATTCTGCTTGTTTTGATATGTCTTGTTTAGTAAGCATGCTCTGATAAATGACCACTACAGATGACGTTTCAATTTTTTGCTCTGCTAACTTTGGAATGTCCTGTTCTGTCTGACCTATTTCTTTGAGTTGATCATGTTGGATATCTTCATACATGATGTCCTCAGTTTGAATTTGGGATATTTTTTTATCCTGATGTTGACAACTCAGTTTGACTGTAGGAATCAATAACTTACTCTTTTTGTGTAATAATATCAAGAGTAAAGGAATCTTGTTCTAAGTGAAGATCATCTACATGTCCATCCACAGAAAGCATCTCGTGGGTAGATGGAGGAATATGTGCTATATGGATGTGATCATCATTTGCGACATCTTGTAGGGATAGGAGAGTGTCCATTAGATCATTGTAGTATCTTGGAGATATGAAATCTTGATCTTGAATGATTTTGGAATTCCTTTCAACAAGCTTTGGATCAAGTTCTTGACATGGTTCAGTTTCAAAGGATATATTGCTTACAAAGCGTTCTTGGATGTCATCATTATTCATGGTAAGCGGTTCAATATCCTCTTGATATTTGAGTGGAGTTGGATCAAGCGTCGAGTTGAGGATTCCTTCAGTATCTATAACCATGAGGTCAAAGAGTGTCAACATGTCTTGGAAAGGACCATTTCTAGACCTTGGTGAAAGATGTTGATCATGCTTTGGAATAAATTCTTGAGATATGTCCTCTAACTCATAAGGTGATGTAGAGACATTTTCAATATGATCATTGGTCAATGGATCATAGATTATGTCAATGGGATCAAATAATTCTACCACTCCTTGAAATAGGTGACTAAATATTGGTTCTTGATGTATGGTGAGTTGGTCATTGGATGAGGTGGAAACATCTTCAATGTGCTCATTGATGGATAGGTCTTCAACATTGTTTTCAACAATTGTGGCAGAGAGATTTTCAATGCTATCACCAGTGGTTGAATCCTGATAATTGTCCTCAACAGTTATTACTTTTTGATCGTTTAGGTCTTGGATGAGATTTTTGAGTCGAATACAATCTGATGTTGTATGTCCCTATATTTTGTGAAAATCACAAAGGTTATTTTCATTGTACCAGGGTGGTTTCACATTTGGTTCCTGATAATTCTCATAGATGGGGATTTTGATGAGATTCTCATTTACTAGTTGTTGCATGACCAATTCGATTGGTTTCCCAAGTGGTGTGTATTTTTTTTTGTTGCCTTATGAGATTTGACCTTTGAATTGACCTTGTGGTGATTGATTTTGGAGATGTGGTGATTGATCTTTGAGATGTGGTGATTGAGTTTGTTGTTGATTTTGTTGATCTTGATATCTATCTTCTTGACATTGGAGATATTGTTCTTGATGTGGTTACAGACACAACTCAATGCTTTGAACCAATAAAAGAGTTTGTTGATTTTGGAGTGAAGATGTGTCTTGGCGAAATGAGTTAATTATTTTGGCAAGTGAAGCAATTTGATCTTGATTTTGATCTTGACACCCTTGATATAGTTGATTTGGCTTTTGTTCAAGTAGATTTGGAACCCATACTTGTGGTGTTTGAATGGGATCATGGAAAAACTGATTTTGGACAATGTTCTAATTTAGGATGATGTTTAGATTTGGCATGATAGATTGAAATTAAAAAAATTTGTGGTTTAGGTAACTTTGATTTTGCATGGTGTTACCTTGACTTGGATCAATACACGGAATCGTTAACATGTTGTTTGGACTTTGAACCACATTTGTATGATTTGCAAACATATCTACCCCAAATTTTACCAAGTGTGAATTTGAAATATTCATGTTTGGAAAACTTGTACTTGGTATATTCACATTTGGTATGTATGGATCTAGTGGGATGATGTTGTTTCATGGAAGACCCATGCATTGAGTGTTTGGTTGATAGGTTTGTAGGTTTGGACTTTGATTTAAATCTACCATTGGGAAAGGTGTTCCAAAATTTAGATTGGGTATGCTCACATTTTTTGTGTCATTGAGGCTTGTAAGAGATAATGATCCCATGTATGGATTGTATAAATGTGAGTTTTGATAATCAATTGGCATTGTAAAGCTTTGATAGCTTGGTTGACTTGGATTACTCATGATGTATGGATCAAGTTTATATTCCATGTTCTTCTTGTGTTTTGACCTTGTTGTAAAAGTGGTCTCTAAGTTGTTTAGGACCAATGATGAGATGAAGGATGAAAGGGGTGAATGATATGGGAGTTTAAATTTTAAGAACCTTGGAGGAATACTAGACTTTAGGACTTTTGGATTTTTTATTTTGGATTTGATTTGATTTGGATTTAACAATGAACTCATAAACTCCAAGAGGTTAGATGTTGTCTTGGAATGAATTTTTCCACAAGGTGATAATTTAACTAAGTGTATGAAGAAGGATTCATCTACACACACCTAGTCAAACAAGATGATTTTGTTTTGATTTCAAGAGGATTTTTCCAAAAGTCTAGTATGAATGAATTTTCCAATGGTTCAAAAGTTGTTTGTGAGATGGGTTTTGATTGATGTTTTGAGGATGGATGAAATGTTTGATTTTGATACTAAATGAACCTAAGAAGGACTTGTTTACAAGGCCAAGGTTTTGAAGAATATGTTTTTCCCTAAGAGTACTTCAAACTGAAAGATCAATGTTTGCTCAAAAGACCATAAGACAAAAGATAAACAAGCACATGTGTGGGGTTCAATTGATTTCATCTTGATTAATGAATTTCTTTTACCATAAACACTCCCTTGATTAAGTTTCAAATTGAATGTCTATGTCTCAAAAAAAATTTCATCCCACAAGGTCCATTATGTGTAAATCAAGATAATCAAGGTGATAGTTCCCTAATGTTGACTTTAGTGAGAGAAAATTGAGATATAAACCCAAGTACTCAGATGCCTCTAAGGATGAGAATCTCAAGGGCAAGCAATAGCACTTGGATTTTTCAAAGAATATTTTCTCTTCTAAAGGGTTTGAAATTTGAATGATTTGTTTAATGTTTGTCTCAATGTTTTGGATCCAAGCACTATTTTTTCAACTGACTCACAACAATATAACATCCTAGCTCAATTGGTACATTTTTCTTGGTGGGCTTGCCTCATGCCCTTCGTAGTAGAAGAGATGATTTTACATGCAACCAAGGAGAGATTATAAAGGTATGTTAAGAATGAAGTCTTAACCTCTATACTTTAACCAAGATCAAACATGGCAAGTAACTTCTTGGAATCTAAGTTCCAATGCACCACTTTGATAAACTCATTTGATGGAATGATTAGCTACTACAAACAAGGTTCTTAATAACAACAAACTGTGAACACCAAAACCAACACTCACCTGCTTGGCCACTTAAGGCTCTTCAATCATTCTTGTTCCACTTAAGGTGTGGGATTAGGTGCAGTCTGTTGTTGGCATGAATTGATGCTAATTTCTCATGATTTCACATCCTTTGATATAGCCCGCTAGTAAACATGCTTGCAAGAACTTGCCTATGAGTTTCTTGTTGCGAGGTGTGTCTCATAGTAAGCCCTCTCTTAAAGATGACTCAAAGCAGAAAAATGCATTTTGATTGTTTCTCTTGCACCCAAGATTGCATGAAGCGTAAGGGGAGAGGATACGCACTCAAAATGCACAAAAGACAAGATCGCATCATTCAAGCACTTTTTCATTTTAGCCTCAAAGCAATGATGAGTTCATTTTAAAGCACCAAACTAAATGTGAAGTTGTTTGTTCAATTGTTAGCCTCAAACCAAATTTAGTGAGTTTGTCCAAAGTTCTTTTTAATCCTTTTATGTTGTTCTTTTTAGAGCCCAAATGAAATTTATTGAGTCCTAAAAGCATGAAAGATAGAAAATCCTTAGAAGAGGGATTATAATTTCTTCCCAAAGTGTTTAAAAACACTATTTACAATCATGTCATAATGCCTTTTCTTTCATTTCCATGCTCCATGATCCTTTAAAACTTGCAATACAAGCTCCAAATGTTAGATGAAATCAAGAAACAAGAATATATGAGGGTTAGATAAATGATTAAGCATAAAACCCTAAAATTTAGACCAAGTTTCATTGTGATTTGACATTAAGTCAAAATTTGAAATTTTTAACTCTATGAAAATTGAGAAACACCTACACCATTGGATAGCTTATGAAATTCTACCCCATTTCAAACAAAAAAATCTCTCAAAAATACCAAAAAATACCAAGATACGACCATTTTAAGTTTGAGTAAAAAAGCAAGAAAGTCTAGCGGCTCTGTCTACATAGGTGTCATTGTTTGGAGTTTGAAGTGGTGCTATATGGTGTTGTTGGACTTATAGTGGTGCTATATGGCACCGCTAGACATGTGAGCGGCTCTATATGGCGCCGCTAGATTGATAGTGGTGCTATATGGCACTGTTGGACTGTGAGTGGTGCAGTTTCCTGTATACACCAAAAACAAAAAAAAAGCACTGAATTTGATCAAAAAATGTGATTTAAACTTCTGGTTTTCCCTCCTTCTAGCACCAAATGTAGAACCCCAATCCTATACCTGCACAAATAAAAGAAACAAACACAATATTAGATCAAATGCAAGCAAGAACAAGGATTCCCCATGAAATTCATTTGCAATGCTCAAATAGGTAAGACAATGAAGAAATGAACCAAGAAAGCAATGAAATCCTATTTTAAGATGCAAACTCTCAATCCCATGGGGGAATTGGTGCCAATTTTATGTGGAAATTTTCCCTTTCCCAACTCCTATGTAAGCTTTGATGAAGATTGGTGGATGATTGAAGCTCCTTGGTGAAATTTTGACATAATCTTTCTATGAAACCATGAAAATGATTAACTTTGCTATGAAATGGATAAAATTAGCTCTCAATGTGAAGAGAGTAACTTTTCTCTAAGTTGTGCATGACAAAATACAAAGAGAAGCCTTCTATAAATAGAATAGCAAGATGAAGGAATGAGCAAAATGGATGAATGTGGGATCATTCAACATCCAATGGGCAAGTGCCACTTGTCAACATGTGAATGGAGGAAGCTTGAGCACATTTTTATCAATGTGCAAGTTTGAAATTTGAATTTGATGAAATGACATGTTTAGGGGGGATGAAAGAAGAGAGTTAATGCCAAGTTGACTTGTGTAAGAGACATGTAAGAGCTCATAAATGCCAAGTTGGAGGACAAGTCCTTTTGGGGGGACATTTTCAAACTTGGAGGAATATTCCCTCTTGATTCCTTTTTAAATGATAATAGAAGAAATAATAAATCAAATAAATTGATTTATTGTGCAAGTGGTAAAAGCTAGAGGATGTGACATGGATTAGAATAGATTAATCAAGATTTGATTAATTTAAGAGAGGATTAAGTGATTTGACCCATTTGATTTAGATTCATGGATTAAAATAAATCAAAAGGAGATGAAAATGATTTAGACTTAGTTAAATAAATATTTTGATTTATTTAACCAAAGGGAGGTGATGTTAGATTAAATTAGATAAATGTTTAATTTATTTAATTTAATAGGTAGACTTTAGAGATTAATTAAATAAAATTGATTTATTTAATTAGAGGGGGACTAGGGTTAACTAAACCAAATTGATTAATTTAATTAACAAGAGAGAATGACTTAATTAGATAAATGGTTATTTAATTAAGGGATGAAGAGTGATGATACACTAAAAAGATGATTTAGGATAAAAATATGTTAGTTAATCAGGATCAAGTGCACGAGATCAATTAGTATATTTTACGTTTGTATAGTTTAAAACTAACGGGGTTCTATCCAAGGGGGTTTGATATAAGGTGGTTTGATCAAACCCTCTTCAATTGGAATCCTTTAAATGAAAATTTTCAAGGCTTAAATTATTAAATTTTCTAAAAATATGTGATTTCAACAAAAATCAGGATCTCCTAGAAAGTGTAAACCACTAGATTGTGGGATAACTCGTTGACTAAGTATACTTTTTGTGGAAGGTGATGTTATACATGTTACTATTAAAAGGTATTCATTAGCATTCATTTTTCATATAGAATTCACAAGTTTCTTATCATTTAAAACATTAAAAGAGCAATCAATAATGAAAATTTTGGTCTTAGTATACTAAAAGGAGTAAGAAAAATGTATACATCATTCTAGAGCCCTCAACTATTGTCTTCAAACTTTTATACACATTTAAAAATATGGACCTTGGAGAAATCATCTCCTTAAACAATATAGTGTAAACCCTTCTAAGGTATTTATAAATACCACTAGCCCTTGTTAGGGTTAGAGATGGCAGATCTAACAATTAAATGCAAATTTAATTAACAAAACAGAGAAACTAAAACATGCATAGAATAAATCATAACACAGAATTTAACGTGGTTCACCCAATCTGGGCTACATCCACCAAACCGCAGCCATCCAATACTTTTATTATCTAGTGTAAAACCTGTTACAATCTTGCGAATAATTGCATTTTTCATTATTTAGTAATACCCATTTGAACCCCTTTTTACCAAGCTTAGAAGCTTCCAAATTTTTTGGGTTCTACAAAATCGGATTTTTCTTTTTCCATTGATTTTTCCCTTTTTCGGTGATCACGCGAAAAAGTAGGAAGAAA
>VDFB02252616.1:206095362-206167258 GCA_007258455.2 Sequoia sempervirens | reverse complement strand
GAGTTGTACAAGCTCAAGAATGGTGTAGATGTGCATGAACAAAATTATAACCTCATGAGATTAGATATGTCAGTTAGTTTTGATGAGTGAGGGAGTGATTTGAGGTGCTACTATTTTGGTAAAGGTGTACAAGTGTAATCCTAACCTCAAAAAAATATTGACTTGCTAGCCCCTTCATTTTCTTTCCCTAGGTTGGGGTGATCCCACAATACTGGTTTACAATTTTTGGCCAAACTAGACATTGAACTGAACTTTTTAAACTAAATCTTCACTTTTGGGCACCTATAGCGGCTAAACCGTGAGGAATTTGAAGATGATGCAAACTGGTTGTATACACCTAAAATTGGTTTGGATAATCAATTAATTAAATACATGTTATTTAATTAATTTAAACTTTCTATTTTGTCTACTTATAAATAAATTCTAAATTTATTTATATAGTTCACATTTTCTAATTCTTCTATCTTAAATCATATTCTTCTATTCTTAATTGAATAAAAAAATTTAAATAGTTTGTTTTATTTAATTAATATCTTCTTACTAAATTTGAATAATTCTAAATTTGAATTTAGTCACATGTCTACATCTTTTCCTCCTTCCACCTCATCATGTGTCTCATGAATTTAAATATTCTTAATATTTAAATTGGCATTTATCTCAACAAATTTTAACAAACCTGAGACACTTGGCTCTCTTCTTCCATTTATTCTTTCTCACACTTGGCAATGTGTTCTATTAAAGGGAACACGAGCTCCTTGATTCTCTCTAACTTCTTCATCCTCCACTGTTCATCTCTCCAGATCAAATCTGGACTGTTGGTTGGAGCCACCTTAGAATATGCCTTGGAAAATCTATAAATACAACCTCATTCTACAACATTTCATATCCCAATCTTGAGCAATCTTACTCTATAGAATTTTCATTAGAGCATTTGTGAGCATTTAGCATTTTTAGCATTTAGAATCATTTAGCATAATCATGGCTTTGTTGTTAGCTGCATCTTAGTTTCTGTAGTTTCATCACATCATTATCATAGCATAACCTCCATTTTCATACAACAACATTAGCATCATTATCATATCACTCATCAATCATATAGTTTATCAATCATGTAGAAAGGTTTATTGCATTTCCAACATCTTGTTCTTTAGGTTGTCATTTGACAAGTCTTGTGCATACAAAAAATCTAAGAGCCACAATGATTTGAAAAATCCCTAGAGATAGAGAATAATGGGACAACATTAGAGAGTTTTTTCTTTCAGTTTGATTATTGTTATTTGAATTCTCTCTAATATAATGTTTCATTGATTGTGTTGTATTGTTTTTACACTCACATATTTAATACACCACATACATTTTGGCGCCCACTGTGGGGCATAGCCCTATCTTTATTAATGTTTTCTGGAAAGTTTGTTTACATATTTAGATGTGAACTCCTATGTATCGCACCCATGGTTTCTTTTAACGCATATAACTCACCTTTTAGCGCATCCAGCTTATCTTTTAGCGCATTTAGGGGTTCTTTCAGCGCATTCATTAGTTGTTTTAGTGCATTCAATAGTTATTTTAGTGCATTTAGTAGTTATTTTAGCACATGTACAGTAGTTCTTTTAGTGCATCTGCTTCATTTTTTTAGCGCATATGGTCTTTGTTTTAGCGCATCTGGTTTTATTTGTAGAAATTCAGAATTCTGAGAACTAATCTATACTTTCTGCATGGCAGGTGCTTAATGTGCTTATCAAAGACATAATTAAGACTACTAACAGTGTATGCAGGGGCTGGAGTTATTTTTGCTTTACTTTGAATTAAAGGGTATGTGCAAGATCATCATAGAAAAAATAGGCCCTTAAGTGGCAAAAAAATAGAAAAATCTAAGCTAGGCAACTTGACGTAAAAATTTGAATAAGTTATCTATATTATTTCAAAAATATGTAAGAATAGAATCTGTACAAAATTGAATGTAGTTTCTAAACTACTAGGTTTGTTTTAAAAAAAAATCTATTTGGTGAAAATTTGAAATTTCAATGCAGTAGTACTTAAATTTCAAGGAAAAAATAAGAAGTAGGTGTCTGTCTGACCACCCTAACCACAATAAAATGATAATATTTTTTTATAATATTTTATATATAAGTAGAGGACTCATGTCCTAATGTGATGCATATTTTTTTATAATTTTTTTCCAAGTAAACAATTAATTATGATTTTTTTATTACAACTTTTAAAAAATATAAAAAAATAGTATGTCTGACCACCTTAACTTGGTCAAAAAATCATGAAATTCAGTTTTTCTTTTTTTAATCCTATAGTATGTGAAACATAGAATGTGATGCATGTTTTGGATTTAAAAAATGTGATATCGTTTGAAAGCTATAGATGTTTTTCAATCAGTCTATCAATCAGGGCTTTAGTCATAATTTGAATAGAAAATAAATAATAATTACTTATTAAATTCAAATTAAAGTATAATTTATATTGGTGGAAAACTAATAATCTCCTTTAAAAACCCTTTTTGTTTCATCAATTTTGGGTTAAAAAAAGTCATCAGCCACATACCCATCATATTGCCACTTTTTGGCCCATCATGATCTTGCACATACCCTAAATTAGGCATCTAGTTTAATTAAGAGGTTAATGAACACCCTGTCTTCTATGCTTGTAAAGTGATAAGCCTATGCTCTCCCCTTCATTGGGTGACCAGAATTCCAGACTCACTCTTTCATGTTTTGATAGCACCTTTAGAAGGCCTACCATAGTGGGAAAAAGTACTCACCCTACGGGAACGACCTAAGTAGGAACAACTAAAGCCAAGTTTTCTAACCCACTATAATCAAAAGTGAATTTGATGAAACTCATAATTTAATGGTAATGTACAAGATAACCATCCCCAAATCCTTTGTTCTAAAGGTTGGGAGATCTCCTAAGGGAGTTTATCATTTTCCACACCAAACGGAAACCCTTACTATGAACTTTAAGTGTAGAAGCCAGCCAAGTCAGTCTCCGAACATTTTTAATATCACAGTGCAAGGGGAGGGAAGAATCTGTCCCCAAGATAGTCACCATATAACTACCAAGGATTACTAGCCAAAAGTGGAGGATTCAACTTTGGTTAAGACCCGAGAAAGGAAAAACACAGACACCCTCTAGGGGGTGACAGGGTTGTGTGAGTTGACGTAGTTCTAAGATGTGGGTTGTGATATTATAAATGACCCTTGACATTAGAAAAGTGATTTGTTCTATACCTATGGAAATCAAAGGAATCAGACCAAATTCTTGAACACACACTCAATGTTTAGATCATAGGCTTGACATAATTTTTTTATAGCTTGTGTTTAAAGTCATTATTCAACAATTCATCCATTTAAGAACACTTAATTCACATAATTAACAGACAAGGAAACTAAGCAATAATCATTGTTCAGTAGATTAAATCCCTTGAAAACATTCAAACTCACTAATTCAAAGAAAAATAACCAAACAAACTTTCAAAATAGTGAACACTTCCAATTTAGCACATCCATTCCCTATTTCAGGGCATACACAACATTTCCTAGTGCATATAGGGCATTTTCTAGCACATACAAAACATTTTCTAACGCATCTAGGTCCTTTTTTGGCACATTTTTTTCCATCTTCCAGTGCATTTGCAAATCCATTTAGAGCATTTACCTAATAATCCAAGAGAGTACCAAGTTGAAATCACCTTTAGGGGAAATCTAGTGCATCACTGGCTTGTTTTAACGTATTCAACCCATTTCTTAGTGCATCTGAGTCATTTTCGAGCGTATTGAGTTCATCTTTTAGTGCATTTAGTGCATCCTCTAGTGCATTTGATCCATTTTTTAGTGCATTGAGTCCATTTTCTGGTGCATCTAGGGGATGGTCTAACTTTAGCGCATCGAGTCCATCTTATAGTGCATCTATACCCTATTTTAGCGCATCCAATTAATTCACAACTAGAGAGCTATTTTCACCATCTGACCAAAAATTGAAATCACATTCAAGGATCCCTGTCAGAGCAGAATCTTTCCTCAGCCACAACAGTGTTTTAAACTTGGAGAAACAAGCCTTTACAAGTGAAATTCTTCAAACCAAACTAAGATCTAACACATTAAAGTGCCTAAATCATCAAACACATCTTTGATTGTTAACTTAGTCTTATCAATAGGATTTTTCATCCTATTTGACTTAGTTATTATCCTTGGCACTCCTCCAACAAAGATCAAATTTTAGTAAAAAATATAATACTTGTATGCTTGTTTTAACAAGGTCTCAAAAGTAAAAACTCAAATAAAAGGAAACAAAGACTCAAAACACCATGGTTGAAGGTGAATAAAATACCTTTCATAGGTTCCACCAACCTGAAAAATGATGAAATTACTGAGGAAGACATCCAAATTGCTCAACAACATCCTAAGTTCCACAAATTCATGGAGAAAGTTTTGGAAAAATATGGAGAAAAATAATTTTTAATACTCGCTAATCAAGGTGTGAAGCTCCCAAATAACTTTGATGTTAATCAATTGAAAGGAGCTCCTAAAAGAACAAAAACTAATCCACCAAACACAGATCCAATGCCTGCTTTAATTAACCAAATGAAAAATCTGAAACAACTTCTTGGCATGCAAAGAGGAACCACAAAAAGATTTCTACTACAAGACATTTGCCCATATCCTTTTGATCAAACTGTGAACATGATACCCTTTCCTAAGCATTGTGAATTCCCAAAATATAATAAATATAATGGCAAAATTGATCCTATAGATCATGTAAAGTAATTTTGCACCATGAGCCTTGAATTTGCACACGAGGAGACTTACTTGATGAGATTGATTACATGAAGTTTGGGTGGCCAATGTATGGAATGGTTTTCAAAATTACCACTAGGTATTAGGAACTTTGAAGAGTTGGTTAATAAATTCATCACACAATATTCCTACAATATCCAACACAAAATAACCATGAAAGACCTTTGCAACACAAAACAGAAAAAGGGTGAATCATTTCTCATATTCTTACAAAGATGGAGAAGATTGTTTGTTAGGTATGCTCGCCCTATCCCAGAAAAATAAAACATGGAAATCTTCGTTGATAATTGAATTGATGAGATGAGTTATAGACTTGAACTACAATGCCCACCCAAGTTTGAGAAAATGATTGAAAATGGAATTAAAATTGAAGAAACCTTGGTTAAGAGAGGGGTCTTAAAACTCTATAATGAAGGAAAAAACTTAGCAAATTCCTCCAATCATTATAACAGCAATGATAAACCAAAATTTTGGCAAAGAAACAAAAATGCTAGTAACAATGATGTTGCAGCTGATACGCAAAATGCAAAACCAGTTTTTAACTTGTGGGTTATTTGCCTCTAAAAACAACACAAACACCAATCAAAATGCACAATCAAAGGAAACAATGTTGAATTTAAACCACCACCATGCTCGAACACCGTAAAGGGAGATCCATATCTCTTGGTTTACAATTTTTGGCCAAGCGGACAACTGAATTGATTTTTTCTAACTAAATCTTCACTTTCCTTACACCTATGGCGGCTATTGAGCAATTTGAAGATGATGCAAACTAGTGATTTATTGGAATTTTTCTGTAGATTCTAAATATATTTTAAAAATTTTGGAATCAGTTGCCCTTCTTTTTCCATCTCAGCCAAAAACTAGTTTTTAGTAAACACCAATTTTAAGGAGTGATGCTCAAGTATAACACATAATTTTTTCCATGAAGGATAAAATTTTATTTTTTTTTTGAATTTAGATTTGTAATTATGATATCTAGTGCTTCCAATTGGTTTCATAGTGTTTTATTGAATATTTTTTCTTAATCAAGTTTCGAAGTCAAATCAATTACAATTTAGACATAGGCAAACGGTATTATAACACAACTTTTTTTGTATGTATCAAAATTCAATTTTTTTTGTTGGATCAAGGACTTCAATATCTGGTGCACTCATATTTTTCAAAAAAAAATTATGATCTTTTATTTTTCCATGTACAAAACAAAGATCTTGATTTTCAGTGAAAAACCTACATTCACAAGAAATAAAAAATAAATATAATAATAAAATTAAATTTATTTAAAATTATACTTTTGGGAAGCTTATAATAAGGACATACATACTTACAAAAAAAAATTAATGAATTCATTTGATTCCCTGAAAGGTTAATCAAAAATATTTTTTTATCAACATTTTGATAAGTGTAAAGGAGACTCCATTATAGGTATGGTTTAAAACTAGCAGGGTTCTATCTAAGAGGATTTGATCTAAGGTAGTTTGATCAAACTCTCTTCAATTGGAATGCTTTAAATGGAACTTTTTAAGGCTTAAATCATTATATTTTCTAAAAATATGTGATTTCAGCAAAAATCATAATCTCCCAGAAATTATAAACCAGCTTTCTGGGATCACCCCAAATCGAAGAAGATTCACACCTTTGGGACAGTCACTCGAATTAGTATTGAAGGAACTTCTTGAACATAAAGTTATAACATTATCGGAGGCACAATATTATAACCCACAAGTTAAACCATCATGGTGGAATGATGCACATTTCTGTGATTTTCATAAAAACAAAGGCCACAAAACAAATGAATGTATGCAGCTGAAACATTTGGTGCAAAAATTGATAGATCAAAAGGAAATATCCATTGATGGACCTACAAAAAATGTTGATCATGGAGCTTATAAAAACCCTTTACCAAACTACAAAAAAGGGGAATCCTCTTCATCAAACAACAAAGGAAAGAATGTAAACTATGTCTATGACACTACCATTCTTTACATTTCTGTAGTTGGCAATCAAATCAATGATAAACAAGACATTGTACCAACTAATTGGGAAGTTTTTCAATCCCAAGGCATGGTGGGACTTTTTTTTGCACCCCATTGTCTATCACTTTCTGAAAATGATGATGCATCACTCACCCATCTGCATAATGCTCCACTTCACATTGAGTTTTTGATCCATAAATATTTGGTCAAATGTGTTTTAATAAATGGAGGACCTGGTCTAAATATCTACACCTTAAAGCTTGTCTGTGCATTGGGATATTCAAAAAATGTAATAGATTTTAGTAAAAATATCACCATGAAGGCCTATGATGCAAAGGAGCGCTCATCTAAAGGATTAGTTACTCTACCAATCAGAGTTGGCCTTGTGGTGAAGGATGTAGTTTTCCAAGTCCTTGATCTCCCCTTGACCTATAATATCCTTCTTGGAAGACCTTGGATTCATGAAATGCAAGTAGTATCTTCTACACACCATCAGTGTATCAAATTCCCACACAATGGAGTTGAAATCACAATACAAGGAGATCCTAATCCTTTCACGTATGGCCATAATTTAAGCCCTAAAGCGGAAATCCCAATCCCTAGCAATTGCGAAGCACCTTCTTCTCAAACATATGTTGATCTCGAATCCTTAAAATCACCCACTTTAGTTACTGCACTATCAAACCCCAAGGTCCAGATTCATGATCTAGGATGTGGAGAATACCATTTGGATAAGTTGCTATTAAAAGACACTACCAATGTCATCGGGAAGGGTTAGACTTCCAACAATGATGTCAAAATAGCTACAAAAGGAATGCAGAAAGATAATTGTGCTTGGATTGAAACCTTTTGTGATCCTAATGATACACCTGCCTTTTCCATATCTTCTTCCACTCAAGCTTTTCACACCTATGATAACCCCCTATTTGACTAGAACATCTATGATAACCCACTCTTTGATTATGACCCTGCTGAGGGTATCCAACCATCATCTTTCCATCCCACCTACCCTGGGCTAGGATATGAATCTCCTATTTTTTCCTCTACTAAACCATCTTTCCAAGTCACTAAGGATGTGCAAGCCTCCCTTGTTGTTATCAGTACCGAAAAGGATCGTCTCACAAATTCTATTGATGGAATTGCCACTCCCATTCTCACTTTACCCACTTCATCCATCTCACCCACATCCATCCACCTTATAGACATGGATCAACAAGTATCACCCAAAGAAAATATAAAGGAGGCAATTCAAGAATCAAAGTTAAAAGTTCCTTTTTCAAATGGAGATCCAAAATCAAAAGAATGCATGCAAAGAAAGAAAGATCAAGAAAAGTCCCTTAGCCAAAATAAAAAGCTACTAGACAAATAAAAAATAAAAGAGGATCAAGAAAAGTCCCTTAGCGAAAATAAAAAGCTATTGGAAAAATAAAAAAGGAAAAAAGATCCAGAAAAGTCCCCTAGCCAAAATAAAAAGCTATCAAACAAATCAAAAATAAAATTCAAAAGTAAAAGCATGCAAAAGTCGATCTCCAAACATGCCTCTCCCTCAAAAATCACTCGGGGCATCTATCAAAGAAGAAAATCAAAGAAATAACTTGTTGATCTAAGGTCTCCATCCATGTCACCCTCACTCATACCACATATTATATTCCACCCATCCATGTTCACATATCCATCATATCATTACACCTCCATTGGTGATGTCTTTCAATGTGTCTTTGATGATGACCCCTTCATGTACTATAACTCACCGATTGCCCAAGCTCCTTTTTGTTTTAAGCCTGATGACCCACGTAGTGTCCACCTTAGGGATCCTAGCACAACCTCTTTTATATTTCACATATATCATCATTTATACTTGTCACCCATACTCCTCATTTTGATCAAGTCCTTTCATCCAACACAGTCATTCATATAGGATCAAGGCATCGTTAAGGAAAGTTACCAATCTGGAGCCTATCAGTTGTCTACACCTGAAGGGGACTTGTTCGAAGAACCTATCAACAGTCTTCATCCCAAGAATTTCTATACCTTGCTCATCCAGTGCATGGTAAAAGCCCTGAAAAAATACAAAAAAATGGGAAAATGTCTTGTAAAAATGGTCATCTTGATGAAAACCTACCAAACAGGAATCTTGGTGACAACAAAAAAAAGAATATATATATATATATATATATATTAGCAAAAAGTAAAATACAAAGAAAAGAAACAAAAAGAAGAAAATACGAAAAAAAAGGTGAAAAATAAAAAAAAATCTGAAAATCTGAAAAAGTGCAATAAAAACAAGTAGTGAAAACCTAGCAATAGGCGTTATTTGTGATAGATTAGCTTTTCCATCTATTTGAGCATGTTTCAACCATTCGCTTTTGCCATCATTATCCCTATCATCAAAAATCCTCATGTACATATCCTAGAATTGCAGTCGTGTCTCACCTTGGATTGGGGGAAAAATCCTGAACTCACTGGGGGCAATAAACTTTGAGTTTAAACCAATAGACAAACAGCAGTACGAAAAATGCAGTAAAACACAACAATCATGATAAAAACTCAACATTGAACATCAATCAAATTTTAAACATCAACAATCCATATCAAACAACTAAATCAATCAATCAAAACAAATTTAAATGGATGAACTTTCTGAATCATGGTGTTATCACTTTAGCATGAATGTTCAATTGTTGTATCTTGATTTTTGTTATCATTTCTCCAGAGCAACTCAAGGATGTCATGGACTAGAGAAGCTATGATTGAGAATGATATTGTCTTTGCCTGTTGTCTATGAGTTAATCATTACTACTATGAAAATTATCATGAGACATGCTCTACAAGGTATCATTGATTACATTTGAAATTTCCATAGGAAAATAATTAACTCTAGTCTGTTTTACGTAAGCAATGCTCAGGTCATCTCAGTTTAATTATGCCTAGATGTTTGTATTAACTTGCAATATCAAAAATCATGGAAGTTGTACTCAGGTCATCATGGTCTAATTATACCATTGATGTTTGTACTAACTTTCTTGACATATTAAAGGCTCAATGATGATACCAAGCATGAAAAATCAGCTGACAAAATGACAACTTTGCATATTAGTTTTGCATGGTTAAGATAGATTGCATTCATATTAGTTTTGCATCTACATTATAGATTCCTCCAAGGCTGGAAAATTTTCAAAATGATTTTATCTAGATCTCATAATTGGCTTGAGTACATTTGACATTAACAAAAACACAATCATTTACATGGAGTTGCATGAGCATATCATACATTAGAGAACATGTCCATGTCATCCATACATTAGGAAAGCATCATTATACATTCAACCACACATCTGATCATATGTTTGCATTAGAAAATACAAAAATAAAGTGCATCACATATCATTTGTATAATCAAACCCATCTCATAGCATAAAAGCATCATCCATAAAGCATATATAGAATCATAATCCAACTATAATGTAAGCATATTAAACATTGCATAGCATAAACATTTATAGAATAGAAATTAAATGCATCCATCAAAGGATCCATCAATCAACACATATAGACATCATATAGGTCAATAGTATGTTGCATATCATATAATCTCAAAATAAATGGAAAGTGTACAATGATATCCAAATATGTAGAGAGATACAACATCAAAGTAGCATAAATCATAAGGTCTCAGTTGAATCAAGGTATACATCAAATGTCTCAATACATCAAATCTGAAAACACAAAGGCTATGTGTTGCTACCCCCAGATATTGTTGGCCCCACTACACCTCCTACTACACCACTTGATGGCCCCGCACCTAGATGTTTGTGAGATGGCCCAATCACACCCCTGCTAGTAGTCCGTGAGTGGCTCCATCCTGACCTAGCACTAGTATATTGAGCATAACTAACCCGCAGTTCTGGAGGAACTACCTCATGGTATTGTCCCCTGTAGTACTCAGCCTCTCAGGTTGAATGCCTGACCTCTTTGATCATATCCATTGCCAAGGTACCCTCGTCCACTCTTTGTAGTCTCTTAGCTAAGGTCTTGTCCTACTCACACCATTGTCTCATGCTATCTCTCTCTGTTGTGAACATAGAAATTTTTGCATGTGCTTGTGCCTACGTCTGTGCCTATGTCTATATTTGTGCCTGAGCCTGTGTCAGCTGACCTTGTAAATTATGATAATCCCATATAACATGTAACCCAAGGTACTCCTCACAAGCTGCATCACACAATAGTGAGGGTCCCCACTCCAGAATTTCTTGTCATCACCATGAATATAGTACAACTCCCTGGAGCATACCTTATACTCATCCATATTGTTGAAGCACTCTCCAAAGAAGGAATCTCTCAATAAAAAATGGCATCCTCCCAATCAGGTACCTCGATGTGTACACACATACGGAATCTTTGTTTCATCCTCCGACCACTACTTGCAATCTAAATAGGGCCTCCATGTCACAGTATGCAGATCATCCAAAACCCTCCACCAGTACTAAAATTTTCCTAGCTTATGTTGGACAACTGGAATTGTATATCCAAAAACGTATGCCCAACCAACCAGATGAACTCTATCTTCTATCGGACAAGTAATGGATATGTGCTCACATGCCCATATCTATAGCAGTGTCACCCCCGCTGACAAACTAGCCCCTCTGAGATAAACCACCTAGTGAAGATCATGGTACAAGTGTGCTAGCATGTAGGAGCCGCAAGCATATTTGATCCCCTTTGTGATCGTACTCTCCAATATCTAACCCAAACCAACTGACAATCCTTTTGACCTGTAGTCAGGACATAGAAAACCTCCAATAAAACTACAAAGAACACATGGTAGTGTCGCATATGCATCAACCATCTCCTGCCATGGAATCTCATATTTGAAAATTTGGTCATCCTTGAAAACTCTCTTCAATGCATTAGTACCTCCTTGCTCCATCGAATCATACACGACTAGCTCGCCAACAATAGGGATCCTCAAAATCCGATAAACATCCTTTGGAGTGACTATCATCTCACCAGTGGCTAAGTGAAAAGTATTGTGGTCACTATGCCACCTCTCATCCAAAGCAGTCAAAAGTCCCTTGTTAATCCTATGTTGGGGCATATCTATCAAAGAATCCAATCTGCATCGTCTAATCACATCTAAATCAGCATGTACCAGATGTGGAATCAAATCCCTAGTCTTTGGGAAGCGCTCCTGAGGCTAAAGGACTCTCGAAGGCTCCTATCATCATAACATATCACAAATCAGCAATCTTATCAATCAACATCAATCAACCTATCAATCTAATCAACTCTAATGAGATTTCAATCAAATCTCGTGAGCATCTGTCATTGACCCTCACTTATCATGAGGTCAATCATCATCATCATATCATTGATTCTCATCTATCATGAGATCAATCATTGTCTAATCTATCAACATCATCAAAAAATTGGCTAACGCGATCATCAATCATCAAAAACAAGGAGTAAATCAACAAATTTCATCATTTTGGTGTCAATGCGCTAGAATAGTGTTTTTATGCACTCAAATCATGGATGCGCTAGAAAATTTCGCAAATGCATTATAACAATCTATCAATGTGCCAAAGTATTGGATGCGCTAATAAACTCACCATATGCACCATTTTGTAGCCTCAAAGCGCTAAAAAACCTAATGCACTTAAACATTTATCGAATGCGCTAAATCTTGTTATCTATGCACTAATTATATCATTGCGCTAAAAGATTCTATGTATGCGCTACAAAATTTTATGAATGTGCTAATTCATTGTATGCGCTAAAATCTAGACTCAATGTGCTAAAACCTAATATCAATGTGCAAAAAATATCTATGCATTGAAACATGAACCCTATGCACTAAAGTGAAGCTAAAATGTGCTAAAACACAAAATGAAAATTTCAAACATGAAATAACGTGGGAAAAACGCATTTCAAATTTCAAAAAAAGGTTTTTCGGGGTATGTACCGAAGGCCCATACATGGTCGGGTGGTTGTGGTGTCAAACTCGCTTGAATCGGTGCGTTTGAATTGGGATCACCATCTTGCTCACTTTACTCAAAGTTTCTCTAATCACTCAATCTCCAAAATGTGCAAATGACGCAAATGAGCTCTTTTCACATCTTTTTAACCTTTTAAAGGAGTAATTAAGTGGGATTGATTTAATTTTTCCACAAAGGGCCTTAATTAATCAATTCATCAAAGGGGTAGGATCAATATTATTTTTCGGGAGATAAATTGTTGAGACATCTTGAAATTTTGAAAATCATCAGAAAATCATAAAAAAATTCATCGATTTATCTCTCGAGGGGGCATATGTCCATCATCACTTGAAAAATCAGCGTCTGGGGCATATCAGAATTTTTTTGTCAGCATCATCAGCAAAAAAATTTTTGAAGCAATGTGTAAACACATCACTTCAAAGAGGGGCAAAATGTATACACCTAAAATCGGTCTGGATAATCATTTAATTAAATACAAGTTATTTAATTAATAAACCTTCTATTTCGTCTATTTATAAATAAATTCTAAATTTATTTATATAGTTCACATTTTCTAATTCTTCTATCTTAAATCATATTCTTCTAATCTTAATTGAATAAACAAATTTAAATAGTTTGTTTTTTTTAATTAATATCTTCTTACTAAATTTGAATAATTATAAATTTGAATTTAGTTGTGCATGTCTATAGCTTTTCCTCCTTCCACCTCATCATGTATCTCATGAATTTAAATATTTTTAATATTTAAATTGGCATTTATCTCAACAAATTTTAACAAACTTGAGATACTTGGCTCTCTTCTTCCATTTATTCTTTCTCACACTTGGCAATGTGTTCTATTAAAGGGAACACTCTCCTTGATTCTCTCTAACTTCTTCATCATCCACCATTCATCTCTCCAGATCAAATCCAGACCGTTGGTTGTTGCCACCTCAGAATATTCCTTGGAAAATCTATAAATACAACCTCATTCTACAACATTTCATATCCCAATCTTGAGCAATCTTACTCTGCAGACTTTTCATTAGAGAATTTGTGAGCATTTAGCATTTGAGCATTTAGCATTTTTTAGTATTTAGAATCATTTAGCATAATCATGGCTTTTTTGTTAGCTACATCTTAGTTTATGTAGTTTCACCACATCATTATCATATCATAACCTCCATTTTGATACAACAGCATTAGCATCATTATCATATCACTCATCAATCATATAGTTTATCAATCATGTAGAAAGATTTATTGCATTTCTAGTATCTCATTCTTTAGGTTGTCAGTTGACAAGTCTTGTGCATACAAACAACATGAGAGCCACAATGATTTGAAAAATCCCTGGAGATAGAGAACAATGGGACAACATTAGAGAATTTGTTCTTTCAATTTGATTATTGTTATTTGAATTCTCTCTAATATAATGTTTCATTGATTTTGTTGTATTATTGCTTATTGCACACATATTTCAATACACCACGATACACTAGTGATTTGTGAAAATTTGTCTATAGATTCTAAATATATATATTTTAAATTTTTTTGGAATTTAATTGCACTTCTCTTTCCATCTCCTTTGAAAACTAATTTTTAACAGTAAACACCATTTTTAAAGAGTGGCGTTACTGGCTAACACATAACTTTTTCTATGAAGGATAATTTTTTTTTTTTCAAATTTAGATTCATAACTACGATATCTAGTGCATGGAATTGGTTTCATAGATTTTCATTGAATATTTTTTTCTTAATTAAGTTTCAAAGTTAAACCAATTATAATTTAGAGATGATTTACTCGCTAAAACATAACTTTTTTTGTATGTATCGAAATTCAATTTTTTTTGTTGGATCAAGAACATCAATATTTAGTGCATAGATATTTTTCAAATTTTTTTTTATAATCTGCTATTTTTCCACATGTGAAGAATAGAGAGCTTGATTTTCAGCGAAAAACATACATTCACAAGAAATAAAAAGTAAATATAACAATCAAATTAAATTTATTTAAAATTATACTTTTTGGGAAGCTTATAATAAGGACTACATAATTACAAAAATAAAATTTTAAATGAATTCATTTGATCGCCCAAAAGGTAAATCAAAAGTGGTTTTTTATTAGCATTTTGATAGGCAACTCAAAAGTGGTTTATGTAGAACCCCAATCCTATACCTGCACAAATAAAAGAAACAAACACAATATTAGATCAAATGCAAGCAAGAACAAGGATTCCCCATGAAATTAATTTGCAATTCTCAAATAGGAAAGACAATGAAGAAATGAACCAATAAAACAATGAAATTCTATTTTAAGATGCAAAATCTCAATCCCATGGGGGAATTGGTGCCAATTTGATGTGGAAATTGGCCCTTTCCCAACTTCTATGTAATCTTTGATGAAGATTGGTGGATGATTGAAGCTCCTTGGTGAAATTTTGACATAATCTTGCTATGAAACCATGAAAATGATGAACTTTGCTATGAAATGGATAAAATTAGCTCTCAATGTGAAGAGAGTAACTTTGCTCTAAGTTGTGGATAATCAAATACAAAGAGAAGCTTTCTATAAATAGAATAGCAAGATGAAGGAATGAGCAAAATGGATGATTGTGGGATCATTCAACATCCAATGGGAAAGTGCCACTTGTCAACATGTGAATGGAGGAAGCTTGAGCACATTTTGATCAATGTGCAAGTTTGAAATTTGAATTTGATGAAATGACATGTTTAGGGGGGATGAAAGAAGAGAGTTAATGCCAAGTTGACTTGTGTAAGAGACATGTAAGAGCTCATAAATGCCAAGTTGGAGGAAAAGTCCTTTTGGGGGGACATTTTCAAACTTGGAGGAATATTCCCTCTTGATGCCCTTTTGAATGATAATAGAAGAAATAATAAATCAAATAAATTGATTTATTGTGCAAGTGGGAAAAGCTAGAGGATGTGACATGGATTAGATTAGATTAATCGGGATTTGATTAATTTAAGAGAGGATTAAGTGATTTGACCCATTTGATTTAGATTCATGGATTAAAATAAATCAAAAGGAGATGAAAATGATTTAGACTTAGTTAAATAAATATTTTGATTTATTTAACCAAAGGGAGGTGATGTTAGATTAAATTAGATAAATGTTTAATTTATTTAATTTAATAGGTAGACTTTAGAGATTAATTAAATAAAATTAATTTATTTAATTAAAGGGGGACTAGGGTTAATTAAACCAAATTGATTAATTTAATTAACAAGAGAGAATGACTTAATTAGATAAATGATTATTTAATTAAGGGATGAAGAGTGATGATACACTAAAAAGATGATTTAGGATAAAAATATGTTAGTTAATCAGGATCAAGTGCACGAGATCAATCAGTATATTTTACGTGTCTATAGTTTAAAACTAGCAGGGTTCTATCCAAGGGGTTTGATATAAGGTGGTTTGACCAAAGCTTCAATTGGAATCCTTTAAATGAAAATTTTCAAGGCTTAAATTATTAAATTTTCTAAAAATATGTGATTTCAACAAAAATCAGGATCTCCTAGAAAGTGTAAACCACTAGATTGTGGGATAACTCGTTGACTAAGTATACTTTTTGTGGAAGGTGATGTTATACATGTTACTATTAAAAGGTATTCATTAGCATTCATTTTTCATATAGAATTCACAAGTTTCTTATCATTTAAAACATTAAAAGAGCAATCAATAATGAAAATTTTGGTCTTAGTATACTAAAAGGAGTAAGAAAAATGTATACATCATTCTAGAGCCCTCAACTATTGTCTTCAAACTTTTATACACATTTAAAAATATGGACCTTGGAGAAATCATCTCCTTAAACAATATAGTGTAAACCCTTCTAAGGTATTTATAAATACCACTAGCCCTTACATATAAAAAAGGAGTAGAACAATTAAAGATTATTTAATCTAAGAACAAACTACAATTCTACATTGTGCAAGATCAAGTTCAAAATTAGAGGGTGAATCCAAAACTAAAAACTTGATCATAGACAAAGCACACATCCAACAAAATTTCTAAGACATTTTTGACAAATAGATCACCTTTTCCCAATTAGGTACTAGTCTAATGAGTGTGTGTAGAAATATGGGGGACCAAAAAGTGGCCACCACCACTTTTTGGTCCATCTAGGTGTAATATAGGGGGATTCGCTACTCACGAGTTCTCTTCGTTTAGAGAGCCTCACGAGGCAAACTGCCCTAATCTACCTCAATGAAACAGCATGGAAGTTTCAAAATCTGAAAGAGTAGGTCATAAAGGTTTCTTGGACAAACTAACTAGCTCCCGACCAAAGGACGATAGTGCAGGAAATAGACGACAATGCAACACACTAGCGTCTCAGAGGCGCGCTGGCATCTCGTATGGACCAGAAAGCGAGTTTATCACCAAAAATGCCTAAAGTGACTACTTCTACTTGAATTGCTAAGAAATATTAAAATACTGGAAAGTGACAAAATTGAAATAGAGTGAACTAAAGCTAATAAATATAAGAAGAAGAAAGGAAGGAAATACTTACAACCATGTGAGTGATGAAGCCTCCACCAAACAAATGTCTTCAAAACATGCAAGTGTGATATCTAGAGAGAATGTTGGGGCTATATAGGAGTTTTACCTCAGTCAAACCCCCATTTTGGTGTTCCCACCTCCACGGACAGCCAAGAAGGTAGAGAAAAAGAGTGATGAACAAAGTGTGTGGTGAAAGAAAAACTTTCTCAGGAGTAGAACCCACACCACCAAATAAGTGTGTGATAAAATAAAACTTCACTCGAGGAGGAGAACTCGTATCACAAAAGAGGTGATAAAAGCAAACCCCACTCAAGGAGGAGAACCTGTATCACAAAGTATGCGAATAGTAGGGGATATGGAATCCCAGGATGCTCACAAGCATGAAATGACGGAAATGAAGTTGTAAGAGTGTTGTAAAGAGAGTTTGAGAGAGCTTGAAGGCTAGAGAGAAACTAGAAGTGGAAGAAGTCCCAAAATGAAGTGAAAAGAGGACTTTTAAAGAGGGAGAAGAAGCTTCCTGTGTGGTTACAGGAAATCTTGAGTTGTTTCCACTGACAAAAGGAGGTGACAAGTGGAAATCATGCTCAAAAATGGCCGTTTGAGCATTGACACGTCGTAGGACACTAGCGTGGCACGTGGACGTCCATGTGGTGCGCTAGTGTTTAGACACATCACGCTACAAAATGACACATGCAGAAAAATCCCAAAGTCCGATGTAAAGCTAATGTGGGAAGGGAACTACTGAAAAGGGGTGTTGGAGCATCCTAAGAGGGAAAAAGGCTGATCCAAGGGCTAAAATGAGCCTACTTGAGATGCTAATGGAGTGAACACTAAAGCAAATGCAAAGATGTATGTAAAATTGTGAGGGGTACAATTTTACGCTTATACATTTTGCCCCCACTTTAGCGAGCATATGAATCTACATTAATATGCATGCTAAAGTAAATCTATTGAACATAAATAACATCATATGTCAAAGGATATTGTAGGGGAAGCAAATAACTCTTCAAACCATAGAAGCATGCCTCCAGGTTGAAGACCTACAAAACTAATGCATTAGACAAGAAAAACTTGCACCAAAAAACAATGTTAGAACATGAAAAACTAGAGGATTTGAGTCAGCAAAGTGAAAGAGACCTCAATGTAAAAGGTTGTCTCAGTACTATGCATTGTCCCCAAACAATACATAGAAGAACTTTAAGATGAAGAAAGGAAGGGCATATACTCAAGATGAAGAACACGCAGATCTTTGATCCAGTATATACAATTGAGAGAAGAGAGAGATAGAGATGAACAAAGTGCGTGGTGAAAGAAAAACCCGCTTAGGAGTACAACCCACACCACAAAGTAGAAGTGATAAAATAAATCCCTACATGAGGAGGAAAACCTGTATCACAGAGTAAGAATGTAAGCACCTCATAGGACCACAGACTTGCAAGGAGGCATCCTCCAAGATCTCTCACATTGAAGAAGTCGAGAAAGCACCTTACAAACCCACAGACCTGCAAGGAAGGTATCCTTCAAGAACTCTCACATGAAGGAAACCCCAAGAAAGTACTCTATAGACCTACAAACCTATAGGGGAGCCACCCCCAAGATCTCTCACATCGAGTAATCTCAAAGGAAGCACCCTACAGGCTCTCACACCTGTAGGGAGGTATCCCCCAAGATCTCTCACATGAAGGAAACCAAAGGAAGCGAACTCTATAGAGTTGAAAAGCGGCGACATGTCTACCCACAGATAGAACATGTCAAAAAGTGGTCGTGTAGGCGAGTAAGTGAACAATCATGCAGACCGTCGATAAGTTGAAAAAATTTCAAAGGGGTCCCTGGGGAACCTGATGTGTAAAAAAAGAGGGGTCCACTCAAGGGACGCGCTACTAGAAAAGCAAGGTCTAGTCAGGCTACCCCCAAGCTAGATGCAAAAAATTCATTAAAAAGAAAGGCTTTCAAAGAGGTCCCTCAAGCACCCTTCAAAAGAGAAAAGGGATCCACTCAAGGGATGCTTCATTTAAAAGACAGAGAAGAGCGGGGGTCCTTAATAAGGACACACATCTCTAGGATGAGTTATCACTGCCCCATTGTACAAGGGGAGGAGAACCATACAAGATTCTTAGAACAAGATAGAGGTAAACCTTGATATCATTTGTCATGTAGAGAAAAGGAAAGTGTGTTAATAAAATGGGAGTTTGATGGCACCTAAATAAATAAGTTGTATTTTATCTTTCAAGGCCTTACATTCACTAGTGGAATGGCCAAACACTTGATGGTATGAACAGAAAGAATGTTTTCCTTCACCTTGTTTATGAAGTTTCTTGCATGTAGGAGAGGGAAGAGTGATTAAGCAGGATTTTAGAAGCCACAACAAAATATGCTCTTGCTCGGATAAAGAATGAGGAGTAGGAAGCAAACCCTTCTCTTGTGGAGAAAATTTTGACTACTCGCAAGAAGAAGAAGACACGAAGATAGAAGACAACAGAGGAAGAATCTTTTCAACAAGACAAGGTTGAGAAGAATTCATGTCACTCAGCCATGGCTTTTGTTTAGATCATTCCTTTGAGCAACCAAGTTCCAAAGTATGCTTACGAGGTGTGAATTATATAGGGACCTGAATGCCTTGTTTGTTACACTCACAACCTCTACGCTCATAGCCATATTTAGAGGCAAGCCTAAAGCCAGGGCCATAATGTGTTTGCAAGTCTTGAAAAGGAGGATCCTCATAAAGAGCATTGTCCCAACAACGAGAATCACACTCCTCTATGGGATTGTCATCATCCTTATTAATAGGACTTCCAACACTATCTTCTTTAGCAGAAGCATAATCCTCTTCCTCAAAAGGAGGATTAACAATAAGAAAATTACAATTTTCATTCATCTTACCCTATGATACAGAAGAATAATTATCTTTGATAGCGGGTGTGGATGATGTTATCAGAAGGTCTAAGCGGAGCGGGTCGACTTTATATTCTCCAACGAAGGATTTTGTAAATTCTAGAGAACCCCAATTGTCACCAAGACATGCATTGCTTTGAGAAGAGGTAGAAGGAGCACACTTAGGACTCCTTGCTTCAGAAGGATCTTCTTCGGGGACATTTATCTTGAGAGTTCCCTTTGTAGTAGGTACCGCTGGAGTAAACATTGACACATTGGAAGACACTGAAGGGATAAGAGTAGGCACAATTGAAGCTTGACCGGTAGCTGCCATTTCACATAAGCGCATAGCATTAGGGTCAGCCTTGACTATGACTACTTTATTATTACAAATAAACTTAATAGATTTATGCAAGGTAGATGGGACTATGCCTATAGCATGAATCCATGGTCTACCAAGAAGGAGATTATAAGGTAACTTTCCTAGCATAACATAAAAAAGGGTGGATACAGTAACGGATCCAAGCTGCAAAGGTAATACTATTGTACCTAGAGATTGTCGCCCAACATTATCAAACCCTCGAATAACAACAGAAGAAGTATTAATAGAAGATGAGTCAATATTAATCTTAGGAAATAGATCAATATTGCATACATTGAGCACTGAACCAACGTCAATGAGAGTATGTCTAATGCCAATCTTATTATTGTTAACTATGATCATTAAAGGGTCCACTTGTTTCTATACTTTTGGTGGTAGGAGTTCTTGTGGATAGAATGTAATATTCAGAAAATCCGCATGAATATATGTCATCAATGCATTAGCATCCGTCGGCCTAGCGATAGAAGGTAAGAGGATCTTTTGCAATGCTTCCTAAAGAATACCTTGATAAACTGGAGTAGACTGAAGCAAGTTCCACAATGAGATCTTATCCGAAGTAACCCAAGGTTGCTCGACAAGATCATAATCACTAGGTTCTTTAGTCATAGGTTTAGGAGCTAAATGAAGACTTGGTTGTTTATTCATACTATATTCATAAGTATGGGCTACTGCTCTATAAGAGGGAGCCTTAGAAGGATCAGAAGAACCACCATCAAATGGAACACCATCAATAGAACAAATCCTTTTAGAAGAAGGACTAGCTAGAGTCACATAAATGACTAGTCTCTTAGGCCTTTGAGAGGCAACAAAGACATAGATAACATTTATAGAATCATCACAACTAGTAGAACAATTACCTGAATACATATTCTCAACATCAATCCAAATAGGATAAAATGTGGAATAATTATTTGAAGAAACATTCTCAACATCGATCCAGGGAGAATTAGATGTGGAAGTAGGTTCATCAAATGCATCATCTCTAGAGGAGAGTGCATCAGAACCAAGATGAGATTCATCATTCACAAATGCAACGTCTCTAGAAGAGAGTGCATTGGAAAGAAAAGATTCATCATTCATCAATGCATCATATCTAAAAGAGAGTGCATTGGAATGAAGAAAAGGTAGAGTATCATTGAGAAAGGTATCAATGATTTCATCTTCTTGCAACAAGATATCCTCTGAAGCAAGAGGAATCTCATGAGAAGGATCAAAGATACCAAGTGACATGGGAAAAGCCAAGTCACCATCACATTCATTAAATGGAATATCATTAAAATTTTCAACAAAATTAGATATATAACTAATAAAAGAAGATATCAAATCCATTACAAATTTTATGGTATTTTCTAAGTTTAAGTAAATCGCATTTTCAGAGGTCTTCGGAGCAGAATTTGAGGTCGACACTTGCACCAGTCCTCAAAATTTGACTATCAAAGGAACTCATACTTTAGAGATTGAACTAGTTTTCTAGGAGACCTTTCCAACAATGCAAACGGTTCTAAATTCTGAGCACTAACTCAAAATTTATGACCCCACCAAGTAGGGGTAATTAAATTCCTAGTTTTTCAAAGAACAATGTTCTTCACATCGGGTTCACCAAAATGTAATATAGGGGGATTTGCTACTCATGAGTTCTCTCCGTTCAGAGAGCCTCGCGGGTTGAACAACCCTAAACTACTTCAATGAAACAACACGGAAGTTTCAGAATCTGAAAGAGGTCATAAAGGTTTCCTAGACAAACTAACAAGCTCTTGGCCAAAGGACATCAGTGTAGGAAACGAACGACAGTGTGACGCGTTGGTGTCTCCTATGGACCAAAAAGTGAGTTTATCACAAAAAATTCCTAAAGTGACTACTTCTACTCGAATTGCTAAGAAATCTTAAAATACAGGAAAGTGACAAAATTGAAATAGAGTGAAGTAAAGCTAATAAAGATAAGAAGAAGAAAGGAAGGAAATACTTACAACCACATGAGTGATGAAGCCTCCACCAAAATAATGTCTTCAAAACCTACAATCATGATATCTGGAGAGAATGTTGGGGCTATATAGGGGTTTTTCCTCAATCAAACCCCCATTTTGGTGTTCCCACCTCCATGGACAACCAAGAAGATAGAGAAAAAGAGTGTGAGTAGGTGAAAGAAAAACCTACTCAAGATTAGAACCCACACCACCAAATAAGCATGTGATAAAAGCAAACCCTGCTCGAGGAGGAGAACATGGATCACAAAAGAGGTGATAAAAGCAAACCCCGCTCAAGGAGGAGAACCCGTATCACAAAGTAAGTATGTGAATAGTAGGGGATATGGAATCCCAAGATGCTCACAAGCATGAAATGAGGGAAATGAAGCTACAAGAGTGTTGTAAAGAGAGCTTGAGAGAGCTTGAAGCTACTACAACAAGTTGCTATGAAGTTGTACAAGCAAAAGCTCAAGTATAGAAGGCTAGAGGGAAACTAGAAGTGGAAGAAGTCCCAAAATGAAGTGAAAAGAGGACTTTTTAAGAGGGAGAAGAAGCGTCCCAGGAAGTTACAGGGAATCCCGAGCCGTTTCCACTGACAAAAGGAGGTGACACATGTAGGAAAAGCTCAAAGTCTGATGTAAAGCTAATTCGCAAAGGGAACTACTGAAAAGGGGTGCTAGAGCATCCTAAGAGGGAAAAAGGCTTATGCAAGGGCTAAAATGAGCCTACTCGAGATGCTAATGGAGTGGACACTAAAGTGGATGCAAAGATGTATGCAAAATTGTGAGGGGTGCAATTTTACGCTTATACACTAGGACATAATGAAAGCACATTATAACACACTCACATTTTTTAAACATAAGAATCATATTATGCAGAGGCTAAGCTCATATGAACTCGGTCTCTCAATAGTTCATAGTAGACCTCAAGGAAGGGAAAGTGTGTACGCATTTTGGATTTGATCAATTTGTCACTAAAAATTTTCCACGACATCTATTAGGTCAAGGAGATAGGTTTTGTTAGCTTTTTAGTGTAAAAATATAATTAAATAAAAAGAGAAATCATTTTGATTCAATTTTGTTTAAATTTTAAGAATTGAAAACCTCCCACCAATTAACACCATGGTGAAGAAAAAAAATAGCAAACTCCTCCAAAATACCTTGACATCCTCCCGAGACACAAGAAAACATCCTAGGTAAATAGAAAATAATATAAACCGACTTAAAATATTGAATGAAAAGTTGAGAAGTTTGAGTGAGACTACTTCCTATCAATCTACCCTCACCACTTCATTGGAATCTATCATTACTCACATATATTTTTTGAGTGGCCAAGTTAAAATGTGGTAAAAAAAGAGGGATGAAGCATGGTATTATTAAGCCACCAAATGACCTTTTGAACAAGTAAAAGAAAAAATACTGAAATCCAACTCAAGTGCATTACTCATTGACCCACAAACTAATGTACCTCTACACAGTAGATGCAGTCCCTATCCATTGGTGCCAACACAAAGGGATAAAGAATGATTTATGAAGGATCAATATATGAGGTTCCCTATCCATTGGTGCTAACATAGAGGGATAAATAATGATTTTTAGGATAGGTAGTGGACCATTTTATACTACCCTTCATTCAAAAACAATTAGGTCCCATAGTATTTTTTGAAGAAACTTTTTTGCAAGATTGTCCTCAACAAGATCCCAAACTACTTTAGCATACGAGAGTTCTAGGGTAGAGGTGGGGGCTCTATATAGGATACGGAAGGGGCACATCATGTACAAGACTAGACACAAAGACCCCTTGCTAGGCCAAACATTGAGTATGTCACAATCCCTTCCACTATGAAGGAGAGTGATGTGGTGGAGACCCTCGAGTGGATTAGCTCCCTCACTTTGACCCTATTACAATGCACTAGGCCTTTAGCAAAAGGTGATAAGAGTAAGGCTCCAAGGTCTCGATGTTCATCTCTTAATTTTTTAAATTGTGGGTCTCTTTGTGATTATGGGTTTCAAGATTCTTGGGAGGCACATGGCCAACAACATGACACATCTATATTGGATAAGTGTTCACAAATGACATTCTAGATGTGAAATATGAAATTGATATATGTAAGTAAATTTGAATAAGGTTCAATTCAAATTACTATATTTCATTTTAAAATGTAAGTTTAAATAAATTACTAAATTGGTTATAATAAAATTAGGGTTAGATTGTACATCCTACATCTAGAGACCCTTCAACTCTCAATTACACAACCATGTTGAGTCCACGTGTATGTAATTATTAAATAAGTATTTAATAATATAATATATGTAATTTTTTTTACCTTATATGAATGGTACTCTTAAAATTCTCATTAGATGTTGAATAGGTGGATGTTGATCCTTTGGCATTAGGGCATATCAATTGGAGCGACCATACATCTTTCACTGAGGTAAGATTGACTATTTTTAATTATTATGTTTATAAAATAATGTTAGGTATATTTTAGTAAAATAACTTTGTTTCGTTTTCATTTGATGACATCAATTCATACTCCTAGTATTTATAGCACAATGGAGGAGGGTGTTGTAGTAGTTTTATCTTCAATGTATTTGATAGAGGTAGAAGCTAAATATTAAATTTCATATTCTAATTTTTATTTTATCCTGTCTATTAGTGAAAATTTGAATGATATTTATTTGTAGTTTAATTTTTTATTGATGCTTGTCATGGGGGTAACAACTCCAATTCATACATCTATCCCTAAAACAGGTGAAGAGAGGCAATTATTTATTCCCATTAATTATGAGATAGAAATAAGTGATCAATCCCTTATATGTCATTCTATAATTCATTTTTTATATATTAATGTGTATATTTTTTATTGTTTTAGGTAGAGCTCCAAAAATGTTTCAAGAGGGTGTCAAGTCAATGGGTTTAAAATCAACCATCATTGCTTTCCTCTCCATCCACTCGATAGGTAAAGGCTCGTGAACTATTCCCTTCCCTTGGAGGGAAGTGGTTCCATTATGATTTTGTTGTATGCCTATATGGAAATTATATATATATATATATATTTTTGTATTACAAATATGTGAAATTATACACCTATATGGATTTCTTGTATATATATTATACTTTTGTACTGACACATAACATTGTATGCCTATATGATTTTTTAGTTAATATAAATTTATTTTACCAATTTTGTTTATATTTTCTATAAATAATTATTAGATGATACACATTTGATTCCTTTTAATTTATATTTTCTATAAATATGTCATCCCATTATCTAATTTAATAGTTGTAAGATGAATGTTTAAAAAATAAAACCTTACCTTGTTTCAATAACTCATGATTCACCCCTTGGTTCAATTGATCTCTCAGTTTCTCTTAGTTCTTCATGTGTGATGTTATTTTTATGTGAGTTATTTGTTTGGATATTTCTTGTGTGATAAAATGTCCAAACTATGACAAACTATTTCTTGGAATTTGTGACACCTATGAAAATTTTGTTTACACTTACAAGTGCATGTAGCATCCCTCCACAATATCCTCTCTTAGTTTTTCAAATCTCCAATCCATTTGATCTTGGAAACAATGTTTCAAAAGCTTCAAAAAGCATCATTTGTCTTCAACAAAAAGTTGACACGGTCATATTTTGCATTTCATGCATTGTGGGATTGAACTGACTACACCAACATGTTTTGGGTAGGTGGATGAATTATAGGGAATGCCTCTATTTATTCCTTAATAAAATTTATCGTTTTGAGCTACACTATTCAAGAATAGTCTCTTAAGAGCCCTAAGTACAAAAAACTACCAAACTATGATGAACTATTTCCTGTGATCTATGGCACTTGTAAACATTTTTACTAAACTTACAAGTGCATGTAGGGTCCCTCCACAATAAAATTTCTCATTTTTTCAAATCTCCAAACCCTTTGATCAAAGTGAAAATGTATCAAAAGTTGCAAAAAGCGGCATTTCCATTTAGTGAAAAGTTATCAATAGCCATATTTTTCATTTCATTTGTTGTTGGGATGAATTGACTATACCAACATTTTCAATTGAATGGGAGAATTATAGGGAAGGAATCTATTTATTCCCTAGGACAACCAATTCTTTTGGCCTGTACACTATTCCAACGCAATCTCTTAAGATCCCTAAGTGCAAAAAATTGTCAAACTATGATAAATTGTTTCTTGTAATCCATGATACCTATGAGAATTTTGTTTTAAATTATAGGTGAACATAGGGTCCCTCTATTATATCCTCCATCAGTGTTTCAAATATCCAATCCATTTCACTATAGTGAAAATATTTTAAAAGTTGCAAAAAATGTCCTTTGTATTCGATGAAAAGTTGTCAGTAGCCATATTTTGTGTTTTGTGCATTGTGGGACTAAACTGACTATGAAAAAATGTTTGAGTGGGTGGATGAATGCTAGGAAAGGTCCTATTTTTCACCCCAACTTTCTGGATTGTTATGGGCTACACTATTCTAATGCATTCTTATAAGATCCCTAAGTACAAAAAAATGGCAAACTATGATAGACTATTTCTCAAAATATGTGGAAAGTTTACAATGTTCCTTTTGAAATCATAAATTTACTTAGGCTCTCTCCATAATAAAATATATGTTATTTTTCTTATCACCAAACCATTTGAACATGGTGACAATGTATGCAAGTTTGTAAAAAGTGTCATTTGCACATGTTTAGTGAAAAGCTATCGAGAGCTATATTTTATGTTCTTCATCTTGTGGGGATCAATAGACTATGTGAACACATCGATGTGGGTGGGTGAACATTAGGTAATTCCTTGTTTCACACCCCAATATTTTCAGGCTACACTGTTTTGGTACAATCTTTTAAGAGCCCTAAGTGCAAAAAATTGCCAAACTATGATGGACTGTTTGTCAAAATCCATGGACCTACAAATGTTTCATCTAAATCTATAGGTAGATATGGGTTCCCTCTATAATATCATATCTATATTCTATTCAACTGGACATCATTTGACCATTCCAATAATGAATGCATTCTTCTAGAAAGCATTAGTTAAGAGTAGTATAATGGTGAAAATAGAATTTTTTGGTATTGTATGTGTCATGGGGCATAACCAACAATGTCAACATGTTGAGATGGGTGGGTTAATCCATAAAAAACCTAGATTATTATTTTCTCATGGACAACCTATGGCTATCATATTTATGACTATTATAACACCACTCTTTATGGCTTAACAATCATCATAATTAACTAATTTTTCTCATTTTTTTGGACATAATGGCAACCTATCACCAGATCACAGTGTGCACTAACCACTCTTTATGCTTTAAAAATAGTCATAATTAATTGGTTTTTCTCTTTTTTTGACATAATGATAACCCATCACTAGATCTTGGTATGCACTAACCACTCTTTATTGTTGCATATTATTTGCAAGGGGGTAGCATGTAATTAATGAAGTGATGTGTGGACACAGGAAAAGTAACCCTTCTACTTTTTCTCATGTTCAAGTCCTCCTCGTGGACTTTGGCTTGATTTTTCCTAGATTTAATGTTGAAATGTGGCCAACACGTTCACATTAGGTCTTGGACCCTTGAGAATCATTAAGACTTCTAGGATGTCTTGTAAAAGTGTTGTGAAGTGTTGTAACCCACTTTCACACTTTTCTAGGACCCTTTCATCATAATTCACTTAAATAACTTCTTTCTATCACTTATCAAGTCTTATTTCAAAGTGTTGTAAAGAGTTGTAACAAACTCTCACGCTTTTCTAGACTTGTCATCACTAATTCAACCCTTTCTCATGTTTAAATGTCCCCTTAATGCACTTTTCAGCCATTCTTAAGTGTTTTTTTTAGGATATTCCCGTTAGACATCATTTAATTCCCTTTAATTCCCTATGCCCACTTAAATTGCTTAAGTGGGACTAAGTTGCCAATAGGGGCGACTTAGTCCTATTTGCCACAAAAATAAAAATTATTTCAATTTTTTGGTGGGATTTTATTCTCTAACCCTTGAGGTCGGCCTATGATGTGTTATTTTTGGGAAATATTGTAAAATCAAGTATAAATAAGGGTTTTTCTCCTCATTTTTCATCTCCTAATCTCTTGCAATCTTATAACTCATTAAGCATTAAATCTTTCAAGCATTCAAACACTCTAAGCATAATCAAGTCATCCATTGGAGCTCTTCATTGCATATTTTCATATTTACACATCAATGGTTTGGTAAATTTATGACATTACATGTTATCTATTTATCATTATCTTCATATTTCATTTCATTTCATAAGGTTTGATTACCAAAGTGGGGTTTGACCAAGGAAAACCCCTATACTCTAACCCTTAACCATTTTCCCCCTCTTTGCATGTGTGTTTGCAAATGTTGTATGTAGATTTTTCAAAGAGTTTGGTGTCAAAAAGTAGTCAAAAATCCATCAAATTCAACATAACCCTAATTGAAGCTTGGAGACTCTTTTCACTCCATTTTTTGCAGAAGATCAAGATCAGACACCTGTCAGAAAAGCAAGTGCGGAATGAGAGCTACAAAATCTTGTCCTGAAATTCCAAAAATCTCCAGGTGGACTAAATCACCATCTATTGCGAATTAGTTCCAATGCCATGCCTGAAAAGTGGTTTCTGTATTTCTAAGTACCCATTTGGCAGATTCCTGTTCTGGCAGATTTTTCCAAAAACTGGACTAAGTCGTCCACCTTGGCGTAAGTGTCCTAGTCAACATTTCTAATCAACTCTAAAGGATTCTAGAGCCTTTTTGTATCATATTCTAGATTCCAATTGCACCTCTCTATTTATGTTCAGTTATTTCATCATTTACTTGCATTCTTAGTTGTTTTTGCATATCACAGTGTGTTTTCCAACACTTTGCATTTCTTAGGTTTAGCATCATTTAATCATTTCTTTTTCAGTTTGCTACATTATTACATAATATTTAGATACATTGCATCCCTTTTACATTAATATTTGAATGTATACATTGCATTTTTACCCCAATTTCCTCTCCTTTTAGGTGAAAAACCTAGAAGAGTTAGAGGCAACTTTTCCAAGGTAAACCAAAATATTTGTTTACATGATGTGAGGAGGCAAGTAAGTAGAGTTCAGTGTGGGTATATTTTATACACATGGAAAGCTAGGGAGCCATCCTCTTTTTGAATGATGAGGATATCAAGAAAAGGAAGATGATTATTAGACTCAAGCTCCTTAGTAAATTGAATGCAGTCAACCAACTTGTTTAAGTGGGAGTGAAAAGTTTCAAGTTGATCATAACCATGGGGCCAACACACATTGGTGTCATCCACATAGCGTTTCCATCAACAGGGCTTGAGAGGGAAGGAGTTTAGGGCTACTTCCTCAAAATATTCCATATAGAAATTGGCTATGACAGGGGACAAGGGAGAGCCCATAGCAACTCCATCGATTTTCTCATAAACTAAATTTTGGAAGGTAAATAAAGTGGAATGAAGGAAAAGCTCGAAAAAAGAGGAAATCTCAATTTACCAACTCGATCGAGTCATGCACAGGAACTTTAAAGTGAATAAAGATACGACATCAAAGTTGGCAAGGATGTCATTATCTTCAACCATTTTATCTTGAATGAAATTGATGAAATGGCTATAGTCTTTAATAAAGGAATCAAACTTCCCAATGAGGGGCGAGATCAACTTGGCAAAAAAAGCAGACAACTTGTAAGTGGGGGAATGAGAAGTATCAACAATTGGTCTAAGACGTATACCAGGCTTATGAATTTTGGAGATGCCATAAATGCGGGAGGTATTCCTATTTATTGTTTGTGTTTTTCTTCTATTCTTTTATTTTGATTGATTGTTGATAGTACTTTATTTAGTATATTTTTTGAGTATATATATATATATATATATTATTTTATTTTATTTTATTTTTATATTGATTTATGTCGTTTTCCTTTGTTAATTTTTTCTTATTCTTTAGATAACCTTTTTTTGTGTTTTTCAATGTTTATGCCTTATTTCCTTGCTTCTTTATTTTTGTTTCCTTCTTTCATTTTCTTTTCATTTTCTTTTGCAATTATTTTTTTGGCTTTTCCATACCTCCTTTTATATACTTTTATTTCGTTCTTTTTACTCTTTTTTCTCTCTACCTCTTATACTTATTTCTATTTTTTTCTTATTTTATCCTTCCTCTTTATTTTGTACTATGCATTCCTTTAGCATATTTAGGCATGTTTTTCTTTTATTTTTCTTCTTTGCTTCTCTTTTATTTGTTTATAATTCATTTCATTTTGGTTTAATTGATGAATTTCCTTTTTCTTTTCTTGATTTTTCTCTTCCATTTTCTTTGTATATTATTGTCTTATTTTGATTTAATTTTGTTAGTTTTATGTTTTGGATTTATTTTGGTCCTGCTTAGTTTTGATTTGCTTGTTTAATATTTTATTCCTTTTGTTATTAGGTATTTTGTAATTTATTTTCAATTGGTATTCATAGGTGTATTTTACTTGTTTGTCACTTTCATTTGTGCTCTTTTTTATTTTTCTTATTCCTTTGTGTCTCCTTTTTAATTTTCATTTGCTCTCATTTTTATATATTTTCATCTATTTTAAGTTGGTTGCCTCTCTCTTTTATAATTTTTCTTTATTTTTCTAATTTAATTATATTTTGGGGCACCTTTGGTCACTCATTGTCCTCCACACCCACTTTTTTTGAATTTTTTAATTGTTCTACCATCCCTCTCCCTCACTTTTCCCCCTTTTAAGGTTATATTTGCACTCCAATTCTTCACTTTCATCTTCCTGATGATGGATCACTGAGTGTGATCTGAAACATTGATATAAAAATATACACAGTTGAATCCAAAAACTTGCTCTATAAAAGTAATATTTTTAAGTTTATACAAAAAAAAATTAGCTTACTAGATGGTTGAAACATAGATGTCCTAGAAATTAGAATGGAATATTATAATGACAATTATTTCATTGCACAATGAAGGCTATTTATTATAGAACCTTGGGTGACCACTGACCAACAATTATACAGTAAGGGAAAAATTATAGTTATTGCTTTAAACAAGTAGATATATAACCATAACAAATTGAGAAACTTATCAACATCAAATGTGTATTTTTAAGAAGTTAACTTCGACAAATTTTTAATTAAATTTTGAATACCTTGAATATTATTTTATGGGAGTCCCATCATAAGATCACATATCCTCACTAGGTTGAAACAATGGATATGTACCCATCATGTATCTTACCATTATTCTATTATATCATGTAAAAAAAAGTATGAATTTAAAATGTTAATAGGGAAACAAGTAATTCTATAATGAAAAATACAATTCTAGCCTATTATATAGTAATGAATTGAAATTTAAGAATCAGAATAGGGAAACATGTAATTATATAATGAAAAATGTAATTTTAGGGCCTATTATATAGTATCATTTGTATGATATATAAAAAAAAACCTTTGGGAATTCAAACTAAAGGGATATGGTATTTATTTCCTCAACTTAAAGATTCATGAACGAATTTGTGACTACAACAACCATAATCCTACCCAACTACTACCTCTAGAATATCTACTAATAATAACAAGGTACAAACCCAATTGGATGAGATTGTTATATAGGTCTTTCTTATTTGTAAGAAGAACGCAATTCTATTGTGATGCCTTCATTACCCATTATATTGCATATAACCTAGAGGACCTTTATTCAATGGACAAGAGTTTGTATTTTGGATTTGTATTTTTTTTTGAAATTATGAAAACATATAGAGAAGAAAGATCAAATAGAAAACAAGAACATCTTGCATGAACAAGAGTTGTGAGAAAATATTTGATATTCCTCAAATAGATAATCTTACATAATCAAAAAATACAATGAAGGAGAATGCTTATAAGAGAAAATCCTAGATGAGAGAGGGATTAGATCATGAAAGTGTCATCATCCTATGTAATTGTTAGAGATCCAATTCTGCACCCTAATTCCAAGTTGTGAACGAACTTAGCAGATTTGGATGTAACATGGGACTGCTTTCAGGTTGTGGGTATCCTATTCGAAAGCAAACCTCCAGTGATAAGGGGTTGGCTTCCCCTTTTGATGCCACCTAACTACTAATTTCTGAGGTAAAGGGTAAGAATTGCATGAAAATGAACCTAACACTAAAAATACCTAAGGTGATACACCAAAACAACTAGGACCTAATAACAACCTATCACATTCAAATCAATATCATAAAACTTGATTTACACAACTCACTTTCCAATGCAGTTTACATAAGTAATTTATAAGGAGGTCTATAAACAGGCTTTTAGAAGGAAAACAAAGGTTTCACAACTAACAACACTACTAAACAACACAACTTATAACCTGATAACATACATTTTTTGTTAAATAGACACATAAACATGAGACAAGTTTGCATGGAAAGATGAATTTTCACAAGAAAAACTGATCAATCATTAACAACATACCATGAAACATGAAAAGAGAAGATAAAATGCTCTATTTTATTGATTCAAAGTGTTTACTGTATTACAAGTCCACCTGAGTTACAATACTGCTCCATGAAAATAGCTCCAAAAACAAAGCTATCTTGTTGTTGGAAAGAAAGCATTAACAAGATCACAATTCCTCCAAGGCACTTGATCATTTTACCTTTTCTCATTTTGCACTCCAAGGCCACATGTGGTCAACATTCAGATTTTCAAAGGCAGCAAAACAAAAGGCTCAAATTTGATCTATATAGCCGACCTCCACACCTCTTGGAAGGGCATATCCTAAGTTTTCAAGGCACTAAGGAACTCATGATCAAAAGGTCAAAGGTCTCAAAGGCATGACCTGTGACTTGGAAAAATTCATATGTTTGTTTGAAACACTCAGCAAAATTTCACAAGGCATAATAAATGCCTAAGTCAAAACACATGCTTCGGCCCCCACTTTGCATTAATATGACCTTCATTTTTTAAAACATGGGATAAAAAATCCCATCGACATCTACAAGGGTCAAACCCTAATCATCAAAAGACAAAAGAAATGTTAAAAACACCATCATTTTCTCCATCGAGCACTTGGTAGAGACATGTTGTCGCCAAGGTTTCACTTGCACACACTAGAAATGGAAAATTTCACTGGTTTTTAGTGGCGTTTTTTGATGGAAAGTGTATGGAAACACAAGGTAATTGCATTTATTTGACACAAAATGCATTTTTCCACATTTTTGGAGCTCTTCCATTCATTTTAGGTTGTGGCCTATAACATTCTTTGTTGAACTTTGTTTCATTGTTTTTCTCTTTGTTGGTGTTCTCCACTTCTCATAGCCACCATGATTGAGTTATGAAGCTTGAATAAAGGGCCCTTTCAGTAACAGAATGCTTGCAAGTTTCAAGGAAAAACATAAAAGCTCTGGTAAGCTTTAAGTCAACTCCATTTCTTCTGGCATTTAGCAAACAAAATTTATTTTTCCAGTCTCCAGCTTAAAGATAAAGAATAAAATGCTTATTTTCTTCCTACATTTTCTTTGAAAGAAGAAAACCTAATCTTGCATTGTGTTGTTTTGAAGAAAACAAATCCATTAAGGCTGCAGTTGTAGATAGAAGAATGGCTTCTTTTTTGTCATTTTGAACCTACATTTGTAGCATCACTCTTTGATTTACTTTAAAAAAACACTTCAAAATCCTTTTGTGTTCAAACCCCAAGTGGTTTTCTCCAAATTGCAACGAACTGGTGTTTATCTGTGAGCATATACTAGGTTTTGCACCTTCATTTTTCAGTATTATGCATTTTAAATCAAAAACCCCAAGTGGGTTTTGTGGTTTTGAAGAAAACTCGGATTTTTTGCAAAAACACAAGTGGGTTTTTGTTCATTTGCAAAAAATTATGATTCCTTTAACAAACTCCAAGTGGGTTACCTTCAATTTGCAGAAAAATTGCTTTTATGTAAAGAGCCCAAGTGCATTTTTTCTTTTTGAATGAAAAACCCTAGATCCTAGGTCACAACTGGAGCTGGAATTTTGAATGAGTCATAGCCATACATTTTATACTTCAAATTCATGGCCATTCCACTCTGTTCTTGTCATTTTTGATAAACCCCAGATGGGTTTTCTATATTTGAGAAGAAAACCATTCTAGTTTTCTTATTTTTTGATGCCATGAAAAATGGTAGCCAGTATTGGACAATCACCTAGATTATAATATGAATGAGACTTTCTAAGAGAGATATGAGTTAAAATAAGAGCTACCTTTGTCACTGTTCCACAAGAAAATGTGTTTTTGTGAACAAAATATAACCTGCAAAAATGACTCAATGTCATTGCATAACACGGGTATAATCCACAGGCTCTATGCATCCTTTCTAATTTTTTGCATTTTATAATCATGTTCACCTTTTTTTGGATATGAACTACCCTCCTCATTTTCAATCACAACTCTGCGGAGTATTCCTTGTAGTAGCTATGATGTTTGGGGCTGCTCCATTGAGTACACCATATTTTCCTTTTAATGATAACTCTTCATGTTGCTAAATACTCATGGTAACCCCTTAGTATGCCTCAAATTCTTTGACAAAACACTACCACATGAAACTTTGGCACCATGATCAACATAATGGACTACCTTTTGAAGCTTGTCTGCTCATAAAAGTTTTCAAAGAATGACATTTTGTCATACTTGTCAAGGTTCATTATAGACTTGTCATGAAGTCTCATCCTTTCACTGTGATTTGCAACTATCACTACCCTCTCATGATTGTCATGCCATCTTTAATATCATTGAAACTAAATCATCAAACATGTATTTCAATTGTTGTTGCATAATATCTTGTAAGATACTATGAAAATATGTTTACAACCAGCTTGTAGCATTCTAGAAAATAATCCATGTGTAGTAACCAATTCAATCAACCTAACACAGCCTAAAGATTGCAAACCAGCACCTAGCAGATTGCCTAGAATCTTATTGCAACAACTCCTTGGAATCCATCTAAACCTTCAATCTCTAGTTGTGCACATAAATTATTTGAGAAAGAATATTTACAGAGAATCCCTATATTTTGAACTTGAATCTTGGAGAATACAATGGTATCAATAGTGATACTTCATTAAGCAAGATAACCATATATTGTATGAATTAAAAATCCATGGATTTATTGCACTATCAAATTCATTGTATGTCCCTACTTCTTTACCTCCCTCCTCTCTCTATATATCACCTTTCTCTCTATAACCTCTCTCTCTCTCTCCATATTGACTAACCCTAATGTCTATCAAGTGTCATTTCAAACAATAGACATTGTCCTTCTAATTCCTTCTATTGAATCCTAAGGTTTTGAGTGCATTCCTCAAGTGGATGATACTAACCCCTATCTATAAGTATCTTTGACTTTGACTATATGTAAAGTATGTCCACTACCCCATGATCATGCTACTATATTTTTCCTCTACTTTTGATAATGGTTGCCTTTTGACAATCTGCACTGTCCCTTTGAACCCTTGTTTGAAGTCATGAATTTGGCGGTCCTTGTTAATTTGTTTTATGATTAGCTCCTTGTATATAGTTTGTTGTGCATAGAATATTCATAATGCTTATAACTCCGCATTTCTCTTTCCATTGTTAAATTTCTATCATTTTCATTATCTTAAAACAACAAATTGTGTAGCCAGCTGTGGCAAACATCTCATGCCCATTAAAAGTTACACTTTGTAAGTTGTGAAACTTGACTGCTTCCCCATTTCCATCAATAAAGTTATTGTCAACTGAATTTCACTTTTGGAGGTAATCCTTGGGTCTGAGCAACTCAAGAAAATGTAGATGAAAGTTTATCATTATGTGACACTGAACAAGGTAGTTGAAAAGTTTTACTACCCTTCATTTCTTCTTCATTTGTAATGTAATCTCTTGTGACCATCTCTTGTTTTCCTCAGTAAAGCCAAAAGACATTTGTCTTTGTTGTTGTCCTACATGACATGATAATACATCTTGCTCCTATGGACTACCCTAATTTCTTGGAAGTTACTAGGTATCTCCTTGACTACATGCATTTCAAATGGTGTTCTTCTCTGTAACATTGACATCATATAACACTGACATCCTCCAGTGATTATGGCTCACTACTTATTTGATGCTATGTTCCATCTTGGGGACTCCTTGTTTGATGGAATTTCTTCTCCATATCATTGTTATGCATACTTGTTCTCAAGGCATTTATTTTTTATCATTTTGAACTTGGGTTCCTGCATTTCTTGCATGCAATCTTGATCCATGTTGGATCATTTATGATGACCAAAACCCTTGCATAAAAGATTATGAGCATATCCACTAATGTTGTCCTTGCATTGACATGTAGCATGTATTTTTCTGTCGCAACCTTCATGGCTTCCATAACAATGCTTGTTGCCCACATGTTTACTACCCGATTCCCTCAATAGTTGTTTACCTTTTCAATCATCTGCCACAATTAACACTGTCTCCTCACTTTGATCCTAATGGGAAGACACATGTCACCTATGTCAATGACCTAAAAGCTCACCATCCTATGTGATGTGTGGTTTTCCAATAGGGTTGAGGTGAGACGGACCTGACAACACTCTGGATTGCTCCCTCATTATTTAAGAGATGCATAATTGAACTTGATGCATCTTTTGAATTTGATAATGAAAGTTGATCAACTAGTGTGATTCCATATTGATTTAATGCATTAATAGCAGGTATATCTTTGAACAATTTTCTCAATTTCCCATTTCTCTCAAAGCATGCTAAGTTCTATGCTCATGGGAGCCACATTTACCCCACATGTTATATTTGACTAAATCGGAATAGTAACCAAACTTGTCCTAAATCTGCACATGAAGCAAACAAGTTTGAAAAATAGATGCATATTTTGGATTTGTTTGATGACTTCACTATTTTCCAGGACATCCAAGGTTTGCATACTTATGTAATGCACTTAGGAATCAATTTATACATGCATAAGTAGGTGTTCATGTAAGGTTTGAGATCTTTCATTGCTTAGATCATTGCTCTAATGTCATTATTTTTTCCAAGTGCAGGAGCTAGGAGCACTACAGAGTTGGGAAGGACACGAGCAGCTTGGGGGCAGCAGCAGAACGAAAGGACACCTTCAAAACTAGTCATTTGCAGGCAATGACTGGTCTCCACCCTTATATGCACATTATATTTGTTTACTTATTCATGTATAACTTGTTTCTTTATTTGCATTGAATAAGCAAAGTTAGTCCCTTGGCTTGTGAGGGACATGTACACTACATGATTATCAATAAAGATTACATTTGTACACATATGATTCTCTTTTCTCATTTGATGTAATTGCAACATTGGAATGAAAATGTAATCTATTTCTTTTGACAATCTTTTTTCATGCATATTGAACTAGTAGAATATGTTTTATCTTTTAAATGTTTAAACAAACAACACAAAAAGAATAAACACTAAACCTGATTTTAGTTGAAAGCTAAAAATTAGGTAACATTTTTGGGGACATCTACTATATGTTTGCTTGCTAAACATGAGACCATCTACCTAAGCCTATCCATTGGGAATGGGGTCACTCAGAAAGCTAACACCACTTGAAAATAGCATTGCAAACTGTTGTAACTCACTGAACTAGCAAGAGACACTTTTAAAACTTATTCAAAACCCAACACTACAGAAAGGAAAACTACCACCTAATTGTGCAAAACAGCACTTAGGGAAAACTGAAAAACATTTAACTAATGTGCATCAGCACTTAGAGGAAAGAAAACCTACTCTAATTTGCACAAGGCAATTTTTAGATCATACCTCAAAATAGAGTTTGAGGTGTATCCCATTGACTGGGATAGGCAGAACTTCTCCATCCATTGATGACAGTTAAAAGAATTGTGCTCTTTGCACTCAGTAATGACAAATGGGCCACTCCACAAGCTATCAAATTTAGTATGCTTTATAGGCCTACTCTTTGACTCATCCCATTTGAGAACATCTCCCTCTTTGAACACCTTCTTTGTTTGGAGTTGATGTAGCTCCATTGTTTTCATGGCTCTATCTATGGTTTCATCCAGCTCCATGAGTTATGCATATCGGACATCCATTGGATCTTCCTCTTCCAACATTTCAAGCTGGTTCATTATGTCAAGAGTTGGAAGCTCAATTGATAAAGGAAGCCTCGCCTCTTTTCCATATACCATCATATAAGGGGAGTTCCCAATGGACTTCTTTGGAGTTATTATATCTTCCCACAAGGCAGATTTTAACTTTTTATTCCAAGTTCTTTGGTTATCCTCCAAAATCCTCTTGATGATTCTGATTAGGTTCTTATTGGTTGATTCATCCAAACCATTACCTTGAGGGTAATAATTTGATGAGGTATTCAGATGAATACCATTCTTTACAGCCCAATCACTTACTCTTAACCCAAAAAATGCCAAAGCATTATAAAAAATGATTGATTCAGGTACCCCAAATCTGGTTACTAAATCATCATAAAAGTTTAAAACACTTTCATTAGCTTCTTTCAAAGCCACTGCTTCAGTCCATCGTGTGAAGCAAGTACCCACTTGTGACTTGCACTTGAAGGTGGGTTAATGGAACCTATAAAGTCAATGCCCCATCTCATGAAGGGTTGTTCCACTTGAATGGGTTGTAATGGTAAAGTTGGTAGCCTCTCTTTGCCTACAAAAATGGCACATTTGACACACTTTTTGGCCCAAGCATGGGCGTCTTTAAATAAGCTTGGCCAATAATAGCCAGCTCTCATTATTTTCCATGCATTTTTTCTTGGGGGGAAATGACCCCCATCAATTCCATCATGAAACTCATGAAGTACTTTATCAACTTGATGTTGATCAATGCATCTTAAGAGGACACCATTAAGGTCCTTTCTGAAAATAATGTTACCAATCAGCACATAAGGGATAGACTACAATCTGAAATACTTCTATTTGGATTTATCTAAACCTAGTGGAAACTCACCAGTTTGCAAAAAGTGATTCATATCCTGCACCTAACCTACATTTGTTGTAGATGCATCAGCTGCAAGCTCATTATCAGCAACTAGAACTGCCTCTATTTCTACATTTTCTTCACTTTCATCCTTTGTAGCTAGTTGTTCACATAGCCCTTTACCCCTTACAAGCTTCGTTCCCTTGATATCAACGTCATACTCCATAACTTTTGTGATCCAGCCTGCCCTCTTTTCATTCAGGTCCCTACTTAACAAGAACTCCTTCACACTAGGGTGAGCAACCATCAAATGCAATTTATTGTTAGAAATCAGAGGTTTAAATTTCTTCAAAATTATGATGGCAGCAAGCACATGTTTCTCTACAAAATTATACCTTTGTTCATACTCTTCTAAATGTTGACTAAAGAAAGAAATTAGTTGTTCTAGGCCAGCATCATTCTGTTGTACCAACATTGCAGAAATTATATCAATGCTACCAAAAGCATATAAAATGAAATCTTTTGAGAAGTTCAGGTTTACCAAAGTAGGATTTGTTGATAAGGCCTCCTTTATGACTTCAAAATTGTGCTTGGCCTCTTTCTTCCAGCTAAAATTGGCATTCTTTTTCAACATGGCAGTTAGTGGTTTCAAAACATTTGCAATATTAGGAATAAACCTTCTAACAAAATTAATTCTGCCAAGAAAACTTTGCAACCCCTTTTTATGGTTGGGTAAAGGCAAATCCAAAATGGCACTTACTCTTTTTGGATTAATGGTGATCCCCTATTTTGACACAATATGTCCTAAAAGCTTTCCTTCATGGACAACAAAGATACATTTTTTGGGATTGAGGGATATACCATATTCCCTACACCTCTCAAATACTTGTTTCAGATGTGCAAGGAGTTCATCAACCTTCTTCAAAAATATCGTTGCATCATCAAGGTAAATAAGTATAATTTTTTTAATCAAACCTTTAAATGTCATGTCCATTGCCCTCTAAAATGTGGCACCAGCATTGGACATGCCAAAAGGCATCCTCTTATAAGCCATGGTGCCCCATTTTGTGGTGAAGGAAGTCTTGTACGGATCTTCCTCTTTGAATAAGACTTGGTTATAACCTGAATAACCATCAAGCAATGAGAATCTTTCTGAACCAGGTACAATTTGTAGAATCTACTCCATTGAGGGTAGCAAATAATGATCCTTTAACGAGGCTCTATTGAGGTCTCTAAAATCAACACACAGCCTAATTTCACTCTTTTTATTTCTAACTGGGACAAGGTTAGAGACCCATGAGGTATGTTTAATTCAAAAAATGATGTCTCCCTCAATCAGTTTAGTCAACTCTTTAATCATAAGAGGCTCAAGTTTGGGGTTTAAAGGCCTCTCTTTCTGCCTAACAAGTTTTGAATTTGGCTTGAGCTCTATGGTGTGTTGGGAAATTTGGGGATCAAAACCCTTTAAATTAGAATATTCCCATGCAAATACATCTTGAAACTCTTGACAAAGAGAAATGAAAGCTTTCCTATCTGCATGTGAATAGATTTTACCAACTTTAAGGAGCTTACCTTTGAAAATTTCCAGCTCCTCACAATGTTCTTCTTTGACCTACATGCTGGTCTTACTCTTTTTTAGCTAGTCATCTGTGTTGAAAATGGATTCCAAGGTGACTAGACCCTTGGGTAGTTTGTTAGACTTCAATTGGATGATCTGATCATCATATTATTGCTTGATCTTTTCTTGGTTGACTGTTGCAAATTCATCTTCTTGCAGCATAAAGCTCAAGACCTGTTCATCACTCCCAAAGACTTTCCAATGAATGTTATTATCAAGAATAGAAGGTCTGATAACTATTTTAACATATGGCTACAACTTTTCTTTCCTAATTTCACTTGGAATATCAACTTGAGCACCTATTGCAGCCAATCTATCAACATGCCTATTCTGATGCCTAGGAATATAAACCAGATTGAAAGAATCAAACTCTTCTATCATATCCCACACCCTGTGTTTGTAAGATTTTAAGACATCATACTTTGTAACATGCAGACCTCTCACCTAATTGACGATTAATTCACTGTCACCATAAACTTGCAAGTATCCAATCCCGCTTTTTTGTGCCCATTCCAAGCCTTGAATTAGACCTTCATATTCAATAGTATTCTTAGTACGAGAGAAAGAAAATCTAAAATTAGAGTATTATTTGTCACCTTGTGGGGACACAAGCATTGCACCCCCACCAGCACCGTTCTTACTTCAAGAACCGTCAAAGAACATTTTCCACACTTCACCTTGTTGATCTAATTGTTGTCCCACCTCCTTTCTGAGGTTTGGAATCACTAAATCAAGTTCGTGCAACACATAGACACCCAAACCAATTTCTTCAATCTTATCATTTGGGTTGTCAATGATATTTTGTTTCTGACTCATTTAAAAGTGTATCTGGTATGCTTTCTGCTTGCAATTCTTGAGCAGCAACAAGTTCATCATCATCAAAAATAGCACAATTAGTGTTAACAACACTTGGGACATATGGTTCAATGTGATCTTTAGCAAGTTGCTTAGATTTGATGACTACTTTAGTCCCATATCTCATTCTAAACACCATGTGGGACCAATCTGATGACAAATAACCTCCTATCTTGGTAGTGAAATCTCTTGACAAACATAAATCGAAATGTGGTGGTAAGTCAATGACTGAAATGTCTTGGGGAATGGAGAAATTGGGGTAGGCATGTAGGGTAAGGCTTAAACCTTTGATAACACCTATGGTGTTAATGGTTGTCCCATCAAGTTAGACAACTCCTTTCTCAAGAGGTTGATATTTCAGTCCTAACTTATCAGTTGTAACTCGAGAGAGAGAGATGTTCATTTAACCACATAAGTTGCCATAACTCATTACATTTCAAGTATAATAAAAGTGAAGGATGCATAGACCAAGATCTTCCCATAAGTGCTCAAAAGGAAAATTAGTAATAAATTTTATTTCATGTATGCAAAAGAAGTAAATTGCATCAACAACAAGGATCTTGCACTGATACATATGTAAATTCCATTTGCATATCAATGAGTTTTCATACATTCATTCATTAACTTTCAAATAATACATCTATTTCAATGTTACATTAAAATCTTTCATTCCAATACATTATTTCAATGTTATAATAATGAATGTCAAATAAAGTTACTTTTACAAGTGGGCTATACAAGCCTTTCAAAAATAATATATGAATATATTTATAGCATAAGAAACTTTGAACCTCAACCATCGTGACACCACTAGTCTTCTTGCAAGTTGGGGCCAAGAGTGTGATTAAGGCACCTTTTCCGCCCAACCATGAAGTACAAGACTTCCCCAGGTTTCTTCCTAACTCAAAGAAATCCTCGGCCCTATATGAGGAGCCTAGCAACCTGAAACAACAAAGTAGGCGGGACCTCTCGATGCAAGCCTAATGCCTATATACATTCCTAACATGAGAATCACATATTTCTTGCAAACAGGAGGTGGCAGAGACCTATATACATTTATTTCTAGGCTTTTACTTCCATCTATTTCAATGGTGCATGTGCTTGGCCAAGCAAGAAAATAATTTAATGATAGTTTTAGAAAAGGTAAAACTACCATCTTTGTGGGTCCACCTTTGGCATCCTATCTCAGAAGTTTCCCAAAAGGACAATAAATAATACACTTTCCATCTAAAATTTTCATTATTTTTAGACATCTCTACTTCAAAGAAATTCTAATAATTACAAAGTACACACATGGTTCACAATTAACTTTACATTAGCACACTAGCTTAAATGAAAAATTGATCACACAGTTGGTTTTTGCAAGTCACTTTCAATGATTTTAAAACAATCTAAGTTTGGTCTTTTGGAAAGAGTATATATATAAACTCATAAGTTCCCATTTCTAATTAAATAATTTGATCAAAGTAAATAAATTATATAAGTTTAGAAAAAGAAAACCTACTTTAATCAGCCTTATAAATATGTCGTAAGAACCTAGATTACAGATTACTTTCCTATTAATAGGAGTATGTCCACCTTTATGAAAAGGAATAATAAATTAAATTTAGAGAATAGAGAATAATTTCACTCACTTTTATTCACAATTGCATATATCAAGAAATTTCATCTAGTCTAAAATGCCATAAAGTGTATGTATATATATATATATTTACGTGTTTTATATTCCTAAAATTCACTAGTTTAAAGAAAATATAGTTTTCTCCATTTTGTAGCATGTAAAATACACCTAACATACTAAGTTCATCATGATGATAATAGTTTCAATGCAATCAGCCAGTTATGTGTTTACCCATTTCTATTTTGTTGAACTTCTTTATTTTCAAATATAAGAAAGATATATATGTATATTTATATATGGACATATATATATATAATCATTTGGTTACATTTACCTATATATAATTATATACATTCTCAAAAGATTTTAGAGTAAAAATAAAGAAAAAAAAAACAGAGAAGTCTATACCATAGTGAATTCAATTAGACTCAATTATATTTTCTTTTTCAGACATATAAATAATCCAAATCTATATTTCTCAGATATATATATATATTTATATAGTTCAGGAATCTTTTATACAAAATAATTTTCTCAGGAAAGAAATAATTTTCACAACTCAATATTCTTGTATGTTTGTATGTGTATATATATATATATACAACATATGTATATATAGCAACTCTGTGCTTTGTTATTTTCCATACGAAATCTATAGGCAATGAACCGATTTAATATCAAATTAGAGTTTAAAGAAAAAGGCATAAAATTTAACAAGCTTACGCCCCCCCATATGGGGAGGCACTGCCTATGGAGGGAAGTGCCTCCTCCATAGGTCACGTCCTGTGGAGGGGCTCAGTCCCCCACAGTGTAGCCCTTCCCTTATGGGGAGGGCTCGGCTGGGGTGAAACCCATCCCCCTTACCATAGAAAGTAAATAAAAATAAAGGCGTAGACTTAAAATTTAATGTGATTGCCTTATGCGAATTTGAATCAGTATAGCATATGAGGATTTGAGTTTATATGTCCATACAGATTTCTTTTTGTATATGTATATATATATTTATATGTATATATATATATAAATATATATATATATAATAATCAAACATTCTAGCACAAAATCTATTCAGAAATTTATCCAGAAAGAAGTATTGTTCTGAGAATAAAATACAGAGAGATACTACCAATGAAATGGTCTATAAATTTATAAAAAATGTTGAAAAGAAGTACAGATTTCACTGAAGTATTTTTCTCAACAAACACAACAAACATAAATGTTTTGCACAAACAATTCTTTGCACACACAACAAATTTCTTTCCTCTTATTTGGAACTTTAAGGCAATAAAATAAAATTAAGAAGAAGAACCTAGAAAATTTGTTGACAGATGAAGATGCCTCTTTGTCACTTCCAATTCTTGTTTTCTTTGAAACTTCCTTCATGCAGGACCTTCCTCTTCTCCTTTCTTTTCTTTTGTTCTTCTATTTTCTAATCTATTGAAAACTAAAAACAAAACATGAAACTATCTGGAAGCCATGAAAATGGATTTGCAGAGCAATTCCCGATAACATCAAGAAAGGTTAGTTTTTCCATTACCCCCTTTTTCCTTTTTAAAGTTTTCTTTTTTTTATTCCAAACCTAATCTTGAAAATAAATAGATTTTAAAATAAGAATAAGATATAACTTATCTTTTCCTTTTCCCGTGCTCAGATGGAAAAGATTTAAAATAAAATAATATTTAATTTAATTGCTTATAAATCCCCTTTTTGGAAAATACTTACCCAATAATTAAATAAATATCTTCTAACTATTAGTTAACTTATTAACTCAAAAATTAACACAAGTTAAATGAAGAATAGAATGCTCAAATTTTTATCATGCATAGACATTTAAATAAAAATCTATAATTAATTATAATTAAAACTAATTCTTTTACTTTATTATGCTTATATTTCACTATTTATTTAATTCGAATAATCATTATTTATTTTACAAACAATAAAAAAAAATCAAGCCAAAATTATCATTCCTAAATGCAATCTACATGAATCTAAGTACATGTGTGTGATCGAGAGAACATCCTTCGTTATCTTGTCAAGAAGCTAACCTCCTCTCCTTAATCACACCCTTGGTCTTCGACCTCCTGCATCTCAAGTGCACTCAAGCACACAACAATAAACTGAATTAGTATCCCATAAAGATATAAATCAAAACAATAGAATACATTAATTCAAATATTTATATTCTATTTTGCTTCATCTTCAAAGTAAAACACATTCAATACTATTCAAATTTTCATAATTTAAGTAAACACTTTCTTATATCACCACACCAAAACACCATAATATTCATTATTGCTCTATCACACACATTAGATCATATAACAAATCCATACAAAACCAAAAGAAACCTGCATCAGGGTCTGAGACATGAAATCCTTCCCCACTAGGAAGAGACATCGTCTCGATGTCTTATTACAAATCCACACAACAAAAATTGAAACATCAGTATATCATAAGTCTCTATATGAAAGAAAAGAAAAGCATGCTAAGATCTAAAGTGAGGAAAAGCTCTATCAATGTCCTCAGCATTCTCCCAAGTGGCATTATCCACCAAATATTGGTCCCACTGGACCCTATACTGCATAATATCCAGATTCTGCAACTTAACGTTGCGCTATTCTAGTATCCTAATGGGCTCCACCTACATCACTCCTGGGTCCTATACCTGCAACGCATGCCAGTCAAGAATATGATCAACATCTAGATGATAGGGCTTAAGCACTAAGACATGAAAAACATTATGGATTTGGGATAGAGCCGGTGGCAGAGCAAGCCTATAAGCAACTAGATTAATCACCTCCAAGACATCAAAGGGCCCAACAAACCTAGGGCAAGCTTAGAGTTCTTGTCATAGGAGATTGAACTCTTATTCAGCTGAACTCTCAAAAAGACTTTGTCTCCTACAAAGAATTGTCTAAAAGTTTTGTTCTTATCTGCAAGACTCTTTTGTCGATCTAAAGATTACTTTAGCTTTTCTTTGATAAGCTTCATTTGGTTTTCCATTTCCCTCAACATTTTAGGACCAATCACAATCCTGTCCTCTACCCTATCCCAATTGATGGGTGTTCGACATTTTCATCCATACAAAGCCTCAAATGGTGCCATACCCAAAGAGGCGTGGTAGGATTTTTTGTAAGAAAACTCCACCAAAGGAAAATACTCCTCCCATTTATGTTGTTGCTCCATACAATACATTCGGAGGAGATCCTCCACTATCTGGTTCACCCTCTCTGATTGACCATCGGTCTAAGGATGATATGTGAAACTAAAGTTTAATTTGGTTCCCACGGAAGAATTCAGAGTAGTCCAAAATCTGGAAGTCATCTGAGTGTCACGATTTGAAATCATCATTTTTGGCACTCCATGCAATTGAAAGATTTCTTGTACAAATTTCCTCACCAAAACCATCGAACCATCCTTGAGGTTTCTAGGAAAGAAATGGGCTACCTTGGTCAATTTATCTAGCACAACTAGGATGGTATCATGTCGATTCCTAGACATTGGCAATCCCTGAATAAAGTCTATAGTTATCACCTGCCACTTGTATTCTGGCACCCTGTGAGGATATAAAAGTCCTTCCGAATGCACATGCTCAGCCTTAACTCGTTGGCACTCCAAACATCAGGCTATAAATGTGGTAACATCTCTTTTGAGTCCTGGCCAGAAATATAGAGGCTTGAGTCCCTCAATCATTTTAGTCACACTGGGGTGCCCTGAATAAGGCGCATTATGGAATTCTTCAAGCATCAATTCTCTCAATCTTAGGGAGTTAGGAATATACATGCATCCCTGGAATCTCAAGAGTCCATCGGATTCAAGTACATAACCAAAAAATCTGCGATCTGAAGGATCCTTCTCTAGGGCTTGTTTCACCCTCTCATAAAGCTCATCCCTGGGTAATGCTTGAACCACCTGCTTCCCGAAATTAGATTTTATGGTAACCATGGTTGCAAGATGTCTTCTCCTACTCAAGGCATCTACTACCATGTTTTCATTCCCTTTAATCTACTCTATGCCAAAGTCATATTCACTCAAAAATTCCAACCATCGCCTCTGACGAGAATTTAGGTTGGGTTGAGTAAAGATGTACTGTAACCCAGCATGATCTGTTTTTAATTAAAAGGATTTCCCAAAAGATAGTTTCTCCACATCTAAAGGGTATGAACTATGGCTGCCAACTCTAAGTCATGTAGTGCATAATTTAACTCATGTTGTTTCAACTTTCTTGATTCATATGTGATCACTTGTCCTTCCTACATGAGAACTGCTCCTACCCCTTCTCCTGATGCATCAGTAATCATTGTAGAATGACCATTTAGATCAGGCACAACTAAAATAGGTGCAAAAGTGAGCTTCTCTTTTAGCAACTGAAAATATTTTCCACATCTATCACTCCACCCAAATTTATTTCCCTTCTTCTAGAGTGCGGTAATGAGCGCTTCTATTGACGAGAACTCTTGCACAAATCTCCTGTAATAACCTACAAGTCCCATAAAACTTCAAACTTCTAAAACATTCTGCAGTGCTGGCCAATCTAAGATTGCCTTAATCTTATATAGGTCCACGGCTATCCCTTTTGCTGAAATAATGTGTCCCAAATAGTGTACCTCAAATTAGAAAAAGGTACATTTGGACATCTTCCCATATAACTTATGTTATCTTAGTCGCTACAATACTATCCTCAAATGCTTCTCATGCTCTTCCTCTGACTTAGAATATATCAAGATATCGTCAAGGAATATTAAAAAAAAGTTATCTAAGCAGTCCCGAAAGACATTGTTCATCAAATTCATGAAGGTTGCACAAGCATTGGTTAGCCTGACTGGTAGAATTGTGAATTCGTACTGCCTGTACCTTGTCCTGAACGTAGTCTTGTGAATATCTTCATCCTTTATTCTCAACTGATGGTACCCTGATCTTAGATCTATTTTTGAGAATACCTAATTGGTATCTTTTAACTTGTCAAACAAATCATCAATATGGGGAAGCATGTATGTGTTCTTGATAGTAACCTTGTTAAGCATCCTGTAATCAATGCATAACCTCAAGGTCCCATCCTTCTTTGTCACAAATATAACAAGAGCTCCCCAAGGCGACACACTTGGTCTAATGAAACCATGTTTCAACAATTCCTCCAATTGGGCTTTTAGCTCATATAACTCTATTGTGTTCATCCTGTATGGGGCTTTAGACTGAGGTTCCACTCCCGGTAGCAATTCAATAGAGAAATCAAATACACACTTAGGCGGTAGCTTGGTCAACTCATCGAGAAAAACATCCTCAAATTCTTTTAGAATGGGATGATCATTAACTGATGATTTTGTCTCATGAAGGTCCTTGACCTTTATTGCATAAATAGTGCATCTCTTTCGGCTTTCCTTCTTTAACTGCATGGCAGAGACACCTTATTGATTTCTCTTCGCAATCCACAAGGGCCTTATGTTCAGAGAGCCAATTTATCCCTAAAATCACATCATAAGATCCTAGTGGTGCTACATACAAATTAACTTGCGTTTTGAGACTAGGGAGTTCAAGTTCATTGCAAAATAAGCATTGCTCTACCTTCCTCTCTACCCAGTTCCCATACTGAACTTTCCATGAATTTTCCATATAGCCCGGTCTAACTGATAATTTAGATACAACATGAGGATCTGCGAAACTATTAGTGGCACTAGTATCAATCAAAATAGAAACAGAACATCCAAAAAGTTTACCCTAAAGTTGGATAGGAGTGGCCTGATAATTTGCTTGGCAATTGTCAACCGCCGCATGGATATGATGTTGATTCATGTTGTTTTGTCTGTTAACCCTTTGAGGGCACACATTGGCATAATGCTCACCACCACAAGTATAACAACCCCCATGAGGTGTTTTAGGCCTGTCAGAAAAGTCCCTCCTGTTATTGTCATTCTTCTTATCGAAATTAGCCCTCTTATTGTTATTTTGGTTTCCATCATTACGGTTCTAAGGACTACCACCCCTTTTTAAATTTCTAATCTTCCTATTATTAATTCATTGGTTACCCTGATTGCTCTGATTTCCCTGGTTATTATTACCTTGGTGATTTCCTTGGAACTTCTTATTGCCATACTTGGCTTCCCTTCTTTTCTTGTAGTTTGCAACTTACTGCATTTTATGTTCTTGTAAAATTCCCAATTCAAAGGCTTCATCCATGGTATTAGGTCTATGCATATCCACCTCATTTCCAATTTGAGGCCTAAGCCCCAGAATGAATTTTTGAATTTGAAACCTCTCATCATGTTGGTACTAAGGTACGTACTTAAGCAAGTGAGAATTTTTCCCAATATTGTGTCACTGTCATTCCTCCTTGAATGAGCACCTAAAATTTTGTCATTTTCTTACCAAAATAAGACTGTGGAAGCCACCTCTTCCTGAAAATCTGCAAGAATTGTTCCCATGTTATGTTTCTAGGAAAAAATTGCTTATCAATCATTTCATTCTCCCACCATGTAGCAGCTTCACCTATGAGTTGGTAGGATCCCCATTCCGCCTTAGTTTCCTCAGATAGGTTTTGAAGGGAAAAGTACCTTTCCATTTCAATAATCCATGCTTCTACCCCATCACCAAAGGATTTACCATCAAACTTGGGTGGCACAACCTTCTTGAGGTCCTTACCCAATTCTTTAGCTACCTTCGTTAGCTTACTTTGATTCTTTTCAGTTTCAGGATTTTCTCCATTTGGTTCATTTTTGATATTTTCACTTTCACCAGGATCATACCTTGTTGGCCCAATTTGTCTTGTCTACTCAAGGTTATCGATTCTAGCCTCTTGCCTACTTAAAATGGCCAAAATCTGATCCAACTTATCATTGGGATCACCACGGGATCCTCCTCCCCATTCCCATTGATAATACCTACCCTCCATTAGGGTTACCCTGGAAAAACATAACATCAAGCGTAATTAGGCATAGGTCCTAGAGTTGAACCTTGTTGCTCTGATACCAAAATGTAATGCTTGAGAGAGAGATGTTCATTTAACCACATAAGTTTCCATAATTAATTACATTTCAAGTATAATAAAAGTGAAGGATGCATAGATCAAGATCTTCCCATAAGTGCTCAAAAGGAAACTTAGTAATAAATTTTATTTCATGTATGCAAAACAAGTAAATTACATCAACAACAAGGATCTTGCATTGATACATATGTAAATGCCATTTGCATATCAATGAGTTTCCATACATTCATTCATTAACTTTCAAATAATACATCTATTTAATGTTACATTAAAATCTTTCATTCCAATACATCTATTTCAATGTTACAATAATGAATGTCAAATAAAGTTACTTTTACAAGTGGGCTATACAAGCCTTTAAAAATAATACATGAATATATTTATAAGGGTATGTGCAGGATCATGATGGGCCAAAAAGTGGCAATATGATGGGTATGTGGCTGACGACTATTTTTTTACCCAAAATTGATGAAATGCAAAGGGTTTTTAAAGGAGATTCTCATATTTCCATCGATATAAATTATGCTTTACTTTGAATTTAATAAGTAATTATTATTCATTTTCTATTCAAATTATGACTAAAGTCTTGATTGATAGGCTGATTGAAAAATATCTATAGCTTTTAAACAGTATCACATTTTTTGAATCCAAAACATGCATCACATTCTTTGCTTCGCATACTATAGGATTAAAAAAAAAAAAAATTGAATTTCATGAAGTTTTTCATTAAGGTGGTCGACATACGAGTTTTATATTTTAAAAAGTTGTAATAAAAATTCATAATTAATTATTTACTTAGAAAAAATTATTAAAAAATATGCATCACATCGGGAATGAGTCCTCTACTTATATCTAAAAATATTATTATTTTATTGTGGTTAGGGTGGTTACAAACACCTACTTTATTTTTTTCCCTAAAATTTAAGTACCATTAGAATTTCAAATTTTCACCAAATAGATTTTTTTTAAAAACAAAACCTAGTAGTTTAGAAACTACATTCAATTTGCTATAGATTTATATTCTTACATATTTTTTAAATAATTTAGATAACTTATTCAATTTTTTATGTCAAGTTGCCTAACTCTGATTTTTCTGATTTTTTTGCCACTTAAGGGCCTGTTTCTTCCATGATGATCCTACACATACCCATAACATAAGAAACTCTAAACCTCAACCGTCGTGACACCACTAGTCTTCTTGCAAGCTGGGGCCAAGAGTGTGATTAAGGTGCCTTTTCTGCCCAACCATGAAGTACAAGACTTCCCCAGGTTTCTTCCTAACTTGAAGAAATCCCTGGCCCTGTATAAGGAGCCTAGCAACCTGAAACAACAAAGCGGGAGGGAACTCTCGATGCAAGCCTGATGCCTATATGCATTCCTAACATGAGAATCACATATTTCTTTCAAACAGGAGGTGGCAGAGACCTATATACATTTATTTCAAGGCTTTTACTTCCATCTATTTCAATGGTGCATGTGCTTGGCCATGTAAGAAAATAATTAAATGATATTTTTAGAAAAGTTAAAAAAATTGTCTCTGTGGGTCCACCTTCGGCATCATGTCCCGAAAGTTTCCCAAAGGACAATAAATAATACACTTTCCATCTAAAGTTTTCATTATTTTTAGACATCTCTACTTCAAAGGAATTCTAATAATTACAAAGTACACACATGGTTCACAATTAACTTTACATTAGCACACTAATTTAAATGAAAAATTGATCACACAGTTGGTTTTTGCAAGTCACTTTCAATGATTTTAAAACAATCTAAGTTTGGTCTTTTGGAAAGAGTATATCTATAACTTGTAAGTTCCCATTTCTAATTAAATAGTTTGATCAAAGTAAATAAATTATATAAGTTCAGAAAAAGAAAACCTACTTTAATCAGCCTTATAAGTACAGTGTAAGAACCTAGCTTACAGATTACTTTCCTATTCATAGGAGTATGTCTACATCTTTATGAAAATGAATAATAAATTAAATTTAGAGAATAAAGAATAATTTCACTCACTTTTATTCACAATTGCATATATCAAGAAATTTCATCTAGTCTAAAATGCCATAAAATGTATGTATATATATATTTACGTGTTTTATATTCCTAAAATTCACTAGTTAAAGAAAATGCAGTTTTCTCCATTTTGTAGCATGTAAAATACACCTAACATACTAAGTCCATCATCATGATAATAGTTTCAATGCAATCAACCAGTTTTGTGTTTACCCATTTCTATTTTGCTAAACTTGTTTATTTTCAAATATAAGAAAGATATATATGTATATTTATATATGGACATATATATATTTAATCATTTGGTTACATTTACCTATATATAATTATATACATTCTCAGAAGATTTTAGAGTAAAAATAAAGAAAGAAAAAAAAAGTCTATACCACAGTGAATTCAATTAGACTCGGTTATATTTTATTTTTCAGACATATAAATAATCCAGATCTATGTTTCTCAGATATATATATATATATATTTATTTATATATAAATAATTATATATACAAATGTTATATATATATACATATTTATATAGTTCAGGAATCTTTTATACAAAATAATTTTCTCAGGAAAGAAATGGTTTTCACAACTCAATATTCATGTTTGTTTGTATGTGTATATATATAGCATATATACATATATATATACAACATATGTATATATAGTAACTCTGTGCTTTGTTATTTTCCATACGAAATCTATAGGCAATGAACCAGTTTAATATCAAATTACAGTTTAAAGAAAAAGGCATAAAATTGAGCAGGCTTACGCCCCCCCATATGGAGAGGCGCTGCCTGTGGAGGGTAGTGCCTCCTCCATAGGCTGCAACCTATGGAGGGGCTTTGTCCCCCACAGCGCAACCCCTCCCTTATGGGGAGGGCTCAGCTAGGGTGAAACCCAGGCCCCTTACCATAGAAAGTAAATAAAAAATAAAGGCGCAAACTTAAAATTTAATGTGATTCCCTTATGCAAATTTGAATCAGTATAGCATATGAGGATGTGAGTTTAGACGTCCATACAAATTTATTTTTGTATATGTATGTATATATATATATAATCAAACATTCTGGCACAAAATTTATTCAGAAATTTATCTAGAAAGAAGTATTGTTCTGAGATTAAAATACAAAGAGATACTGCAAATGAAATGGTCTATAAATTTATAAAGAATGTTGAAAAGAAGTACAAATTTCACCGAAGTATTTTTCTCAACAAACACAGCAAACATAGAGGTTTTGCACAAACAATTCTTTACACACACAACAAATTTATTTCCTCTTATTTGGAACTTTAAGGCAATAAAAGAAAATTAAGAAGAACCTAGAAAATTTGTTGACAGATGAAGATGCCTCTTTGCCACTTCTAATTCTTGTTTTCTCTTAAATTTCCTTCCAACAAGACCTTCCTCTTCTCCTTTCTTTTCCTTTTTTCTTCTATTTTCTAATCTATTGGAAACTAAAAACAAAACATGAAACTATCTGGAAGCCATGAAAATGGATTTACAGAGCAATTCCCGATAACATCAAGAAAGGTTAGTTTTTCCATTACCCCCTTTTTCCTTTTTAAAGTTTTCTTTTTTTTTTATTCCAAACCTAATCTTGAAAATAAATAGATTTTAAAATAAGAATAAGATATAACTTATCTTTTCCTTTTCCCGTGCTCAGATGGAAAAGATTTAAAATAAAATAATATTTAATTTAATTGCTTATAAATCCCCTTTTTGGAAAATATTTACCCAATAATTAAATAAATATCTTCTAACTATTAGTTAACTTATTAACTCAAAAATTAACACAAGTTAAATGAAGAATAGAATACTTGCTCAAATTTTTATCATGCATAGACATTTAAATAAAAATCTATAATTAATTATAATTAAAACTAATTCTTTTACTTTATTATGCTTATATTTCACTATTTATTTAATTCGAATAATCATTATTTATTTTACAAACAATAAAAAAAAATCAAGCCAAAATTATCATTCCTAAATGCAATCTACATGAATCTAAGTACTTATGTGTGATCGAGAGAACATCCTTCGTTATCTTGTCAAGAAGCTAACCTCCTCTCCTTAATCACACCCTTGGTCTTCGACCTCCTGCATCTCAAGTGCACTCAAGCACACAACAATAAACTGAATTAGTATCCCATAAAGATATAAATCAAAACAATAGAATACATTAATTCAAATATTTATATTCTATTTTGCTTCATCTTCAAAGTAAAACACATTCAATACTATTCAAATTTTCATAATTTAAGTAAACACTTTCTTATATCACCACACCAAAACACCATAATATTCATTATTGCTCTATCACACACATCAGATCATATAAAAAATCTATACAAAACCAAAAGCAACCTACATCAAGGTCTGAAACGTGACATCAACAATCTATTTAGGCATGACAAAGCTACTTTCCCTTGAATCTACTATGCAATTTGTCAAGATAGCCTTGGTTTGACCTACTGGTATATCATTTGAAACACCTAAATCAGCTAAGGCAGATTGTAACAAGTCTTTTTGAACAAGGATAGATGAGGAATCCCACATTGACATATTCACATTCATCTTTTTCATGGATTCAATAATGTTGAAGGGTGTGGCGGCGTTTACTTTTGGATGGGTCCTTGCAACAGAAGGGTCTGTCTGCAAGTGGGAACTAGTTGGGGTTGGTTCCCAAGCTATCCACCATCGATGCCTTGTGAATTTCTTTGAAAAATGTGTGTTACATGAGGATTGGAAGATCCAGCAACTTCCTTGTCTTTATTTGTTGCTTGTCCAATCTCGAAAGCTCTCTTTTTGGCTTGAGTGTTGGCTGCTATTGGAGAGCTATCACTGTTTACTCCACAAAACTCCTCTCCTTTCCAATTCAGGAGAGTTGTGTCACTTGCAGGGAGCTCCTATTGTTGGGATGATTCACCATTAGAGACGTCTTGAACACTCAAAACATTATGAACAATCAATTCTTGATTGATGACACCATTTAAACATGTACTTTGATTATGGGTCTGGTTGCAAGGATAGTACCACTCATATTCTGCTGCAAGGTTGTTTTGAACAGGTACCATATCTCTGGCTGCACTGATTGGAATTGGATTGTATGGCTAAAAAGGCTTCAAATTCAAATTTTGTCATGCACCTTGAAAGTTTTCTTGATATGGCTACTTGTTAGCTTGAAATTGTTGTCCTTGACCTTGACTTTGAGGCTGCCAAGGCTTGAAATCTTGAAATCATTGTTTTTTAATGCTTACCAGCTCATTTCCAAAAGTCTGAAGTAGATTTCCAATCTTCTGTTGGCTACTTTTAATTTCCTGCAACTCTTGAGATGATCCTTGGGCAGTAATTTTTGGGTTAACAGCAGCTGGTAAAGGGGCTATTTGAGGTGTTGGAAAAGTTGTATGAGGCTGAATATCAGGGAAGAAAGGCATAGGAGGCCTAGGGGCAATCCTTCCAGCTTGTATTAGGCTATTTTCTAATCTTACAACTATGTCATAAGCTATTTGAAAGGTATTTTCACCCATAGATTGTATTAAAACAACAATTTCACTATTTAAGGCTCTCAAAAAATAAAGGAATGCATACTCAGCTGGAGGCCTTGTAGGATCTAGAATCCTGTCCCACATTCTTTGAAAATGGAAATTGAAGTTTTTCATTCATTCATGAACATCCCATTTAATGTGAGTCATCTGCTCCACCAATGACAATTTGTCATACTTGTCTTCAAACTTCTTGCATAGTACCTCTCCTAATTCATCCCACATTCTAATGGAATTAACTATTAAATTCCTAAACCATTGGAGTGCTTTACCTCTGAATGAGGCTGCTAGCAGCCTCAAGGCAACATTTTCTTGAGTTATGTCATGTACCAAACACAAATTTGAAATATCTTTAATGTGTTCAACTGTTGTGGTATGATCTTCACCTGAAAAGTATGGCACACTTTTAAGAGCAGTCATTGGAATTTCGTCATGTTGAGCCAATTGAAGTGGGTTGCCACCATTAAATGTGACAAAAACTTGGTTTCTTGGAACAACCATATTTGGCACCAAGTTTTGTTGTCTTATAGGTCTTGAAACTCTCAATGCAGGTGGAGTTGAAACTATTTTCCTTGATGAAACAACAACCTTCTTTGTTGGCTTCCCTCTCCTATGGGGTGGTGAAAGTTGTAGATAATCCAACAAGACATAGTTCCCCTTGTCTAAATTATTTTCATATGCTGCTACAACACTAGTCTGTTATCATTTTCTACATTCAGAGCCACTAGATATGCTTGTGTGATCTCCTAAAGGCTAAAAGATTATTGTCTGCATATCAAAACTAGCAAAATAATGTATTTTTCTAATCTGAAATTACTAGAAGGTCCCACCGGGCATGCCAAAACTGTTAGAGATCCAAATTTGCACCCTAATACTAAGCAGTGAATGAACTTAGCAGATTTGGATGTAACATGGAATTGCTTTCAGGTTGTGGGTATCCTATTTGAAAGTAGACCTCCAGTGATAAGGGGTTGGCTTCCCCTTTTGATGCCATCTCTTGTTTTCCTTCAATAAAGCCAAAATACATTTGTCTTTGTTGTTGTCTTGCATGACATGATAATACATCTTGCTCCTATGGACTACCCTGATTTCTTGGAAGTTACTAGGTATCTCCTTGACTACGTGCATTTCAAATGGTGTTCTTCTCTGTAACATTGACATCATATAACAATGTCATCCTCCAGAGATTATGGCTCACTACTTCTTTGATTCTATGTTCCATTTTGTGGACTCCTTGTTTGATGGCATTGCTTCTCCATATCATTGTTATGCATACTTGTTCTCAAGGCATTGATTTTTATCATTCTGAACTTGGGTTCCTGCATTTCTTGCATGTAATCTTGATCCATGTTGGATCATTTATGATGACCAAAACCATTGCATGAAAGATTATGAGCATATCCACTAATGTTGTCCTTGCATTGACATGTAGAATGCATTTTTTTGTCCCAACCTTCATGGCTTCTATAAAAATGCTTGTTTCCCTACATTTTTACTACCTGATTCCCTCAACAGTTGTTTACCTTTTCAATCATGTGCCACAATTAACACTATCTCCTCACTTTGATCCTAATGTGCAGACACATATCAACTATGTCGGTGACCTAAAAGCTCATCATCCTATGTGATGTGTGGTTTTCCAATAGGGTTAAGGTGAGAGGGACATGACAATACTCTAGATTTCTCCCTCATTATTTAAGAGATGCATAATTGAACTTGATGCATCTTTTGAATCTAATAATGAAAGTTGATCAGTTGGTGTGATTCCATATTTATTTAATGCATTAATAACATGTATATCTTTGATCAAGTTTCTCAATTTCCCATTTCTCTCAAAGCATGTTGAGCTCTACCCTTGTGGGAGCCACATTTACCGCACGTGTTGTATTTGACTGAATCAAAACAGTAACTAGAATTGTCCTAAATTTGCACATTAAGCAAACAAGTTAGAAAAATAGATGCATATTTTGGATGTGTTTGATGACTTCATTATTTTCCAAGACATCCAAGGTTTGCATACTTATTTAATGCACTTAGGAATCAATTTATACATGCATATATAGGTTTTCATGTAAGGTTTGAGATCTTTCATTGCTTAGAGCATTGCTCTAATGTCATTTTTTTTCCAAATGTAGGAGCTGGGAGTTCTATGGAGCTGGGAAGGACACAAGCAACTTGGGGGCAGCAGAAAAACCAAAGGACACCTTCAAAACTAGTCATTCTCAGGCAATGACTGGTCTCCACCCTTATATGCACATTCTATTTGTTTACTTATTCATGTATAACTTGTTTCTTTATTTTCATTGAATAAGTAAAGTTAGTCCCTTGGCTTGTGAGGGACATGTACACTTCATGATTATCAATAAAGATTACATTTGTACACATATGATTCTATTTTCTCATTTTCTATACCCTCCAAAGTAGCACATGTTTCTCCAAAATAGTCAAATACTTCAACCCCACACTCTCCTCATGTCTACAATTCAATCATTTTGTCTCCCAGCTTTGACTCATGCAATATGTGTGTTTTGAAAACACAAGACTCCAAAAAAGGCATTAAAGATAATAAATTGATTAGGTGATTCATAATACATCACTTAACCAAGTTATTTTACATTTCAAAGAAAAATAAAAGAGGGCCCACCATCAATATGAATTACATTACACTTGCAAGTGAAAAATACCAAAGTGATTAGCAAATCACTTAAATGATATTTTATGTTTTGAAACAAATGCAAAAAATAATAATGAAATGTCATAATGCTTTCAAAAGCATTAACAAGATCACAATTCCTCCAAGGCACTTGATCATTTGACCTTTTTCTCATTCTGCACTCCAAGGCCACCTGTGGTCAACATTCTGATTTTCAAAGGTAGCAAAAAAAAAGGCTCAAATTTGATCTATATAGCCAACGTCCACACTTCTTGGAAGGGCATATTCTAATTTTTCAAGGCACTAAGGCACTCATGATCAAAAGGTCAAAGGTCTCAAAGGCATGACCTATGACTTGGCACACTCCATACGTTTCTTTGAAACACTTAGCAACATTTTACAAGGCATAACAAATGCTTAAGTCAAAACACATGCTTCAACCCCCAGTTTGCATTAATATGAGCTTCATTTTTTAAAACATGGGATAAAACATCCCATCGGCATCTAGAAGGGTCAAACCCTAATCATCAAAAGACAAAAAAAGTGAAAAACACCATCATTTTCTCCATCGAGCACTTGGCAGAGACATGTTGCTGCCAGGGTTTCACTTGCACACACTGGAAATGAAAATTTTGACTAGTTTTTTGTGGTGTTTTTTGATGGAAAGTGCATGGAAACACAAGGTAATTGCATTTATTTGACACAAAATGCATTTTTCCACTTTTTTGGACCTCTTCCATTCATTTTAGGCCGCGCCCTATAGCATTCTTTGTTGAACTTTGTTTCATTTTTTTCTCTTTGTTGGTGTTCTCCACTTCCCACAACCGTCATGATTGAGTTATGAAGCTTGAATAAAGGGCCCTTTCAGTAACAAAATGCTTGCAAGTTTGAAGGAAAAACATAAAAGCTCTAGTAAGCTTTAAGTCGACTCCATTTCTTCTGGCATTCAGCAAACAAAAGTTATTTTTTCAGTCTCCAGCTTAAAGATAAAGCATAAAATGCTTATTTTCTTCCTACATTTTCTTTGAAAGAACAAAACCCAATCTTGTGTTGTGTTGTTTTGAAGAAAGCACACCCATTAAGGTTGCAGCTGTAGATAGAAGAATGGCTTCTTTTTTGTCATTTTGAACTTGCATTTGTAGCATCACTCTTTGATTTACTTTAAAAAAAACACTTCAAATGCCTTTTGTGTTTGAACCCCAAGTGGGTTTCTCCAAATTGCAACAAAATAGTATTTCTTTTTCAGCATATACTGGATTTTGCACCTTCATTTTTTTGTATTATGCATTTTAAATCAAAAACCCCAAGTGGGTTTCATGGTTTTGAAGAAAACTCTTTTTTTTTTGCAAAAACACAAGTGGATTTTTGTTCATTTGTAGAAATTTATGATTCCTTTAACAAACCCCAAGTGGGTTACCTTCAATTTGCAGAAAAAATTCTTTTATGTAAAGACCCCAAGTGGGTTTTGGCTTTTTGAAGGAAAAACCCCAGATCCTAGGTCACAGTTGTAGCTACAATTTTGAATGAGTCACAGCCATACATTTTGTACTTCAAATTCATGGCCATTCCACTTTGTTCTTTTCATTTTTGATAAACCCCAGATGGTTTTTCTATATTTGAGAAGAAAACCATTCCAAATTTCTTGTTTTTTAATGCCATGCAAAATTGTAGCCAGTATTGGACAATCACCTAGATTATAATATGAATGAGACCTCCTGAGAGAGCTATGAGTTAAAACAAGAGCTACCTTTGTCACTATTCCACAAGAAAATGTGTTTTTGTGAACAAAATATAACCTACAAAAATGACTCAATGTCATTGAATAGCATGGGTATAATCCACAGGCTCTATGCATCCTTTCTAGTTTTTTTCATTTTATCATGTTCACCTTTTTTTGGCTATGAACTGCCCTCTTCATTTTCAATCACAACTTTGTGGAGTATTCCTTGTAGTAGCTATGATGTTTGGGGTTGTTCCATTGAGTACACCATACTATCCTTTTAATGATAACTCTTCATGTTGCTAAATACGCATGGTAACCCCTTAGTATGCCTCAAATTCTTTGAAAAAACACTACCACATGAAAATTTGGCACCATAATCAGCATAATGGCCTACCTTTTGAAGCTTATCTGCTCATAAAAGTTTTCAAAGAATGACATTTTCTCATACTTTTCAAGGTTCACTATAGACTAGTTGTCATGACGTTTCATCCTTGCACTGTGATTTGCATCTATCACTGCCCTCTCATGACTGTCATGCCATCTTTAATATCATTGAAACTAAATCATCAAACATGTAGTTCAATAGTTGTTGCATAATATCTTGTAAGGTACTGTGAAAATATTTTTACAACCATCTTGTAGCTTTCTAGAAATCAATCCATGTGTAGTAACCAAGTCAATCAACCTAACACATCCTAAATATTGCAAACCAACACCTAGCAGAGTTCTTGGAATCTTATTGCAACAACTCCTTGGAATCTATCTAAACCTTCAATCTCCTTTAGTTGTGCACACAAATTATTTGAGAAAGAATATTTATAGATACTCCCTATCTTTTGAACTTGAATCTTGGAGAATACAATGGCATCAATAGTGATACTTCATTAAGCAAGATAACCACATATTGTATGAATCAAAAATCCATGGCTTTGTTGCACTATCAAATTCACTGTGTGTCCCTACTTCTTTACCTCTCTCCTCTCTCTCTATATCACCTTTCTCTCTATAACCTCTCTTTCTCCATATTGACTAACCCTAATGTCTATCAAGTTTCATTTCAAACAATAAACATTGTCCTTCTAATTCCTTCCATTGAATCCTAAGGTTTTGAGTGCATTCCTCAAGTGCATGATACTAACCCCCATCTGTAATTATCTTTGATTTTGACTATATGTAAAGTATGTCCACTAACCCATGATCATGCTACTGTATTTTTCCTCTACCTTTGATAATGGCTTCCTTTTAACAATCTGCACTGTCCCTTTGAACCCTTGTTTGAAGTCATGAATTTGGCAATCCTTGTTAATGTGTTTTATGATCAGCTCCTTGTATATAGTTTGTTGTGCATAGACTGTTCATGATGCTTATAACTCCACATTTCTCTTTCCATTGGTGTTAAATTTCTATCATTTTCATTTTCTTAAAACAACAGATTGTGCAGCTAGCTATGGAAAACATGTCATACCCATTAAAAGTTACACTTTGTAAGTTATGAAACTTGATTGATTCCCCATTTCCATCAATAAAGTTATTTTCAACTGCACATCACTTGTGGAGGCAATCCTTGGGTCTGAGCAACTCAAGAAAATGTAGATGAAAGTTGATCATTATGTGACACCGAACAAGGCAATTGAAAATTTTTACTACCCTTCCTTTCTTCTTCATCTATAATGTAATCTCTTGTGACCATCTCTTGTTTGCCTTCAGTAAAGCCAAAAGACATTTTTCTTTGTTGTTGTCCTGCATGACATGATAATACATCTTGCTCCTATGGACTACCTCAAGATTTCTTGGAAGTTACTAAGTATCTCCTTGAATACATGCATTTCAAATGATGTTCTTCGAGCTATAACATTGACATCATATAACACTATCATCCTCTAGAGATTATGGCTCACTACTTCTTTGATTCTATGTTCCATTTTGTTGATTCCTTGTTTGATGGCATTGCTTCTCCATATCACTGTTATGCATACTTGTTCTCAAGGCATTAATTTTTATCATTCTGAACTTGGGTTCCTGCATTTCTTACATACAATCTTGATCCATGTTGGATCATTTACGATGACCAAAACCCTTGCATGAAAGATTATGAGCATATCCACTAATGTTGTCCTTGCATTGACATGTAGCATGCATTTTTCTGTCGCAACCTTCATGGCTTCCATAACAATGCTTGCTTCCCTACATGTTTACTACCTAATTCCCTCAACAGTTGTTTACCTTTTCAATCATGTGCCACAATTAACACTATCTCCTCACTTTGATCCTAATGGGCGGACACATGTCACCTATGTCGGTGACCTAAAATCTCACTGTCCTATGTGATGTGTGGTTATCCAATAGGGTTAAGGTGAGAGGGACCTAACAATACTCTCGATTGCTCCCTCATTATTTAAGAGATTCATAATTGAACTTGATGCATCTTTTGAATCTGATAATGAAAGTTGATCAACTGGTGTGATTCCATATTGATTTAATGCATTAATAACAGGTATATCTTTGATCAAGTTGCTCAATTTCCCATTTCTCTCAAAGCATGTTCAGCTCTACCCTTGTGGGAGCCACATTTACCCCACACGTTGCATTTGACTGAATCAAAACAGTAACCAAACTTGTCCTAAATCTGCACATGAAGCAAACAAGTTAGAAAAATAGATGCATGTTTTAGATGTGTTTGATGACTTCATTGCTTTCCAAGACATCCAAGGTTTGCATACTTATTTAATGCACTTAGGAATCAATTTATACATGCATAGATAGGTGTTCATGTAAGGTTTGAGATCTTTCATTACTTAGAGCATTGCTCTAATGTCATTTTTTTTCTAGATGCAGGAGCTAGGTGCACTATGGAGTTGGGAAGGACACAAGTAGCTTGGGGGCAACAATAGAATGAAAGGACACCTTCAAAACTAGTCATTCTCAGGCAATGACTAGTCTCCACCCTTATGTGCACATTATATTTGTTTACTTATTCATGTATAACTTTTTTCTTTATTTTCATTGAATAATTAAAGTTAGTCCCTTGGCTTGTGAGGGACATGTACACTTCATGATTATCAATAAATATTACATTTGTACACATATGATTCTCTTTTCTCATTTGCTATAATATCAACATTGGAATGAAAATGTAATATGTTTCTTTTGACAATCTTTTTTCATGCATATTGAACTTAGCAGACTATGGCTTATCTCTTAAATGTTTAAACAAACAACACAAAAAGAATAAACACTAAACCTTATTTCAGCTGAAAGCTAAAAATCAGGTAACATTAATGAGACATAATGGTTTAATAATAAATCAATATAATAAAAGAAAAAAACACTCCTAAGTTTATCTTAAGTGCATAAAGTGAAATAATCCTAATAATTATTAGGTAATTACCAATTACTCTACCAACTCCCCTTAAGTGTAACTTAGGGAGTAGCTAAAAACCTCTAAAAGTGATTTCATAAAAAGAAAATAATGCATGAATGGGTCTCAAAAACAAGGTTGGATGAGGTACCCATGTATAATCAAATAAATCTCTCATAACTGGAGAAAAGGAGAAAAACCTTATTGAAAAATCCTCTCCAAAAGAGAGAAAGGTGAATGAAAGATTAAGAACCATCCAAACCAATGTGCCAAAAAAAGGAACATGAAGAACATCATTGAAGCATAAAGAAGGTTCAAACAACTATTGAAAGATGACTGGTAGAGTTCTAAAATGAAGAACCTTCGCTGAAATAGATGATGATTAAGATCAAGAAGACAATAATATGTATGAGTTCCCCCATCGACACTAATCAAACAATGATTAAATAGAAAAAAAAAATTTGATAATCAAAGATACAAATGTCACATGAATCTACACAATTGACCCTAATGACACTACTCAACCATGTAAGATGCAATTCAAAAATATAGGTACCAATACTAAAGAACATCAATCAAGTGAAAATGGAATATATCCTCGAGAAATAGGAATGCGAGAGTTTATATATGGTAAGTGCTCAATCTCATTGAAATGCATGGATAACTAGTAGTTGCATCTACCTAGTACATAGGAACACAAACCTAGATACATTTATCACTCCAAAATGAAACTAAGGCAACATTAGCACCAACAATAGAAACCTCCCGTAATGTTGACAAGGGAGAGCCATGGTAGGTCCACTAAAACTATGTGCCACCAAGAAGTGCATGATGGATAAGACATCTGAACATGCACAAAAAAGTACCTACAACTGAAAAAGGTTGTGCAAAACAAGGCACGCGTGCATGAGGAAAGAATCACTAAGGTTTGCTTTTATTGTGGAAGGGAAAATAACTTGAAAAAGGTGTGATGGAAATACAAAGGAACTAAAAAACCCCCCATGGAACTTTATGACATAGTGCACTTGTAGAAAAAGCCACAACAAGATGTGTGAAATCCCCAAAAAAGATACACCGGAGTGGTGTTTTATCTTAGTGCATCTACAATTAGAAAATTGTATATAAAATATGTCTACAATGCCCAAATAGGAAAAAATGTTAGAAATACATGTAAAATAGACCAAAATGAGTCATACCACATAAAAGAAATTTTTTAGGAGCTAAAACATCCAAGTAATTCACTAGATTGTGAAAAAACAAAAAATTGAGTAAAATATACCTAGGGAAAATCTAGGAAAAGTGGATGGATAGTTGTGAAGAACCTTAAAAGACCTTTCCAATTCCATAAGAACATGAAAAATAAAGGAATTAGTCAAAATTTGTGAGCTCTGGAGTGAAAACAACACATCTAACATTGAAATAGGCGATAAAATGTACTAGGAAAAAGTCTAAGAAAAATACCTACTCCACTAGAATTTTCTCAAAGCTAGCTTTCCAAAAATATTTTGTTCACAAAATATCAATACCCAAGTGAAAAGTTATAGCCCTCAAAAAAAATTTACCCTATTAGGGCATTAAGGGTAAAACTAGGCCCCTTGGTGGTTGGGCATTGGTCACTCATATGGTTGTGGGGCTCACTAGGGCTTTAAAATAAGACTAGCCCCCCATTGTCGATGGAGTGGCAGATGGGTGGTGGAGTGAGGTGTCATCACCAATGACTTTGTAGCTACTATCACTGCATTCTGCAAGTCGCAATGGTCTAAGCACTGAGTGGAGTAATTAATATAGTACTAGGTGCTATATTCTTAGCACTATTTTAAGCATTTGATGTTTATTTTTTAAAATTAAAATGGTTGTATGGTACAACCTATACATGGGCCATATGACTAATGTATAGTAAAAAATTCCTCAAAATCTCCCAACAATAAATATGTGCAATTTATAGCCAAACTTCATTTTTTCAATCTCCTAAATGAATGGTGAGGTCTTTTTTTCTCTAGCATGCACCAAAAAAATGTCCAAGTCCAAAACCTACAAAAAAATATGAAGATTCCAAATTTCATGCTCTTGTAACCCTAGTTCAAGAAAACCCTCAAAATTAGAGAACAGGTTTTTTGAATCCACACTATAATACCATGTTGAAATTGTGAAAACACATACAAAAGTAAGATAAAATAGAAAAAAGGAATGCATTCCATGAATGAGAGTTGCGAGAAAATATTTGGTATTCCTCAAAAAGAAAAACTTACAAAATCAAATAATACAATAAAGGGGAATACTTATAAGAGTAAACCCTAGACAAGAATGGAATTAGATCATGACAAGTTTCACCATCCTATGTAATAAGACATAATGATCTAATAATAGCTCGATCTAATAAAAGAAAAAATCACTCCTAAATTTAGCTTAAGTGCATAAAGTAAAATAAGCCTAATAATTAATTAAATATTAATTATTAATTTATTATTAGCTACTTACTTATTACTCTAATAGTCATGATTAACCTCTTAGGGGAGAGGGGCCAGTAGTTGAATGATATCCAATTATTATTATAACACTTGTGCTTATAAAATCTAGTGTTGCAACATATTTATACTAGGGGAGAGGGGTCAGTAGTTGAACATGGTCTAATTGTTGTTATAGCACTTGTGCTTATAATATCTAGTCTTGCAACATATTGATACCATATATTGTCAATAATTAGTCTACAAGTAAATAAAAAAATAACCAAATGTTGGTCAAGATGGGCCGATACTTGAACACATGAGCACCTATGAATGTTATATAGAAAAACATGAATACATTCATTAACAAGTGAAATATATATTTCCTTGTTTCAAATAAAATATCATAACGGTCCATTAGGTGCTCATTAACAAGCAAAATAAGTGTGTCATTTATAAAATAAGGTGATCATTTAAACAAGTATTTTCATAGTGAAAAAATGTGATTCTAATGTGTACAACTATTGGGGTAGCAATATATATGCATTGGAGTATTTCATGTATTAATATTTTTTTCTATCACAAATATAAAAGGTGAGCACAATAAATACCTTATATTTTTCCATGAAGTGTGAAGGATTGTCAAAAGCTTTAGTTTTAAACTATTGGTCCATTTTTGTTGGATATAAGTTGTATTTTAAATATTAATGTTATGTTTCTATAACAACAAATATTTTTTTATGTTCAACTATTGGTCCACTTGTGTTGGATATAGAAGTTAGACATAACAAAGATTTATGGTTACCAATAGGTATTTTGTCCATTTAGGTTGCATATAAGTTATATTTTAAATAAAAATATGATTTTCTACAAACAAAAAATGATTTTTTTTTGTTCAACTACGAGGAATACCATGATTAAATTTTGGCTAAACCTTTTAAAAGTTAATTATTGGACACTTCTCACTAGATGTGTTGGTGTGGCAAGTTGTGTGATGAGTCACACCTCCAAACCTTAGTTGTAGATAGATAAGAGGTCAGATCACATTTCTAAAAAATGAAAGTTCTATGATATTCCATGCAATGGATACATGCTCACAATTGTTGACTCCTCTCCCCTATAGGTATATTGTCAATAATTAGTCCATAAGTAAATAAAAAAATAACCAAATGTTGATCAAGATGGGCCTATACTTGAACACATGAGCACCTATGAATGTTATATTAAAAACATAAATACATTCATTAACAAGTGAAATATATACTTATTTGTTTCAAATAAAATATCATAACTATCCACTAGGTACTCATTAACATGCAAAATAAGTGTGTCATTTACAAAATAAGGTGTTCATTTAAGCAAGTATTATTTTTATAGCAAAAAAATATGATTCTTATGTGTACAACTATTGGGGTAGCAATATATATGCATTGGAGTATTTCATATTAATAATTTGTCCTATCACAAATATAAAAAGTGAGCACAATAAATACCTTGTATTTTTCCATGAAATGCGAAGGATTGTCAAAAGCGTTAGCGTTCAACTATTCGTCCATTTTTGTTGGATATAAATTGTTTTAAAAATATTAATGTGACTTTTCTATAACAACAAATATTTTTTTGTGTTCAACTATTGGTCCACTTGTGTTGGATATAGAAGTTAGAGATAACAAAGATGTATGGTTGCCAATAGGTATTTTTTCCATTTAGGTTGCATATAATTTATATTTTAAATAAAAATATGATATTCTACTAACAACAAATGATTTTTTTTGTTCAACTACCACGGATATCATGATTAAGTTATGGTCGAACCTTTAAAAAATAATTTTTGGACACTTCTCACTAGATGTGTTAGTGTGTCAAGTTGCATGATGAGTCACACCTCTAAACCTTAGTTGTAGATAGATAAGAGGCCAGTTTATATTTCTAAAAAATGAAAGTTTTAGGATATTCCATATAACAACTACATTCTCGCAAAGTTAACTTGTTCAACTACTGACTCCTCTCACCAATCTTACATATGAAACTATAGAAATATTTTAGTTATATAATAAATCTTTTTTCAATTTTAACAAAAGTGAGATTTTAAGTTTATACAATTTGTTTTTAGCTTACTAGATGGTTGAAACATAGATGCCCAAATTAGAATGGAATATACTATAATGACAGTAATTTCATTGCACATCAAAGGCTAATTATTTTAGACCCTTGGGTGACCAGCAATTGTATGGTAAAGGAAAAAGCATCGTTATTGACTTGAACAAGTAGATATACAACCATAAAATATTGAGAGACTTATCAACATCAAATGTTGTATATTTTTAAGAAGTTAAGCAGAATAACTTTTTAAAATTAATTTGTGAATATTATTTGAGGGGGTCCCATCATAAGATCACATATCCTCACTAGGCTGAAACAATGGATATACCCACCATGTATCTTACCATTATTCCATTTAAACATATACCCACCATGTATCTTACCATTATTCCATTTAAACTTGAGCTCTAGATGTCTTCCAAGATCATCACAGCTGATGATTATAAATAAGACTTAACATTTAAAATCAAATTCACGGAAAAAACATTGAGGATGCAATAGAAGGACACATGTTGAATGCAAGTTGAAATGGTTAAAGGAGACTACCTACAAAATCAACTTCCCCAATTCACGTCAAGTTGTAGATTTCTAGGTAATTGATCTCATTCGTTGAGACTAACTTACATAAAATATTTTTCAAATCTACTTTGCAAACAAATTCCTGGTCCACGATTCCATATTGGTCATGTAGCTGAAGCGAGTAGGTTTGCCAACATAATTTCAATTTATTTGCTTGGCTTGCAACTCCAGACCTGCCATGATCTCATGCCAAAGTGATAATTCGGTTCTAAGAATTATATTTATCTTGGACAAAATTCTCTTGAATGACTTGTCTGAATGTTTGTTGAATAGATTGCTAGGTGGAATCATGCATAAGGCGATTATCATGATTTCCTTATTGTTTTTCTTCCCACAAATTTTATTTTATTATTTGTTGATTGAATAGTAAAGGATACTTTTATTGATTACAGACATTAATCAACATCATTTGAGAATTAGAATAGGGATAGATGTTTAAATAGTGGAGGACAGTTTTATTGATTTCATATATATAAATATAAATAAGTAGATATAGAAGTGTCAGCTAAGCTTAGATCCACTGGATAATTCCTCTGTTTTGGTGGTGTCTAGTTTTGAAGCAATGATACAACCAACCTGCGTAGAGAAAATTGTAGTGGTGGGGAAAGCTGCACCCGTTGATTCAGATTACATGAATTACTACAACCGTCCAGAGCAGTTTGGTTGATCTGAAGCCCAGTGTCATATAACCGTTCTCCATCTGCTTTCCAGTGTGGTGGGAGCACAGCTTTTTTCGCCCACAACATATATCCGTCATACCCTGAAGTTACTAGAAATCTAATCTGAAGAGCTCCAACTGGGGGGTTGCTTATGTCCCACACTGCTCCATGATTGCGTCTCAAGTACTTCCACTCAAAACCACCCACCTGCAAAATAAGATTTTGTATTACGAACAACTGCATTTCCTTCTTGAAAACAATCACTTGTAATCCTACAATCATCTTACCTGTGCAACATCTACATTAACAATATCTGTCTGCCCTCCTTGGTATACAAATTCCAAAGCCAGATAATCGGGATAACGACTTCTCTCATCCACCTTCACAGACAGATTCCGTCCTTCATATTCGCAGAAGATCCTGTCCAGCAAAACAGCAAATGTCAAGAATGTAGAGCTGCCGAAATTTAAGTTCTTTAGGGTTGAAAGAAAACAGCTCACATTTGTTATTTAAAATCAGGCTGATGTCTTCACAGATTAAAGAGAATTGTTCCTTTTTCAGGATCGCAAAGTTGGTGAGGATTCCGATTGACATTGCAAAACAGTAAGTTCTTCCTTAAAATTGGTAAAATTTTCCATCCCTAAAACTATGAGAAACGGTGTTTAAAATTTAAAATGCGCTGAACAATAAATTCGAAGCTCTTGTAATTAAATTGTAAGATTTGTGAATGATATAAAACCTTCTATTTAAAAATTTTCTGAAATTAAATTCTAAGATTTGTGAGATAAAATCTTCCATTTAGAAATTTACTCGAATTAAATTCTGCGATTTGTCAAATAAAATCTTCCATTTAAAAATTTACTCGTAATACCTTTCATATTCGATGTCGACAATCCCTTTTCTTAAAAGGGTAGCGTCCTTGTGTGGAAGTGCCAAGGATGCAAATGTATGCATCGGAACCACAAAATCCGTCTGGTTGTTTGTTGTCAGGTCTGTGACCACTATCTTTTGCCCTGATTTGCTACAGAGGCTAGGATCCAAGCACCTTATCTGCATAACATCTCTTAAATCCATTTCATATGCTAATATTTTTGAATCTCATTATGTAATTCTTTCTTCATCGCATAAAACATCATGATCTCTCATAAAAATGAGATGGTAAGAAAAGAGAAATGAAAAGCAACAGATAAAAGGAATGAGATGACATACCTTATAGCATGCGCTACATCCAACGCCATTTCTATATAATTTGGGGCTTGCAGCTGCCACATTTTTGCCATTCAGTCTCGCAGCGAAGGAACCGTATCCACACGCACCAACTGTGGATATATGATGCAACATAATCAGATCACATAAATTACAGAATACAAGGTTTAAGTTTAAAATTTGTTTCAGCTTACCTGTAATAGGGCTATCGGTCTGATAATACGCTAGTTTAGAACGGTGTATGCAACTATTGCAACTCAAAACTGGACTTACAATAAATGCCACCAGAATTGAAGTGCAAACCAATGCCAAACAAAAGAAGCTCAACATTGCCATGGCTTCAACACTGAGAAACACTGTAATTAAGCGAGGGGGGGATCCTTTCCTTTATAGGGAAAGCTATCAAACGTGTAGAGTGGAGTGGTTTCTTGATAGTTTTTTTTAAGGCACGCAACAGTGAAGCTTTCAATAACAGTTATCCTTATTTAGAAAGATAGGCAAATTATTACCCAAGCTGGAGATTCCCGCGGTGAACGGCGTAGGTCTGTTGTGCACGGATTTGAAATTTGACGCCGGCCGACGTGGCCACCCGCAAAAGGGGGGAGATGTTAGATATTTTATATTACTCTACAATTAATTTTAAATTGCTCAGCACATGTGGCGTCTAAAAACGAAGTGTGTTAAAACAGAAAATATAATAACTAATAAGTAGTGTGTGGTGATTAGTTTTTGTCATGTGTTTAGAAGGTAGTGTTTAATATAAGGTTCTCATTATCTAAGACTAGTAGTCGCATGCACGGGCATGGAACGATAGAAGTCCACCGCAAATGGCTATTCAATGGGAAGTAAGAAACAAACTTGTTTTCATAATGGAATGTGAAATATAAATAATCAGCATTATTTAAAATTGTTTCATTGAGTTGAGAAAGGGAAAGCGTGTTAATAAGCCAATATGAAATAACGTGAGGTTAGTTTATAGTAGGAGGTGAATTATGTGATTTTGGATTTTACCTAGGATAAAATAGTTGGAGTATATCATAATGAAAAGAGATGGTGGAAAATCAATTTATATATTATTATGGATAATTAGATGGATAGATCA
>VDFB02252616.1:206071133-206095262 GCA_007258455.2 Sequoia sempervirens | reverse complement strand
TTTAGTAACATATCACCAATACATGTATTAATTAGATCATTGTAGAATTTATTAAACAATATCATTAGGGTGTTTAACTAAATCATAATTGTATTTAACTAACCCGTACATATCAATTACCACATTTAATTATATATTTATTATATTTAATTAAAAAATACATTACATTGTTTTAATTATATCACAACACAAATATCGACCAAAATATCAAAATTCTCATATATCCATATACAAATGGCATACATGATTTACAACAAAAACCACCACCATAAGAAAAGTGGCATGTCATAATGATACAACATATAATGGTCTCATTACTCTACAAGACCATGGTTACCAAATCCCTCAATTCCTAGTGGTGGTTGAGTGATGGATGGCTATTTCTATGAGGTTTTTGATCACAGGTGGCTCCTAGATTCACTTTGTGCTTGCAGGCCCCTAAGCTCTTCCATCTCCACCTTGGCATATATGGGTGTTAGTGCTACACTAGCCACTTGAAGGTCCCTCAAAGAATGATCTCTCTAAGCCATGACCTGACTAAGCTCCACCAGTCTCTCCTCGTATGTGTCTCTCAACTATGCTGCAGGCTCAAAGATATCTACATGTGGTCTCATAGTCTATTGAGGCTTATAACTAGGTTGCACCAATTGTTAAGTCTACACGATCGGGGGCATCCCTACCATGACCTGACCTATAAAGTCAAGCCATTCCTTGATGCCAATTGTAAAAATGAAAAAAAACACTATATCATACATATCATTGTATATATTAAAATTGACATCAAATGCAACATCTAGTGTTCTACTCTATCAAAAAATCAAAACAATAAAATAAACTTCTCAGTTGGATAGTTATCTTGTCAATGGGGATCCATGGGGTTAGTATCTATGACTATGCTTGGAGTCACCTATGGTGTTAGGGGCACTAAAGCAACACCTCTTCTTGACTCCCCACGCTCATGCCAAATCAACATTCTAATGATGGTAGGTTGTGCTCATTCCATGCAAGGTTGAGACCTAGGCCTCTCCTAGATGGTATCACTAGCCTCCTCCCTTTGCCCTCGTTATCCTCTTGCTGCTAGCATCAGTTGATCCCCATCATCATCATTAATAGATTCATTGTCATCTCCCTCCTTCTATCTTGACTCCTTGCACTAATGTTCCCATGGCCATAGGTTGTCAATGGGGAGGTCCATGAGAAACATGTGGGCAAGACAAGTAGTGCTCCACCAAGTTGTATATGTTGGGCTTACACCCATGTCATCGACTCTGACATAAAGAGTATATCTTTCTCCTCATCATCAAGGTCATTCAATTTAAAATTCATGGTGGTAGCCCTATTCATGTCCCCAGGTCTCACCATATTGTGTGTCAAGCATGCATAGGTTGGTTATGCAATAGGAACCCCCTATACATGACTGAATTGTCTCATCACCCAATCATAATAAATGGCATGATTATATGCTCTAGGTAGTGGAAGAAGAGCCAATCCCACTGCATCCTATCCATCTAATAGGTATAATCCATGCAATGCTACATATCCATATATGTCCTCCATAAAACATTTGTGGGATTCAATCTATCAAAAATGACTCACCAATGTAGTAGTTCAAAAAAATCATGGCCTCCTTAGGGCATAAGCATGTGCTTGAGGATTAGTCCTTATCGAACCTACTGGGAATCCCATTGGCCACATGCATGTACATGTGATGTACTCAAATTCCCACACCTAAAGGAGGGTGTAGGTTATCAATCGATGTGCCTCATAATGCACATAGCACCATGAGTCATGATACAAGTGGCCCAACATGTCCTACCTCTAAGCAAATATAGTCATCTGGCTAACCATCACTTAGATGGTATGCACAAGGCCCCCATGAAGGTGTGATCCGCATCTATCTAGTGCCAACATAAGAAATATGGTTGCAACCATGATGCAGCAAATGATAGGGATGGCAGTGACACCATGTAGCAACCAACACATGAAAATGTGCTTGGTTTTGTCCTCGGGCATGGCACACCAAAGATAAACTAGAATATAGTTCGTTGGTCGATACTTATCGATCTACACATGGTCTCGCCTCACAATGGAAGATATAGGATCCAATACGCATCCTCTAAGGTGACTATCATCCCCCCCATCAGAAGATGGAAGGTGGAGGTTTTTGTATCCCAACACTCCATGAGTGCCATCAATATCCTATCATAAAATCAAATGGTTGGCATAGTATATACCCACCATAGACCAACATCTCTAAGATGTCCAACCTCTACGATTGTCAATGTTTGGGCATGGACATGTAGCAATGTGTACATATGGTCACCTGCATGCTCCTACATCTCTAGAGGAACCTACAATCACATCAAATAGAGTATAATTAGTTTATCCTCATCATGAAATCAACACTAAATCATATTCAAAGTTTTACCTAAAAATCTAAGGATGCCAACACCTAGGATGCTAGTACCTCCCTAGAACCCTAGCTCTTATTCCATATGTTAGCGCATTTAGGGAACCCTAGTGTACCCTTTGGACGCTAGCACCCATCTTGGATGTCAATGCCATCATAATTTTTTCTCCTTGATGGCATAAGCACAATTTCATGCTCTATTCAAAGGCACTTGCTTTAGTGTCCACTCCCCTAGTCCATTTTAGGACCATTTCTAGCCTTGGCCTTACCTCCAACTCAAGAGATATGTTGGATGATACCCTAAAACTTTACTGATGATCTTATGCCCCAAAACATTGTTCAGTGACAAAATTGGAGTTGAGTTTTAAGTCAGATGACCTTTACTAGTTGTTCTTTCTTGAACACACATGCGGTGCATGTACACTAGTGGTGCATGTACACTAGCACAATGCTCTAGATTCCCACTAATTCACATAAACAAATAGGACACCTATAAGATTCATCCTCTTCCTTAAGTGACATGACCTCGATTTTGATAGTGGTGCACTAAAAAAATTCCTAAATTTAAATTTTGACATGTCGGCCTACACCTAAGGTCACTCTATTGCTCCCTATAAAAACATGTAGTTTGTCAAACAAAGACAGTATGATAACTACTATAGTGAAGCCCTACCAAAATGAATATTCAGCTCTAAAATTGTGAACAAGACATATTACTATTTTATCTCGCTACCTTGGTTGAAGCTCCACAAGTGATGCAAAATAGTTGGAGTTACTCACTGATGATCACCTTGTACCTCTTCATCATGATTGGCTATGATTTCAGTTGGTTCTCACATTTAAACTTTGATCACCTTGCTTTATTGAGGTGAAGTGACTTATTTTTATTTATTCCCCTTGAGCATAGCATTTCCCTTGGGTTGGATCTTACATTATCTTATTTGAGGCATATAGAAACCCACTCAAACACATTTGAGTAGGGTTTTAATTGCCATTTTGTGTCAATGCTCATCACAATCTTAGACACAGTTAAGATTCAAAGCACACACTATTTTTTTCTATCAATTTGGTTGTTCGTAGAGGTAGGAATACCAAAATGAAGGTTTGACTAAGGAAAACTTCTATATAGCCACAACCCCTTTTTCTCCTTTGTGTCTGTGCGAGTTTAGATCCAAGGAAAAAAAGACTGCAAGACTCAATAGAGATCATTACAAAAATTGCTAGAAAGTCACCAAGTTCGTACAATACACTCTAGACCCCAACATGGCATGCTTGTGTTTGCATAGCACTCCTGCATCGTAGATAGTATCCTCCAATGTTTGGTGATAGGTTCGCCTTTGTCACCCCTTTCAAATCTGTTTTATTTTTATGTAAATTGTTATATCTATCTGTACAATTGTTCATTTAATTAGATTAGGGTTTGTGTCTCATTGGTTAAGTAAATTACATTTTTATCAATTTGTCTTCTTTGCAACAAGGGAACAGGACCTAGGCGGTTTGGCTCTCCTCAGAGGATGTTAGCGAAGCATACACCTTCATTGGTTTGTGTTCCAATGTTTGGTAGGGAAAAGATTGATCTAGGTTAATTTGTTAATTAGTCTAGATTTTCTTTTTCTACCTAAACACTTATATAATTTGTCCTCTCAAATGAAATAATAGATAAACTAGCATCTTGAATAACATAAGATTCCAATATGATTAAATCTTGTTCATTTGATCTCTCCTTCTCTTAGCATTTTTTTTGCACTTAATTATCACAAATTCATGGGTAAAAGATGTGTCTTTGATATATGGGAACATAATTTTTATGACAATCCTCGTCATGAACGAGATTTGAGTAGTATCTCTACCCACTTATTTACAGAACTCAAGTACATTCCTAGTTGTTGAGCCCAAAATGAGGAACATGATAAAGATTTTTGAGATGGTTGGCCACAATTTGTTCGACATTCATCAAAACCATAAACTCCTCTATACTCTCTTCTATACTCATTATATAACAACTTGCAAGAGCAATGTAGGACAGCTAATATCATCCAATGCTCCACCCATTGACCCAAGAAACTCTGTTGTCCATTCCCAAGAGTTTTAATGCAATAGGATCATTTCCATTTGGTGCATCATAAGTAGTCTTGTATCATATCGTAGGTTGATTCCGAGGAAGATCTACTGTTGTTGCAGTGATCTTCCCCATATAAAACTGTAATTATTCACCTTTCAATCCAATCTGATACGTCCACTAAAGTAAGGACAAATCTTTGTCCCTACCATTGACATCTCTCAATTTCACTGGTCTAGTGATTCCTACATCGAATGTATCAAAAAATCACTCATAGTTTTGTATGCCAACTCACACTTAAATGAGCGATATCATTCTACATATGGTCCAGCAGCGTTGCCATAGTCATTTACTATTTGAGATGAGATAACAGGCCCCCCTTGGTAGGAAAAGAGTTGTTCCTACTTCATCATGTCCATAATTTTTTAATGAAGCATTCCATCTGAGTCTTGAAGGGATTGTTGTCCATTCAGAACTGAATTCCAAGAAGGAATGCAATCAAATTGGGAGACACCCATAATTCCATTTTACACATGTACTGATACTACATGGCCCCGCGGACATTCCAAAACACGTAAGTGTTAATGACATCCAAGCTTCCATCCTTGGTTTTCTGAATAATATCAGGACACATCTCTGGCAAAATTCTTTTGCAAAAAATTATTTAATTGTCAAGAGACCATAACCTCAAAATGACATTTTAAATCCTATTAAATTTTAATAATTAGTCACACTCAGTAATTCCTTGCTAGGATAACAATCAGTGCATCAAATTTAATCATATAAAATATCTAATATTGTGCTCTATTACAGAGAAAAAGACCTACATCCCAGAAAATTTGATTGCACCTCAGTGAAGGTAAGATGGTTTGTCTTGGCATTTGGTGAAGAAGCTCCTAGTTGTCTTTATCTATCATGTAAAATATTGCTCTTAGCACATTTGGAGGAATATAAATAGTTCCCTTGTAATCAATTCAGATAGTTGGAACTTCCTTACCTACACCCCCAACAAGTAGAGCAACACTTTTTATCAAACAGTTGTGTGACCTGTTGTGGTTCCACTTTTTCATACATATCTACCAGGGCACTTAAAACCATAATATCTGACAAAGACCCACTTTGATAGATGTCCACACCATGACCCAAATCTTTGATTTGGATGTTTGCAAAGATTGAAAAAAAATTATTTTCATCTGCCAAAGTTGTGTCCTCCTGGTCCTTTTGTATACGTCCACATATGTCCTAGTGTTTAAACTTCCATAGATGCACATCATATAATTTCCTTAAATTCCATGCATTTTAGGTTATGGGGTAGGACGTACTTAGGAATCCAAAATAATTCAGTTACTTGCAACAACCACTTCCAAGAATTTAGAAAATTCTAACTTGCAACTACACATTGTGCTTTGGGAATTGGAAAACTTTTGTGATTTACAACTGCACAGTGCATTCCATGAATTGGGAAAATCTTGCAATTCATGGTTTGGAGTACTTCCATAGTTTGCATTATGAGAAACTTTACTATTCAGAATTAAATTCAGGATGACAAACCTATAACATAAAATGATTCTTTAAACTGAAATCAAATTTGATAATTTAATTATTTGAAATTTGATTCTTTTTATAATTTAATTATTTGATTTTTGATTTTCATTTAGAAAAAAGTTAATTTTAAATTAATCAAAGTAATTTAATATTTAATCAATAAGTTCAAATATAAAATATTAAGTTCAAAGATAAGAATTCATTCTCACTTTCGATGTAAAGGTTCTACTCAAGTGAGAATGAATTCTTATTTTCGAGAGTCGCCATTATATCTTATAGGGAAGCCGGAATTTTATCATTAAAATCATATAGGGAATAGGGGATCTTCTTAATGTTATACCTTAACTCCTTCAAAGGATCTATTAGATTTTCAATCCAGAATCATTGTTAATGTAGGGTTCATTCATTTCTTCAAAAATACTTGGACCAATCAATCTCCCCATACATGGCTTGCTCTGAACAAGAATCCTATGAATTCTCCCTCTCACTAGTAGAAATACTATCAATATATTCCTTATCATTGGACTCACTTAAATCCCATATGTTGATATTAACAATTGGGCTGGGATTTATAATAGCCATGATCCTATTTGACCTCCTTAGACCCAAATTGTGAAACATGTCTTCTTCATTAAACACTTCTTTATATTTTTCCTCCTTGAAAATTTTGCTAATATTAGTAGGAATATTATCATCCAAAAACAACACAACACTACTATTTTTAACTATTTGTTAGGTTTTGTACTATCTACTAGTTGCACTACTCCCAAAGTTTATGATACTTTGTATTATTTGATTGGTAGTGTTTTGTACTTGACACATAGTCACCCTTATATTTATTTTGTAGTAGGAATTGTCCCATTTTTCTCTTAGGAGCCTCACAAGAGCCACAAAATTAGTAAAATGTATCTTGAGGCATATCCATCCCACTTACATTTTAACATTCACTATACATCGAGAACTTCTCAAATTGGCGACTTCACCAACTTTGACTAGGCTAGTGATGTTGATGATCAAAAGTTCACTTCTAGTTTTTTTCCTTGGTTATGGAATAGTTGTATGGTATTTTAAGGAGTAGATGATTATTTTAGTACCATTATATATTATGAGTATTAAGGTGTAAGGAAAACTATGTGACTCTTTGGCTTCAAAGATTGATGACCAAATTTAGGTTTGATCCTAATCATCCCACTACTTTGGTGCAATAATTAAAATTGCATTCACATTTCATCTAGGATGGAGTTCTCAGTTTGGAGTACTTGCATACTAAAGAGAAGGTTGTGAACATCTTCACTAAGCCTTTGACATTATCTTGATGTCTTCAATTATGATTGATGCTTCAAGTGAAGGAAGTTTTCCTTGAGAGATTTTCGAGTCCACCTTCCTTCACATTTTATTCTCTCTTTTGGAGAGGATTTTTTTTCCTATGATTTTTCTCCCTTTCTCTATTTGTGAGAGATTTTTTACATTGATACCTTATTAGGGCTTATTTTTGGAACCTGTCTTTGCATTTTTACATTTATTTGTTCCTCCCAAAATTGCACTTAAGTTGGGTATTCGTGTGAATAGGGTTTAGCACCTAACTAGTTCATTTCTAGGACCTATTCACACCTAGGATTTTTATCTTATATAGATTACTTTTAGGGAACACTTTTTTATTCCTCACACCATATGATTATGAGAATTTTCATAATCATATGTTTTCCTATCTCTCAATTTTCCTTTATAATCGAGGCTTCATTTGTACATTACAACATCTTGGATCTTGCATCCAATTGTATGCTTGTATTATTATTTGGAAATATAGATTTTCTTGTTTCTTCTCTCTTGTTCATGGAAGGTTATTTGGAGTTGTAATAAATTTTTGTTCCTATTATTCTTTGTGGCAACTTCAATGGAATGGAAAACTATGCAATTGGTAAGGATTCTAAATGTATTATGGAAAGAAAGCTAACAATTGTAATAACTTTGAGTCCACCTTATAATTATAATAAAAAATGGGTCAAGGATTACTATTCGCTCATTAAGGCTAGGGGTAGGAAAGATTTGGCAACACACATGAATCATGTTTGATTAAATAGTGTCTTATGAAGCATGTAAAATATATGGAACCATAAGAAATTTGTAGAGATTATGGATGCACAACCCCTGAAGCTCCGAAATCTTCAATAAAGGACTTTAGCCATGAAAGATAATCAACTACAAAGAGAAGTGTTGCAACTATGGAATGCTTATTAAAGAATCTATATTGATATGATGAAAATGATATGATTGATTGATATGTTATAAATGAACAAGATGCCCGATTATATAGGCAAGAAGGAAAACCTAAGATGCATGAGATGTTGCCAAGTGTTATAATCTAACAACATGTGACAACATGTGAACCCTATCTAGATGATTATTAAATGTTGAGATAAGTTCTAGAAGGACAACTCATCTTCTAGAAGGAATCTTATCCCTACAAACATGGAAGGGAATATTATCCCATTATTTATGATTTATCTAATAATGCAACCTAGGACTTAATTAATTAAATGCAAGACCTAAGTTAACTTATCCTAGTGTAATAATTAATTAATTACACTAACACCCCCCCCCATAAGTTCAACTTAGGGAGGAAAATGCAATGATTATGCAAGATGATGATCGATGATGATGGGTCCTAGCTACAAGGCAATGTTAGGTACCCATGTACATGAAGATGCAGAAAAATCTCCCACAACCGAAGAAAAGGGGAAAACCTAGTGGAACAAAACCCCTCTCCAAAAAGGAGATGAAAAAGTAAAAAATGTGAGATAGAATGGGAAGGATGAAGGACTCCCAAATACCCCCCAAGTACACCATCCATCACATGGATACAATACAATAGCCCCCCTAGAAGATGAGATCACCTACACAAATGGTAAGTGTAGACAAAACAAGATACAATGTCGACAAACAACTTGTCTCCCTTTCTGAAGAAACAAAACCAAGTGCAAGTGCAGAGATGCTTCCCATTCCATATAGGAATTTAAGAAAGGAAGGATGAATGTGGATGCCGATGATGTCTCTGAACTCTACTCAAATGTCTCCTTGCCTGATGAAGATGCCACAATCAATGAAGAGGGTGACAAACCAGGATGATGCAGAAGCTGATGTTGAACAATATCCAAAGATAGTGGGATGGATATGATGGAGACTTGATTTCCCCCCTAAATGAAGTGTCCTCAAAACCACTGAAAGAAGCCTAAAGCTGATCCAACGGTAGATGCTGAAGAAACCTCAAATACTGAATGGAATGACAGGGAAGAAGTCTCATAAATGAAATATCTGAAGAGAAACCAAGTGTCTCTAAGATAGTCTCTGGATTCCCAAGCATGGTTGAGACAAAGGAATGAGAAGACTCAAGAAAACTCTCCAAAGTGGAATTTGAATAGAGGAGTGGTATCCCCTCAAGAGTGTCCTCCGAACCTGTAGAAGTAGCCAAGTCAGTGATACTTGAAATGAAGCCATCCCTTGATGTCAAGTTTGGAAAACAAAATGTGTCCTAATGAATGATGATGGTGGAAGCCTCAATCAATGAATTTGGACAAGGAATCACTAATTGTGAAGGGATAGCAACTGTCTCTAATGGAGAAGAAGCATCTGAGGGAACCTTGTCAACCTCTTCAGAAAGATCAAGGCAATCAACCTCTTGCACAACAAGATCATCATGGAGAACCTAATCTAAAGAATGACCATCAAGAAATGGTGGAGTATCTGAATCTCCATAGAGCTCTCAAAGCTTAGCCCAAAGAATGTGAGGACAATCACAATGATCAATTGAACTCAAAACATCATAATCAACTTGCATCTCAATGATCTCCAAAATAGTGTATCTGCTACAACTCCAAGCAAGTTCATGAATACCTTCACTTGGACGGGGAACTATACCATATAGATGAGGAAATAGTTCAAGTGATTCGAGATGGTGGCAGATCCCATCTCACCATTGTTGATAATTACCCTTATGCAACATAACCAAAGAAGGAGTATATGCAAGCCCCATAATGAAATTTCTCCACAAAAAACAAAGAAACTGACCTTCAACAGAAAATAAAGACTTCCAAAAGAGATGTGCAACTGAAAATATGCCTCCAAGATCAAGAAACTCTTCTTCAAGCTTCAAGATGTCTCAGGAATAAGGAAAATGCACCAAATTGCAAAAACCAATAGAAGATACCTAGAGTTGAAACCAAAGAAAGTGAGTGGAGTGATGAAAAAAAGCACCGAAATATCTCCCAAATGACACTGGAATCATCAAAATCCGACAATCTGATGAGAAGATATGCGCCTTTGAGTCTAGAATGAAGGGTTGAATTCAGTTGACTTTAGAAGTTTCTATGAGCAAAATTTTGTAGAACTAATGGCACCACTGGAAAGTAGACTGAATTAACTTTCTGACGGTATCTCGTTTGTTGATTTTCGGTACTGTGGCGCAAAGATATGGCGATTTGAAAAAATCTTCCCTATTAGGGCCTACAGGCTAAATAGGTGCAAAATTAATAGCACCTCGGGAAAAAAATAGCCCCCAGTCGCTAATATGATCACGGGGCTAGCAGTTAGTTTAAAAAAAAAACTTGCCACCGGATATGGTGGCGGCAGACTGGCTCGTCGGTGGCGAAATGGGTGGTGTGGTCAAGTTGTGGTGGCACCGCTAGATGTGGCGGGGCCGATGGATCCTCACATGACTGGGGCTCGGGCATAGGCATCAACGAGAGCACAATGGTTGGTGAACGGTCGCCGATAGATGCGACGGTGAACGAAAATGATGTCGGAGGTAGGAGAAACCACCTAGGAGCTAATGACGCCGTGGATGATGTCGGATGACACCGACGGCATGATGTGACAGGGCCAACCGAGGGTCGGTGTCTGCAGATAGAGAGACCGACATAAATTTTCTTTTTTTGAATATTGCAAATAAATTTGCAATTCAAAAAATAAAAAATAAAACACTGAAATTTAAATGTCAACGAAATATTAACCCCAATACTATAGCCGCAGAAAAATGATCATGTCAATTGGTGATTAAAATGGTGGGTCAAAACCACAGTAGATGTAATTTTTGCAAAAACTATAGAAAAAAAATGCCCAAAAATAGCCAGGAATTTTTTTGATTTTTCTAAAAAAAAATTTCTTGATGGAGGATTGAAAGTGGGATTTTTTTCTACAAAATTGTACGGATAGTACAAAAAATGCAAACCCTAGATTGTACCTCAGAGGCTCTCGGTCGATATATCTCCGATTTTGGCAAATGAACAGGCCATCTATGGGTTTTGAGGCCTTCTGGATGCAAGGGTTAGGTCGGAGAGAGCCTATTGTGCCACATGACCAATAGAGTTATGGATCACATAATTATAGTCACAAGAATTCATTCCTTGGTTGTGCTCTTATGGTGATTCCATTACCATTATAGCATAACCCTTTGGAATTATATTGCTCAAATCCTTACATTGCTTGTTTTCTCTTTGGATGGATGGCATTTCAATGGCAGGGATTTGTATGTAGGTCATGCTCATATAAGTGCCTTCATCACCATTACACAATAGTACATTAGAATTTCCTTTCTTGAACCTTTACTTCATTTTTTATTGTTAGGGTTTCTTAGTGATTATTCCATTTCCACATGGCATATTGATAAAAGAAACCAATCAAAAAATCATTATATTTTTAGTTAACTCATGCTAACATACTTTTGGAATAAATGTTTGACTATATTACTTTGAGTGAGAAGAATTTTTTTCTGCTTATAATACATTCATTGAGAGTTGTAGTAGAAAGCTTCTTATGTTGAAACCCATCTTGTAAACTTTCTTAAAGCTACATTTAGAAGGCTTCATGGATTTTTTGTGATTTATACAGCTTTTGATTTGATAGTAAATGACATCAGATTCTTTCTAAAACTGAAATGATTTATTAATTATGGTTTTATGATGATTAAATGTCTTATTTAGAAGGGGTTAATATGTGGCATTTTTATGTTCAGGAAGAATAGATTATGATGCAACATTCGAGTATGGATGGTTCAGGAAAACTTGGATTGCTATCAGTGACATAACCAAGTTGGAGAGTACCTTGAGCCAATCTGAAACACTTTAGGGTGTTTTTGCTCAGAAGCAGAACCTGAGTATAGGAAAAAAAAATTCAATGGACTAAAACATTAGTTTCCACCTGATTACATCTTAGGATTCAACCGATTACTCCAGATTCCAAGTTGATCACTTTGAATATCCGATAGAGAAAGTTCCTATTTTCTAAAGATAAAATCATAAATTTGTTGGTCCAATTTCATATCCAATTTGAGGTCATGCATATTGGACAAAGAAAGTTCCTACATTCTAAAGATAAAATCATAAATCTTTTGGTCCAATTTGAGATCGAATTTGAGGTCGTGAAGCTCCGACAGAGAAAGTTCCTACATTCTAAAGATAAAAGCATAAATCTACTTGGTCTAATTTGAGTTCCAACTGTCAGGATTTTTCTTTTTAATTATACTTTCTGACATTTGGCTTGATATAAATTGTTACTTTAGAATTATGGTATTGCTTTTCTTCTAATGTTTTCAACCCTCATTTCAAGGAAGAGCTTTGAAGATGGTTCCTTTAGATGGAGACTACACTTTTCCGCTATAGGTTTCGTCTAGAAACACCAGAAGCAATGGTATTTTCATACTCAGAGAAAAAGTAGGAGTCATGCAATGACAAGATACTCATTTTTGGAGCTTTGGTTAAGAACTTTAAATATTTGGCTATGTGCACAGAGAATGTTCATGGAGTGCAAACTTCCTTACAAAGCAATTATCACAGCAAAGTTTGAGGTGAATTGCACGTGTTATTTTATGCTGATATGGATATGTTCTAACCTATAGTTAATTTTTGTAGCATAATAGATAGGCTAAATAGTTGTTTGTATATCATTGTTTCTAATTCAAAATTGCTATACCTTATTCTAGGAGCAAATCATAGGGGGAGTTTATACATAAGACACAATTGTTTCAAATTCAAAATTTTTGGTTCTTTCACAATTGTTTACTTTATTTATTTGATCTAAGATAGCCTACTGTATAGAAGATGCACTCAAAATCATAGTAAAATCCTTTATTTCAGGAAGACTGTTCAAAATCTTCCCATCATGACAATGAACAAAAGCATCGATCATTAACCTAAACTTTGCAATAGTTTCATCAAATTCTACTTTTCCACTCTCTTTTCTATTCTAAATTTTATTCCCAATTTCATCCATGTAGAACTTCCCCAACCTGTAGATCTTGTTGTTAGCCATAACTTTACCAGGTGTTGAGGATAGCTTCAATTTTTTTCCCAAGCAACAATAGACAAAATTCGGTCTTACCAGATACAATGTGTTGAAAATCTCTTTGAAGTTATTCTAGAAAAGAGTTCCTCAGAGTATAATGCACAGTTTTGAATTAATCTTTTTGCATGAATTCCATATCTTTGCAAAGATATGGAATTCATGCAAAAAGGTTAATTGTGCATTATACTCTCAATAACTCTTTTCCAGAATAACTTCTATGACCAACGAATTAGTATGGATCAATTACGCTTGATCCATGAAGAATCAAAGCATAATTAAGCCACTAATGTCAATCTCAACACGACCAATCAAATGCAAATTAAACCAAGCATCCATTAAAACCAAACACACTAAACTACGAAAGCTTTAAAATGCCTACTCTAATCCATATAAAACTTATCCCATTGTGGGAGTGGTGTTACGTTGGTATGGAACGACAACCCTTTCCCAATCCCATGGATAAATGAGCTTGTTCCAATAAATTTTATTGAAGAAAACTTATGGAACAATTGTGAGAAGTGTATGAAAACATGATTTTAACCTAAATGAACATGATGCAAGCTAATTTAACATTATTTTATGCTAAAGTGATCTAGATGTGTGAATGCATAGCTAATCTAAATGAATTTTAAGCTAAAAGATTGAAACCCTAATTAATAAACAAGTTAAATGTATGCATCTAAGTTACCATGGAAGCCATTAATGGAAGCTAATCTATTATGCAATTAATTGAACTAAAATATGTTGAATATGTGCTAACTATGAGTGTGATTGTGAGTGATTTTAACAACATAAATTTGATGTTAAAAGATGGATCCATTTGTCTGCAAATAGTGATCTATTTATAGGAAAACAAATGAGAAATGGAGGGTTGAGATCAAAAAGGCTAATCAATAGTCAAGGATGGAGGAAATTGGAGGCATGGATCATGGATTCTCATCAACAAATGAGAATCAATGATGAGATTTAATCAAGGGTTCACATTCCCTCAAACAAACACACTTTTGACCTATTCAAGAGGTCAAAGTTAACTTGCACAAGAAGTTTGGAGTTAACTTGCATATGAAGCTAAGTAAGTTTGTTATAAAAAAGAATATTCCCCTTTTTCAAATGAGTGAGGAGAAAAAAATATTCTTTGCAATATTATTGGGTGAGGGAAAAAAGCTATTTAGTTAATTAAAACCAAATTAAATTTGTGCAAACGAATATTCCATGGAAATATTCCTTTTTTGGAGGAATGTGCAAAGGAGGAATATTCCCTTGGAATACTCCCTTGCAAGTGGGGGGGAATTAGATTAATTAGGTAATTTATAATTAAACAATGTTAATTATGCAATTAGAGGAATAGAAGAATTTAGATGATATTCATTAAATAAAATGATTTAATGAATGGGGGAAAGGTGGAATGACATTTAATTAAATAACTTAGGGTTATTTGATTAAATAAGAAGACTTAGGGATTTAAATTAAATAGTTTGATTTATTTTATTTAATGAGACAAAATGTTAGCCTGAAAAGGTGTGAATTAACACGATTAAATTAATTAGGTTAATAGATGCAAATGATACAATTAATTAATTAGGTAGGCTTATTTAATTAATTAAATGAAAAGAGGATGGGTGTCAAGATGAAGTGGTGTTATTATACCTGATTCAAGTGTATGATATGGGCAGGTGCATGGAGATGGGTAGCTAATTTGTGGCCACTTTCAAAAAAAAAATTGAAAAGTCATAACATGATCGCGTTATAATGCACTCACATTATGGCTTGGTGGGCTGAGCCTAAGGCTTGGCCACAACAAGCCCATAATGCGAGTGCGTTATAATGCGCTCGGGTTATGACATGTTAAAAGAAAAAAAAATGAAACTCATTCATTATGCATTTCGACTATGTTTTTTGTTATGCTCACAACCAAAACCCCTATTTGTTGCACTTGCATTCTAGGAGGAGGTATTGTGCAAAAATATTCACTAACAGTTGCTATTTCTTCACAAGGATGGTGCCATGAAGACGACGAGGTGTAAGAGGTAAGGATTGTTTTCTTTTTGTTTTGAATTTTTTAGTTTTAGGTTGAATTTGTTAGTTTTAGGTTGTATTTGATTTTATTTTTTTTGAATTTGTAGGAGATGTAAATCAACCTGCAAACCCTCAAAATCCTCAAAAAGAAGATCAACCAAATCCTCAAGAACAAAATCCTCAAGAATAAAATCAACCACAACAACCTCCTCCACCAATCACTCAACACCCTCCTGGCACTCAACAAAATTTAATGAGTGAAATTGAGAACAACAAAAGGAAAATTGAGGATTTAATCAGTAGGTTGAGTGATCCAAATGATTCAACTGCAGAAAGAATGACCCTAGAAAGTTCATTGAAAGATATGTTAAAAAATGTAGATTCAATTAGCAAACAAATAATTGGATGGCAAGATAAGAGGTAGGCGGCTAGGGCTTATTATGCGGATAAACTATCATATATAGATGTAAAGGATTTAAAAATTACAAAAGGTGATTTGTGCTCATTATTCACTAACCCACGCACAAATCAAAATCTTACCCTCAATGCAAAAAGGTTTCCTATTCATTGGTGCCACCATCAACAGATTAGGAACTATTTTTATAATAGGTGGTACAGGGTCTTTGATTACCCACCGTGCAAAAATTGTGAAGTCCCGCAATATTTCCTTAGGAAACTATACAGTGAGTTCATATTAAACAAAATCCCAAATTATTTTTCTATGAGGGACTTCCAAGGGAGAGGTGGGGGGTCAGCTCAGGATAGACCCAATGTACAGTCGGATCCTACACGACAAGGGAGATGAGCTCTCGATAGGCCACCTCATGAGCACATTGTTATACCTTCTGTTGCGAAGGAGAGTGCTGACGTAGAGACATTGTAGGTGATCAACACTTTGACCCAGAGTGGCATCCATCATACTAGCCATATTCTACATTGCAATCCAGGGGAGTCTTTGAGTGGTGGCCTTCAAACCCATGTGTGTCAATCTTGCGGGGTGACTTGTCCATATGACCCCACCAACACTCAGGGAGGCTGCTACATAGGATCTGTCTGCAACTATGGAGATGGAGAGGGCAACTGACATTTTGCATGAGGCGTATGGCATTGATAGTTAGGTAAAAGTTAGCATGTTCATTGAATTTAATTTATTAAATTTTGATTTTGAAATGCAAGATTAACTGATTTAGTTTTATGATTTTAATAAAATTGCAGGGTCACCGAGTTGAGATTGGCTACATCGGCCCTCCACCTACTTATTTATGTAGTACACCTATTTGGGGTATGTAACTAGTAAACAATTATAAATTTATTACATTTTAATAGCATTGTTTTACAAATGGTATTTTAATATGTGATTTTGGATGTTGAACAGGCTAATATTGGAGGTTTCGAGGGAACACCTCCCAGTGCCAGTGGATTTACTCAAACCTACACGAAGGTAATAGAATAAAGAGTTTAACTAATGAATTTTACTTAATAGATTTGTGTAGTTTATATTCATATCGTTGATTACGTTGCATTCCACATCATTCAAACTCAAAGCATTACTTCACATTCCATAACTAATAACTAGATGCTAATAGATGACAAAATTTCAACTACAATATAGTTGTTTAGAAAGTTAACATAAGCAGTGATGCAATTACTTCACCATGAGACCACATTTCTTCGAGGCATTTCTTCAAACAACTCACCACCTTTTCTATGATACCACATTTTCCATACATGTGTACCAAAGAATTTTATCAAACTACTCACTTCCTTGCAACTATGGCTAAAATCCTAAAATAGGTGCTTTCCAACAAACTATGGATGCTTGCAAATATATCTATCAAAGCATAATAGTAAGCAATAATACCATAGAGAAGGAAATGAACTTTCTGATTTAAAATTCTTGAAACAAATGTGGTCTTATGGTGATGGAATGTCATGATGTGCATTTGTTTGTAATGGCATTCCATCACCATGAGACCTCATTTCTTTGAGGCATTTTCTCAAACAGTTCATTGCCTTCTCTATGCCACCACAATTATCGTACATGTCTACGAAAGCATTTGATCAAACAGTTCACCGGCTTGTTGCTATGGGTAAAAGCCTAAAAACGCGTCCTTTCAAACAAGATATGGATAGGGAAAATAGTAAGCATGAGAATTAGAAATATATAGTTTAATAAGTACTCAAAATTTTGTTCATTATTTCATACATTATAAGTCATGACGTGGATCACTATTGTAGTTTTTGTGATTAATTAATTTTTTGTTTTATTTTCAGTTGTTGCAAGTCGAAACACCTCTGAATGTGATGAGGGAAATGGAGATCGGTTTTTCATCTGCTATACAATCCTCGATGGCTCTAACAGGGGAGGTATGAGGAACATTAGTAAATTTCAATTTACATTTGTTGTTATAGATGTTAGTTAGTGAAAAATCAAACCATTATTGATTCGTAGTTTAATTTCTATTCGGATGGTTTATACAGGGCTTGAGCACGCCTGAGCATGGACGTGTGAATATTTCCCTCATGGAAAGAGATCATGAGATGGCCATAACTGATTATTTTGTTAAATATATCTTTTTTTATAATGTAATTTCTATATATTAATGTCTTTACTTATTGTAACAGTTAAAAATTCACCATGAACTAAACACTAGGAGGAGGAGCAGAAGCACTCCTCGAGCGCAGCACAAACGAGTGACAGACCTATCTCCATCCGATCGGCAAGCAAAGGGAAAGAATTTATTTCCAGAGCATGGAGAGCAATGACTTTTGATTCTAGAGCCCTTTGTTGTATGCCTACATGGTAGTTTTGTACATATTTTGTATTGGATATATTTGACATTGTATGCCTATATGGCATTCTCGTAAGCCTATATGGCTATTTTGTACCTATATTTCATACTTATATCGACATATATTGATGTATGCCTACATGGATATTTGGTTAATACAAATCTTTTTTATCGATGGTGTCCATATTTACATTTTAAATTGATGGTTCAATAGATATGAGTTACGTGTATTCAAGTGTATGCTTTACAACTTAGGTGTGTTCCAATGTATACTTTGTGACTTATGTGTTTTCATGTGTATACATTGTATTCATATATATACTTTGTATTAATTTGTGTATACTATGTATTCGTGTGTATACTTCAAGGCTTACATGTTTTTGAGTACTTGTACTTCCCTTACTCACATGTACATGCTTGACTTATTCATGTGTATACTTATTAATTGGTTAGCCCTAGCATTGATCATTGTTGTCCTTTATGGTTTTTCTTGAATATTAATTGACTGATGGTAAATAATTTTATCTAAAAGGAAAAAACACGTTTTCAATTGGTATTCCATGAAATGATTCATAAAAAGATTCCAATATATTTAATCCTTTGATTGGAACAACTCAATTTAGCAAAGGATACATAATCTTCACAACACTTGCAAAACATAATATTCAGAGTAGATGAAGTAGTTAACTTCTTGAAACATTATCATACAAACATTTATATTCAATAGTCTTTAAACATTTTCAAAGCATAATCCTGATAGTGCAAAATGAAGTGTTATGTTCTTGATGTGTCACCATATAAACACGTCGAAAGATTTATATGTCAACTTTTTTCCATATAATTTATTGTAGACGAAATGGACTCGGGAGAAAGCAAGTTATAATTTATAATACAAATAATAAATGGACTCAACACTATACTAGACCCCTGAATAGGTCTATTTAACAAAGCAACATGCTCTGAATCACTCCTCCAATTGTAAAACACCATTGAGCAACATTTATCAAATTATGTTGCCCCTTGACTTTACCCACTTTTACTCCCTCAAACCTCTCTTTTTCATTCAAAACCCCTTTATTCCCAATTAGGGCATCATGCCATAAAATACTTTTGACCTCCCTTGTCCTTGCAAACCATTTGAACACATCAAACTCCACAACCTCGCCCTATTTCCAACCTATTCTAACTTATTCTCAAGCAATTTCTTCTTTTCACCTCATCTAGCCTTGCTTTTAAGGCCTAAATTATGAATTTTGAATAGGGGCAACGTTAGTAATCTCTTCCAATGCCTTTACCACTGATACTTTCTTATTTGTACTTATAAAATTGACTCAAATGACCCCACACTAACTCAAAACTAAAAGAAGGATTACAAAATGGCCTATCATGGCCTTATTTGGCATTATAATGACTAAAACCACTGAACTAGACCATCTTCAACAAATGGAGGAATAAGGTGCTTTGCACCAATGATCATACACTTTTTGTGTGGAATACTCAGACTTCTCAACCATCATGTGTATGTTTCTCTTTTCCATTGTTTTGCATGCCATCATAAGGGATCAAGCTAGTTAAACATAGCTCAAATCAATTCCTCATGTTTGGGTGTGAAAGAGGACCATGCATAGCATAAACCTACCTATCGGGATGCGTTGGAGCAATTAGTTTGGTCATGCGAATTCCAAAAAAAAATTGTACCACTTTGCAACTTTATGCTACTTCAATTTGACACTTTTTCCATCAAGTGAAAACTGGACACCACAGAAAAACGACTTCGAGATAACAAAAAATAAGAGAGGTTATTTTAGAGGATTCCAACGCGATCCCATAGGCTTAGATGGAGAGTTCGTAAGCATCATGGTTTCTGAGTAATAGCCCGTCAAAATTTTCTTCCCTTTTACACTTTGGACCCTTAAGGGATCGATCTGGTTGAATGTAGCTTGGAGTGATTCCGCATGTTTAGGTGAGAAAGAGGACCATGCCTACTGTAAAAATATCAATTTGAATGCATTGGAATAGTTTGTTTGGTCACATGAGTTGCAGAACGAAAGTTGCACCACTTTGTAACTTTGCACTGCTTGCATTTGACACTTTTTCCATCAAGTGAAAATTTGCTTCCACGGGAAAACTACTCTGAGATAGCCAAAATTGAGAGAGGTTTTTGTAGAGGGGCCCAACATGATCATGTAGGATCAGATAATAATTTTCTAAGAATCATGGTATTCGAGTAACAATATGCTAAAGTTTGCTTCCCTTTTGCACTTTGGACCCTTAAGAGATCGATCTGGTTGAACATAGCTCGGAGTGATTCTGCATGTTTGGGTGTGAAAGAGGACCAGGTCTAGCATAAACATACCTATTTGAATGTGTTGGAATAGTCCATTTGGTCACACGAGTTGCAAAACAAAAGTTGCACCACTTTGCAACTTTGCATTGCTTGCATTTGACACTTTTTCCGTCAAGTGAAAATCCACCACCACAGGAAAACCACTCCAAGATAGCCAAAATTGAGAGAGATTTTTTTAGAGGGGCCCAATGCGATCCTGTAGGATTAGACGAGAAGTTTCTAAGCATCACAGTATCCGAGTAACAACATGCTGAAGTTTGCAGTCATTTTACACTTTAGACCTTTAAGGGATTGATCTGGTTGAACTTAGCTCAGAGTGATTCCACGTGTTTGGGTGTGAAAGAGGACCATGCCTAGCGTAAAAATACTATTTGAATGCATTGGAACAGTCTATTTGGTCACAAAATTTGTAGAAAGAAAGTTGCACCAGTTTGCAACTTTGCACTGCTTGCATTTGACACTTTTTCCATCAAGTGAAAATCTGCTGCCACAAGAAAACCACTCTAAGATAGCCAAAAATGAGAGAGGTTTTTGTAGAGAGGCCCAACGTAATCCTGTAGGATTAGATGAAAATTTTCTAAGCGTCATGATATTCGAGTAACAACATGTTGAAGTTTGCAGCCATTTTGCACTTTAGACTCTTAAGGAATCGATCTAATTGAATGTAGTTCAGAGCGATTACACGTGTTTGGGTGTGAAAGAGGACCATTCCTAGCATAAAAATACCTATTCAAACACATTGGAATAGTCTGTTTGGTCACATGAGTTGCAAAACAAAAGTTGCACCACTTTGCAACTTTGCATTGCTTGCATTTGACACTTTTTCCATCAAGTGAAAATTCGTCGCCATGGGAAACCCACTCTGAGATAGACAAAACCGAAAGAGGTTTTGGTAGAGGGGCCCAAAATGATCTTGTATAATTAGACAAGAAGTTTCTAAGTGTCATGGTATCCGAGTAACATGCTAAAGTTTGAAGCCATTTTGCACTTTGGACTCTTAAGGGATCGATTCGGTTGAACGTAGCTTGGAGTGATTCCACGTGTTTGGGTGTGAAAGAGGACCATAATTAGCGTAAAAATACCTATTTGAACACATTAAAACAATCTATTTGGTCACATGAGTTACAGAACAAAAGTTGCACCACTTTGCAACTTTGCATTGCTTGCATTTAACACTTTTTCCATCAAGTGAAAATCTGCCACCATGGGAAAACCACTCTGAGATAGCCAAAACCAAGAGAGGTTTTTGTAGAGGGGCCCAACGTGATCCTATAGGATTAGATGAGAAGTTTCTAAGCCTCATAGTGTCCGAGTAACAGCGTGTTGAAGTTTGCAGTCATTTCACACTTTGGACTCTTAAGGGATCGAACAGTTAAGGAGTTCAAAAGGCCGTTAGATCTGTTGGAAAAGTTTAGTTTGAAGTAGAAACATTATAAATATATTTTAAAGACTCAATGAGAGGGGTATCTTGAATATTTGAAGCAATAAAATTTGATTAGCATTGCTTTTTATCATATTTTCTATATTTTTCCATTCTTGGCAGACTTGTATGATCTCGTACAGGGGTGTTTTGACTTGTAAACTATGGAAATATCTTATAGCATGTGTTAACTTGAATTTGCAAAAATTTTGAGAGTCTTATTTTAAATTTGTGGAGTTTTATCTCATATTTTCTTAATCTACCCTATTAACCCTATTTTTAGGGTGTTCAAAGTCACATAAATGTAAATTTTTCCCATTCGACCCCCTGTGACTACTTTGATTGGTGGAATGGGATTTTTTTAGTTGGTAATATGTGGTTTCAAGTGTGTTTGTGAAGGGTAGGTCTAATATTATGTTGGGTGTGATGCCCTAATGTGAAAATATGAGTTTTCCTCATGAAAAGTGGAGGTTTTGGTGGGCCAAAGTGAGTTTTGTGACAAGGCAGCATTATTTCATGTTTGATTAAGCTTGTGCAGACCAATTCAAACTTGTTTTAAGAGGTTTTGTGTTTTGGGTAGATTGGGAAGTGACTTTTTCAATAAACCCCTAGGGTTTTGGGTAAAAAGAAGGGTTTTATGGATTACCCTTTGTACAATGGTATGTCTGAGGTCTGATTGTGTTTTTGGAGGTTTTGACACATTTAAATTGCTTCCCTAAGGTTTTTTAGGGTTTGGATAAGTTTCAAGTATAGTTGCTTTGGAAAAAGAGGCTAATTAAAAGACTAAAATAGTGAAAAGGTGAAATTTGAGTGCTCTGGTTTGAAGTGATCATAGGTGGATTTTGAGTATGTCAAAGTTTGTTCAAATGGGTCCCTAACAGTTGTGTTTGCAAATTGTAATTGTGACTTTGTGTGTTGTAGGCCTCCTCCTATTGTATCAATCCACAAATCATCATATTTATTGTATCACATGACCTTTTACATGCATTTTACATTTCAAAATTTAATTTTTACATTTGAAAACTAATCAACAATCAAAGTATAAGGTGCTATACAATCTGCACAAGCTTGAAACAAAAAAGGAAAAATGTTTCAAATACAAAAAACATCATCCTTTATTTACTAATTTTGCAATTATGCAACTAATGCAAGTTTTTCATTTTTACACCAAATAAAATATTTTGTGCAATATCACTTCTCTAATCACCTAATGACCTCTTTGAGACTTTGAATACATTACATATGACCTTCACATGACCTTTTTCACATTGTTTACATTTCAAAATTCAAATTTTGCAAATTTTCCTATTGAAGGCATTTATAGAACAAGGTGCTACTACACCTAACATGAACTCCAAAATTACAATATTTGAGTAAATCTCATTACAAGTAAATCTCATTACAATTCCTTAGGAACTTCACTCTCATAGATCTTTTACAATGTCACTCATACATTCGAGATTCTCTTTAAATATCTACATCATAGGTGCCCATTATGAGGTTAACTTCAATTGAGTAACTTGAGATTCCCTCGTTAAGCTTCACACAATCTTTTATAATGGCTTCAAATCATAATTGAGATTTCTCAAGATCAAAATAAGGATGTTGCATTGTTTTTTTGGCTGAGATTCTCTTTGATGGCTCATAAATCAGCATTTTATGTAACGAGAGACCAATCAATTTTTAGTAGTTTACTTACAAATATGCAAAGTAAAAGAGAAAAAGAAAGAGCATCCAAAATGGAAATGAAATGAAAATAGAAGGAAGGCACTTACATATAGGCATGCCAATCTCTCAACTTAGTCACTCCTGGTCATACATCTTCACTGCGAGTTCCAAGATACCTATTGCACACAACACCTCTCATGAATAGAGTAAGTTGAAATTTGAGATGCTCTTATAATGTCTACATCATAGCTACTCATGATAAGGTTAAATTCAAATGAATAACTTGAAATTCCTTCACCAATATTTGCACATAGTTTTGTAATGGCTTAAAATCATGATTGAGATTTGTCAAGATCATCAAAATAAGGATGTTGCATTACTTTTCTGGCTGACATTCTCTTGGATGGCTCATAAATCTGCATTTTCTGCAAGGCGACACCAAATAATTTGTAGTAGGTTAATTACAAATAGGCAAAGTAAAAGAAGATGATAGCATTTCCATCAAACAAATTAATGTGCATACAAGTATAAATTAAT
>VDFB02252616.1:205910261-206071033 GCA_007258455.2 Sequoia sempervirens | reverse complement strand
AAAAAAAACCATGTTAGAACTAACATATAACTTGAGTGTGTTATAATGTGCTCACGTTATATCTTGATTTGGGAATCCCAAAGCCTTGGGATTGGTATTTTCCTTGGAATACCAACCCAAAGGCTTGGAGGGCATTCCCAATGACCAGAGACATGTTTTTGCAATTTCTACAATATTTCACATAATTGGGTTCATGCTTACCATCAAGATTGCACATGGTTCAATATAAAAAAAATTGAACATTTGGGTAATGTTAGGTTCTCTCTTAGCTATCCAACGATATAATTTTTTTCACTTTATGACAATGTTAAGCTCTTCATGCATAATTTATTTTGTTTGTATGTCTCTTTTTTGGCAAAAAGCAGTGTTTGGTGTTTTTTTCGTTATAAATTAATCATTTATCAAAATTTCAAATAAATTACATTTTTAGAAACTAGACTCCATTCTACAAATTTTAAAAAAAAATAATTAGTTTCCAAAATTTGTAGGGGTAGCACAACAAAAAATTTGTTTTTCAGAAGTGTCCACTTCGAAAACTAGTAAAAACTAAAATATTCATTAAAAAATTATCAAAAAAATTGTGCATCAACTACATACTGTTACCTAACTTCTGACCATAGCGATTTTAAAAATACTAAAAAGAAGTTCGCCGTAAAAGGGTCATACAAGAGTTTCTATGTTATGTTTTTTCTGAAAAAACAACACCAATTTGTGTATGTCCCTCATTTGAACCCCTTAATCTCAACCATTTTCAAAATAAATTAGTAGTTTAGAAGTAGACTCGAGCACTTGAATCCTTCTTTTTGTTCCATCTCAAAATTTTGAGTGTAACTATCCTCAATTTCACGTCCAAGGTCAGTATTTCTTGATTTCAGAAAAAAAGTGGCCACTTAAGCCCCCTTTTTGGGAACCATCTTGGTGCACTTACCCATATCCTTTAGGAAAATTTTTAGTGTCTACATTTTTCCCCTCTTTGAAGTGAAGTACCTGTTGCTTCGGTTCAAAGACTGACACTCTTTGAATTAAAAATTGTTGCTCATATCGAAAAATAATTTTTTTTTAATTTTTTAGATGCCCCAGTGGAAGGATTAAGCTGGTTCCCTACCCCCTTGAGAAATCGGGCATAAATTTTGAATTTTGGGTTAAGTTCTCAACAAAGGTTAAAGGTTGCCCCAGGAGTCTAGAAAGGCTCTAGGATGCAAAAAACATGTCAAAAATGCAAAACAAGATGCAAATATAAGCTCCAATTTGGAAAAATTGTTGAAAATAGTGATAAGCCCTAGCTTCATGGTTAAATTAGGGCAAAAAACCCTAATTTTGAGGCATAAATAATTTAAGAAGGGTCCCTTTCAATTCATTACATAGATATACATTCATGGGATCCTTTTTTATAGCCTCGTGGATATTGTATTTTTGATCGATATACGTACATTGACTTAGATATTGTACCACAACAGTTACCATTTTTTGATATATATATGAGATGATACAGATTTATGATGTGATGTGTTCTCTTTAGTACATGCTTATGAATGTATAGATGCACTTGATATGATGTGATTAGGTGTGATGCTTATGCATTCTTATGCAATAGGTGATATGATATGCAGATGTTATATTCTTTTTCAGTATCTTTTTGTGATATACCGTGGGATGGATAATATGATATGCTTATGTGGTGCTTATGCAAATGATATGAATGCATTTCTTTTTGTGTATTTTCTTATGCAGTTTTATGATGTGATGATGTATGCATGTGGATGTATGGATGGATAATGCATATGTTTATGCTTATGATATGATAATGCGATGCATGTTTATGATATGTGATGCAACGATTTAAGATGCTTAGAATAACAAATCTATATTATCCATCAAGACTTAAATGATAATGATGATGCAAGACGTATGTTTTATGATATGTTGTGATTATGTGAGATGTATGCATGCAAATGATTTATGGATGTAGGATGGATGCATTGGTGATGTTTTTGTTGATTGTCATGATACCAGATTAGCACGGAAAGAAGATAGAAGAAACAAGATGATTTTACCATTGATTTTGATGATTGATTCAAAAGATCCAACAAGTCTATGATCCACCAAGACTTTACTTGGAGATGGTGATGATAAATGCATGATGATGATGATTTTCTCATATCTTGGGGTTGGGATTTTTCGTAGTTCCTTATTGTTTGATATAACATGTAGACATGATGCATCAAGGTATTGATAACTAGGATGGTGTTGTATCTAGTGTAATGGACTTTGACTCTGCAAACAGATAGGATAGTTCTTGTTCACATCTTGACATATGGAAACCTTGTTGGAATGTAAATTAGAAGCTTAGAATATATTGGACCAAAGCATATGCAATAGTCAACAATATACTCCAAACAACTTTCCTACACACAACTAAACAAGTATGTGCCAAGATTAATTTACAAGAATACCCACAAGCACAGAAAATAAAAGATAATGATTGATGCCCCATTCCTTTCCCTCTAAATCATTGAGACATCATCAAGAGGAACTCAAAATGGTTCATTGAGATAAATCAAAAGAAAAGACCAAATACAAACAATCAGTGTTATCTATATCGCTTGCTAGTTTAATTTTAGCTAAGGTGATTTTTGATGTTGATGTCCCTCGCAGGAAGGATACATCCTAGGTGTTGGTTTTTTTTAAAGAACCAAGAAGATCCCACCAAGCATCTATGAATTTTCTAGATTCAATTCTCGAGTACTTAGGAGACAATTGGCCAATGAAAGAGAAGAAGCTAAGATAATTCTTCTCCTGCACTTTGGGCTCTGCAAATCTTGGGAGGGTAATCCCACAATGTGTATCCTACAATTCTTCTAGAAAATTATATCACACATTGTGTAACAAAGTAGATGTATTCCCATCAAAAGCTAAATAGATGAAATCTTTCAAGCAATTGGAAATTCCTTGAAAGAACTAAACACCTAAAGCTGAGAATACCATACAACACTAAACTTCAACAAAGGTAGATCAATTATGAATTTTTTTATGAATTTTTTTCTCAAATTGAAAGACCGGAACCACAAGAAATGCATCCAACACCTTAAGATCAATGTCTTATCTCAGGGCAGGGAGTCAAAACATAATAAACTAAACTATGAGGTAATTTTAATTCCAAAGATTCATGATCATTGTGAAATTGCATTGCAATTCACATATATCATATTCTCAAATTCTATGACTACTTATCAGATCCACTCAACACTTATATGAATTCATGTTCTAATCAAAGCATTTTAACTGATTCATTGAACCAGAGCCAGAATTAAAACATACCTCACTACAAAGTAACAATGAAGATTAATGAAATGATCATTGATCAAATTCTCATTAATAACTCATGCATGTTATAAATGGAGAGACAATAGACTCAAAATATTTGCATTATTTGTTTAGACATGCTCGAAAACCAAATAATTGACAAAATTTACTTGCTTAACTCAAAACCTTAAGATAAATACTCAAAACATACTTTCTTTGTGTTCTCAATTTGTATATTCAGCTCTAGAATTTAACAAAAGACCCGTACTAATGGCCCTAAATTCCCTTTTAGAAGAACAAGGGAGAAAAACAAGCTTCAGGACGAAAAATACACATGTCACATTTTAATTTGACCGCTAAAACATATATTCCCATTATAGTTATATTTGCACTTTCAAATGGAGGGAACATATATCAGACAAAGATTATTTCCATTGTGTTGAAGAAGATAAACCTGCCTTCCAAATGGAAATTTTTTGAAAAGAATAATCTTCTAACTGTTGCAACATATTCATTCCTTTGAGAAAAATGACAAAAATTTGCAAAAGATGGAAAAGGTGGATAAACATTTGAGTCAGCATCCCATTCATTGGTAATCAGCATTTACCTATGTAGAAGTTGAAAAACCAACTTCACAGTCCTCAAGAATCACCTGGAAGCAATCACCTATCACATACAATAGATATTCAGAACAAAACAAGAGAAGTTTTGTATACCATGTCAAAGCCAATATGTGCAAGCAAAAACCAGCATAATGATTATTGAAAGTAATTGTCTTACAAAAAATACAAAAGCTTTCAAAAAGGAAATGATGCACAAACCTAATCTTATCTTGAGAAAAAAGACAAATCAATAAGATAAGGATAATAACTAACCTAGGAAATAAAATATGCCTAAGTAAACTTATGCTAAAGTGTAATTAAATAATTAATTACACCAACACCCCCCTATAAGTGCAACTTAGGGAGAAGCAAATTATTATGCAAGAGATGAGTCCTGGCAACAAGGCCTGATCAGGTACTCATTTACAAATGCAATGCAAACTAAATGAATGGGGTAAAGGAGAAAACAACATGGGAACAAAACTCCTCCCCAAAATAGAATGCAGTAAAATAACTAAGTGATGAAAGATGGAGGACTCAATAAGACCCCCAAGGACACCATCCATCACAAAGATACATGAAAGAACCCCCCCAGAAGAGAGGAAGAAAGAGACCATAGATCCCCCCAGAATGAAGTAACTCCAAAAGAACTAAAGAAACTGCATCTCCTAATAGAAGTGAGAGGGAAGAGGTTGAATGAAGGCAATCTCTGAAGGTGAAGTAGGTGCAGCCCAAGATGTCTCCACAGAAGGAGGTGTGACCTCAATAAATGAAGAAGCCAAAGGAGATGAAGACTCAAGAGTAGCCTCCAAAGATGGATGATCAACAGGATCTCGTTGCACTGAAATAGAAGAAGCCACATCGGTAGCCACAACAATAGCAACAAGAGGGGGAGGAGATGGAATGGAAGGCTCGAGAACAAGATCCAAAGTGAGAACACCAATTTTCAAGAAACCAAATCTCTCCTCTGAGTAATGATGCACACTAGAAGTGTGAGGAACAGCTGTAGGAATAGAAGCACCATCAGTAGCATAATTGATGAAGGAATACAACTGAGATGAGTGATCCACTATCCTGGTAGCAATAACTACTCTACTCTCCAAGTCTCTAATGATAACCGAATCAGGTGTGAACTCCACAGATCTCCCAGTGCCTCCATGTGTGATCTGACAAATGGAAAGAAGGTTGTTTGTCAAGTGAGGGACACACAAGACATCCTAAAAGGAGTGGTACCCAAAACTAATATACCCCTTCCCTGTAACACTCATGTAAGTGTTGTTTCCCATCAAAATGGGAGACATAGTGCAAGGCTCAAAGGAAGTAAACATAGTCTGTGAAGATGCCATATGATGAGATTCTCCTAAATCTAGAAGCCATCTCCCTGATCCAATACCTGAAGAAGCACAAAGAGCATGTACCTTCATATCTGATGAAGTATGTAAACCAGTTGTGCATGTGTTATGCTATTTGGAAGAAGAAGAATTAGGAGAAGATGATGCTGACATCCTAGAAGGAAAATCAATCTGATGTTTCTGAAGAAGATGTTTCAGCTCATCAATGTCCTTGTAACAATTATGTTTTGCATGTCCTTCCCTCTTGCAATATGCACATGTTGTCTTCTCCTTCCTAGATGATTTCCCCTTTAAAGAGGAGAATGAATATGAGGACTCCTTTTGTTTCTCATGAGGTTTGGAATCCTTTTGTTTTTGTTTCTTTCCTTTTCCTGTAGAAGCCTTATGATCTCTGGGCTCTTGTGATGCAATAAGGGCCTATGATGAGGAAGAATTTTTCACCGTGCCCATGCTAGCTAACTTAGCTTGCTCTTGAGGGAGAGATGAAGCAAATTCATCAAGATATGGCATAGTGAATCTCGTACCAGGTGCATCCATAGTGGCATAAAATGTAGATACAAAAACTGAATAATCTAGTCCAAGCTTAGAAAGAATGGACAATATCAACTGAGAGTCTTCTTTTTGAACACCACATTGTGACAACCACAATCTAAGAGACTTGAGTTTGGTGAAAAAATCTTGGATGCTGTCAAAATCCCTAGGATTTAAGCCAATAAGCTCATTCTCTAACTGAAACCCTTTCATAGTATCATGCTTCCCAAACAAAAACTCTAAAGTAGTCTAGATCTCATTGGGTGTAGTGCAAGACTCAATATGAAAAATAAGGTTAGATGAAAGAGATAGACATAATGTACTATAAGCTTCATCACATCTATTAAACCACTTTCTCTTTTTAGTAGCACCTGTAGGCTCAATTTTTGTACCCATGGTTACCCTATACAACCCTTTGTGTTTCAAATGAATCTCCATTTTTTTTTCCAACCAAAATAGTTGAATGGAGTAAGGGGTGCAATGTTATGTAAATCCATGATAGAAAAATAGTTGTATATACTCTCAAATAAAAAAAATATTCCTCTTTGATCTAAAAAAAACCCCTGATTGCATGTTTCCCAAGAAAATAACTTAGAAAGTAAAAGCTGAGTTCTGACAAAAAATCAGATACCTGGAGAAAATTTTGCAAAAATTAGATTTAGATTTGAGAAGAGGTTGGAAGCAAATTTTTGACGCCTATTTGTTTTCAAAAACCTAAGAAATGAGGCAAAAGATATGCCCTCCAGAGTGAAAACAGTAACTTTGACTTCAGAGGTAGAAAAAGGCATCAAAATGAAAAAATCAGGAGATCAAACCTCCACCATTAGATCCGTTGTTGAATCATCTTTCTGGCGACTATTTGTTTTCGAAAAAATACCCCTGTTTGCAAAAGTTATGAGCAAATGAAAAAAATCCCTGAAAATGGAACCTCCAGCACTAACCAGGTGCAAAAGGCCAGCTTGCCTCCGACCGACCACCTCCACCCCTTCACCACTCTGCCTTTTATCAGCCCCCGTGGGCTTTGAAGCCCCCACCAGGGTCCTTTGGAGGACTTGGAGCTCTTTCGTTAAGCCCCCCGCAAAAGGAAAAGCTTTGCAAAAGATGTGCAAAAAAATATTATTCAGGAATTCTTAATTACAAGATATGATTTGCTTTATAAAAGCAAATATGCATAACCCTAATCTTATCTTGAGAAAAAAGACAACTCAATAAGATAAGGATAATAATTAACCTAGGAAATAAATTATGTCTAAGTAAACTTATGCTAAAGTGTAATTAAATAATTAATTACACCAACAACCTATGGTGTTTCCAATTAGGAGATACACATATATTTTATGCATTATAATCTCCAAGGCCAAACCTACACTATACTTGACCAAGTATATGTGTTCTCCATCCTTGTGTTTATAAATCCAATTCATCAATAAATATCCTCTTCCATTGCTCATATTCTACATCAGATGGCCAGTTGAATTCAATGATTTCATCCATCTTCTTTCTATATGGAGAGTACTTTTCCATCACTGAATTAGCTTCTTTATCAAAATCTTCTAGGAAGCTGATGATGAAATATAGTTTCTCGAGAGGATTCTTCAACATATCAATGCCAACATTCTCACAAATGAGAGGTGCTTGAGAAACAATATTGGTATCCACTTGATCCTTTCATGTTTGTAGAGACTTGACCTCATTGTATGTATGTTAGATATCAAGGAGCAACACGAATTCTACCTCATCGAACTTTGACTTCAATTCTTTAATTTTTTGCTCTAGAGGAGCAACATACCCCTAAAAAATTTTCTCTCTAATCCCATCAACAAACCTCTAAACTATGCTAATCCTTGGATACCTATCCTTTTTATGGGAAACCCCAACTTCTATAAGCTTCAAATCACCAACCCTAGGAATCCACTTTTCCAGGATTAGGGTAGCTATATCCTTATCTCTTTGGGATAACCTTATTATTTGCAACATCAAAGAATAATTTCAACGAACACTATTTAATTTTCTCTAAATTTTCTCATTCATATATTGTAGACCTATATGAGCAATATTGGAATTGTTCTCATACATGGAGTTTTGAACTTGTTCAAACAATTTCTAATACACATCAATTTGTAAAAGTAATTGTGCTTTGGTAGACTCATTTGATGGAGTTGCACCTAATGTGCTTGGCTCCTCAACTACAAGTGGTTCTTGCTCCAAGTTATATGGCACTACTGCCAAGGCCTCTTCTAGTGGAGGAGGAGGAGATTGAGGATGTGCCATTGGAGAGATGGGTGTAACATGACTTGAGCTAGCTAGGCCTTGATTCCTCAATGTTTCTATATGTTGCTTGTATAATGCTAACTTAGTTTCTAGTATAGCCACCCTTTGCTGACTCCCATTATGTTCATCAACCAGATCATTATACTTACTCCTATACCTTTCCCTCTCAGTATTAAGGCTCTCTATAGTTTCTTTAGCAAATTTTGCAACATTTATTTCCATATCAGTCACTTCTAAGGCTAGAGTGTCAGAGACTCTCTTTATAATCAATTTTCCACTAAATTCAATTGGTTCAACAACTATTTACTTCCTAAATCCCAAAGACAATGACCAGACTGCCAATGCATCCCACTCTTCATTGAATGTTGACCCCTCAAGTGCCAATTTGGCCTCTTCTTCCTTTTTAAACAGGGTATTTTCAGACCTCCTTATGGTGTCTAGCTAACTGCATCAGCGATATTCCACTCACGTAACAACAACAATACACTACATTTTTGTACAAGTGCTCTTCCCTCCTCAACTATCATGTCCTAGAATTCCTTCCTCATATTTTTCCTTAAATTTTCTTGGAAAAAACTTCCAAGAAGCTCCATATGTAAGCTCCTTTCTTTAGCCACATTTTTTTCATACTCTAAGGCCTTTGCTCTCCAAAAAAATATTTAAATTCCTTTGTTTCAATAAAAGAATCATCCTCCATGAATGCTTTGTAGGCTTCCTGCCTCAAATCATCTGCATTATTTAAACCACTAAGATCAACCTTTCCAAGCCTAAGGCTAATTTATCTTGAACTTGAGACAACATCCCTTATGGGAGAAGGCATTACTTGCTGCATTACTTCAAGAGTAATAAGAATATCATCCTCCTTTGTATCAGGGTAATCAACTACCCTGTTGCCTCAATCTTTTGCTTCTTGGCAGTTGGCTACTCTGGTGGAGCAGGGCTTCCTGGGGGTGAATCTACATCAATCACAATAGATGGAGCCTTCCTTGGAGGTGATGGCACTGATCTCTTAGGAGAAGTTTCCCTTGATCCCTCTGATGTAGTAGGGCTTGGCAATGTTTGCCATTTCTCTATTGTCTTCCTCTTCCTAGAGTAGATTCTTATCTTTGGTTTTGGTTGATAGGAAGGTCTCTCTAATACTATAGTGGGATATTCCTCAACTGCCACTAATTTCCCCTTATCTATTACAACACGTTCTTCTCTCAAGACACCTACTATATTCTCAAAATTTTCCAGAACATGCATAACTCTATTAAAATCACCCTTGATATCGGTCATATGATCATATTAGATCTTTTAAATTTCTTCACCATATTATTGAAAGAAATATACTTTTCTTTCCTCTCTTCATGTTCTTGGAAGTTAAATAAATTCCTAATTACATCCTCATGATAATAAAAATTATGCACAAAAGAACCACTACTATGCATCACCTCCAATGCAAAAATAAAACCCTTAGGGTCATGGTTCCTTGGGCGCACAGTGCTCAATTTGTAAGGTGTAAGAAGTTTCCCCAAATCCTTCCATCCTCCCTTTACCATTATAAAATCTACAAATGTTGTCCATTCAAGGAAGAGTGAGCCCATTTTTCAAATTCTTGGGAAGATGCACCATTTGAGCTCCTCCCAATTGTCTCATAATTTACAAGAATCCAATCCTTGGTGGGACGTCTCTTGGTAATACATATGGATTCACATTTGTGTCATACACTTTAAATATTTTTGTGTTGAGATATGGGATTATATCCCCCTAATTGTGGTTCAAATTCAAATATGTCCTTCTTTCCATAGGCCTCAATAAATCATGGATCTCTTTGGGGATCCTCGGTGGGTCATGAATCAGGAATCTCCTTATTTTTATGCAAAGGAATTGTGGAACACCACATAATCAAATTTCTAGTCATTTTTGTCAAGAATTCGGGTCCAGCATTGGACAGGTAGATCAATACCATCTTCCTTTTTTTTCAGTGTCATATCCTTACCAATATTCTTTTATCCTTTATACAAGAACATATGCATTAAGAGAGAATAACACCAGAACTTTACCCAGTCCTTTCCACCTTTTAATCCAACCAAACCCTTGTGGATGTGTTCTGCTAAATATGTAGTGTAGTCATAAAATACATTGAAGGTTGGGTATTGTAAATGTGCAGCCATGTAAGTATACTCCCTTTGCAGGGTATCTAGTGAATTAAAACCAATAATTTTCCATAAGGAATACACTATTTTCTTGAAGTAGTTAGCAAAATACTTCATGGAGAAGGGTTCTAATTTATCTCTACCAATCTTGATTTATTTCCTATTCTTCCCTACTCTGGTACTAGTAGTGTGCATAGGCAACATTGTTCTGAGCAACACCTTGGTATTCTCATATTCCTTTCTATAGACATCCATGTCAATGGGAATCATATCTTTGCTCCATTCATGTAGTTGGAAGATCTCTGCAATTTCTTCTCTTATTATCTTCAACATCTCAACACCACCAAATGCCCTGACCACTCAAGAAACAAGGTCATACCTTGCAATAATATCCTTCAATAGGTCAATATCCATTTATACATTGGGAACTACCAGTTTTCCCATGTCTAATCTCTAAGGGTTGCAAATAGGAGCACCATGATTTTTGTTCCAGAACGAATGTTGGAACAATTTCCATCCAATGAAAGGAAACTCGACATCCTTGATGAATCATTGTGTGTCCATTGACCCTTATTTAATTCTAGTGTCATAAAACATAACTCTTCCCTTGGCCTTTTTGCTAGTGGATGGTTTCAATTGATCAACCATGTCTTGGTAGAGCAATTTGGATGTTGTTGCAAAGTTGGTGGTTTATGTTTTGGGTGCCATTGGAAACAGTGTGGATTCAAAGAAATCTAGGGTTTCAACTCAAAGGTTTAAACCTTGCTTTTCAATTCAAACCTAGGGCTTGGCTCAAAGGTGCAAAGTCAAAGGGTTTGACAAAATTACAACCTTTTAAAGAAAATTTGAACCTCAATAAATCAATTAAAACAAAGCACAAAATCCAATTTAACTGAACACATAGTGAATATTAACCCTAATTCTAGATAATTTGAATAAAACACAAAAATTTGTGTTTCATTTTACTTTTGAATTTTTTACTCATAGGAAACCCTAATGTTGATCGCATTGAACTCTGAAAATGTCTTTTCTCAAACTTGTATGCACTCCAAATTCATTCACAATTCTCAATTATGCGAAAACCAATCATTTAAGTGCAATTTGGGTGAGACTGGGTAGCTTTGGAAGTCATTTCTACCATTACTGCTCACTTGCATGAATCAAAAAAATGGCTACCATATTCGTACCTTCAGTTTTGAATGTTTTCCATTGATCTTCTAGTGAGATGGCCTTTCGGATGACTCAAATCAATTGAATTTCCATCGCCATCGAGTGCCAATCCATTAGCCACTGAGATTTTCCAAACTAGATTCTAACTCGTCTGTCCTTGGTCTCCACCTTCTCTCTTTCCAAACAATCATAGAATACACATGGTGGAAGCGCGCTGACCCTGCGACTTTTAATAGAGGATTATTTTAATCCCTCATGGTGAGTAAGGAACAACTCAGATTTAATCTCATTGTTGCATCGTGGATGTTGATCTAAAAGCTTGACACCAAGTTCAATAGTGAAGTTCAAGCCCCACACCTACGGTGGTACACATGTTAGTTGCCTGCTGACCACACAACTTTTAATAAAGCATTATTTTATTCGTACGGGGCTAGCGGGGAGTGTCCAAGATCAAATCTTCAAATTGAATGGTCATTTAATCTACACATGCAATAAAGTTAGTTCAAAAGATGGGGCCATGACTAGGTCGATGAGACTTAACCCTCAGGAGGAAAGATTTAAAACTTATGTCATTTTCCATATGAAATATTTTCATCTGACTATGGGAAAATTAAAACAATGGGATTGGTAACCAACAAACCTAGAAAAAAGGGTCGGTGAGAATGACGATTTAATGGCTCGAGTTACAACTTAAGTGATCGATAATCGGGTGCGACAGGTCAATAGAGGATTAGAACATTCAGGGTTTATGACTATGTGAATTTTTAAAAGAGGTCCTTTAATCAAAACCCTAAACCCTACCCTTGGACACAGAAGCTCAAACTCATGACAAGGAAAGATTCATCTCAAACTTTTCAAAAATTTCAAGAGCTCTACCACTAGGACATGTTGATCAGGGGTTTTTTTATTTAAGATGATGATGAGCTTTATGATAAGTCATTGTTATAAGCTTCATTGACATGCTTAACCTATGATCTAGACTTTAGATTTTGAAGATTAGGTTCTCACTTTACAACTTGTTATATTTGCTTTGTACTTGTTTTTCCAAAGGTTGAAGTTGATGATTGATTTATTATGGATGAAAGTTTATTACGGGTGAAAGCGAAATGGGATGGATGGTTTTGATATTTTTGGAATATTTCAATACTTTTGGAATTTTGAAAATGTTTTGAGGTTGTTTTTGATCTTTTTGAAAGTTTGTGTGAATGTTTTGGTTTTTGGATTACTTGAGATTGTTTAGGGTTTTCCAAGATATTTGATGCTTTTTAGGTCTTTTGAATGTTTTCTGATGTTTTTGTGTTTTTTTATTTTCAATTTTTTTTGTGTTTTCTAAGTTTTTTGAATGTTTAAGACTTTTTTGATTTTTGAATGTTTAGGGGTTATCTGAATTTCAACCAAGAATCTAACCTAAAATACCTGTCCTAGAAGGCTCGGGGGCTGATCAAAGATAAGCCTTGCCTACGTTATACACACAGAGATCACGTAGTTCAACTGACTCGACTTATTGAAAGATGAGATATGAACAATTGATGGAAATGCTAGTTTATTATGATGGACTCCTAATGACTGAACTAGGGTATCTCAGAGGCACATCAATGATGTACTTTCCTACGTTCAAGCTCAGAGAACCGTAGTTCAACAATAGGGTATTGTTTTTGGATTTTTCAATTTTTTGACCTTTTTAGGGATTTTGATGTGATTTGGATGTTTTGGATTTTGACTTTACAATTTTTGAAAGTTTTTTATTTTAGTTGTACAGGATTTTGCAAATGTTTTTGGATTTTCTAATAAACGTTTTACTAATGTTTTTGGTATTTTCAATTGTGATTTCCAATAACCTTAAGATAAATAAGAACCTGATATGATCCATAACAAATTTCCCCTGGTGTGATATGCTAGACTACCTTGATATAGGCAGGACAAACTGACTTTTGGAATATGCCAAGTAGTACTAAGGGGATACGATACTTCACAATATCAAGTGATGGTTAGGACGTGGATGGGTGGTGGAATAAATAGGATGAATGATGTGATGGATGGATGGTGATGCAAAGAATTATAGGATAAAGAGCCAAATAATAGATGGAGGTTCTTTATTTACATGAGACGCCTGTTTGCCAGGTTTTTCCCAAGGTACTTTCCCAATGTATCATCGAAGTGGTTTTCACTAGAGGATGATTTTTTTCTTTACTATTTTCAATCCTTTTTCTTATTTTTTTGGATTTTTTTTTTAAATTTTTTAGATTTATATCCTTCAAGACTAGGCTTAAAACTTTTTAATATGCAAGCTATTGGTTGGTTCCTACAAGGGTTCACCTTCAAGTGTTAACAATTGGTATGCTCTTGATCCATAGCTTGCTATGATGACAAAGGGACCCAACCAATTAGGTTCAAACTTTCCTTTACTGTGCTGATTTGGAAGATTCTTCTGATTCTATTTTAAGACAAGATTCCCTACCTGGAAAGACTGACATTTGATCTTCTTGTTATAGCTTCATTTCAGTCAGTTTTGATACACTTGCAAGTGATTAAGGGCATCCAGACAACGCTCTTCCAAGAATTCTAGCTCATTCAATTGAGATACTCTATATTCTTCATCACTGATCAAGTTCTATAGTGACACTCGTAGCTTGATGGGAGGTCAACCTCAATAGGAAAAATGGCTTCCGATTAGTAGACCAGGGAGAAAGGGGTTGCACCTATTGGCATGTGAATACTAGTTTGACAAGCCTAGAGAGTGAGATTTAACTATAGATGTTAGTCACAACTAGCTTCATTGACCATTTTCTTTAGGATCTTCAAAATAGTCTTGTTTGTAGCCTTAGCTTGGCCATTGCCCTAGGGGTAATACGGGGTAGAGAATCGGTGTTGGATGTTGCATCTTTGGCATAGCTCTTTTACAACCCAATTCTTGAAGGGTATTCCATTATCTGAGATAAGGGTTTGTAGAACACCATAACGACAAATGAGGTAATTTAGGATAAACTTGGCAATTTTCTTCCCCATTATGTAGGTCATAGGAATGGCTTCAACCCACTTGGTAAAGTACTCAGTGGCTGTTATGATAAACTTATGGCCATTGGATGAGGTTGGAGTGATATTTCGTATGAGTTCAAGCCACCACTATGAAAAAGTCCAGGGTGTGATAGTTAGATACAATTCTTGAGCTAGAGCATGAATCAGGTCTCAATGTTATTAAGACTGGATGCATTTCTGCACATACTAATGACCTTCTCTTTGCATGGTTGGCCAATAAAAATGTTACTCATTTTTGTTTCTTGTCAAAATGAATGAGCTAAAGAGTGTTTACAAATTGAAAGTGAAGTGCATTTCTTATCTATCTTCCCTATCTTGCATTCAATTGTATAAACATAAGACTCAAATAGATTACAATTTTCAATAATAGATTATTGCATTTATACAAGTGCATATGATATTGAAAAGATCTAGCAAATCTTACTGAAAGTAATCTTTATTGATTCAAGAGTACATATTTTCCTCACACAAGTTGTGAGACTTATATTGTTCAATGGAAATAAAGTACAATTTATACATTGATGGATTAAAAGAACAAAAAATGCACATATAAGGGAAGAGGCTACTCATTTCCTATTGACTGGTCAAAGTCTATTGTCCTACTTGGTCTTCTACTTCAATTTGCTTTGTGTCCTTTGTAGTTCCCTATTTCCAGCCCTTGCATCTGAAAAGAAAATTGCAATGATGTTAGAGCAGTGCTCTAAGCAATAACAGTCTCTAACAATACATGTACATGCACCCACTAGTGTATAAAATTTCCTTCACATGCATTAAACAAACAACAAGTTGTACATGTCCAAAGAAAGAAAAGAAATCATAAATCCCTTTAGGCATATCACTGATACATTTTGACTCAAAATCTGACAAAAGTTCGTCAGAATTTCGACAAACTTTCGTCGGAATTATTTCATCGATTTTTCAATGAAATTTGAAATGTCGAAATTTTGACCCAACCAACAATGCTGGGTCAAAATTTTGACGTTTCAAAGTTTGTCGGAAAATTGACAAAATAATTCCGACGAACTTTTGTCAAATTTTGAGTAGAAATTTATCAGTGTATATGGACATATTTTTCCAAGTGTTTGCTTCATGTGCAAATATAGGAAAGACCATTTTTTTTTGTTATCAAGTTTCAACACGTGGTGTAAACATGGCTCCCACAAGGGTTGAGCTCGGTGTGCTACCTTGTTCTACTTTTTTTCTCTCATCATACAATTTTATTTTGATATTTGTTGCTTCTTTAGAGATTCCCAATCTGGCATTTTGATGCCCACAAGAATGAAATAACTCTAAAGAAAAAGGTAGTAAATGCCAAAATAAATTGTGTCACCTTTAAATGATGGCATAATTCCCAAATCAAGTGATGTGCCTGGAGGTCAAGTTTCCTATGTTAGAGATGCACAATGGATAAACTAGTGTTAGCACGTGAAAGTACAGTGACAGTAATGTATGCAGTGGTAACTACAAATGTAAAAAGGCAGATTTGATGATAATTTTGATACTATGAGCTTCTGCCTAAGCTTAATGGCTAATGAAACTCACCATCAAATTAGGGGAAAATTTATTTAATAAATACTATCAATTTATGGAGTAACAGTGAATATAAGATAATTTCTTTCAATTGGCCCCTGAGAAGCAACTATAAATGGCATGGTAATTGTCAAATATAAATGTTTAGAGAACAGTCTATCAAATATAAATGTTTGGAGAACAATCTGTCAAATATAAATGTTTGGAGAACAGTCTTGAACAAGAATACAATAGAGGTGCATAAGCTATATGAGGTGTAATGCATATGCAAGTAAATGTACATGAAAATCACAAAAAAATATGTACAATTACTTCTTAGAAACAAAGCAATGGAAAATGGGCAGTAAGAATCATTAAGAAAATATACAGCCTACAAGTCAAAGTTTTTGGGGAGGAAAGTCCACAAAACTTCAGGCATAAACAATAGAGGATTTATCTGCAACGCTTACAAGCATCTGTTGTTACCTTAAGGGTAGAAAAGTATAGCCATCCAATCACTATAATAGTGTTGATTGCGCTATCAAAAATGGAACAGTCATACGAATTGTGCATTTTTAAAAAAAAGTAGTCATAGTTTTGGCTCAAAAGGCAGTAGTACAAAGTGATAGAATGCATTCATACATTGCTTGTAGCATAAAGAACCATGAACAAACAAATTCATATTATAGAAAAGCATTTCTGACAAAACATATGGTTAGGTATCATTCACTTATAAGTATTCATGCAAGTTGAACATATTAATAACAATGGATACATAAGAAATTTAATAGCTAGAAGCCAGAGAAAGGCATGTTCCAGACATAGAATGATAGGTTTAGATATTCACTGATATCTTATCATGTGTGTGGAAAGATGCAAACTTCTATGGGACCATGTTACAGGGTTTTTTGTGACTTTTGAAAAATCTATTGCGACATGAAATGAGCAGTGAAAGGCTAAGTTGGTGTGCATTCTAGCATTTATTCTATGACAAGGTGAGGAAGCTCTATGTTGGGAAGATGTGTTTGTAAGGTGCAAGTTATATTGTTGATGGAATTTATCATGAAAGGCAGTGTGAACCTTTGTACAAGATCTCCTACACGTGCAAAAGAAGATTGTATGGCAAGAAGCCCTGGTGTAACCTTTATGGTTTTCTCTTTTCCTTTTTCAAAATACCATAAGAAATTGGAAAAGAATTCAGTCACTAGAGTGGGAACCATAAAATGTATGGCCTTTTTAGGTAGAGGGTTTTTATAATTACAAACCCAATACATGAACCTACATGAGGTTTCACAATTACAGGAAATAATATCAAAGAAGATACATTGGCTGCCACAGGAAATGTAAGATGGCCGAACTTAAATAAGTTTTATCTCATGAAATGCATATATACCCGTGGCCATAAATAACATGAAGATCTAAGGGAAAATACCTCAAAATCAAGGTGCACTAAAGATGAAGCCACAACCATCAAAACAATTTGAGTTTTATCCCTTTGTCATAGCAGAGATGTCATAAGAATACTTGAAAGGTCATGGCTAAGAATAACATATTGTATGCAATAAGATTGTTCATTAAAGGGAATATCCTTCAAATGCCAGGGTTAAGTGATGGCGACTATAAAGGACAGAAAGATATTCATGAGAACACATGGAGAAGGAAGCAATCTTTATAGGAAATTTGCATTAAAAAATACAAAGGAAAATGTAATGATAGCAGCTTCTTTTCACTTACCCAGCTGTCATTCCTTCATTCTTCAAGTATAGGAGCCAATGTTGTTTTCTTTAGCGGATGAAGAAGTGAATAACACAGAGAGAGAAACAAATGAAAATGTGCAAGGAAAGTAATATATGTCGCGGCTTGTAAAGCCTTAAACATTAATCTAAGGGTCTCTATCTAAAGGAAAACTTCCAGAAAACAATTTACCTATGTGTTCATGTAGTAAATCGACATATACTTGCAAAATTCTTGAAATACAGCTCCAAAAAACTCACAGAGACATTTCCCAAAAAAGTGTCAAACCCTTATTGTGTCAACGCTGCTTGAAGTTTCTTTGCAAAATGATACGAATGAAAATTTCTATCTTTCACTTTTTATTTTAGGGTTTTTACCCTAAAAATGCCGATAGGAGTGAAATGGAATTTTATGCCATTATTTTAAAATAAAACAATTCAACAAATGTATGACCCCATGGCCAAAGAAGGTGCTATATGTTTTAGGCATTTTTTCCTTTGAGTATTTTTGAGTTTTTGTTATGATAAATACATGTCTACTCATGGAAATTCCAACATGGAATGCCACTTGATTGCCACCTCACCTATATGTGTGTACTTTTGAGGGTGCTTTTGTAATTTTTGTTTGCATAAATTCTATTGTAAGACAAATGGCTTTAAGGTGTATTTATAAACCTTAAGCCATTTTGTTATCCTTTAATGCAAAAACATGGAGATGAAAGTTGTGCTTTGAAGGAAAGTGGAGGGAATATAGGGGGAGTTATTTTCAGTTTGAAGACATGTACCCATATTTGTAGGGTCATTAATGCACTTTGTTGGTGGTTTTTCCTACCTAGGTGTTTTTTTTACCAAAACTTTCTTCCCCACATGTTGGAAGTGGTTTTATGAGGAATCCAATGCCTCATTTCTAGGCTTTTCTAGGGCATCCAACCCAAGGTGGTTGCTTGCTCCTATTTTAATGCAACCACTTGGGTTGTGTTTTATATTGACTCATGTAACTCATTTTGAGAGTTAGTTCAAATAATGCAACTTCTAGAGTTAGTGATTTATGTAATCCTTTCTCAAATTTGACATACTTTGTAACTCATTTGAGCAAAAAATGAAATACAGGCAGTGCCTTGGATTCTATTGATTTCGAGTTTTACTACCTTATTATTGTAGTATTTGTGCATCATTGAGTGATTGATCAAGCTACTTATGAGGTATCTTAATCTCCTTGAAGTTTTGTCTCAAGTTTTCATTCCTTTTCTGCAAGAGTATGTTTATACAGGTTACAAGTTGTGTTAAAAGTTGCATGTATCTTTAGGTTGTGAAAAGTTGTTTTTCCTCTTTAAGGGTTAATGCATTCAAACTTCCTTGTGAAATGTTTATGTATGAATTTATAGAGATAAGTTTTGTAGTTTAGAAATATCATTAGTAATCAAGTGCATGCAGGTCCAAGTCATTATAGCTTTTGTTAGTTTGGTGAATCACCTTTTTTCTTTTAGTTACAATTTTCATTTCAAGCATTATTTTCCCCTTTCCTCTGTGAAAAGTAGTAGTTTAGGTGATATCCAATAAAGATCCAGCTTTCTTTGGAGTTCTTTTTCTGCTATAAGGTCACCCACAACCTTAGAAAATTTCCCATGTTTCACATGATTGGCTGTATTAAATTTCAGCTAGACTGCAAATCATAGTGTTAACAGTTTTTGGCACGCCCGGTGGGACTGTCGAATCAGATAGTTTAGAGAAAATATAAGATATTACCGATTTTGATATGTTACCAATATTTCAAGCCTTTAAGAGGAATACTTATTTATATTTGGTGACTTCCACTATGGGTAAAGTTTGAAATCAATGTTGTTAAGATTTACATGAAAAAGATTCAGACCAGGAGTTCAGAGTCTTTTAAGTATTTACAATTATCTCCACCTAGAAAGAAGAATAGGTATGTTAAAAGAGTTTCCATCTCAAAAAGGGTTCAATAAACCCCACCAAGTTTCAAACCAGCCTTTAAAGCCAATTCAGCTGTAGTTACATCCTCAATTCCTATTGTTTTAGTACAGGTCAATCAACCCCCAATTGTGCAAATGGCTAGAAATCAGCCTTTTGTGTCATTCAATGGAGGTAGTCCATTGAGCTTGGCCCAACATTATGATATCCCTATAGCAGCCTTGAAGAGTTTGTCTTTTTTCAGAAGAGAAGATCAAACAACTCCTATTGAATACATCAGGGATGTAGCATCTCTTTGTGGGGATCACCATATAACCCAAGAAAATGTAGCTAACATATTGCTTGTAGACTCATTTAAAGGAAAGGAATTGCAATGGTTTAGAGGTCTACAAGTTGGGTCTATTGCAACTTGGGATGAATTAGGAGACAAGTTGTATAAGCAGTTTCAAGACAAGTCTGACCACCTGTCACTAGTAGAGCAGTCAACAACTATAAAGAGAGCTCCTTAGGAGCAAATGACAGACTTTAATTTCAAGTTTTAGAAAACTTGGGACAAAATCCTAGCTACTGTGAGGTCGTCTCCTGAACATTCCTTCTTGTATAATTTAAAATCTATAAACAATGAAATAGCAGTTATGACATAGTCAATGGGAGGGGTGTCTTTACCAGATGCTTATGAGGTAGCAATCAAGGCTAAAAAATATTTAATTCAAGCAAGTAAGATTTCTCCTAGGCCACCAATGCCTATCTTTTTTGAGATTCAACCTAATATGCCTCTACAAATACCACCTTTTCCAACTATTCTAGCGTCATCAGTTGTTGTTCCAATTGCTGCAAGTCAAGAAAATACTACTCCAAGCTCATCTTAGGAGCTGCAAGAGATCAAAAGTTTGCTTCAAAATTTTGGTAATAAGTTGGTAAGCTTAGAGAAGCAACAATAATATAATAGACCTTATCAACAGAAAAATCAAACTGCAAATCAACCTTATCAAGGTCAATAATAGTCGTATCAAGGAAATAGGCAACCTTATCAAGGCAACTACCAAGGGCCAAGGTAGAATATTAATACAAGGCCTTTTCAAGTATATAATCCTGCTCCTATTAGTGCAACTAAGGACTGTCCCTATTCAGAATAACTTGGTTGCAGATTATGAATGGTGTTATCCCTACAACCAACCTCATAATCAAGCCACTTTTCCAAATGGAATCATCAACCAAGCCCTAATGGTACAAAGTGTTTCAAATTCACAACAAAATGCACCTAATGATGGAACCTTACAGCAGAAAGATCAACCTTCAAGTGATGCTACTTTGTTAAACTGGTAGGGAGAAGAGCTATGTGGAGTCAATGCAAATGATTCTCCAATTGATGCGAACACAAAAGCAAAGAAAAGAGCCTTTGAACTTGAGCAGGCAACTGACAAAGGAAAAACAGTAGCTACAAAACCATCTATATCACAAGTGGCTCGCATTTTTTAGAGGAATTCACAAGTAGCTGCTAAGGAGCAATCTCACTTGTAAACTAAGCCTGTTGTTGCAAGCATACAACAGAAGGTAAATTATGTTGCTCCCTTCAATGTAGTTGAGAATATGAAAAAAATGAATATCACAATGTCTATGTGGGACTGTTTAGCAATCCCAGGCCAAAAAGACTTGTTACAGTCTACCTTAACTGAAAAGCAGTAACTAGTGAACCTTCAATTGATACAGTTAAGGCCGTTTTCACAAATGTACCCCAAGATAATGATAAACAACAAAGAAAACAACCAAGTAAAGAGTCTGAAAAAGGTGTCAAGCCTCCTCCTTTCTATGTGACATTGATTGTAGGAGACAAACTAGTTCATAATTGTATGGTTGACAATGGAGCCAGTAGTTTGGTCATGCCAAAGAAGATTGTAGACTAGTTAGGACTGAAATACCAGCCCCTTGAGAAAGGAGTGCTTTAGCTAGATGGTACAACAGTTAACACTGTTTGTGTTATCAAAGATTTGGGACTCACATTACATGCTTGTCCAAATTTTTCAATTCCCCAAGATGTCTTCATCATTGGCTTACCTCCTTTCTTTGCCCTGTGTTTATCAAGGGACTTAACTACAAAGATTGGAGGATATCTATCTTCCAACTGGTCCCATATGCTTTTTAGGACCAGATATGAAACAAAAGTAACAATAAAATTGGAGTCATTGGCAAAGGATCACATTGAACCTTATGTGTCAAGCGCAATTAATGTTAACTGTGTTTTTTTTTAGATGGTGGGCTTGCTACAGCTCAAGAGCTGCAAGCTGAAAGCATACTAGATGTGCTGCTAAATGAGTGGAAAAAAATATATAGTAGACAATCCAAATGAACTCATTCAGGAAGTTGTATTGGGAATTTATGTGTTGCATGAACTAGAAACAAAGATGCCAAACATTGAAAAGAAAGCAAAACAACAATTACCACAACAGGATGAGCTATGGTAGATGTACTTTGATGGCTCCATAAGTAGAAATGGAGCTGGTGGAGGTGCAATGTTGATCTCTCCACAAGGTGATAGGTATTATGCTACTTTTAAATTTTCCTTTTCTTGTTCTAACAATTTTTCTGAGTATGAGGAACTGATACAGGGCTTAGAATGGACAAGGAGAAGAGGAATCAGTTGCTTGCAAGTGTTTGGGGATAGTGAACTGATTGTTAATTAGGTAAGAGGGTTAAATGTAACAAAGAATGATACCTTGAAATCTTATAAAAATAGGGTATGGGATATGATAGAGGAGTTTGATGCTTTTAATATGATTTTAGTCCCTAGGAGTCATAATAAGCACACAGACAGATTGGCTACAATTGGTGCCCAATTTGACATACCTAATGAGATTAGAAAGGAGAAGGTATAGCAACATGTTAAAGTAGTTGTTAGGCCCTCTATCCCTGACAACAATATTAATTGGAAAGTCTTTGAAAGTGATGAGAAAATTCTAATTTTTTTGCTTGAGGAAGATTAGTTTTCTGTTGTAAATCAGGAAAAGTTAAAACAACAATACGAGCATCAAATTATTTAGGTTAAGAGAAACAAGTTTCCCAGAGGTCTAGTTACATTAGAATCCATTTTCAATAATGATGATCAGTTGAAAAGAACAAAACCAGTATTCAGATTAAAGAGGAGCATTACAAAGAGCTAGAGATCTTTAAAGGTAAGCTTCTCAAGATTGGAAAAATTTGTTCTGAATCAGATAAATAGGCTTTCATTGCTTTATGTCAAGAGTTTCAGGATATTTTTGCTTGGGATTATTCTAATTTGAAAGGATTTGACTCTAGAATTTCTCAGCACACAATAGAACTAGAACCCAATGCAAATCCTATAAGACAAAAGCAGAGATCTTTGAACCCCAAGCTTGAACCTTTAATGTTTAAGGAACTGACTAAGCTAGTTGAGGGGGGTATTATATTTCCAATTAAGCACACCTCCTAGGTTTCTAACCTAGTTCTGATTAGAAAGAAAAATGGTGAGATCAAATTATGTGTAGACTTTAGAGATCTTAACAGTGCATCTCTAAAAGACCATTATCCATTACCTTCCATGGAGTAGATCCTTCAAGTGGTTGTTGGTTCAGAGATTTTTCCCTACTTGATGGATACTCTAGTTATAACCAGGTATTGGTCAAAGAAAAGGACCAATACAAGACTGCCTTTACAACAAAATGGGGCACTATGGCCTACAAGAGAATGTCTTTCGGCCTATCCAACACTGGACCCACTTTTCAAAGGGCTATGGACATGGATTTTCAAGGCTTAATCAATAAAATTGTGCTCATATATCTAGATGATGTCACAATATTCTCAAAAAATGTTGGTGAACATCTACAATAGTTAAAACAAGTGTTTGAAAGATGTCAGGATTATGGAATATCCCTTAATCCCAATAAAAGTATCCTGTTTGTTCATGAGGTTAATTTGTTAGGACACATAGTGTCAAAACAAGGAATTACTATTGACCCTAAGAGAATCAAAGCCATTTTGGAGCTGCCATTACCCAATCACAAGAAAGGGCTACAAAGTTTCTTAGGTAGAATTTTTTTTTGAGAATTTTTATACCTGATGTTGCAAACCTTTTACAACCTTTAACTGCTATGTTAAGAAAGAATGCAGTTTTTAGTTGTACTAGAGAAGCTAAACGTAGTTTTGAAGCCATTAAAGAAGCTTTAGCATTAGCTCCCACACTGGTAAATCCAGATTTCTCAAAAGACTTTATTTTGTATGCATTTGGCAGTGTAGATTCTATTTTTGCAATGCTTGTTCAACAAAATAGTGAAGGCTTGGAATAGCCCATTGCCTTTTCAGCCAAGGATTGGAAGATTATGACCAAAGATATTCATTTGTGTAGAAACATGTTCTAGCTGTCATAAGAAGCCTAAAAAAATTTAAGCCATTGATTTCCAATATTAAGATTCACTTGATGGTAGCACATCTGAGTGTGAAAGAGTTCCTATTGAGTAAAGATCTCAATGAAAAGAGAGTTGGATGGATCACTAAAGTTATGGAATTTGATGTGGATATCCAGATCACAAAGCTTGTAAGAGGCAAGGGACTATGTGAGCAGCTTACTTCAACACCAGAAACTGAAGAGAAAGCAAAAACATAGGTTGTTTGAGTAACTGATGATTAGGATCAGAATGTTGCACCTGCATTAGCAGCAAGGTGGTTTCAAGATATGACTCATTTTCTACAAACTGGTGAATGTCCACCAAGTTTAGACAGAGCTAAGAGAAGATATTTTAGGTTACAGTCCATTCCATATGTCTTGATTGATAATTTTTTATTTAGGAAATACCTCCATGGTGTTCTGTTGAGGTGTATTGATTAGGATCAAATCAAAAAGGTGCTTCATGAGTTCCATGATGGAACTGCAAGGGGTCATTTTTCCCCCAAAACAACATGGGAAATTATGAGAGTAGGCTATTACTAGCTAGCCATGTTTAAGGATGCCCATGCATGGGCTAGAAAGTGTGTGAAGTGTGCATTATTTGCAAGGAAGGAAAAAATACTAGCATTACCCTTGCAGCCAATTCAAGTGGAGCAGCCCTTCATAAGATGGGGCATTGACTTTATTGGGCCTATAAACTCACCTTCCAATGTTGGGCACAAGTGGGTACTCACTGCTACAGATATTTTCATAAGGTGGACTGAGGCAGTAGCCTTGAAAGAAGCCAATGAAATGTTTGTATTGAACTTTTATGATGACATAATAACCAGGTTTGGTGTTCCAGAATCAATCATTTCAGATAATGCCTTGGCATTTGTGGGACTCGGAGTGGCTGATTGGGTAGTGAAGAATGGAATATATTTGAACACTTCATCAAATTATTACCCTCAAGGTAATGGTTTGGCTGAAAGCACAAACAAGAACTTGATCAAAATCATTAAACAAATAATGGAAGACAATTAGAGGGTTTGACACATTAAGTTGAAATCTGTCCTATGGGAAGATAGGATAACTCCCAAGCGGTCTATTGGAAATTCTCCATATGTGTTGGTTTATGGAAAAGAATCCAAATTACCTTTATCTATGGAGCTTCCAACTCTTGAAATTATGCATCAGTTTGAAGTGTTTGAAGAACAAGATCCATTAGCGATCAGATTTGCTCAGCTCATGGAATTGGAAGAGATAAGAGACAAAGCCATTAATTCTTTGGAGTACCATCAACTCCAAACTAAAAGAGTTTTTGATAAAAGGGAAACTGCCAAAGTTTTCAGAGAAGATGACATTGTACTCAAATGGGATGATCTGAAAAGAATGCCAAGGAAGCATACAAAGTTTGACAGCTTCTGGAGTGGTCCATTTGTTATCACAAAGTACAAAGAACACAATGTGTTCCAATTATCCAAAATGGATGGAGAGATTATTCCTATCCCAGTTAATTGGATACACCTCAAGCATTGCTTTGAGGTTTTATCTATACTATTTCTATTAGTTTAGAAGTTTTTTTTTCAATAAGTGTTGTTGCACCTTAGTTTAGTTGTTGTTTTCAGTTTCCCTAAGTGCTTTTCAGCATAGTTACTTAGTTTCTTGCTACTGTAAGTTTGGTTTTCAATAAATCCCAAGGTGTTTTGAGTCATCTTTATTGAGTTACAACATTGATTCAAGTTGTTTTCAATTCTTATCTGAGTTTCTGAGTGACTTCATGCCCAATGGATAGTCTAGGCGGCTAGTCTTAATGTTTACCAGGAAAACTTGTAGTAGATGTCGCCAGAAATGTTACTCATTTTTGTTTCTTGTCAAACTGAGTGAGCTAAAGAGTGTTTACAAACTAAAAGTGAAGTGCATTTCTTATCTATCTTCCCTATATTACATTCAATTATATAAACATAAGAATCAAAGAGATTACAATTTTCAGTGATAGATTATTGCATTTATACAAATGCATACAATATTGAAAAGATCTACACAAATCTTGTTGAAAGTAATCTTTATTGATTCAAGAGTACATATTTTCCTCACACAAGTCGTAAGACTTAGCTTGTTTAATGGAGATAAAGTACAATTTATACATTGATGGATTAAAAGAACAAAAAATGCACATATAGGGGAAGAGGCCAATCATTTCCTCATGACTGGTCAAAGTCTATTGTCCTCCTTGGTATTTTGCTTCAAGTTGCTATGCATCCTTCATAGCTCCCTATTTCCAACCCCTGCATTTGAAAACAAAATTGCAATGATGTTAGAGCAGTGCTCTAAGAAATAGCGGTCTCTAACACTACATGTACATGCACCCACCAGTGTATAAATTTTCCTTCACATACATTAAACAAACAACAAGTTGTACATTTCCAAAGAAAGAAAATAAATCATTGAGCCCTTTAGGCATATGCACATATTTTTCTAACTGTTTGCTTCATGTGCAGATACAGGAAAGGCCATGTAATTGTTTTATCAAGTTTCAACACATGGTGTAAACGTGGCTCCCACAAGGGTTGAGCTTGGTGTGTTGCCTTTTTTTTCTTTTGTTGTCTCATCATACAATTTTATTATGATATTTGTTGCCTCTTCTTTAGAGATTCCCAATCTGGCATTTTGATGCCCACAAGAATGAAATAACTCTAAAGAAAAAGGCAGCAAATGCCAAAATAAATTGTGTCACCTTTAAATGATGGCATAATTCCAAAATCAAGTGATGTACCTAGAGGTAAATTTTCCTATGTTAGAGATGCACAATGGATAAACTAGTGTTAGCATGTGAAAAGTACAGTGACAGTAATGTATGCAGTGGTAACTACAAATGTAAAAAGGAAAATTTGATGATAATTTTGATACTATGAGATTCTGCCTAAGCTTAATGGCTAATGAAACTCACCATCAAATAAGGGGCAGATTTTTTTGATAAAGACTGTCAATTTCTAGAGTAATAGTGAATACAAGACAATTTCTTTCAAGTGGCCCTTGAAAAGCAACAATAAATGGCATGGTAGTTGTCAAATATAAATGTTTGGAGAAAAGTCTTGAACAAGAAGACAACAGAGGTGCATAAGCTATATGAGGTGTAATGCATATGCAAGTAAATGTACATGAAAATAACAACAAAATATGTACAATTACTTCTTAGAAACAAAGCAATGGAAAATGGGCAGTAAGAATCATTAAGAAACAATACAACCTATAATTCAAAATTTTTGGGGAGGACAGTCCATAGAACTTCAAGCATAAACAACAGAAGATTTATCTACAATGTTTTCAAGCATCTAACGTTACCTTAAGGGTAGCAAAGTATAGCCATCCAATCACTATAATAGTGTTGATTGTGCTATCAAAAATGGAACAGTCATAAGAATTGTGCATTTAAAACAAAAATTAAGTGCAGTCATAGTTTTGGCTCAAAAGGTAGCAATACAAAGTGATAGAATGCATTCATACATTGCTTGTAGCATAAAGAACCATGAATAGAACAAATTCATATTACAGAAAAGAAGTTCTGACAAAACATATGGTGAGGTATCATTTACTTACAAGTATTCATGCAAGTTGACCATATTAATAAAAATGGATACATAAGAAACTTAATAGCTAGAAGCTAGAGAAAGGCATGTTCCATACATAGAATGATAGGTTCAAATATTCACTGAGATCTTATCATGTGTGTGGAAAGATGAAAACTTCTATGGGACCATGCTACAGGGGTGACGTTTGTGACTTTTGAAAAATCTATTGTGACATGAAATGAGTAGTGAAAAGCTAAGTTGGCATCCATTCTAGTATTTATTCTATGACAAGCTAAGGAAGCTCTGTGTTCGAAAGATGTGTTTGTAAGGTGGAAATTATATTGTTGACGACATTTATCATGAAAGGCAGTGTGAACCTTTGTATAAGATCTCCTACACGTGCAAAAGAATATTGTATGGAAAGAAGCCCTAGTGGAACCTTTAGGGTTTTCTCTTTTCCTTTTTCAAAATGCCACAAGAAATTGGAAAAGAATTCAGTCACTAGAGTGGGAACCACAAAATGTATGGCCTTTTTAGGTAGAGAGGGTTTTCAGAATTACAAACCCAAAACATGAACCTATAGGAGGTTTCACAGTTACAGGAAATAATATCAAAGAAGATACAATGGCTGCTATAGGAAATGTAAGATGGTCGAGCTCAAATAAGTCTTATCTCATGAAATGCATCTATACCCATGGCCATAAAATAGCATGAAGATCTACAGGAAAATGCCACAAAATTGAGGTGCACAAAAGATGAAGCCGCAATCATCAAAACCATTTGGGTTTTATCCCTTTGTCATAGCAGAGAATTCATAAGAATACTTGAAAGGCCGCAATTTAGAATAACATATTATATGCAATAAGATTGTTCATTAAAGGGAATATCCTTCAAATACCAGGGTTTGGCGATGGCGGCTATAAAGGACAGGAAGATATTCATGAGAACACATGGAGAAGCAAGCAATCTTTATAGGAAATTTACACAGAAAAATACGAAGGAAAATGTAATGATAGCAACTTCTTTTCACTTACCCATTTGTCATTATGTCATTCTTTAGGTATAGGAGCCAATGTTGTTTTCTTTGGCAACTGAACAGGTGAATAACACAAAGAGAGAAACAAATGAAAATGTGCAAGGAAAGTAATATATGTCACGGCTTGTAAAGCCTTAAACATTAATCTAAGGGTCTCTATTTGAAGGAAAACTTCCAGAAAATGATTTACATGTGTTTTCATGTAGTAAATTGATAGATACTTACAAAATGATTGAAATACAGCTCCAGAAAACTCACAGAGACATTTCCCAACAAAGTTTCAAACCCTTATTGTGTCGGCGTTTCTTGAAGTTTCTTTGCAAAATGATACAAAAGAAAAAAAAATCTTTTGCTTTTGATTTTATGGTTTTTACCCTAAAAATGCCGATAGGAATGAAATGGCATTTCATACCATTGTTTTAAAATAAAACAATTCAACAAATGTATGACCCCGCAGCCAAAGAAGGTGCTCTATGTTTTAGGCATTTTTTCCTTAGAATATTTTTGGGTTTTTGTTATGATAAATACATGTCTACTCATGGAGATGCCAGCATGGAATGTCACTTGATTGCCACCTCAGATATGTGTGTACTTTTGAGGGTGCTTTTGTAATTTTGTTTGCATAAATTCTATTTTAAGACAAATGGCTTTAAGATTTATTTATAAACCTTAAGCCATTTTGTTATCCTTTAATGCAAAAATTTGGAAATGAAAGTTGTGCTTTGAAAGCAAGTGGAGGGAATATAGGGGGAGTTATTTTCAGTTTGAGGAAATGTACCCATATTTGTAAGGTCATTAATGCACTTTGTTGGTGGTTTTTCCTACCTAGGTGTTTGTTTTGACCAAAACTTTCCTCCCCACATGTTGGAGGTGGTTTTATGAGGAATCCAATGCCTCATTTCTAGGCTTTTCTAGGGAATCCGACCCAAGGTGGTTGCTTGCTCCTATTTTGATGCAACCACTTGGGTTGTGTTTTATATTGACTCATGTAACTCATTTTGAGAGTTAGTTCAAATAATGCAATTTCTGGAGTTAGTGATTTCTATAATCCTTTCTCAAATTTGACATACTTTGTAACTCATTTGAGAAAAAAATGAAATATAGACAGTGCCTTGGATTCTATTGATTTCAAGTTTTGTTTCCTTATTATTGTAGTATTTGTGCATCATTGAGTGATTGATCAAGCTACTTGTGAGGTATCTTAGTCTCCTTGAAGTTTTGTCTCATGTTTTCATGCCTTTTCTGCAAGAGTATGTTTGTACAAGTTACAAGTTGTGTTAAAAGTTGCATGTATCTTTAGATTGTGAAAAGTTGCTTTTCCTCTTTAAGGGTTAATGCATTCAAACCTCCTTGTGAAATGTTTATGTATGAATTTATAGAGATAAGTTGTGCAGTTTAGCAATATCATTAGTAATCAAGTGCATGCAGGTCTGAGTCATTATAGCTTTTGTTAGTTTGGTGAATCACCTTTTTTCTTTTAGTTACAATTTTCATTTCAAGCATTCTTTTCCTCTTTCCTCCATGAAAATTAGTAGTTTAGGTGATTTCCAATAAAGATCCAATTTTCTCTAGAGGTCCTTTTATGCTATAAGGTCACCCACAACCTTAGAAAATTTCTCATTTTTCACATGATTGGTTCCATTAAATTTCAGCTAGGGTGCAAATCATAGTGTTAACAAGTACCCTATCCTCAACAATTTCTTAGCTAAGTCATACCACTAGAATGGGACCCAAATATGCCATCGTGAACTTTTTTTAAATAGTCAAGGCTCCCTCTAGGTTAAAACATCATAGTAATTTCCCTTCGATGCTCTAGATGTAAAGGATATCACCTAGGATCACGAATCAAGAATCCTTCTTGACAAAGGTCTTTTTAAGGTTGGAGGTGATATCAGATGGGAGGCTTCCTCTACTTAGGTAGGTGAATATTTCATGATACGATGGGGATCCACTACCAACAATGACACATATGAATTCAAATTTAGGGATTTTGAAAGTCAGTACGATAAGTTATTCTACGAATAATTCACATTGGAGGACGTTGTTTGACATGTCTAATAGTGATCCAATTGTTGCCATAGTGTACGTTGCTTGGCTTTCATGTGAGGAATCTACTCAAAAGCTATGTCTATGAAAAGATCCTTGAGATTCTCTAACATCTTCTTGTAAGGAGTGAACTTGTCATCCTTAGTTTGACTATCATCATTGACTTGGTTGATAACTAGTTGTGAGTCTTAGTAGACTTTCATCTCTTGTATCTACCATTGAATCTCTATCCTTAGACCTATGATTAGGGATTCATACTCAGCGATGTTGTTGGTGCATGAAAATGATAGCATATATTACTTTGGAATGCAATCACCTTGAGGGGTTATGAAAAGAATTCCTACTCTGATCCATGTTGGGTGAATGATCCATCAAAGTACATTTTCCATTGATCTGTGAGATTGACAAGAAATATTAATTCGTCAGGGAACTCAGATATCAATGGGTTCTCAACATAGATAAGTGCATTTGCTAGTTGGTATGTGATCACTTGTCCTTTGATTACCTTGTGCTCTATGTACTCTATGTCAAATTTAGTTAATATCATTACCCATTTAGACACTCACCCAATGAGAGTTGCTTTGGATAACAGCTACTTCAATGGGTTGATCTTTGCAATGAGTCTTATTTGATATGACAACATGTAGTGTCTTAACTTTATAAAGAAAAAACTACTACTAAACATGCTTTCTCAATGGGTGAATGGTTCATTTCATAGCCAACCAAGGTCCTGTTGATGTAATAGATAGCTCTTTCCTTACCATTTTCATCATGTTGTGCCAAAAGTGCACCTAATTTTGTTGATGTTGCTAAGATATACAGGATCAATGGTTTGTTCAATATTGACGACATGAGTACTAGAGGTGTCAATAGATAGTCTTTGATCTACTGGAAAGCTTTATCACACTTCTCATCCCACTTGTAAATTATTCCTTTATGGAGAAGATGTGAGAAGGGGTGGATTTTATCTGATAGTTGCGCTATGAACCTTCTAATGGACTGCAATCTTCCTTGTAATCCTCTCATTTATTTCAATTTTTGTGGTGATTCCATGTCGAGGATAGATTTTACTTTTGTTGGATCAATTTTTATCCCTCTTTGTGAGACAATATAGCCAAGAAGTTTTCCTAATGTAACCCCAAAGACACACTTTTTCAGATTTAGCCTTACTTTGTACTCTTCAAGTCTATCAAAGATGGGTTCCAATACTTGTATGTGCTCACTACTTTTCTTTGATTTTTCCAAAATATCATCCACATAATCTTCAACTATTTTATGGATCATGTCGTGAAAGATGAGGGTCATTTCTCTTTGATACATTGCTCTTGCATTCTTCAACATGAATGGCATGACATTCCAAAAATAGGTTCCCCATGGACAAGTGAATGCAATTTTTTGTTGATCCTCTTTGGTGATCATGATCTGATTGTAGCCTGAAAAATTGTCCATGAGTGACAGCATTTCATGTCCAGTTGTTAAGTCTATGATGACGTTGATGTTACGAAGAGAGAAATCATCCTTTGGGCATGCCTTGTTTAAGTCTCTAAAATTTGTGCATATTTTGATGCCCACAGTGGGTTTTGAGACTGGTACCAGGTTTGAAACCCACTCAAGATAATCTATTGATCAGATGAATCCAATTACAAGAAGCTTTTTTAACTCTATTTTTACCAAGAGTGTTATATGAGGGTGCATCTTTCATAATTTATGCTTCACTGGCTTAGATTCAAGATAAATGGCTAAGTGATGCATAACTACTTCTGGATCAAGCCTAGGAATATCTATGTATGACCATGCAAAGTTGGTTCTTAACTCTTTCAAGAATGCTGCTAGGTTCTTTTGTTCTTCATCCAATAGGGATTCAACATATAAAGTGATCTTGAGTGCTTCTTTTGTTCCCACATTGACTGGAGTGACCTTTTCTACTAGCACTGTTGATTTCTATGGATCCATTGCGCTAAGGGGGATATTAATCCCTCATCCTTGGGTGCCTCATAGAGGTTTTCACCATCAGATGTGTCCTTTCTTTTACTATTTTAGGATCAAAAAGTGCCACAATGTGGTTTTCACTCAAAGATCTACATGTTAGTTGCATTTCATCAATTTTGAGACTAAAGAATTCAATCATCTCCCCATAGTACACCCTTGTGTCTAGATCTATGTCAAAACCCACTTTGTGATCTTCTCATGGTAAGTTATCTTGAAGTCACATGAATTATAAGATCGCTTCATCATTTTTGAATAAATCTAGAATTGGTGGTCCTTGTTGGTCCAAGTCAATGAGTTGTGGGTATACTAGGCTTATTTCAGTTGGTTGATTGCTCAGAGCAAAGGATGTTATGGATATCATGAAGAGGGGATTTTTCTCAAATAGGTTAGCAAAATCAAGGGGGAAATCATCTAAGGTCATATCACATGATGTAGGTAACAAAGAGGAATCCTAAGCTCATTTAGCGGAAGTACCTTTTCCAATAAGGGTGACCTTGCTAGTAGTACAACCTAGGCCAAGGTTCTTTAGTCATTTCTCAGGAATGATAGGTTATAGCAAACCATTATCATTTTTTCCTAGCTTCTCATTCTTGTCATATCCCATTCCCTTCATTAGCTACAAGCCTTTGTTATCATCTTCCATGGGAAGAGCGAGGATAGGTCATTCATCCTGATAGAGAAGTTTAGAGACATCTTCCTCATTGACATCTTTTTGGTTCAAATCCCCCCACTTGTTGAAGGTGGTAGCTGCCATCTTGATTGTCTTAGGCTCTTTATTACTAGATGTGGGTTTCCCATGCAATTGAGGAGAAAGAGGTAGCTCTCCTAAGACAAAAGTATTCTTCATTAGCTTATAGTTTCCACAAACATCATCTTAGATTACTACTTTGATGTTGGGTATACTCTGCACAATGGGTGTTTTTTTTTTGAGGCAGATGCAAGGGATGATGGTTCAACAAATGAGGCATATGGTGTAGGCCCTTCATCACTCTTAGGTATTTGGGGGATCTTATAGAACTTGGCCTCAAGATTTTTTCAGTAGTAAAAAGGCTTGGGATCTCCATGGATAGTAATTTCTCTGCCCTCGAAGGAAAAATTTACACATTGGTGATAGGTCGAGGCTACAGTTTTTTGGGCATGGATCCATGGTCAACCAAGCAAAATGTTGTAGGGAAGATCAAGGTCTAACACTTGGCATGTATTTTTTGCAATGATAGGTCCCATTTAATGGGTAGTGCAATGATGCCTTATGATACCCACTCTTGGTCATCATATGCTCTGATAATGGTACACTTTGCTTTTTCAATGGTATCCTCTGAATAGCCCAGGTTCTTGATCAACTAAAGGGTACAAATTTTCAAACCAACTCCTCCATCAACTAAGACTCTTTTAACCTTGTTCTTATGAATGATGACCTCAAGGTGTAAAGCACAGTTATGAGATGGTTGTGATGGTAGGTCTTGTTTCGAGAAAGTGAGAAGATGATTAGTGATATGCCCTACCATAGCTTGGAACTGATTTGTATTAATATCCTCAGGGACAAATGACTCTGACAAATATTTCTCTAAGATTTTCCTATGTGTGGGTGATAGCTTCAATAGTTTTAAGATTAATATCTGTGTGGGGGTCATCTTAAGTTGATCTAGGAGATTTTACTTGTTGGGATTTGATGTTGGAAAAGTAGGTTGTGTCCTAGATTGAGATGGGACTCCTTGGATGGTGATTTTTCCACGTCGTGCGGTGACTCCACACTTTGCACTTGGTTCTTTGATGGTGATGACAATAATGAAACTATCACAAGAAGCGACCACATTGGAATAGGTTTGTTGCACATTTGTCTAATCCTTAGCTTTCCCATTATTGTTCCCTTTGTTATGATCTAGCATGGGGTTCTTGTATATCTTAAGATCCTAATTCCTAGATGGTACTTCAATAGATGTGGTGTCATTCTCTATGAGTTCTTGGATAATATTTTTGAGCCTCATGCAATTTGTCATTTTGTGTCCTTTCATTTTATGAAAGTCACAAAGATCATTCTCATTGTACCATGATGGTTTCTCTTAGGGTTCTTAGTAGTTTTCAAAGTTGGGAAGTGTTATCAGATTTGACTCTACCAATTTCTTCATGATGGTTTCGATGGGTTCTGACAACTATGTGTACTTGCATTTAGGATAGTTGTTCTTACTAGGGGTTCACCTTTGTTGTATCTTGATGTTGTTGATTTGATTGTTCTAAGGAGGTGTTGTTTCCTGAACAATTGGTTGAATGTTAGCAACTTGATTATTGTTTGGCCTAGGAGCACTTAGGACTACCTTCGCATCTACCACACCATCATTTGTTACATTTTTTTCTTAGACCAAACATGAGGCTTGTCATTTGAACTAGTTGATGGGCAGTTGTATTTGTAAGCTTGGGTATTTCCCTATGATATTAGAGCTCTCTCGATGTTAAGGGCTCTAGGGACAAGCTCATCATAGGATATGATGCACTAAATTTTCAAGTGGAAGGATAAATTTGGATCTAAATTTTCTATGATGATCGCCACTTGTTGTTCATCGAGAAGAGGCCACTTTCTCTCACTTGCTCTTTGTCTCCATCATTGTAAGAAATTAGCAAAAGATTCTTCTTTGTTTTTTTTTGAGAGTGTACAGTTCTTCTAGACTTACGTCCATGTCAAGATTAAAGGAGAAGTGATTGATGAATTTATCGGTAATTGCTTGGAAAGTTTTGATACCGAGAGGTAATTGGGAAAACCAATCAATGGAAGGACCTATTAAACTTCAAGGGAAGAGGCACATTAAATAAGAATCATTGTAGGCCACCTCCATACACATGACGTTGAATTCTTTGACATGGTCCACAGGACTTCCTCTCCCTTTGTACTTATTCAATTTGGGGATTTCAAAACCGGGAGGGAATGGTAATATTGTGATGTTTCGATTGAATGGATATGGACATAGATTCTATGTATGAGGCTTCTTTGTCTTACCCATCCAAAAATCTTTCATTTCTTATGATAACAACTTAAGTTGCAATGCTAGATAATTTTGTGGGTTTGTTGGAGGAATATATGTTGGGATGGCAAATGAGTTGTATGAAGGATTCCGATATGATAAGGTGTTGTATAGGGTGTATAGTGGTGTGAGATTTGTGAAGGTGATTGAGGTGTTAATGTATATGTTCCTAACACATTTTTATTGACGATGTTCTATTGAGGATTATAGTAGGAAATTTTTTGTTGTTGGGAATACTGGTGAGCTAGTAAGGCTTGTTGTTGTTGAGCCAGAAGGGCTTGTTGTTGGGCTTGCAATTGTTGTTGCACCACTAGGGCTTATTGTTGGACCTAATGTTGTTGTACTGCTAAGGCTGTTCGATGGGCTTGATTTTGGTGTTGTGTTAAGGCTACTTGTTGTGCCACTAAGGCTGCTTGTTGTTGTTGCTACTATTGTTGTGCTGCTAGGGTTGCTTTTTGTTGTTGTTGTTGTTGTGCTGCCAAGACTGATTGCTATTGTTGTTGTTGTTGTGCTACTAGAGCTACTTGCTAATAAGCTTGTTGTGCTTGTTTTAAAGCTATGGAATGCATCTATAATGTAGGATCAGTTAGTTGTTGGGACATTTGTGATGGATTTTGAGTGACGATGTTTTGAGTGGGTAGTGAGTTGCTAATGAGAGGTTGGGGGTTCCCTTGGTTTACCATTCCTTGTAAGATAGTGGATTGAGCTGGCATAATGTAAGTTTGATGCACCATTTGATTTTGCATGATTTGAGGGAAAACTGGAAAAGATGAGGATGGCATCATTAAATTTTGTGATGTTAAGGGCACATTAGGACCTTGGGTCCATTGATTAAAGGGGTTCCCCTGATCAATGTTTTGAAGGTTTCCTTGGGTTTGAGATACGGTCAAGGTATTAATAACCTTGGTTGATGGGGTTTGTGATCAAGGAATTATTTTGATGTGGGTTGATGATGGATGATAGGTGTGTTTTGGGCAACTATTGCATTTGATGTATCAATAGGTGGATTGGATGAAGATGTTCCTTATTGCATTAAAGGCTGATTTTGCATAAGGGTATTTCCTTGCCATTTTGGATCTAGTTGTGATACTAGATCTACACTACTTGGTGTGATGTTGGGCACACTCATGGTACTCATGGGTATGGATGAAGATGGGTGTCCCTGATATGTTGAGGTGATTGTGGAGTAATGAAGTGTAAGTGATTTATATGGTTATTTGGGATCCTCGGGAATGGAAGGAGCACCAAATGTGTTGGAATATGTTGTCATTGATGTCAACAAGGGATCAAAGGAGAAGTGTGTTTTTTATTAGAGGTAAAAAATGGGTTTTGAAGGGGCCTAGAACCCTTTACATTAGAAAGCATCTAAAATAAAGATAAGAGCAATACGCCAACAAACATCCCAACAGCAATGACCCATCAACAAAAAAATAGCCAAAACAAAGGACCAACCAACAACACTACATACTTTTCAGAATGTCTGCTGCCTCCACATCATAGTCTATAGCTTTTTGTGCATCATCAAAAACATCATAACTTTCCTTTCCAAATGCCCCACACTAAGCTTTAGCTTTATTCCTAGTATGTGCTCCAAGACCACCCGTATTTACCTCAGAAATAAAAACAATACCTTTTTCATCACTCTTCCCAGTAGCAACAACTTCACCCATCTACTTACCAGCAACAGCACCCTCACCATCATGGGAAATATATTTCCACTTCTTAGTGCTAACCATAGGAGAAGTAACAACAAAAAACTCATAATTACCAACAATTTTATGACCCTCCCCACCTCTCATCACTGAATCCCAAAAAATTTCCCATTTGTTCCTCAAGAATGAGGATTCTTCCTTCCATATTCTGCTTCATTTTAAGGGTTTCCTCCACAACCGTATCTGCCACAGTGTTCGAGGATTCAAACAACTCATCTATCTAATTTTGAATAGAGGACCCCTCATCCTTGTTAACCATTCCCCTGACTCTGACATTTTTTTTATTGATCTCATGGAAAAACCACTTAAAAAGCTTAAACAGAATAATAGATCCCTCACGTGCAGTACCAAGCACATCAAATAAATCATCTCTATCAATATTAAAAACCCCTTTCCCCTAGGAATCCTCCTCCTTAGAAGAGATATTCCTATCCTTATCAGCAGGGGAGTCCTTACCTTTTTCCACAACAATCGAAGACTTAAGCTTGAATATGGAGCTCGTAATTCCCTCAGCCACCTCTTTTCTCTTCATAAACCTCTCCAAGTTAGCACCCTGGGTCTTCGGATCACTAGAAACATCCCCATACTTATCTTTCATCTTCAAAACTAACTAAACACTTGGGGAGTTGTCAACAAAGAGGTCACCCGCAATTGTGAGAGGACGACCCTACTCCAAAATTTGATTCACAAACTGCAAAACCCTTTTCTTCCCACTGACATCCCCCATGTCCTTTCTAGTAGCCAGAGGTGGTGAGGAGGCCTCTCCATATAGGTCATTCCTTATCTTCAGACCACTACTCGGTACCACAGCAGCAGCTTCATCACTATAGGTTAAATAACCTCCACTAGCACGATCTTTCCCTTTTTTCTTCTTTCCCTAGGAAGGGCAATGTGGACCCCCTTCCAGAGAAGCAAGAGAATCCGACACAAAATCCACATCATCCTCTCACTCATCCTCTTTCTCCAAAATCAATTTCTTGTGTTAATCTTGTGCAGAAGTGCATATAGTTGTCATTGATGTTAAAAGTGCAAATCAGGTAAAGGAGTTTTTTAGCATGATGATAGAAGATGGATGAGAGAGTAGTGAATCTGATGGAAAATTGAGTGGAAAATTTGTGATGGGTTTTTCAAGAGCTTTCTAGAAAGGTATTGTGCAAGCCCAAAGGATGTATAACACATCCAGAAATGACTATTGTTTTCTCTCAGATAGAATTAGGGTTTACTAGTAAAACCCTAGAGTTACAATCATGGCATCCTCAATATGTTCTTCTATTTTGAAGTTGACTACCAATAGCAGGTAATTGGTCACATAAGTTACAACTTATGTCATTGATATCATTTTGGTGATCGGCCCCATCCTTTTTGTTATCAGAAACACACCTTAGTCATAGTTTTAGCCTATAATATTTTGTGGGATCTAAACCTAATTTTAACCCGATTCCCTGATCACCCAATATTCCAATAGTCTGATGGTCATTTTATCGACATGAAACGAGTGTGGAAGCTTCATTAGCAATATTCTAATAGTCTGATGGTAATTTTATCAGTGTGACAAGAGTGTGGAAGCTTCATCGGTGATAGTCTGATAGTTCGATAGTCCGATGGTCACTTTATTGGCGTGACTTATCAGTGGGACTGGAAAATCCCAGTGATGGAGCAATAAGCAGTGTGGAAGCTTCATTAGCAAGAGTAAATGTCATCAGTGGGACCTAAAATCTTGTCCTCCCAACACAATGATGAGAAGGAAGCTTTCCGTAGTGGGACCCAAGTATAATCATGTTGCTAATAGTGATGAAGATGCTAGCACGTGGCATGGCAATGATGGATTGTGACCAAAAAATACAGGTGGCAAAGAACGCTTGCTCAATGTGCTAATTCACATCACTATTGGGAATTAGGTGGTGATGACATGGATGACATGTAGGATTGTGAGCACGATTAGATAACAGTGCAAGCAATGTGGTGGGTGATGATTGATCTATCTAGAAATTCACATCCTTGTGAATGGCATCAGTGTGACTGAATGGTATTGCCAAGACCTTGAAGCATGTCCTAGCGACAGAGAGATGGGTGAGTGTATATGCTTCATTGGTGTTACAATGGTGTATCGACAAGCAATTGATGGATGTCCCAGTGATGGAGCGATAAGGTAATGTTGACATGTGAGAAAAAAAATGGAAGGACGACACATGGCATCGATGGGAGATGATCTAGAGTCCCTCTGATAGACTGACAATATGGATAATGTCTAAGCATGATGACAATGAAGGTAGTATATTAGGTGGACAATAGAGATTAGTGGAATGTTGTCTACGGTGGATATTAGAGATATGTGGGACCCTTTGCTCAAGCAAGTAATGTATCTAGAAGAGACTTGGAGTTATCAAAGGGAGATGTGAATGAATCTCTCTGACAAAATGATGAAGATGATTACTGACCATGTAAGAGACAAAGTGTTGACTGATGATGTGCATAGTGAAGGTAAATATTCGGGAATCAATTATTCGTTGTTTTGAATCCTTGTTGCAAAAAAACATTTGGTCAAGGCGAGTCTTTAATGATGGTGTTATATGGTGAATACCCCTAAGATTGACGAAGGAGATTCAAATGACTGCTTATCCAATGGTCAAGATTTAAAAACATGGAAATGAACAAGGATCACAGGATTAAGGAACGAAAGGAGAAGATTGACTACCAAAATTCAAAGGTAGAGATCTGTAATGGCTCGATAGTGTGACCAAGGGTTCTTGACTGATAACCAACATAGAGAAAAGAATTAATTGGTCTAGTTGTACAAAGCGACCAATTGAATGAAGATTTGAGTTGTTAATTGGTGGAATAGATTGTAGATGAGATTGAGATTGAATCAAATTAAATGAACAGCAAGAGTATGGAAAAAGTATTTAGCAATACTAGTTGCAATAGTAGGTGTTGATGTTTGATTTAGCTCTGGAGATGGAGTTGTCAGAATAGTAAATGAAGTTAATCCTTGTGTTAACGAATGTGCAACAAAAGATGGAGAATTGGGAATTATGTTTTCCAAGGCTTGATGTTCCATGATTTGCTCCCTAGTAAGTCCAAATGGATTGTTCATGATGTCCTCTATCTCATATGGCCCTAATGGAATTGAAGGTTGTTGTGCTGGGGTAACCTAACTTCTTGGATTAAATTTTAGAGGAATTGGATCACTTGAGGTAAATGTGACTTTGGTTTTCTCCATGATTCTCATGTGTTGTGATCTTGTCTTTACCATGAATTTTGGGTCACCTCTAGGAGAGTTGTGTTGAGATTTGTAATGTTTGAACTCTCTAATTGACTCAAATCTAGGTAAAAGGGATGCTCTAAGTATTTTTGGAGCAATGAAGATAATGGGAGATGAAAAGGTGGATGATGTGGAAAGTGATCTTTGTAAATGTTTTGGGATAACCCTTTTGACTCAAGTTTGATGTTTTGATGTTTGGATAAAGGATGTTGATGAACTTGGAAATCTCTAGGGTAGACTCGTGACCTTCAAGATGAACTAGTTCAAATATGATAACTAACTTAACCACATGCATGGAAAAGGATTCATTTCACATACAAAGTAGCTAAGTTAGGGGTTGGTTTGATAGATGTTTAAGTCAAAAAGTATTGGTGTATTTGAAATTTTTGCAAATTTTGGTGAAGTGAAGGGTGAATTTTGATGAAGGGGTGAATGAAATTTTTGACCCAATGTTGACCTAAAGTGAACCTTTGTTTGACAAGGCCAAGGTAGTGAGAAACATGCTAGACCTCTAAAGTTTTCAAATCCTAAAGACCCAATATTTTAGATAGGTTCGTTATCATGAAAAAGACCAAGATTTTGACCAAAAAAGAACATATACAATTGTGGATTGTTCCTTGAAACACATTTTCAGAAGTAGTTTAACAACTTGGTTCTATTTTGGTAAAGTGTTGAAAGGTGTTTTTTGAGAGCTTTTGAAGTAAGATGCCTAAGTTTGAAATGATGACCTATAGACCTTCTCTTAGGGATTTTGATTTTGCATGAGATCATTTAGAAAAGTTCAAGATCATCAAAAAGACCAATGTTTTGACTTTCAAAGAAGGCATACAATTTTGGATTATTCCTTGAGACACATATATAAAAATTCCTTACCAACCAAGTTCTATTTTGGTAGAGTGCCACAAGGTGTTGTTTGATAGCTTTTGGACTATGATGCCTAAGTTTGAAGTGACGGAATGTAGACCTTCTCTTGGGAATTTTGATTTTACAAGAGATCATTTAGAAAATTTCAAGTTCATGTAAGAAAGGAGGATATTTATTGCCATGCGAGTGGTGGTAATATGGGCCTTCCAGCCTCAATATCAGCTTGTTCCTCTTTTCCATCTATGAAATTTGCTACGTTTCTCCACTAGGTTGGTGTTTCTTTTGTTTCAAAAGTGAAGCTTCTCAAACTCCTAATGATATCGGTTTATTCTCCTTCAATAAGTTCAAAGTTTGGTTGAATAATAGCAGGTGTAAGATTGAGTTGTTCAATGGGAGCAATCGGTCTCCAAATGGTCATGTGGGGTTCAATTTGTCAATTTATCTTACTTAAGTGAGTTTATTTTACCACAAAAACTTGTCTTGATTATGCTTTCAAACTAAATGTCTATGTAAAAAACATCATAAATTTCACAATGTCCATTTTGTGAAAAGGATGAAATTTAAGCCATAGTTTTTTATGTCCATTTTGTGAAATTAATATCAAGGCTATTTCAAAAGGTATCCATACTTAGACCAAAGGATTTGAAATTTTTGAGGAATATTGTGAATGTTTGTTTGTAATTTTTTGGAACCAGGCAAAGTATTAAATTGACTCTCAAGAATTTACCATCCTAGGATCAAAAGATACTACTTGTTGAATCCCCACTCGGATTTCTCCAAACACTAAGACAATGTGAACAGTTAGAGATTTGGCAACATTGGCTCCCCTCCACGACACACTTCTCGGGACCTCCAAATCTCAAAATCTTGAAGATCCTAAGATCCTAAGGATTTTTGTTGTTTCAACAATGAATAGTACAAATGTGGGGCAGCTTCGAAATGACTGTTTCTGTACCAACAAGCATTAAGGTTTTTGGCTTCTAAACAATTATTCTTAGTAAGGGCTTTCGTTCAAGGTGGCCATACACATGGCAAGATTAGCTCAAGGTTATTTCAACCAAGAGGCCTCCCAGTCTCTTCCTAAGAAGATATTTTAATGTATCACATGGATACTAAGGGTGACACTTGTCAGTATGACACATCCACACCTATTGTTTATGATCTTTGTCACAAACACATTTTTATATAGTGACTTGAAAGAGCTTGGCTTTAGCTCATTATCGCTTGGTTCATTCCCTCCTTTTGAAGTGGGGAGGTAGGCCCTCTAAAGATAAACAATAGCAAGGAAGTACGTTTGTAGTTTGATCATCCCAGTTTGCACAAAACAAGGAGAGAACACACACCACGCCTTTTCCCTACACTAGCAAGGGGATTATTTTTAATCCAAACTAAAAGATGTGGGTGATCATGCAAAATGTCAAGGAATGTTTCTAATTCTCAAGATCGCCAAATGGTGCAAGAGAAGTGCATACGCATTCAATACCAAAGTTGTAAATCACAAAACACAACAAAAACTTGTTAATTTTAACCCCTAAAGCTAAGGGGACTTCATTTATGCACCAAACGAAATGTTAGGTTGCCTTGTTCAATTTTAATCCCAAAATAAAATGATGAAATGAGAGTTCAATTTTAGTCATGTTTGAGCGTTCTTTTTAAACCCAAATGAAAATTAGTGTGGTCCTAAAGCATAAAATGAGAAAGCATAAAAAAATGGGTTATAATTGCCCCAAAAGCATCAAACGCTTGATACAATCATAATATTTTAAGATGAGAATGCTTCTTCACTTTAACTTTTATCATCCAACCTGCAAAACCCAGTTAGCCTAAAAACTAGAACAAAGTCAAAGGCATGTTAGTGATCAAATGAAGTAAAAAGATTAACAAACATGCTAAAAATTGATCTTCATTTTTCTTACCAGATAAGGGCATCGGTGTTCACTATAGCATCACTATAAGTCATTTGGGAATCACTCTGGTGAATTTGGGTGTCACTCTATGGGAAAATAGTGACGATAATAGAGTTGCTATTTGAGGAACGTTGTTGTTTATAAATATTTGATACCTCTAAAAATTATTAGTGTCATAGTTTGTTTAATCAACATCGGGATATTAAATAGGCGTTGTTTTTTCCTGATGACGATAGTGTCATTGTATGGTGATGCCCAGCAAATGCGTCACTGAAATTATCTTGGGTGTTGTTGTATCCTGCAAAAATTTTAAAAAATAGAATTTAAAATAGAAATTGATTAAATTTGGCTAGTTTTTCCCTTCTTCAAGTGCCAGAATGTGATTGGAAAGATTAGTATCGGCCAATTACGATTGATCCATGAAGAATTGAAGCAAAATTAAGCCACTAACGTCAATCTCAATAGGATCAATCAAATGCAAATTAAAACAAGCATCCATTAAAACCAAGCATACTAAACTACAAAAGCTTTAAAATTTCTACTCTAATCCATTTGAAACTTATCCCATTGTGGGAGTGGTCTCATATTGATGTGGAACGCAACCCTTTCCCAATCTCGTGGATAAATGAGCTTGTTCCAGTCAATTGTATTGAAGAAAACTGATGGAACAATTGTGAGATGTATATGAAAACATGATTTTAACCTAAATGAACATGATGCAAGCTAATTTAATATGATTTTATGCTAAAATGATCTAGATGTGTGAATGCATAGCTAATCTAAATGGATTTTAAGCTAAAATATTGAAACCCTAATTAATAAACAAGCTAAATGTATGCATCTAAGTTACCATGGAAGCCATTAAAGGAAGCTAAGCTATTATGAAAGTAATTGAACTAAAAGATGTTGAATATGTGCTAAATATGAGTGTGATTGTGAGTGATTTTAACAACATAAGTTTTATGTTAAAAGATGGATCTATTTGTCTCTGAATAGTGATCTATTTATAGGAAAGAAAATGAGAAATGGAGGGTTGAGATCAAAAAGGCTAATCAACGGTCAAGGATGGAGGAAATTGGAGGCATGGATAATGGATTCTCATCAATGGATGATAATCAATGATGATATTTAATCAAGGGTTCACATTCCCTCAAACAAACACACATTTAACCTATTCAAGAGGTCAAAAATTAATCTGCACAAGAATTTTGGAGTTAACTTGCATATGAAGCTAAGTGAGTTTGTTATAAAAAGGAATATTCCCCTTTTTCAAATGAGTGAGGAGAAAAGAATATTCTTTGGAATATTCTTGGGTGAGGGAAAAAAGCTATTTAGTTAACTAAAACCAAATTAAATTTGTGCAAAGGAATATTCCATGAGAATATTCCCTTTTTGGAGGAATGTGCAAAGGAGGAATATTCCCTTGCAAGTGGGGAGAATTAGATTAATTAGGTAATTGATAATTAAACAATGTTAATTATGCAATTAGGGGATTAGAATAATTTAGATGATATTCATTAAATAAAATGATTTAATGAATGGGCGAAAGGTGGAACGACATTTAATTAAATAACTTAGGGTTATTTGATTAAATAAGAAGATTTAGGGATTTAAATTAAATAGTTTGATTTATTTAATTTAATGAGATGAAATGTTAGCATGAAAAGGGGTGAATTAACCCAATTAAATTAATTAGGTTAATAGATGCAAATGATACAATTAATTAATTAGCTAGGCTAATTTAATTAATTAAAAGAAAAGAGGATGGGTTTCAAGATGAAGCGGTGTTAGTATACCTGATTCAAGTGTATGATATCCTTTAGGACATTTTTCAATGTCTACAACTTCAAAGAGCTTTTCAACACATTGTATATGGTAAGGTCGAATTTTATCAATTGTTGCTTGGGTAAAAACTTGAAGCTATCCTTGATACCTAGTAAAGTTATGGCTAGTAGCAGGATCTATAGGCTAAGGAAGTTCTTCATGGATGAAACTCATAATGAGATTCAAAATGGAAAAGAGAGTGGAAAAGTAAAATTTGATGAAACTCTTGCAAATTTTAGATTAATGACTGATGCTTTTGTTCATTGTTATGATGGGAAGATTTTGAATAGTCTTCCTAGAATAAAGAATTTTACTTTGATTTTGAGAGCATCTTCTATACAGCAGGTTATCTTAAATGAAATAAATGAAGCAAAAAATTGTGAAAGAGCCAAGAATTTTGAATTTGAAAAAATGGTGTCTTATGTATAGACTCCCCCCATTATTTTCTCCTAGAATAAGGTATAGCAATTTTGAATTTGAAATAATGGTATATGAACAACTATTTAGCCTATTTGTTATGCTACAACAATTAACTATAGGTTAGAACATATCCATATCAACATAAAATAGCAGGTGAAATTCACCTCAAAATCTGTTGTGGTAATTACTTTTTAAGGAAGTTTTCACTCCTCCATGAACATTCTTTGTGCACATCGGTATGTTGGTTATTATCTTGATCTCCTTTGTGGTCAAAAGAACAGTGAAGTTCATTGCATAACTCATGACTATTTTGTAGTGCTATGATCCAATGCTCTTTAACTTCTTACTCACTGTGTTCTCAATCACCATGTGCAAATGACTTAGAGGACAGATCTTTGATTTCAATGGCCTTGCATAGCACTTAAAGAAATTTCCATTGATGCCTTAGCATTTAAAAACCATATAGGGCATATGAAACATAGCTTATTGAAATAATTGTTGACACAAAACTCCTGAATATCACCACCCTAGACTACTAGACAACTTCCTCCATTCATGTCACAATGCAAGGTCCTTGTAGGTTGAAAGTATTTCCCTTGAAAACATACCACTGTATTGATAATGTCTTGAGGACTAAGGGTCCCACTTGGAGGTAAAGAATAATGTCATATACATTCATTCTCAAGTTCATATTCCATATTTTTATATTTATGTGCAGCTTCTAATGAGTTTGGTGAACTGCATTGTGTAAAATGAGAAGATCCTTTAGCAAATTGTGTTGTTTCCTAAAGTTGATGGAATGGAAGAATTTGTAGCACTGTCTTCCAACATTGAAATCACTGACCTTCAAAACAAATATACTAGGATTGTCCCTTCAACATTTGTGAAGGCATTGCCTTAATAAAATTGGTCACTATCCTTTCATCATCTTTGTTTGGAATTTTAATGTACTATGGTAGTCCTCTCACAATCACCACCATATTGTGATTGTGAAAATTTTGAACCCATCACTTGGACAATCAAAACTTCCACCTCACAACCACAAGAATAAGATACACTAAGAATGTGCAGTCCCAATTAAGTGTATCAGACTTGGTGATCCTTTTTTTTTCATATGTTGTAGTTACAAGTGCCCTACTATACATACATGAAAATGTGGAAGCATAGACAAGACAAGCGAACTGTTTCAAAAAATGCCTCAAAGAAATGTGATATCATGGATACCCACTCTCCCGCAAGCACTTCAAGTCATGCCTATAGTGATGCGAGCACCGCAAGAAAGCCTGCATCACCACAAGCATGACTTGAAGTCTTGCGGGAGAGCGAGTATCCATGATATCATATTTCTTTGAGGCATTTTTTGAAATAGTTCGCTTGCCTTGTCTATGCTTCTGCATTTTCATGTATGTCTAGCAGGGCACTTGTAACTACAATATATGACAAAAAATCCATGTTGCTATGCTTTGATGGATGTCCCATGATCAAGATCTATATAAAAAGGTTTCTTTGTATACTGGGTGGTTAGGTGTTCTATAGTGTTATACAAGTTTAAGCTTTTCCTTTTGTTGATTTTTAAATAGCAGTCTTATCTTTGGGCCAGGATTTTTGATGTAATCTCTCTTTTTGTTGTCTTTTCAATAGTGCATGATTTATTGATTGCAATTGTTGGAATCTATGCCATAACTTGATTATATATTTTTTATTTACACCGTAATTGCAATTCTAAAAGAGCCATGTATTTACACCTTATTAATTTTGAGTTAGTTTAGTGGGAAGTTTCACATGCCCTATTTTCCTAAGTGACTTGAGTCTAATACATGTGTATTTTTTTTGGAAAATTTATGGCATTTACCTATTGGAATTATGTGCCTCAAATTCATTGGTGGATCCCCAACTTGGTCATCATCAAGTCAAATTATTCCAAGTGATGAGTTTAGGCCTTTACCACCATCCCACGGCATCTCATGGAGTGACTAGCGATGCAGTGGTACTTACCACTACCCCACAAAGGTTTTAGATTGAGCTTGTGCTAGTGCGGCATTACCACCACCCCGTAGTGCTTCCATGTTGACTAGTACAGTATAGTGGTGGTTACCACTACCCTGTGATGATGGTCAAAAGTATCCTATGGTGGTGCAGTATAGTCACCACCACACTATGATGGTGTGTGAAGCTTGGTGTGGTAGAGCGGAAGATACTGCCATACCATGATGGGCTAGTTTGTGTATAGCGGTGTAGCAATGGATGGTGGATGACTGGATATCTTTGGTGGGACAATGAGTTATTGACAGTTAAACAGTTGTGACTGATTGCCTATGGGATTTGAATCAAACCGACTCCTTGGTTAAATGAAAAACATAGAATTAATGTGAATAGGCATTGTAACATTCTAGAATATAAAATTGTTCTTTAATTCATGCAGGGTTAATGATGCAATGGAATCTACAGAGATAGTTATTGTGCAGTAAGATTTTACTTATTGCTTTTAGTATTTTGATTGTATTCTTTTGTTTTAATCATTTATTTCAAATTGGTCTCTTTTATGTTGGCTTTGATGACTTGTAATGATTATTCAAATGTTTATCCTATCAGACTCAGAACTGACTAAGTAATGTGAAGTTGGAATGAAAGTTGAATAAACCTTTTGCAAAAGTACATTTGGATATTTCTACCAGACTGCTTGAGCTTTGTAATTTGATGTAGGAATGGTTCATATGTGTGTGTACATGGGAATTTGAGGAGCTTCCAGAATAAGAAACATGTGAATTCTTTCTCTGTGAGGTGTATATTGAAAACTGATAAGTTGAATTCCTAAATGTGTTTGGTTCATAATGCATGCATTGACTCAAAAGTGTGGTCTTGCTTAGCTCCATTTTTTTCTCAAATTCATATTGGATACAAGCAAGTTTTTTGCAACAACTTCTAAATGAAATTTGTTGGACACATCAATGTGTTCTTGCCTAGACTTCTAGAGGATATTTTTAAGTGCGTTTGTACTTGAATACCATGCTTACTTTGTAAAGTGTGGAAGTATTAAGCAAGTTACTATATTCCCGCCAAACATTTTAATGGTATATGGTCTCTAAATTGATTGCTAATGGGAATTTCCCTGTATACACTAGTGTCTTCCAATTGGTATGCCTCTAATTGATTGATTAACCCCAATGTCACAGATGGTACCATATATTATCTATGCCAATAATTGCAAGCATGGAAATGAGTGTCAATAACTATGTCACTTGTATTCATACTTGTGTTGTTTACTTGTAGCTTGTATTTGATTCCTTCAATAAAGTTGAGTGATCTTTATATATATATATATATTTTAATTTATGTTTTTAATAAGACACCTTTTTATTTTATGAGTAAGATAACAAGCCTATTTCCACTTAAAGTGTTTTCCTATAATATTTAGGTTTTGATTTTGATGAATGTAACTCTTTAGGCATGTTATATCTGTATTCATTGGATTGACTGTTTATTTTGACTTTTGAATTTTACTGATATTACTTTTGAAATGATCAATTAGGCCTATTATTGATTTCAATGAAATAACATTCCATAACTTGAAATGCATCTTTACAATCTTAAAGTTCCTACATTCTATTAATTAGGCCTTATTGTAGGGAATTTAATATTTTTTCTTATATTTTGTAATAGACTTGAAAAGACATTATCTCATGAAAGATCCTACCCAAGAATGTCAAACAAACAGGATGTGCATTTTAGTGATTGTTCTCATGCTTTTTTTATGGTTTTTGTGTAAATACTGATTTGAGCAACTATTTTCCCTTTTAGCTAGGTGGCTATTGACAACATCTCACATGGACCATTTCCTTAGTAGACTCCTGATTACTTGTTCCTCCTACAGACAATTTTGCGCTTTGATCCCAGGTACTACCAATTAATAGAAATATATTTATGATGTTGAATCTGAAGGTGTTTTGAAGAGAGGTCTTATTTGTTGAGTAAATTTTGCAAGGCACTGTAAACTTTGAATTGATGATGTCTCAAATGGAGGGTGGTTGTCCAATTGATTACAATTTCATCATTGATCTCTTTCTTTAGGTAATTGCTTGATAAATTCATATAAGCTCAATCTATTTGTTGTAAATTCATATATCTTCTTCCTATTGATAAATAGCTTATGGTTTTTGATATGGAACTCTAAAGTTGAGGTGACTATTAAACTATTGCTCTCAATGTAATTTGTTTTGTCATATGATTATTCCTTGTAGTGTTTGTATTGGGTGTAGATTCATGCATCAAGTTGTTTGAACAATTCAAGTCTTATGAAGGGCTATATTTCTTCTTGGGTACATATTTGAGCTCCAGGTGATTTGACTTTGGATTGTCACTTGTATCATTTTGTCACTAATATTCATTTCAATCTATTTGAGGAGGTAATTTTCTAGTAGCTTGGGAACCTTCTAATTATATGGTAAATTGTATTTTCAATGTCATTGGCAGTGAGGATCCTGACATTCACTCCAAATATATTGACGCAATAGCCAAAACTGGACAAATCAAGGAGGTGGAATGTGTAACCAGAGAGTCAAACTTCTATGATTCTATAAAGAAAAATAACTTTCTTATGGAAGCAAGACTTCTTGATGCTTGTCCACTGATAAATGTTTGTGATTGGTTTGGATTTATCCACTGTCATGTTCAATAAATCTTATCAGTCAAGGTATATGCAGAACATAGTTCTCAGTCCATACTGAGTATTCATGGTGTGAATTCTGTAAAGGAGTCTTTCATAGGGCCCTTATGCTTCATGTTTCAAGTAGTTCTTTCATGTTTTGGAGTTGTATAAGCAAAAAATAGAGCATTGTAACTGAATTTTCTCATTCACAACACTGAGAAACACACTTTGTAACACATTTTTCAAAGCAAAGACATATTTAAGTCTTGTATCTGTTGTAAGAACACATTTTCTCAATAAAAATAGTATTTTTCCTTCTTAATAGCTATTTCATTATGTGCAAATGAATGATTGATTATGTTTTTTGTGTTTTATGTTTAAACTTCAAAAGCATTGTCCCATTTCCAACACTTTTAGGTAGAAATCAGTTGTGAACAAAAACAATTAAATAAACTACCAATTGATAGAAAATAGTGAATAAATATGACTAAATATACTACTAGTTGATAGAAATCAATGAATAAATATACTACCAATTGACAAAAATCAATGAATAAATGACTAAATCAGTGACTAAAAATATACTACCAAATTGATCAATCAAAACAACTAGATAAATGACTAGCAATAAACTACTAATAGTCGCCTAACCAAGCTCAGTGAATAATATGACTAAATATACTACCAAATCGATCAATCAAAATGACTAAAATTGGTTTAGTCATAAATTTGGCCACATTATAAATGACTGGCAATAAACTACTAATGGTTATGTGACCAAGTTTAGTCATTTATAAGCAGTCTTTAGTAGTTTCTTCAATCATATATTATTGTTTTTGTACTAGTGATAGTCATATGGTTGACCAACTAAACATGTGCATCTAGAAATATATACCATACACAATGAGGCAATCAATTAGCTTGATTCTACCTTTAAAAATTTGATCCAAAAAGTTTACAAATATTTATTATAAAATTATGACAAACCCAAATCATTACAATATCAAAATACCTTAACCTAGAATTGAAAATGAAAACCCTAGGGCTTCCTACGAATATCTTTGTTTTTTTTTTTTATCTGCTCCTCTTTCTTGTTATTCTCCCTCTTTCATCCAAATTTCATGCTCCCTTGAAAAATGAAACTCACTCCACATATATTGTCACATCCCATTTTCGAATCAAGGTGATGAAGCCATTTTTAACTAACAATAAGTTAAATACTTTGATATGTGTTTCAAATTATGATATCCAAAATACATTTTGTGGACATTTCTATTATGATTGTTCTATTTTATTTATGTTAAGGGGAAGGAAAATATAAGTTAGATATTGACTGAAAATATATAAATGTGAGTTTATTATCTTTGTGTTGATTCTTAGTGAATGATTTACATTATGTTATGATATATTTATTATCAGACTAACTACCTTATTTGAATGAGGTGGATGCGAGAAATTAGCTTTCTCATCCCAGACAAGGAGGGAGAGCATCACCAAAGAGAGGGAAGTAGATTAGAGAGAATGGTTAGCACATCATGACTATGAGAACTCACATGCACAAATAGTGTCATGTCTTGTTACATATATTATTTTAATATTCATCATAAGTCATAAGTGTGATGAAACCTTGTGTGGTAATATAATATTAGTTTCACTTTTTTTATTCTCTATCACTTTTCTCATGATTGACTTGGTATTGATATTGACTTCGCATCTTGCTATTTTCTTGTTATTATGTCCTAAGTCTAATAGGATTTTGTCAAGTAGATTTCATAATTATTCATTCATGAAAAATATTACATATATATGTATAAATATAAAAATAAATATAAGTGGTAAAATACCCGATAGATGAATATATATATATATATATATATATATATATATATATATATATATATATATATGTATGTATGTATGTATGTATGTATGTATGTATGTATGTATGTATGTATGTATGTATGTATCTCAAGTTGTGAGTATTTGTAAAGAATAAATATAGGTATATAAAAATGTACATTTAAATATATAGTTAATAGATATAGATAATAGATACAAAGGTAGATATCTATATTTATATATAGATATATAGATATCTATGTGGATATTGTTATGATTATTATTATTATCTTTCTTTTCAATTGGGAGCTCATTGAGTGGTTAGGGTCAACATAGTGGAGAGTATGAAAAGAATTGAATGCATTAAATAAAATAAAAAGTGGAAGTACAATAAAGGAATATGGAGATAAAACTCCAGTGTCTAGTTGTTAACTCTAAATTTATTACCCATTAAATATGACAAAGTGGAGAGTAAATGCAATTTTTTCCTGGAGAATAAAGAGGAGAGACTTTAGGGTTGTTGGGATTATAGCAAAATAAGGAATGAATGAAGGTTGGTTTGTGGCAATAGAAGGAAGAAGAAGCTCTATTTTTTTCTAAAGAGATTTGAGTGGTGTTTGGTAAGTTAATATCTCTAAATGTTATTTTGGTTTTCCTTGCAAAGGTCTAGTTATTAAACATATGCTCAATATATATTGTTTATTCAAAAGAATGATAGTCATAGGCCATTCTCTCTATATTTTTTTCTTGGGAATGGGTAAAAGTGTTGTCTCTTCTCATTAAAATATAGGGTTTATAGAATTATTATTCTAGGGTTTTTGTTGTATAGTTATATGAATGTTGGTTTTCTCCTTCAACTATTGTTGGCTTTGAGACCATAAGCAAGTTTGTATGCTTTATGAATCTTATTAAAGTTATTGACCATGAAATAGGCTAAAGGATAGAGGACTTATACAATTATCTTTTGAGAACTAGGAAAATAATTTTTTAGTCTAAATTTATGACTTATCATTTGTAATGTATTTATTAGTGATAAAATTATAAATGGATAAATGTATTTATATGGGTACATATGTATATAGGATCTATACATATGCACAAATATAAATACACATATATATTGTTTATACTATTAAGATGATGCATATGTGTATATATATGTATATATACATATGTATACATATATACATATATACCTATGTATGTGTATATATATAGATATATATATACATGTGAAAAAGGATTGATTATTTTTTGTCTAAAATCAAAGAAAAATATGATTAATGTTGAAAGAAAAGAACAATGCTTGAGTTGGACATGTTTGAGTATTATAAGGAAGAATTATGTATGTTAATGGTTTTATGGAAAATGGATATAAGGATCATCTTCTATGGGAATATGCATATACTTGTTTATTTAAACCATTTTTGAATTTCAATGTGAAAGTATAATTGTTGATAACCAGTTTGAGATAGAAGTGTGTGAACTTATGATACACATATCCATCATGGAATGTGTTTATTTTGATTATTAAGTATTTAGCTAGATCAACCAAAAATCATCACTTGCATTGACGGTACATATTGTCTATTTGTTTACAATTTAGTTAGGTGTGTCATGCTTAGCTAGAGGGAATCTTGAGTTGTATGACAAATGTTTTATATTTATAAACAACACTAGTTCTTAGATGACATGATGACCAAGTTGGTGATTCCCTTGATCTGCTACCCTCGTGAAGGGTAGGGTTACTTCTTGATGGAAGGTGTGTAGGGGACCACTAGTCAGTGGTTGGAGGAAAACTACTCTAGTGATGCTCACCCCCTTGCAATTGAAGAATGATGATTTATAATTTATACCATCATTATGAAACTTGTAATATGTACTTATAAGTTGAATTATTGAATAATTATTTGTAATATGCAACAGTTATTGAAAGTAGTATGTTCAAACGATGAAGTGAATTGCAAAATATGTTTAAATTTTATATTAATCATTTAAGAGAAATTGTTTCATATCTATTTATTGTTTATATAGAAAAAATTATGGTATTTGTTAGAGAAATTTGAGATTTATAGAATAGAAAAACTATTTTTTTATCACATATATCCTTTTGAAAGTTGCACAAAAATGGAAACATGCAAACTTGAATAAGGGCTCTAAAATTTTGTGATTTCCTACAACTACAGGTGGTGGCCATGTCTTCCTATCAGAGTTTTATTATATTTTAAACCTATATTTTTCATGTACTATTGTGTGTTTCCATTCCCAAGGATTATGGGAGGCCATCTCCCATCTACAAGTGTTTCTTCAATCCATTAATGGTGTTTTATGTCGTGCAGGGAGGTATGTAGAGAATTATGTTTGAATGTTAAAGTTTTGAGACTTCACATGCCAAAGAGGGTGAGGGGAAAAAGTATCCCAAAAAAATTTATAGGAATATTGGTATATGAGAAATTATGAAATCCTAAAATCGGACTTGGAGGGAAATGCATGATGGGGTTCATGGGATGTCAGACTATCAAGGGAAGCATGACGAAGATGCAAAGTCTGAAAAAGGATGGAGGGATGAAGAAGTTTGAAATTTTGAAAAATATAAAGGACTTAGGATTTTTGAAATATTTTCAAAAATTTTGGATCAAGAAAACCAAGGAGCAATATGAAGGAAAGGGAAACTCCAATAATCTAAAAAGTCAAAAAAATAGCACATGGGAAACTTTTACATTTCAAACTTTGGGGATTGGGGAATTAGGGAACCAAGGAAATAAGGGCCAAGGCAAGGATGGAAGATGAAGTCCAGAAAATTTCCAAACACAAAGGACATGTATTTTTGAAATAATTTTAGACTATGGATCAAGGATTCCAAGGAATGATATCAGGAAAGGAGAAACTCTAAAACTTCACCGAAACAAAAGAGAGAAAAAATTTAATATTTAAACTTTGAGGATTGAGGATTCTTAAAGGAGGCATAAGAGTAAAGGAAACCTGTTGAGGTGCCAAGTTGACCCACAACGTCCAGGTAAGATAAAAGTAAAAGTATCTCACCTCTCCTAAAAGAGACAATCAGTAATCAAGCTAATCACCTCCCAAGGTCCTTGATGTTGGTTCACAACATTGTTGTTTCACGAAGTGGTCAATATGGTTGTAATATTCAAGGGGCCTGCTTGTTTTGAGCTTTTGGATTGTTGAAAGATCAAACATCTATCTAAACCTACTTTAACCGAGGTTTTTAAAGAAAATAGAAAAATATAGATCAAGGTTTTCAAACTAAAAAGAATGTTGATTCATTCAACTAATCAGACTTGTTGCCTTCCAAGGAATTCCTAAACTAGAACTGCAAAATAAAATTACCTATAATTGATACAAAGTTTCATTCATTCACAGTGCAAACTTTAATAGTAGATTGCAAATCATCATTCAAACAAAACATAAGATAAAATTTCATTTCTTGAAAGCTTTTCAAATCAAATGATTAACCCAAAATGAATACCATTCTAGAGCATAATATAAAGTAGGTTTAATTCTGGATGCTCCTACTATCAATGAAACAAATAAGCAACATTTACAAATCTAGCAAGATCACCAGTGTACAGAAACCCATGTCTTCAAATTATCTTCATCTATGCTAAGAAAATCAGGAAGATACATCACCTCCTCCTCCTGCTGAACTGCAAAAAAATGTCTAACTTACTTCAAAACCCCTAACTTGATTTTTCTATATCTCATCCTCTACCTTATGAATCCTTCTTCAACCTTCTTAAAAAAACTAACAAAACAGACGAAATGCCATATTTATAAAAAAATTCTAGATGAATCGACCTAGTTTTAGGGTTTACAATCAGTTGGTTACAGAACAAGTCAACCCTAGAAGAATTTGAAATAAAGTTAAACATGCATTAAATGCAAGGGCACCAACCAGATCGGCCCAAGATCTCCCTCCTAATTCAGACCAAAACGTGTGAAGAAGAGACAAAGTGAAACAATGAGGAAGCATGAATTTCGATGTAGCTTTGCATTAACTGCATCCCCCACTTCGCCCATACCTTGCTCCATTCTGGCCTTCATCACTAAGAACATCCTCTGCAAGCTATTCACAAGTGGCATAGGTGAAACCCTAGTTCACCATTCAATAGCATTAATATTATTCTTCATCCGCCCCATCGTATTGTCCCAGTCTCTCTTGTTGGATTGATATTCATTAATGACTACACAGTAGATCATTGCGCCATCCAGCTGGCACCCAGCAGAACTGTATCCCATTATAGCCTTGGTCCTTTGTAGCAAGGTGTTCATATTCGTATCTGAAACCTTGAACTAGACTGGTGTCATCTTGCCCTCAGGAATCCTACTCTTTACCTACAACTTCATTCTTTCGTCTACTTTAGAGATGGAGGATCCCTCTATGTCTCTCTTAGCCTCTCCAGCCGCCATCGTCCTACCAAGCCCAACCTACATTCATCAAATGCCAATATGAGAATCCAAACGTTGACAACATTTTCATCCAAGTGCTAGCTTAAAATCATGATAAAACCATTAAATTAGCCATTAAGCATCAACACTGAGAAGTTCGGGATCTCAAGTTAACCAGGCGGATTCTCTCGATGAGGCACCAATATCAACAATAGATTATGAACAGCATACAACAGTAAAATTCATCAAGCTAAAGCAAGATATGTTTAAGCATTCATCATTAGATTCATCAATTTTATCCAATTTCTTAAATTCCACAAAGCATAGCAGAGAATTCAGAAAAAAAAATCTAGCCAGACCGGAATTCCACAAATGAGTCAGAACTCCGCACTTCAAAAAACTAAAGGAAACTGAGAAAATCTTACCAGAATAGAGAATTCTGAAGCAGGCATAAGGTTTACGAATAGATCATTCGAATGAAGAAGGAATGCATATAACATTGTGAAATTCATCAAAATAAGCATGGAAACATAAGAATTTATCATTAGAATCATTCCTATGTCAACAATTTCAAGTCAGTCGAAGCTTGGCAGAAAATCCAAAAAAATCCGGCTAGACTGGAATTCCGCAGAGAGCGCAAAACTCTGAACACCAGCACATTTCTGGGAAACTAAAGGAATCCGGGAAAATCCGATCGGGCAGGAAAATCTCGAGGTCAACAGAAAACTCGAAAACTGACAATCCAACATGAATTCGCTCAAATTGACTGAAGGTCACAAATTTGAGGACCCTAGGTACGGAAATCGTTTAACATGAGCCTTTAACAGATCTTCCTCGAATCCTAGGCTCAATCGAAAGCAGATCAAGATGAAATGGCAATGCCCTAGGCATGAAACCCTAGATTTTAACCTTGAACGCATAGGGCAAGCCATGAAATACCCAAACACACAGGAATTCAAACTCCAAGCAAGACCATAACATTTTAAAGCACAACAAGATTGAACATCTCAACTCAAGAGAACACAAATGATAAAGCAAAATGGCATAAAGCTCCAAAAATCTACCAAACTCAAAAACCCAACGACCAAACAGAAATCCAAAAAAATCTGACCTAGGCAGAATTCCGCAAAGGCCAGAAATCTCTGAACTGCAATGTAAAACAGGCCGAGCTGGACTTCGAGTGCAATCCGGGAAAATCCGACTGGGGCAGACAATCCTGAACCAAGGTAAAAACCTGAACTTTGCCCAAAACATAAGATTTTCAATATGTAACTTGGGGAAAACACTTGGGCAAGAAAGATAAACATATTAAGCACATGCCAAGGCAAAGCAAAACCTCAAAATCAAAGGGGGAAAAACACAAAGAGCAAAAGAAAAAGAGGGTCCCATTTTAATCAAATTTAAAATGGGGTGGTTATGCAAGGCATAACAAAACCCTGGTAGTCCAAAAGCTTGATAACTTTTACACTTATTTATTTTCACAAGGCTTCTAGTTGGGGTTTCGAGAACAATAAGAAAGGCATGAAAGCATAGATACCCCTAAAAATATGGTCCAATGCAATAAAAAAACTTATTTGATTTGTTGGAAGGATTATAATGGGACTTATTATCGATAGGGAAGGTGTGCAAGCACAAACAACCCCAAAATTTTGAAATCTTGAAATACTCAACACAACCAAATTTTTGTTTTTCAAAATGGATATTTGACTAAAACATGAAAAGGGAGATCTAATAAAAATCTAGATGTACAATTTTAAGAAATATGGCCCATTTATAATCTCTTGGATCGATTATAAACTTGGGTCAATCAAAATAAAAATATAGGTCCCTTTAGAGTAAAAGAGGGAAAAAAAATAGACACAAAAAATGAGGTTCCAACATGTACCTCTCCATCTAATTCCACACTCTAAAAATACTTGTAGAACTATATCAAGGAGCACCAAGTATTATAACCTACTATACCCTCATATAAGCTCATAAAAATATGCACTCCCATCAATTTTTTCCAAAAATTAATTTGAATTCTCACACAATCACACCCCAAATCTTAGGCTCCTAAAGTGCTCTAACAATTACAAACATCATTTTGTCATCCAAGTGAAAAATAACATGATCAATACACTACAAATTCCCTCCATCACTTATTTTAAATTCAAATTTTGATTATGTATGCTTGAGATGTCAAATGCTAACCATTCTAGAGAAATGTTAGCTTTAGGCACCAATTTTTGACACAAACAAAACAGATATAATGATTAAACCAATACCACCACATATTACTTAGAGAAATCTTTATGATGTTTATAAGAATTCAAAAAATTGGTATCATATGTGACAAATAGGCCCTGTGGAAGAAAAATAGCCTCCAAGGGCTACAAGGGTGCCTAAAGGAACATGTTTGTATAATTTGTACTTTTGGTAGTGCCCAAGTGGCCTACTAGTGGTAGGTTGGCAACAATGGCCTATAGTGGTAGCACACTAGTAGGGGTCTAGTGGTAAACCTACCTACATTTTTAATTTTTTTAATTATTTAATTTTAAAATTACGCTTTTTTTAAACATTTTTATTTAATTTTATTTTAGTATCTACATAATTGACCATACAACCAAATCCATAGGGGGCAATTTTTTTGCATCAAGCCCTAGTGACTAAAACCCATCAAAATTTACATCATTTTTTATGTCTTGGGCCTCTTAATCCAATGGAAAGGTCCATTTTGTTCTAGGATGTGATTTTTGTAACCTCCACCATTAAACCCTCATGGTGAACACTTACAAAAAATCCCTATAATGAAATCTCTTTTAAACCCCACATCTATAATAATAACCATAAATTTGCAAACCCCAAACCCTAAATCTCTAACTCTTGCAACCTACCCAACACACTTTATACCTTGAAATGTATAAAATCTCTCCAACATTACCATGGCTTCAATTTCGCTCCAATTCTACTCAAACAAGGTTAAAAATAATCAAATGTCTCTCACCTCCCTTAGCCACAATCATGTCTCTGATACCACTTGTTAGAAAATTACTAGGTTGATCAAACCATGTCCTATACATAACCTTATGGGAGAAAATCATGCATAAAAAATTATAGAATAACTATAATACAAAGATCAAAGACATACTATAAGATTACACAATAAATATCCTAAAAAAATCTCATGAGGAAAAAACTTAACCTCCAAACTGTCCACACTCAATATATTATTTAGTTAAATATTAAATATTATAATACACATACAAAGTCTCCATGAATACTTATAAAACATCAGACTCCTTAAATGCATCCTACATGTCTCCAAGCATAATTATAATCATTCAAACACACATTCTATGTCATGCTTCACATTTGCACTCTTCAAGAGAGCTCAAGATAAATGGTAGCCAACCTCAACCATTAAAAATGTGAGTGCCTTTATAAATTCAAGCTCACACAAAATCACTATGTTGTATTGGACAAACCATGTGTCTCAAGACCATGAGAGCACAAAACTATTTACCCCAACAATTAATTTTTGGTACTAAGATTTTCCACTGTTAAATATTCTTCCAATATGCAACCCACACATAAAATACCTAACCAATATTACAATACAACTCTATAAATGAACCCAAATAAATATTTAATGTGGCTAAACATCAATGTTATTAGATTTCCACAATCCATAAGAATATCAATAGTTATTTCTAGATTAGATTGTGTGTAAGCTTTTTGGATCGACGTTTCGGATCACACTCTGTGATCCATCATCAGGATAGAGAGCTCAAGGATATGAAAATAAATTAGGATATGAAAATAAACATGTTAGGATTTATAGGTAGGACCTGGAACAATTAAATAAATAAATTATAAGTGCATATAACATAATAAAAATGATTACACAAAAAAACGATAAAGATTTAACGTGGTTCACCCAATGTTGGCTACATCCACAAAAATAATTGTCCAATATATTTTATTATCCAGCAATATTGCAACATGGTCTACAATTGCATGCACATTCACCTTCAATCCACAACTCAACCTATTGTTGTGTGTTCCTTTAAACACCCACACCATGACTCGTGACCTTTCATATTTGTAGTAAAGAAACAACCCTTTTTTGGCAGTTATAAAAGTGTTTTTCAACCAAAAACAATAAGAAATTTCTTTATTAATTTTTTTTTTTGGGGGAGGGAATGTGGTTTCCAAAATCACTAAAATATTAATGTCAACATGATCAATCACCACATACCAACAACACACACCTCCAAATATGCACCATAAATAAATATTTAGTTTACGTAATTAAAATAATTATTTTCTTGTGCAAGTTGTACAAATCCCTTTTTCCTAACACTTATGATAGGTGAAAGGAATATGATATTTTTAGCTTGTGAACTCATCTTGGGATTTGGATGATGACTTTTAAACTAGGTATTTAGGCATTGTATTTTTGGGTGATTTTAGCTATGTTTTTTTAGTTACCATTTAATAGTTTTGTGTATTACTTCTATTTATTGAGTGTTTGAGATGGATATTTCAATAGTTTCTTTGTAGGTATTATTATTTTGTTAAAATTTCTCTAGAGTTATGTGTTGGTGATACTTTTATAATGGCATGTCCTATAGATTGTATTGTAACCTTTATTGTAGATAGTATAATTGGTTTGTGCTTTGGAGTGTGGGTTTTCTCTCTTGAAAGGTTTCTCCTTATGTATGTTGGAAATAAGATTCCATTTAATTGCAATCCTAAACATTATTTATTTCATGTATCTCCTAAGTCCTTGGAAAGTGTTCTCAAATACTAGGATTAGAGAGAGATTAATATTTGATGAAATAATCATGTTAATTGACATTTGTAATTAATTCTAAATATTAGGAGCATGTGAGGGCATCCAATATGAGTTCCTAAATAATAAGGGCACAAGGGGCACCCAGATGGTAGGTGACACTCACCTTGAGTTCAGTTAACTATTTGGAGTAAGAGATAAAACTTCTGAATGCATCTAAAGATCCTAAGAGTTAGGGTTTGATGTTTAAATGCATGAAGTTCAGTACAGTACAATTCAATTCGGTTCAAATCAGTTCAATTCAATTTAGTTAAGAATCAGTTTAGTTTAGTTTAGTTCAGTTATGGCTTAGTTATCTTCAGTTAATTTTAGTTGAATGCTAGTTGACTTCAGTTAACTTGGAATGCATGACTAATGACTTGAGTTGCATGACAGATAATAGGGACTACCTTCAATTAATAGGGGATGATCATTCTTGAATGAATAGTGGAGAGAAATGTTTCAATTAACAAGAAATGACTTGGACCCAACTTGGGCCCCCAAGTTGGCTTCTTGGAATTAGCTTTTTTGCATGTTAAGATATTTTAGAAGGCTAATTTAAGTGGGCCCACTCTTGGGTGCCTACTTTGAGGATAAAGCCTTGAAGATATTTACAAAATAAAGGTTGAGTTTGTACTTCATTTTGGGACACCTAAATGGATGAAGATGAAGATTTGACATTGTTCTTCATGACATAACTTTACTTGCAAGAGATAGGCATACCTTTTAGGGATAGGGGTTAAGCATTGTAATTGTAACTCTTGTGGAGTTTACAAAGTTGATTAATTTCTATTTATCTCAAGCAAGTTGAAGAGAGTTATTATCAGTTTTATTGTAGGTTGTGAAGGAGATTTGGTGAAGGAAAAAGAAGCATTCTCAAGCAAGAATTGGATTTATTGTAATCTACTTCAGAGATTAAATAATACATTGATTCTTAGTGGAGTTTTTTACCGAAAGGGTTTCTCCATAGTATATGCTTTTGTAATCTTTCTAATATCCTGTCTAATTCTTCTACAACTTTTGTCTTCATTCAACAAATGATAAAATTAATTAATCAGATAATCACCCACGAAGAATCTATAACAAAGGAAAGCATATTTAGATCAGAAATCTTAAAGTTTTACAAAGTATTAAGCTAAAAAAACACCTCAATTTTCAACATTTAGTATCAAAGATGAGGTTGGGTAGAGTATTGGGACACCTTTCTCTTAAAATATTGGAGATTTTTTGGCTGTAGTGGGAGATTTTATTATTTTTGTTATTTGCTGATTTTGGAAAAATAAGTTTTGTTACAATGAATTCTCGTTTAGATATTGAAAGGTTCAATGGATCTAATTATGAGATGTGGAAAGTAAAAATGGAGGATCTCCTTGAAGAGAGAGATTAGTGGTTAGCTATTGAAAATGAGAAAAATTTACCTACAATGATGTCATATGAGGATTGAGCTTGTTGGACTCAAGGAACACTGAGAGGGAGGGTTGAATCAGTGTTCAACAATATTTAGATTTTATTCTAGATCTTAAACTATTTACAACATTTCATCTAAAGTAAAGATGCAATCACATGAAGGAAACAACCAAAACACCATAACACCAATATTTTTACATGGAAACCCTGTTAGAGGAAAAACCATGGTGGAGGTAAATCCACAATTTATACTTTGTTAAAAGTATAAAGAAAAAGAATGCACATGCATTCAAGCACACTGCCTGGAGCTCACTACTCAAAAGAAAGAAGGCTCATTGCCTTACAAAAATGTTTGGATTACCACAAAAGGTTGAATCAAGAAGATAGCATCTACAAATGCCAGATTACAATTCCAATTAAGCGCAATGATCAAATTCTGGACCTTCTATCCAATTTTGCACTTTTGCTCTGCTCTGCCTTAATTCGCTTCACAAAAATCTCTTCTTCACAAGCAAAATTCGCTCAACTTATCTTCACATAGATTTTCTCTGCTCTTCACTCACACTTACACACTTCTGCACATTCATACATCCATACATACACATAAAATAAATTACTCGAACTCATATATATATCCGCTACAAAGATTTAGGTACTTCAAGTCAGCTTGCAACAAGACAAAAATCTTTTCCAACTATCGGCTCAATTCACGTTTGATATATGATGTGCACCCACCAAATTTGGCTAAGACATAGCTGGGACCCAAAACAAAATTTCTCAAAAATAGAAACAATTAAACAATTACTCTTTATACATCTGTGACACCACATGCACTAAGTCATCCAACATGTGCAAATAAACACAAAAACCATTTTACTGGATCCCATAACTCATACACTGATTAATGTGACACCCCAAAACTTGAAAATAAGATAATATAGATGCCTAACAGACTTCCCTAAGATCCACAACACAAAATGATAATTCGGTGAAGCATATAGATCAACATACTAGTCGGATACCCTATTCTTCATTCTTACTTCTGGTAATATATTGTTCTTCATTCTGCTTGCAGGTATGAACAAATTATGATCTACAGACTGGGATAATGACTTCAGTTGCCATCAATGAAAACACTAGAATCCATATTCCAACAATCTCAACCTTTGGCATTGATGGAAACACTTAGTGAAAAATGACTAAGTGTTGGAACCAATATGATTACACTGCCAAATTCAAATTTTCAAAACACAACTCCCCCTTAGAGTGATAAGGAATTTTTCATTGCTCTCTCTCCCCCTTTGACATCAATGAAAAACATATTTATCACTCTACTCAAAAATTATCTCTCTCCCCAATCAAAAATTGGACAAAATTTGAGAACATACAACTGTTGCTAGAGTCAGAAAATTAACTTGTACTTATCTTTCATTTTCGGAAGAAATTTCTTCCATGCTTCCACTACAATCCCAATTATTATGATCAAGATATTTTTTTCTAATGTTTGGTTGATAATTTGGATGAGATATTCTAGTATGGTGATTTCCTTTTCTAATTTCTCTCCTTTCCATAGAACTTCAATTAACTGCTCCAGACTACATTCAGTTAAGTCCTTCACTTTCCAGAAAGTGTCTACAAGGTTATTTTTGGTGAATAGGACTTTTGAGTGCTTAGACTACAACTCATGAATCTTCTTCTTGAATGCACCACCCTAATCTTGAAACATGTTGTAATCCTAAAAAATTATGTTCAGTTCAGTTTCAATTTGCTCCAACTTCTCTTTGTACTTCCCAACTACATGAGGCCAATGAAGACAATAGTTGAAGATATCATTTTTTTTGTTTATTCATTTTCTCAACACATTCATTTGATTCTTTAGCTTGATAAGAGATAACCTGAACTGCTCCTTCAGATGTAAGATTATCTCTTCCTCTTTCCTATCATGAGACTCAGAGACCATGGCATCCTTTATGCATTCGATCATCTCTTCAAGAACCACATTCTGCAAACTCTCTAAATCGATGTTGTTATGCACAAAGTACTCAAAGTACTTCCAATTAGGTCTTGCTCATAAGAAGTTCTCTCAGATCATATGCCAACAATCTTCTACATCCCATCTTTCTCCTAAACAATCTACAGTATCTCTGCTTTGAATAAAACACCTTCTTCTTCACTTCCTTCTGCTATTACCACATCTAATTCAACTAATTTTGGCTCATCTTTGGGAGTGTAATCATTAGATTCCTCATCTAGTATATCCACAATCTCTTTCTCTTTACCTTTTCCTTTAACTTTAGGGGTTTTGTGTGTCAGAGGAGTATACTTAGCAATCTCTAGAGATTTTCTCTTCTTCCTCTCCATCTCACCAAAAGAAGATCCAACTTCAAGTGCTTTTACCGGGATAGGAATGCTAATTGCTCCAAACTTCCCTAGCAATTCCTTAAATAAATTTGCATATTCTTGCTTACAATTTCCCAAAGCATTAGAATTTTCAAAAATTTGTTTGCAAACCAGTACATCCTTTTTCCATACAACATTATTGATCTGAGGCAAGCAATTTAGAAAATACATCAGAAGACATATGACCAATGTACCAAACCTGAAGGGGTAATCTTCCTCCTTTGTCAGTTGCCCATTTTCCATCAATTGATCCTTTAGCAAACCACACAGATCAAAATCTTCATCCTCCATTATCATTTTGTGAGAAATGTAAATTATGCCTACCAAGGTTGCGCCTTCCCTGTTTCTGAAGAATATTTTGTATGAGATCCCATGCGTAATGTACCTTGTTATTGGATCTTTGATTGTCAAAATTATCAAGGCCCTATGATCTCCAATTACTCTGGTTAGGGTTTTGACCTCTTTGTTCTGAATTGACTTTTTTTTGGAATATCCCCAACATTGCACAAACTAGTTAGATTATTGATCACCTCTTTCAAAATGAGATAGGGTTTATCCAAAGTTAGAATGTCATCATTCAATCTGTTCAAGATAAACTTGATGACTTCCATGTTATCAAAATATGGAAATTCACTCCAAATGTCCAAAAAAAAAATTCACTCCTTCAAGCCATTTCAATTCATGGTCCGACAACAAATTTTTCACATCCCTAATCTTCTCGCTGATAAGTTCATCACCAAATTGACTTGTATCCTTCAAAATTCTGCTACAAAGGCTCTCCTACTATTCTCCTTCAATGCACGATGACAAACGAGGGTTCCAAATACCCTTTTATAACTTTGCACACCTAACCTTTTTGCCACATTAAATTTTTTTCCCTAGGCGTTCCGGGTACTCTGCTTTCTCATACAACAAAGGAAAAAAAATTGTGAACCTTCCACTTCATGAATTTTTGCACAAGTGACCACCGATACTCTTGTGAACCACTGGCACAACTATTGACAATTTTTTGCATTCTAGTGCCAACTCCTGACAGGGGGTTAAAGGATTTTTCTTGAAAACTCCCCCTAGGCTGATGGCCTAAGATCAATTCCTAGAGGAATTACCGAAACCTGCTTCCAGTGCAGGATTATATCCTTCTTCAGGTCCACTCTTCCTTACCCATGTTTTCTCCATCTGATCTCTTATCTCTTCCATAGTTACTTTCTCTTTTCCTTAATCATCTTTCTGTGAAATTATGCCATTGTATACCACACATCTTCTGTCCTTGTTTCTATTCCTGCAAAATTTTGTAATGTGACCAAATTTGTTGCAATTGTAACATAGAATTTCTCTGTCTAGACCATTCATTTCATTGATTTTCTTTTCATTTGCATTGATTAGCTATATGCCCAAATTTGTTGCATACATAGCATCTAATATTTCTATGAAAGTTGTTTATCATATTTTTGCATAGAATTGACTTGTGACCAAACTTATCACAATTAAGGCACTGACCTGAGAATGATGGTTTGCTTGATTTCATTTTACCTCTACACTGAGAAGTTGTATGATCAAATTTATTACAAGAAAGCAGTGGCCATTAAACTTTTGATCATTAGGTTGTCTTACTAGATACCTTCTACCTTTGTTCATTTGATTTCTTTTTCTAGAATCCTTGTGTTCAGATCTAAAGCTTTCTCCCTTCTCATATCCAAGACCTCTCTTGTCATTTGCATCCTTCTAACCTTTAGTCAGCTCATCAAGCTTAGTAGAACTGATCCTAAACTTCTTGTATTCATTTTCAATAGTAAGTTCATCTTTGAGAATAACTATCTATCTTTCAAGTTCTTGTTCATTACTTTTGGATTGTTGCAGTTAAATCTCCAACTGAATGAATTTGCTATTAACTTTGTTGCATCCTTCAGATTTTTATTTTAAGGAATGAGCTAGATTCTCCTCATTATTCTTTCTTTCCTCACTCTCCTTAGTTAGCTTCATCGCCATAGATTCCATCTCAAGCTTTAGAGTAGCATTGTCTCTAGCAAGCTTCTCACATTCTTTAGTTATTTCTTTTAGGGTATGATTTAGGTGAACATCTTCCAAGAATTTACTCTTTCTGCTTCAACTAATCACATAGTTCCTTCCTCTTTTCTCTTGACTCATTGATTTTATCCTTCAATGATTGAATGAACTTTTTAGCATCTCCAAGATTTGCTTTCAATTCCATGACTTATGCTTTAGACTGATCAAGATCATCAAGTGCCACCAAAATTTGTTGTTGAAGACCACCAAATTCCATTACATTCCAAGACCCACCTTAAGTTGTTAAACTTTTGTAGAGGAACCAATTCTCTAATACCAATTGTTGGAATCAAGGAACACTAAGAGTGGCGGTGAATCAATGTTCAAAAATAGTTAGATTTTATTCCAGATCTTAAACTATTTACAACAGTTAATCTAAAGTAAACATGCAAGCACATGAAGGAAACAATAAAAACACCATAACACCAAGCTTTTTACGTGGAAAACCTGTTAGGGGAAAAACCACGGTGGAGGTCAATCCACAATTTGTACTCTATTAAAAGTATGAAGAAAAAGAATGCACACGCATTCAGGCACATTTCCTAGAGCTCGCTGCTCAAAAGAAAGAAAGCTCACTACCTTACAAAAATGTTTGGATTACCACAAAAGGTTGAACTGAGAAGATAGCATCTACAAATGCTATATTACAGTTCCAATTAAGCACAATGATTAGATTTTAGACCTTCTATCCAATTTTGCACTTCGGCTCTGCTCTACCTTAATTAGCTTCACAAAATCTCTTCTACACAAGAAAAATTCACTCAACTACTCTTCACATACATCTGCTCTACTCTTCGCTCGCACTTACACACTTCTACACATTCATACATCCATACATACACATAAAATGAATTACTTGAACTCATATATATATATGTATATATATATATATATATATATATATCCACTACAAAGATTTAGGTACTTCAAGTCAGCTTGTAGTAAGACAAAAAAAAATTCCAACTATCAGCTCAATTCATGTTTAATATATGATTTGCACCCACCAAAGTCAGCTAAGACATAGCTGGGACCCAAAACAAAATTTCTCGAACATAGAAAAAATTAAACATTTACTCCTTATACATCTGCGACACACCACATGCATTGAGTCAGCCAACATGTGCAAATAAACAGAAAAACCATTTTACTGGATCCCATAACTCATACACCGATTAATGCAACACCAAAAAACTTGAAAAAAAGATAATATAGATGCCTAACAGACTTCCCTGAGATCCACAATGCAAAATGATAATCCAGCAAAGCATACAGATCAACATACTAGTTGGATACCCTGTTCTTCATTCTTACTTCTAGTAATTTATTGTTCTTCATTTTGCCTGTCGGTATGAACAAATTATGATCTGCACACCAGGATAATGACTTTGTTTTCCATCAATGACAACACTAGAAGCCATATTCCAACATGGCCTAAGCTTGATAAGAAGGAAAGAGGGACCATAATATTATGTCTTGTTGATGTTGTTCTCTTCAATGTCTCAGAAGAAACTACTCCATAAAAGTTATGGAAGAGAATAGGTGATATTTATCAAACTAAAAGTCTTACCAATAAGTTGTATCTGAAAAGAGAGTTGTATTCTTCAAAGATGAAAGGAGGTGATTCTATTGCAAATCATTTGAATGATTTTAATTTGATTCTAAGTTAGTTAGCATATGTAGATGTAAAGCTAGAAGATGAAGATAAATGCATTTTGTTACTTTGTTCTTTACCGAAGTCTTGGGAAAATCTAATTGTTGCTATCAGTGGTAGTGGTGTAGATCCAAAGATGGACAATATAATTCCTACTCTCCTATCAGAGGAGATGATGAGGAAGTCTAAAATGAAAATCCAAGATGCCTTGTTTGTAAAAGGTAGGCCTGAGAACCTAAGGGAGACAAGCAAGGGAAGGGTAAGTCAAAAGGACGAAGTAAGGTAAAGTGTTGGAACTGTGGGAAACCGAGACATGTGAAGAAGGATTGTAAGAATAAGAAAGATTTTTTATTCTTCTACAGAGGAATTCTCGGATGACAGTAATGATGTATTGGTTATTTTAGCTAATATTGTTTGTGATAACTCTTTGCTCCATGTTTCAGAGTGATGTTCATAGAGAGGATGGTTGTCACGATTCCAAGTGTGACTCGATACCATGATTCAATGGGATTTGTTGGCAATGATGTGGATGCATCATTGGTAAGGTTATCTTCAAGTGATTGGGGATATGTTTTATTGCTTTAGAGTGATTGTTATTATGTCATGGTTTACTCTTGTTGCATTTAGAGTTCGGCATGGTTCTCTTGAGACCAGGATGTATATATGTTATGGTGCATGTGATCTCCTAGGAGGAGATGGTTAGATCATGGATGTCATGTTTATGGTCAACATTGGAGCTTTGACATTGCTCTTGTGTAGTTCTCTTAATTTTTGGGTACATTAATCATTTGCTTGATTACTTCATGATAGTGTTATGTTGCATTTGGAGTTTGGCATGAATTGGTTGGTTACAAGTCCTTATGGATACTTAGAGAAATAGGTGAGGCTTGAGTTCTCTTATGGTAAGAGATATATGTTGGAATAGTTACTAGCAAGAAAAGCTATTTTCAACAGAAAAGACTGAGGAGCCTACTCCTTGGTTGAATGTGATTTCAACACACTCGACAGTTTCACATGCCTCCAAAGAGGCAGTTTGGATACAGATACTTGGGAAACGTATTGGTTTTAATTGCAAGTAAGTTAAACTTGAATGTGAGAGTCAAAGTGCTATGTGTTTAGCCAAAAATCCAATGTATCATGCTCATACTAAGCATGTTGATGTTAAGTATCACTTTGTGCTGGAAACAATTGAGAGTGGGAAAGTATTAATTGATAAAGTTGACAATTTAATTAATGTTGCAGATTATCTTATGAAACCATTTCCTTTAGATAAGTTCTCTTGGTTTTAATCATTTGCTTGGAGCTTCATGATTATGCAGGTTGCATTTGAAGTTGGCATGGATTGATTAGTTGGTGCAAGAAGGCCAATGGCCTTAAGTTTTGTTCTTGATTTATAATAGATGATTCCTTGTTTAGAATAATTGCAATGTATAATGTCAAGTGGGAGAGTATTGGAAATAGGATGCCATTTAATTGCAATCCTAAACATTATTTATTTCATGTATCTCCTAAGTCCTTGGAAAGTGTTCTCAAACACTAAGATTAGAGAGAGAATAATATTTGATGAAATAATCATGTTAATTGACATTTTTAATTAATTCTAAATATTAGGAGCATGTGAGGGTGTCCAACATGAGTTCCTAAATAATATGGGCACATGGGGTACCCACATGGTAGGTGAAATTCACCTTGAGTTCAGTTAACTATTTGGAGTAAGAGATAACACTTCTAAATGCATGTAAAGATCCTAGGAGTTAGGGTTTGATGTTTACATGCATGAAGTTCGGTTCAGTTCAATTCAGATTAGTTCAGTTCAGTTCGGTTCATAATCAGTTTAGTTTAGTTCAATTTAGTTCAGTTCAATTATGGTCCAGTTATCTTTAGTTAATTTTAGTTGAATGATAGTTTACTTCAATTAACTTGGAATGCATAACTAATGACTTGAGTTGCATGACAGATAACAGGGACTACCTTCAGTTAACAGGGGATGACCATTCTTGCATGAATGATGGAGAGAAATGTTTCAGTTAACAAGAAATTACTTGGACCCAACTTGGGAACCCAAGTTGGCTTCTTGGAATTAACTCCTTTGCATGTTAAGATATTTTAGAAGGCTCAGTTAAGTGGACCCACTCTTGGGAACCTACTTTGAGGATAAATCCTTGAAGATATTTACAGAATAAAGGTTGAGTTTGTACTTCATTTTGGGATGCCCAAATGGATGAAGATGAAGATTTGTGTTCTTCACGGTATAACTTTACTTGCAAGAGATAGGCATACCTTTTAGGGATAGTGGTTGAGCATTGTAATTGTAACTCTTGTGGAGTTTACAAAGTTGATTAATGCCTATTTATCCCAAGCAAGTTGAAGAGAGTTATTATCAGTTTTATTGCAAGTTGTAAAGAAGATTTGGTGAAGGCAAAAGAAGCATTCTCAAGCAAGAATTGGAGTTATTGTAATCTACTTCAGAGATTAACTAATACATTGATTCTTGGTGGAGTTTTTTTCTAAAAGGGTTTCTCTATGGTATATGATTTTGTAATCTTTCTAATATCTTGTCTAATTCTTCTACAACTTTTGTCTTCATTCTACAAATGATAAAATGAATTAATTAGATAATCACCCACAAAGAATCTATAACAAAGGAAAGCATATTTAGATCAGAAATATTAAAGTTTTACAAAGTATTAAGCTAAGAAAACACCTCAATTTTCAACAATGTACACCTATATTTTATAATTTCTATTATATTTTATGTGTGTTTCTTCTTTCTATAAATATAAAGATCTAAAATATTCACAAAAATCTCCTATAAGATTAGTTTAGGGAGAAATTGTGTGTACCTTGTTTCCTTTGAGAAAGTAGTAGGGAAGGAATTGAGTTAAATTGCATGTGAGGTGGGTTCAACCAAAAATTGATAGAGTTTTTCCTTGGCCATGGTTTCATCATATTGATCATGGCTCTCCTAATTCAAAATAGTGATGTGATTGATCCACAAATTCTAGTTATTTTGACCTCGAATGACATAACAAAGAAGGTCCAACACATAGTCTCATATGGTGGTGAACTTTCCCAAGATTGTGATAAGAATAGTTGACTAGATCTTCACTCTCACTAGTGAATCAAATAATGGTGACAATCAAGTATAAATAATTCCAAATGTTGTTCTAGTCATTTTAAATGCTACCTTAGGTGTTTGGTAGTAAAGAATGGATTATGGTTTAGGTTCCTATGTGGTATATGGTATGTTGTTTTGATTTTTACATGATATAGCACCCATAAAAAAAATTGTGTTCCCTTTATCAGTAGGACCTTATAAAGTTCACATACCAATCATATGGTTGCATATTTTATAAATTTTATATATTTTAATGCAAAAGGGAGTGGTCCCCAAGACCACAACTAATTTATGAAAAGAAATATGTGTTGTACAATATCTTTAAAAAGTTTCAAGAATATTAACACATTAATATTGATCTTAATATTTTACATGTAAGTTAATGGAAACAAAAAATATAAGGATAATGTCTCGATATAATAAAAACAATAATCTAGATTATGTTTAAATTTTTTTAAGAAATTGTTGCAACAAAAAAATTGTTCCAAGTTAAGATATTGTGAGACAAACAAATTAAATTATATGTGAGACCAAGATTTTTTCCAAATTTAATTACTAGAGTTATTAGAGTTATTTACTTGTCAACTAATTGCTAATTTAAAAAGAATGTTTACAATTTAAATTTTAGTAGAAATAAAAATAAATAAATGTATAGTTAATAATAATTATTTAATAATTAACACTTTTAATTATATCTAATAATAATCACATGAGTTAAGTAAGAATTATTTTGACAATCATTTACTTGTTCAATTGATTACTAATTTAGAAGAAAGTGTTTAAATTTTAATTTTATTAGGAGGAAAAATAATATTTAAAATGTAAGATAAGTATGTTAAAAATAAATGAATGTATGACTAATAGTAATTAATTAATAGTTTAGTTTCAAATATCTAATCATTGTCAAATTAGTTGTCTAAATTAGAAATCATTTGATCAACTAACTAGAAAAGTAACTAAATTTAATAAATTAATTATTATTTTTTAAGCAAAAGGCCTATGGCCTATAATTATATTATAATAAATTAATTATTAATAATACACATATATCAATTTTATAAAAAAAATTTATTAAAGTAATAATAATTAAGATTAAATAGTAATTTATAAAAAAAACAATATAAATTAATTAAGAATTTATTTGAATTGTTTAGATTAATTTGATATTTGCATGAATTTTTAAATTGTTACATTGGGAGGCATTATACATTAGGGGTGGTGAGAACTCATGTACTTAAGAACTTTTCCTTAAATCACGTTGATCATCAATAAATTGTGAGCCGTGAATTTTATTTTTCTTGTTTATAACATTTTAAAATTCTATACCATCTCTACCATGAGCATAGGGAGGTCGAACATGAAACAATTTCACTATTAACACAAAAAAATTGTTTTTGTGCCTTAATTGTTAAATATAATTCCTTTTTTTTGTCATATCATAATTGATAAGGATGATAATATGTAATATAAAATTCATTCATCCAGGTTCAAACCCTCATAGATGTGTTTGTTTGAACGAAGTTTGACCCCTAGATGACTTTGATGGACTAGATCCCCTATATGTGCAGATGCGTAGTCGAAGGCAACTTCTAGTTTAGATAGGAAGAGATGTCAACATCTAGGCAATCCACTTGTTTCCATCAAAAATATATATAGATTTTTATATTTAAAAAAAGAGATTTCAAGATGTTCAAGGACATGCTAATAAAAATTATTTCCCAAAATAATTGTAGACATAGAAAAAGTACCAATTGACATTGCACATCTGATCCCAACCACTAACACCGTTTCATCCTAAATCATCCCTCGGTCTAACCATTTAATTGAATACCTTTATTTGATTAAATTCATCAATGTTCCTCTCTTAATTAAATAAATCATTTATCTAATTAAGTCATCATTTCTTGTTAATTAAATCAATCAGTCTGATCTAATTATCCCTATCTAATTAAATAATCAATTTTATTTGATTAAATCTTTAAAGTCCATCCATTAAATTAAATAAATTAAAATCTTATTTAGTTTAAATCTAACTTCATCTCCTTGGTTAAATAAAACAAAAATCTTTATTTAATTAAATCTTGAGATCATATTCTTCTCATATTTGATTTAAATCAATTCATAAATCTAAATCAATATGTCACATCATTTTGACCTCTCATTAAATTAATTAACCTTGATTAATTTAATCTCTTCTCATGTCCCATCCTCTAGCTTTTGCAACTTGCATATGAAAATAGATTTAATTCATTTATTAAATCTCTATTTTCTCTCAAAAGGGCATAATAAAGGAATATTCCTCAAATTTGAATTCAAAATCCAAGTGGACTTTGTCCTTCCAATAAGGCATTTACTCCACCTAAAAAGTCCTTTTTCCTTGATCCAAGTGGCATTCAATGCACCTTCTTTCCCTCTTACATGTCATTTCAACAATTTCAAATTTCAAATATATGCATTTATTGACACACTCTCCAAAACTTGCACATCCTCCATCCATTCACATGTTGACAAGTGGCACCTTGCCATTTGTTGATTCTTAGTCCCACATTGCTCCATTTTGTACATCTTTTCAACTTGATATTCTATAAATAAGAGGCTTCATTCCTCATTTTATCATCCACAACTTGAGTAAACTTACTATACTCAAATTCATAGCAATTTTTATCCAATTTCATCCAATCTTAGCTAGGTTATGCAGATTTTTATATTGGAGCACATTGGAGGTCTTCATCAAGTGGATCACTCTTCATCATCACATCATTGGAGTTGGTAAAGTGCCAATTTTCACATGAAATTGGCACCAACTCCCTCAATAGATTAAGAGATTGCTTTGTTTTAGAATAGGATTTGATATTTTTGTTTTAAGTGTGTTGTGTTCTTCATTTCATTCCTTTCTCTTACATTCAAATGGATTTCTTGAGGAATCTCTATTCTAACTTGCATTTTATCTTATTAATGTGTTCATTTCTTGTGTTCTTGTAGGTATAGGATATTGGTTCACATTTTGGCGCTAGAAGGAGGGCAAATCAGAAGATCAAATCATGTTTTTTGAGAAAATTCTGTGTTTTTTTGTGTTTTTGTGTGTTTACAGAAAACTCCACCACTGGAAGCTCAACATCATTATTTAGCACTGCTGAGAACTCAACGTTGCCATATCGCACCGCTGTAAATTTCAAACTACAACGCTCCCTACTTCCTGCCCAGAATTCAAATTTTCAAACAACACCATTGAATCTTTTTGACTCGCTGGAAACTTTTCAAAATCCAAACTACACCACTGACCAAAATAGCAATGCCTTCATGCTCACTGGTCTAGGTACAAAGCAACGCTGACTCGTAAGTGGCACTATACAGCACCATTGATGTTTTCAAATTGTGATGCCTTCATGGATTGCACCGATGGAGGGAAGTAGAAAGTGAAAATTTATTTATAACACGTGCCTTTTATCAAAATCTGGTTATTTGGTCTATTTTCTGCTTTCTTGACCTCTATTTTTACATAACCTAACTAATTTTCTTGTAGGTTGGATTGATCAAAGGTAAAGAGGAAAAGAAGCATGATGACCTCATTTCATGATACCAAGTGTTTTTAAACACTAGTGTTTGTTCAACACTCTTAGAGGATTCACTATTCCTCTTAAGGAAAAAATTGTTATCCTTCATACTTAGGACTCACTAGTTTCATTTTGGGCTCTAAAAAGAACTTTTTAAATTCTTGTTACAAAAAGAGCTTAAAATGAACTTTAGGACACAAACTCACTAGATTTTGTTTGGGGCTAATAATTGAACAAGGCAAATTCTCACACTTCATTTGGTGCTATAAAAAGGAGTCATTATTGCTTTGTTGGATTAAAAAGAACATATGCTACTTTGTTTTCATGATCGCTTACTCAAACTAACACCATTGAAAAGACGTATGTGCTTCTCTCACACCTCACGGCGATCTTGAGAATCAAAAGGCTTTTTGGTGGTCTTAGGTTGGAATAAATTAATTGCCTCCACACTTCATTTTGGAACTAAAATTGAACAAAATATCTTGCGAGTGTGAGCCAAACCTATCACATGTATTCTCTCTTTTTTTCTCAACAAAGATCGATGGAGTTACAGATATGTTTGCTCGCTATTGTTTATCTTAGAGGGCCTGCCTTGGGGAAAAAGTACTCACCCAAGGGAACGACTCAACCAGTAACACTCTAAAACCAAGAGTATTTCCAATCGGGATATAAAAGTGGGTACTGGAACAAAGGCCAGTATTACATGGTTGGCTCTGATGAGAAGGGCAGCAATGGTCTCTCGCCACATTGGTTCAACTCCTACGAACGGAAAGTCTGAATTAAAACCCTTGTTGTAGAAAGGCCAAAATCCCTATCTATTTGTTGGTGCAAGAACAATCATTTTGAAGCCGCCCCACACTTTTATGGTCTTTAGTAGAAATGGAAAACATGCCATGGGAGTTTCATGGGTGTTGATGCTTGGCTGCCCTGTATAAGTGAGTGTCATGGAGGGGAGCTAGTGGGGTCAAGCATCTAACGATTCGCTAAAGATAAGCGTAGCTGGACTTGTCCAAGTGGGGACTCAACAAATATAGTCTTTCATATCCATAAGGTTGTGCTTGTTCTTGGTTACAAAATGGTTTGGTTGTTCGAAAATATTTGGAAACAAACATTTAACATCATCATCAAAATTTAAAACCCTTTAGGAGGCAAATGCAATTGACCAAATTTATGTGTTATTGTTTTCCCTTGGGATTCTATCCTTAGAGGTTTCTAAACACTTGTATTTACATCTCAATTTTCTTACTAAAGTTAAACAATAGGTAACCCTTGCCTTGATATCATCAAAATTCCACATAACATACTTCAAATGTAGGATTCAAAGAAATTGGGACATTGGACATCTAGTTTGAAAATATAATCAAAGAAGTGTTTGTGGTAAAACAAAATCACTAAGAAAAGATAACAAAATTGGCTCTCACACATGTGTTAGCTCCTCATGATTTCCAAGAAATTCAAAATCCCAAAACAAAAGTCCTTGAGCAAAAGTTCAAAATTTTGGAGTCACACTCGAAAGGTCATCAAGAAATACATTAGGAAGTGTAATTGAAAGCAACATATCAAAATAAGCAAAAAATTCACAAGGTTCTATAGACTCATTCCTTTGAACAATTTGGAAATGTATGCTTAGTTTGAACCACTTCTTGGTTAAAAAGGTCCTTAGAAGTAATGCATGTTCTTCAATACCGAGTTCTAGTAAACAAGTTTCTTTTTAGGTACATTCTAGGATCAAAATCAAACCTTTTCATTCATCCTTAAAGATCAAACCAAAATCACCTCACCATCGCCTTTTGAAAAATCTTGAAATTATCCTCCATGCTAGGCTTTTTGGAAAAAATCAAAATCGTCAAAACCTTGAAGAAAAATCCTTGAAATCTTTGAATCAAAAACATCAAATCATCTTTGGCTAGGTATGTGTAGATGCATCCTTTTGCATATGCTTAGTCAAATTATCAAACCATATTTTTAGCTAGGTATATGTAGATGCATCCTTCTTCATATTCTTGGTTAAATTATCATCTTGTTTGAATAGGTGTAGGTAGATGCATCCTTCTCCCTACACATATTCAAATTATCATCCTTTGAGCAGATCTACCCCTTAGACAATCATCCAACATCTTAGGTTCTATTTGTTCATAAATCCAAAAAAAAGCAAACCCAAAATCAAATCAAAGTCAATTCAAAATTCAAAAACAAAACCAAAAAGTCCTAAAAATTCTAGCATCCCCTCAAGATTTCTCAAAATTTCAAACATTTGCATCGTCCATCTTTTACATCATCCCCATCATATCACCTTTGATCCTTGAAAAACATCCTAAATTTTCTCTTTTGTGCCTAAGATTAGATCAATCCAAAGAATTAGAGATTCATCTCCCATATTCTTCAAAATTGATCCCTATTTTATGGTGCAAACTAGATCTCAACACAAGAGGAACATGGAAGCCAACAAAGAAACATCCACTACAAGTGACCTAAGTCAAAAAAATTCTGAAACAAATCTCATTGAATCAAGTAATCCTCTAATCAACTTTCCTTCATCATCACAAAACCCTCAAGAGGAAGTAGAGGATCTTACCAATAATCCCTTTGGAATGTCACACGAGGAAATCACCGAAATGATTCAAAATCTAGAGAACCATAAGATTATCAATATCATGATGAGATTACCCCCTTCACTATACATGCTCGAATTAGAAAAACAAGGGACTAAACTACCTTATGATTTCAATGTGAGCTCTTAGTGGAACCATCCTTAGAGATCATGCCTCCAATTTCATCCACACTCCCCATCTCATCTACACCCCCATCCCAAAGTATCACTCAAAACATCCCACAAATCACATCATCCATTGCTCCAACTCAACCTAGTGTTAACAAGGGAATCACATTTCTCAATGCCTTACAAACACACCCCCTTATCAATAATCAAGACTTGGATGAAAACACCATTTTAGGGAAAACCATACCCCAAAATCCATTACATACATATGTCCCTCTCACTTTCCATGATCTCAATGATCCATCATCATCATCCTTTCATGCAACACCCCAAACCTCTCTCCCCATAACCTCACAAGGAGAGGGTGACATGTTCGGACTAAGGGGCATTTTCGACACTACACCATTTCCTCAAGAGATCACATCCCTCATGTTTTCACCACTTCCACCATTTCCATCATCATCCACACCACTTCTTGGCTTAGGGCTTCCTCCTTTACCAAATATCAATCAAAATCAAACCAACATCTCAAACATCAATCAAAGCATCATGCTAAACTCTCAAAACTTGTCATCGACATCGCAACAATAGATGGCAACTACCTTGATAACACATACCACCACCATCACATCATCAACCACCCCCCTAACATCTCAACACATGGTCTCTCAAGGACCAACCACATTGATCGCACCATCTACCAATCAAACCTTAATCATCAACATGACAGCGCCTCTCACCACTACAACAAGCACCATTTTGAATCCACCTCCACCACCACCACCAAGCTCCAATACATCAAGCCAATATAGTATTACATTGCAAGCTTCCTAACAAAAGGAATTCCTACAAGTACAAAAACAACAAGCCGCACAACTAGCTGCTCAACAAGCCTCGCAACTAGTTGCTCAAAAATCCACTCAAGCTGCACAACAGGTTGCCCAAGCCCAAATCTTATTCCAATAACATCAACAACAAGTTGCACAAGCTCAAGCTCAATCTCAGGCACAAGCATAAGCTCAAGCTCAAGCTTGAGCTCAAGATCAAGCTTAGGCTCAAGCTTAGGCATGAGCTCAAGTTCACACTCAATCTCAAGCCCAATATCAAGCACAACAAGCACAAGCACAAGCATAGTATCTTGCACAACAACAAGCAGCGCAACATCAGGCACATTAGTAAGCACTGAAACAATATCAAGAATAGTAGGAAGCAGCCGAATTAGCAGCTCAACAACAAGCATTGTTGGCACAACAACAACAACAAGCTTAGCAACAGGAAATCCTGGCACAGTAGCAACAAGACCATCAACAAGCGTTGTTGATACAATAGCAAGTACAAGCATACATGGCTCGGTAGAATGTGCAAATACCACCAATCAACACATCAACCAATCCACTCATCCCATCAACAAGTGAACCACCTCAGAATACTTTCATCCCAACCCCTGATCCACAAAATAATGTCACAACACAAATCAAATTACTCTCACAACAAGTGCTCAATCTTCAATTAGGGCGAACCAAAAAAACATCTAGCAACTTGTGTCCTTATCCATTCAATAGGAGCCTTATGATGAAATCATTCCCAAAGGGATTTGAGATCCCCAAGTTTGACAAGTATCGTGGGATGGGAAACCCTAAAGATCACATCAGGGAATTCTAGGTTCATTGTATGGAAGTTGTGTATGATGATACCTATCTGATGCAACTATTTCTTAGAAGTTTGGCTAGCCACACCATGGAATGGTTCTCTCGCCTACCTACAAGTATCAAGACATTCCAAGAAATCATAGACGCATTCATCAAAAACTATGCCTGCAATATCGCCATGGATTTCAATCTAGAGGAACTATCAACTCTGAAACAAGGTAAGAATGAATCATTTGCTTCATTCCTACAATGATGGTGATCCAAGGAAAATTAGAGCAAATGGGTCACACCTGAGGAACAACAAGTGTGTACTATCATATCCAACCTTGACAGCCTCTTATCCTTCCACCTCAAATTCCAAGGGATAACCATGTACAATCAGTTGATTTCCAAGGTGCTCAACATCGAACGAGCCCTTATGACACAACCTGGAGGATCAACTTCATATTCCAAACAACAGAACAATTTCCCATCTACAAGCTATAATAACAAACCTCGCACATGGGAAAGAAACAAAAATGTTACTAATGATGGTGTCATTGATGCCAAATTTGTCATCAGTGCCCCTCGACAAAACACACCCACACCACAACAACAAATCCAAAACCATCATCAAAACAACCATCCAACAAACACAACAACACAACAACCAAACAATCAAGTGATCAATAATGTCAACAATCAAAGGGGACCATCCCAACGAAACAAGAACTTCACCAAGTGGAAGTACACTACCCTCAGGGAACCACTTGAAGCCATCATGAAGAAATTGATAAATGAGAACCTCATCAAGGCTCCCACCTATGATAACTACCAAGAACCATATGTAAAACCTCTTTGGTAAAATGAAAATCAGCTATGCGACTTCCAAAAAATAAAAGGGCACACCACTAACAATTGCATGAGGTTAAAAAACCTAGTCCAAGACCTCATTGATCAAAGAATCATAAATGTGGAACAACCAATAGGGAATCAGAATCTCAAAATATACACAAATCTAATGCCTAACCATAACAATAAAGGGAACAATAACACTAATAAGGGGAAAGGCACCTTCAAGAATTTGAATCATGTGTACGACCATGTCATCGCATCCCTAGATAGCTACTGCGCTACCATCACCATCAAAGGAGCCCATGTCGATTGTGGAGTCACCACAAGAGGCAGCAAAATTACCATTGTAGGATCATCCCAACCAAACAAAGTACTTGCACCTAGATTTGTTCCCAATGGTTACAATGTCCTTGATCAGCTAAAAGAACCCCAGCACAAATCTCCATCATGGAGTTATTAAAAATATCATCCACCCACAAGAAAATCCTTAAGGAAGCATTGGCTTCATCCATTGTCCCCACAAATCTTGATGTGGAACAATTCCAAGCTATGGTCGGAAACATCATTACCCTGAATCTCCTTACATTCTTCGACCAAGATTTTCCTGCACAACCATCTCATAACTGTGCACTCCATTTAGAGGTCCTAGTGCAAAAAAATAAATTCAAGCGAGTCTTGGTGGATGGAGGTGCAGGCTTGAATATTTGTTCCCTCAAGCTCACTAAGAACCTAAAAATCTCAGAGGATTCCATCGACAAAGGAAAAGGTATTACAATAAAATCATATGATGATCAGGAAATATTTTCCCAAGGCACAATCCAAATCCCTATTCAAGTAGGGCCAGCTATCATGGAAACTACTTGTCATGTCCTGGATCTCAATTTTCCTTATAACATTCTCCTAGGATGTCCATGGATCCATGCATTGCAAGCAGTAGCATCAACCTTCCATCAATGTGTCAAATTCACATATGAAGGATAAGAGGTCACCATCCATGGAGATCCTAAACCATTATCTTACTGCAAGAACCTTGAGGCAAAATACTACAAAATACCTCAAGTACCTAAAAATGATGAAGGCCCATCAACACCGTACATTGATCCAGCCACTCTCACCTCCACTTCTGCAACAAAGACACCCTCTATTCCTGCCATCCCCACCATCTTTGATATCAAATTCATCATCTAGGACAATGGTTGTGGAAACTATGTGATTCCCAAAAATGCCTTTGTGGTAGGAGAGTTACCACAATCTCCTAGATCACGAGGACATCTGCAATCAAATCAAGCCTCCACTTCCCAAACATCCCCAGAATATCCCAACTTCAGAAGTTGGGGGGATCTCGGCCAAGAAGTTATAAGGAGGACCCATCTCATCTCCTATACCAAGATAATAGACCAATAGCTAGTCTACCAATGGATGACAGAAGTAAAGGTTTGCAAATGATGCTCGTAATGGGCTATGACAGAAACCAGAAACTTGGGAAAAATGACAATGGGCTTATAATACCCCTCATTCCTAAGACACAAATGTGAAATCTTGGCCTTGGATGTACCCCTCTGAGTATAACTATACATGGACGAGGTCCCCCAATTAAAGCATTCAAGACTCCCTGTGAACCAACACCAACTGAACTTCACTTACCTGTATCCACTGGCCACGTCTTAGATAATTTTACTTTTGACATAAGTGATGTTTGTAGTAGTAGTGATGATGAGGATCCCATAACCAATGTACCTAGGCTCTTTAAGGACACCACCCTTCTCATGATTAGCACTCTATCCTATGAGTCTGAAAATCAAAACCATGAAATTTGTCTAGTCTACCCACAACTCATCGATTATAACCAACGAGGACCACCAATTCTTGACACATTCAAAAATGATGAGGCACTCTCAGAATTTATGGGGTTGTGGGATAATATTCCATGTGGGGATCACAAAGTAGGATTCATCATTGAGCCGGATACACATGCATACTATGGGGAAATGATTGAATCCCTCAGTCACAAAAGTGAAAAATTGAGAATAATCTCTAGGTCCTTGAGTGAAAACCACACTGTGGCACTCTCTGACCCGAAAAAAGTAAAAAGAAAGGATGCATCCAATGGTGAAAACCTCTCTGAGGTGCCTGAGGATGGGGGATTCAATCTTCCTTTTAGAGCTCTTCATCAAGAAAAATCAGCAATCCTAGTAGAAAAATGCAATCCAATTAATCTAGGAACAGAAGAGACCCCACACACCACATTCTATGCAGATTCATTACTATCAGAGGAACAAGACCTCCTAGCAGCCTTCTTAAGAGAAAGACAAGTTAATTTTGCATGGAGCTATGTTGACATGCCAAGGCTCGATCCAGAAATTGTAGTTCATCATCTAGCCATGTACCCCGAAGAAAAGCCTATCTGACCAAAACTCAGGAAAATGCACCCTCAGATCGCCTTGCTAGTCAAAATGGAACTAAAGAAGCTATTAGACGTAGGATTCATTCGACCAATAGACTATCCAGAATGGGTGTCAAACTTGGTTCTTGACTCAAAACCCAATGGGGGCATCAGAATTTGCACAAATTTCAAGGAATTGAACAAAGCATGTCCAAAAGATAATTTCCCGTTGCCCAACATTGACATGATTGTGGACATGACAGCGGGACACAAAATTATCTTCCTGATGGATGGTTTCTTAGGATACAACCAGATAATGATTGCTAAAGAAGACCAACACAAAATAGTCTTCACTTGTCCATGGGGGACTTACTGCTGGAATATGATGCCATTTGGCTTGAAGAACGTAGGAGCAACATACCAAAGAGCTAGGACGTTAATCTTCCATGACATGATCCATAAAATTGTCAAAGATTATGTCGATAACATACTAGCCAAATTCAGAAAGAGGAAGGATCACATAGCAACCTTAAGTGCCATTTTTGATAGGCTGGAGGAATACAAGGTCTGATTAAATCCAAAGAAGTGTCTTCAGTGTACAATTAGGAAAGTTGCTAGGATACATAGTGTCAATGAGAGGTATTGAGGTAGAGCCTGCTAAGGTAAAAGAAATCCTTGAGATGGAGGCACCCAAAAAATTGAAACAATTGAGAGGTCTCCAAGGTAGACTTCATTCCATCTAAAGATTCATAGCATAGTTGGCAGATAAACAGAATCCATACTCTCACCTACTTCACAAGGGAGTAGCGTACAAGTGGGATAACAAGTGTGAAGAATCCTTTAATAAGATCAAAGAATATCTACTTACACCAACAGTCCTCATGCCACCGATCCCAAGAAAGCCATTAATTCTCTATGTGTCAGCAACAACAACAGCCCTCAGTGCTCTTTTAGCTCAACATGACAAAAATGGGACAGAAAGGGCCATCTATTACATCAGTAGAATAATATTTGGGCATGAGTTAAACTACTCATTCATTGAAAAATCATGTCTAGCAGTAGTGTTTACTTCACAAAAATTCAGACATTACATGTTGGCACACAAAATAAAACTCATCGCCAAGATTGATCCCCTCAAGTACTTATTGTCAAAGGCAATACTCACTAGAAGAATGGCCAAATGGGTCATGATATTATCAGAGTATGACATTGAATATGTGGAGTAGAAAGCAATTAAAGGTCAAGTCATAGCAGATCAGCTTACAGAAGCACCAATCTATTTAGAGAATCCACTTATATCAGAGTTTCCAGATGAATCCATCTTCAACCTCAGCATAGTCGATCACTGGAAACTTTATTTTGATGGCTCATACACACAACATGGAGTAGGCGTTGGTGTCTTTTTCATCACCCCACAAGGGGACTGCATACCTAGATCATATAAATTGGCATTCCCCTACACCAACAATATTGCAAAATACAAGGCTTTAACCATAGGCCTCAAAATAGCAGTGCAGTGGCACATCATGGCCCTCAGAGTATACGGAGACTCCCAGTTGATAATAAATCAAGTGAATGGTGAATACTAGACTAAGGACGATAAGCTCACTCTATACAAGAAACTGGTGGAGACTCTCAAAGAATCCTTCATCGAGATCACATTCGAGCAAATTCCTAGAGCAAACAACAGAGTTGCAGATGCCATGGTAACAATTGGATCCTTCCTGGAAATCCCTCACAATGTCCTAAAACATGAATTCTTGGTAGAGCATCTTCTCGTGCCTACATTTGAGGTACCAGAGTTGGAATTTGTGTGTAAAATCGTTGGTCTTGGAGATCCCCGGTACCATGACATTTATACCTACATACGAATAGGTGTCTTACCTGTAGACTTACCCTCAAGCTTAAAAAGAACTTTTATTAAAAAATCCTCTAGGTTTGTCATCCTAGGAAATACCTTATACCATAGAAGCATAGAGGGAACCTTATTATGTTGCCTTAATACTAACGAAGCCTTGACTGCTTTAACTGAGGTGCATAATGGGATTTTTGGTTCGCACTCGAGTGGAATGACCTTGGCCAAGAAACTGTTGAGGATGGGGTATTATTGGCCTACAATGGAAAGAGAAGCACATGACTACATCAAGAGGTGCCTAAAATGTTAGCAGCATGGGTACCTCATCCATGCTTTAACTCAAGAACTTCATCCCATCATCACACCATGGCCTTTTTCACAGTGGGGGCTCAATCTCATCAGAAAAACCACTCTCACTTCATCTAATGGCCATAAGTTCATCATAACAGCCACTGAGTACTTTACCAAGTGGGTCGAAGCCATACCAATGACCTACATAACGGGGAAGCAGATATCAAAGTTCATCCTGAACTATCTCATATATCGATATGTTGTTTCCCAAGCTATTATCTCTAATAATGGGACACCATTCAAAAATTAGGATGTCCACAACTTGTGTGAAAAAATCAAAATCCAACATCACTTCTCCACCCCATACTATCCCCAAGGCAATGGCCAAGCAGAAGCCACAAATAAAACCATTTTAAAGATCCTCAAGAAAATAATCAATGACACAGGTCATGACTGGCATCTGTAGCTCAATCGCACCCTTTGAGCCTATCAAACTAGCATCCGCACACCCACTGATGCCACCCCATTCTCCCTAGTCTACATATTAGAAGCCATACTACCCATTGAAATCAAGCTCCCATCACTAAGAATATCACTGCAAAACCTCATCATAGATGAAGAATACCGAGTATCAAGACTGAATGAGCTAGAGCTACTGGATGAGTGGCATATAGATGCTTTAAATCATTTGCAAGTCTATCAGAACAGACTCAAGTGGAGCTATAACAAGAAAATCAGAAGCAGGACTTTCCAAGTTGGAGAACTGGTACTAAAGGAGAATCAGAAGAACATCCTAAATCCAAACAACAAAGGAAAATTTGAACCCAATTGGTCAGGACCATTTGTTATCATAGCAAGCTATAAGTCAAGGGCATATCAGCTATCAACACCAGAAGACGAGCCTTTGCAGGAGCCCATGAACATCTCCCATCTCAAAAAGTGTTATGCCTAATCTTGTAGGGTGTAAAACCAAAAATACAAAAAGAATGAGAAAATGTCCTGAAAGAATGGTTACCTTGGCAAAATCCTTCCAAACAGGCGTCTTGGTGACAACAAAAAAAATTAAAAATCCAAAAAATCCAAAAAAAATAAGAAAAAGGATTAAAAACAGTAAAGAGAAAAATGGTCCTCTGGTGAAAACCACTTCAATGGCACTTTGGACAAGTACCTTGGTGAAAACCTGGAAAACATACGCCTTGTGTAAATAAGCACTTTTCATCCACTAGGATCTTCACGGATCATTCTACGCCATCCATTCATTATGTTTTCATCATCCATCGCATTCAAATCTCCATCCATCACCCATCTGCATTTGCATCATAGCTTGGTCCTTTGTTCATATCATGATCCCTCCTAGTACTACTTAGCCCATTCCCAAGGTCAGTTTGTCCTGCCTTTATCGAAGTAGACTATTGCATCACGATGGGGGCATGTTCTCATCGAATCAAATTTGTGTATATTCTTGAAGTCCTAAAATCAGAAAATCAAAAAACATCAAAAAATAAAAAAAACCAAAAACATTCAAAACATATCAAAATCCAAAAACAAGTCAAAAGGTCAGTCAAAAATCAAAAAATAGACTCATCTTATCAAACTACGAGTCTTTGAGCCTTGAACGTAGGCAAGGTTGATCTTTGATCATCCCCTGAGACAATTAGGTCAGTCCTTTGGGAGTCTGTCATAATAAACTGACATTTCATCATGTATGTATTCATCTATAAATCAGTCAAGTCATCATTTAAACTACGTGGTCTCTGCGTGTATAACATAGGCAAAGCTAATCTATTGATCAGCCCCCGAGGCCCCTAGGATAGGTCTTTAGGTTAGTCTCTTGGTCAAAATCTCAGAAAACTCCAAAACATTTAAAAATCAAAAATCAAAACATTTGAAAAGTCCCAAAAAATACCAAAAACAGCCTCAAAACATTTCAAAACTCCAAAAACATCCAAATATTTGAAAAAAAATCCATCTATCTCATCTCGCTTTCACCCGAAATAACATCATTCACAATAAATCAATCATCATCCCCAACCTTTGGTGAAACAGTCAAAAACAAGTTTAGCAAGTTAAAAGTGAAAACTCAAAACGTCAAGTCTCAGGTTTAGGTCAATACATAAACAAGTTAGTCAACTCTTTGTGTCAATAGCCTATCATCCAATCAGTCCCATATCAAATCATCTGATATCGTCATGTCCTAGGATGCATCCTTCCTACAGTGGACATCAACATCAAGCATCATCATAGTTTAGTCCTAGCTAGCAATATTGAGGAACATTAGCTTGTTTGTTTACTGTATCTTTGTCTTTTGATTTATCTTATTGTGCTCATTCCAAGGACCTCTCAATGATGTCCCCAACGAAGGGATTTAGAGAGATAGGAATGGGGCAATGATCATGATCTTTTTATATGTTGTGCTTGTTGGATGTTCTTGTAATATAACTTGGTGAATACTTGTTTTATTAGGTATGTATGGAGGATGTTTTAGATATCCTGTTGACCACATAGGAAGGCTTACCTTCCTATTTTTTGGTCTGAGATCTGTGAAATACCTAAAGTGCATCCTAATAAGATTTATGTATGTCAGGTGTGAACAAGGATACTCCTATTTGATTGTCTAGTCAAAGTCCATCACACTAGATACAATGTCATCCCAGTTCTTAATACTTTGATGCATCGTATTTATGTGTGTTATCAAACATAAGATAATTGTCCTTTTGAAAATCCCAACTCCATGGAAAATATTCATTATCTTCATTGTTGATGTGTTTTTTATGCACTTTTCAACACAGGCAGTGCATAGGTGCACTACCTCTCTTGAAAGACAATCTTCCACAATCAGATTGCCGAACACTATCCCAAGGTCTCTAATGTTAGGTCTTGACAGTGCTTGGAATATCTCAGATGTTTGATGTGATTTGCTGGAATCACAAGGCGGTCTTACGGATGAGTTACAAAGCATGGGAAGTTGGATCTTGAGATGGAGTTCCTAAGATGGGAGAGTTGTTGTGTGTTTGTTGTAGGTTCAAATAGCAGTCTTGAACTCCTTTTTTATCATTGGATTTAGCTTTACAATGTGTAATGAACCTTAGCATAGGTCACTCATTAAAAAAAAGGAAAAAGGGTAGGGAAGAGAGAAGACTTCTAGATCTGCAACTAACTGTGAACAGTGATAATGGAGTTCCTGCAATGGACAGCTTCTTAAAACAATATTCCACTTAACCAGAGATCTCACAGTATCATGGAACTTGTGCTATCTTCTAAGGTCTACAAATATTTTACCTTTCATTCACCATGTGCATGCATGAACAAAGATGAAAGTTTTGGAGCAGCTTTGAATTCAAGTCCAGACTAACTTTACACATCTATCTACCATCAGCAAATACCAAAAAGTATGGACTAAGAAGTCATCTACATAGCAGGAATTTTCGTGATCACAGGACAGCATTCCTAAAATCTACCAAGGCAAGAGAACCATTAACTAAAACAACAATAAAATCTAAGTCAAACATCTAACTATGGAGATTGAATCAAGTAACATGTGAGAAACCCAGAAAATGCACCAAGTCAATGTCTTTTCCTTATAAATTTCTGCAACATGTCTTTACAACAACTCAACACTCTTTGCAAATGAGAGGAGAGCCCTATTTATAGTGCCCCAAAAGTCAAATGAATGGCCAAGATTAATTCTCATTGTGTGGCCAAGATTCATTACAAAATACGGTTTCACCTACCCCCAATATTTTACAATTTTAAAATTACATTTTGTCATTTCCCTATTTTGTCCTCTAGTGACGACACTGTAGCATTTTCGTCCTTTGATGATTGTTGTTTTAATGTAGCTACTCTTTGGGAAGATCTTCATCCTCAAGAGGGTTGTCCTCCTGCTTCTTGGATGCTACATATTCCATGAATTTTAGGATGACCGGCTGGAGCTTGTCCACTTCAATAATCTCATACCTTAGCACTTGGTAGCTCCACTCCTTCGTATTATCCTCTAGCCTTTTCCAATCCTCATCATATTTGGAACCCTGGTCCCTAAATAGCTCTGACTAATCGAAGGCGTAGGTAGCAAAACTCATGAATTCCATCATGATTTCATTAGACATCTTGTCCTCCATCTTCTTTTGGAAGTAGGGCCTTATCTTCTCTGGATCCATTTGTACTAAGGGCATATCATACTCCGTCATTAGCTTGAGGTAATGAGAACATTCCAATCTAATTTTCTTTATCCATTCGATATCTGGGTCCACTTTGTTCATTATCTATTCCAGCCTTTCCTTCCAGTTGCCAAAGTCCCGCTGCCATACATCCATCAGCCAGTGATCGTCCTTCTTAAATGCAAGCTCCTTTTCCCACGTAGCTTCTAGAAATTGAAGGATAGCCTCGATCTTTGGAAAGGTGGAGTCGTATACTGCAAGGAATTTAGTGCATAGCCTCTTTGTGCCCTCCAAAGATTGTTGCAGGTCCAAGAACTTGTTGGTTGTTCGAACAGCCCGGTTGATCCCCATGTTTCCAATGTATAAGACTTGTCAGAACCAGTCCTTCGTAGTCTTCTCCAAGTTCTTCCTTCTTTCCATCTTATCGATTTATTCTTTGGATAGCAGCTAGGGCGTGGTTGCAGACGTGGTAGGCAGGTTATCCATCGATGACCACTGCTGGATATAATCTATTAAAGCAGCCACCTGTGCTTTGAGATCATCCTTTGAAATCTTGTCCTGCCTTATTAAATGTACTATCGTGGCCACTGACTCCTCAAGATGCCCTACCTTTTGTTCTCTGGTGGCGGTCCCTAGATCCATGGTGGAGATGTTGTAAGTTATCCCTTCCTGACCTACCACAGACGTGGCTATTTGCACAGCTCGAGATCTAGAAGCATCCATCATTACCTTGGATCAGATCTTAAGCTTCTTTTCCTTCTTTGTTGTGATTTGGGCTCGGGCTAATATAGCCTCTAGTCTCGCCCTCGGGTCCTTTAGTACAGGTGTTTTCCTTTCGAGCTGCTTTTCCAACCATTCTAGTACGGCAGATTTCCCTTAGGTGATTCATGATCATCTTTTTCCCCACGGCCAAGGCTTCTGTCTCCTTATCTTTCAAGACCCTATTTTTCTCCTTGGCAGCATCTTCTTCTTCATCATCAGAGTCTTGGATGAACACAAGGCACTTGATACGGGGCTTGGTAGACAGTTGTTGCATAGGACTCCCTTTTCCTATTGTCCCTTCTTCTTTCTTTTCCTCAGCATGCTCAACTTCATGCACAGGTTCCTTGGATTGCTCGATTTTGAGGCTCTCGATAGCTTGGGTTCTGTCCTCGGGTAAATCTTCCCTTGGACTATCTTCTGGTGGTCATCCTCCTTCTTTAAGGGGTGACCTTTCTACTTCCACCTTGGTGTCCTTCAACTGCCAGGCTAGTTCTTCCTCCAGATCACCATCAAAGGTTTGCATGATGGCCCTACCATTGTCATCTGCCTCATCCCCACTCTCAAAAGAACCTGTTCCATCCTCCTCATAGGCCACCCTGTCAATGGTTCGGTATTCGTACTCTGGGTGTTCATGGTATTCATTGGCTTCCTCCTTAAAGGGCTTCGAGGCTTCCCGCTCTCATTCCTCCCACTCCTTAGAGATTAGCATGGTGGCTTCCATAGTCGGTGGCCTTGTTGGTAGTTGTGAAGGCTGAGCAGTAGTGAGGACTTGTGCAAGGGCTTCTTGAAGAGTAGGATCCATTAGGATCTAGGAGAGCTCAGGGGAAAGATTCTGCATATGTCTCGAGAAAGCCTCAGGCATGGTGGAAGTGGGAATAGGTGTTGTTACTGTTGCCAGAGGGAGAGATGTGGTTGGTGACATGGCAGCGGAGGAAGAGGTAGTAGTCATGGCATAGGAGAAGTCAATTACACTCATAGGCTCTATCAGGGGCGAAGGGGAAAGATGGACGGAGATGTCCACCGTTGGTGGGGATGTGGCAATCATGGCTAGAGAGGTAGGTGGGGGAACCAAAGCAGGGAGAGCCAGGACAGGCTTGATTTGATCAGTATCTTTGGCTTCCTCCTCCCGAATTAAAGGCTACTCTGTGGTGCCCTCTGTTTGCCTTAGTCTCTTAGAGGGTGAGCCCCCTGAATCCTTCCTTGTATAAACTTTGGGGTCAGGAGACTGTTCTATTTCTATCTCCTTTATTTTCTTGGATCTGGTGACCGGAGGAGACTTGGATGTCCCACCGGTTGAAGTGGTGGCAATGGCATCCTTTGTGGCACTTGACTCACTTTTGAGCCCTTCATAAGTCAAAATCACTTCCTGCTGTTTCAATTGGGCTATCCGCCCATCAACCCACTCCTTAGTATGAGCCAAGATTGGCTTGGTTATGATATCAAGGTCATCAACCTCTTGCTTGTCCCAGTCTATTGTTGGTAGCAGCAAGTTGGCAACTACGGGGTACCTGGGGTTCATTATGGTGCTCTCGTCTTCTTCAATTTGGTCCGGTATGGGAAAGAGTTGCACCTTTTTTACAAAATACGCAGTCGTCCGCATATAGTGCCTTGCTCGCACTTCCTTGTCATCTTGACAATCTGCCCAGAAATCCTCAATGTGGTGGAGGTGAGAGAACCCCGGCCCCAATGCCTTCCTTACATGTCCATATGGGTCCATCCGTGGGTGAGCAGTGTGTAGGTGAAAGTGGTAATCCTTCAGTTCCTTCTTAGAGTTACCAGCACATTGGGAGGTTTGTAGCTTATACATGCCCTGGCCAAGAGTCATGGGATAAGAGATCCCTGCTATGTGTTTGCCACTGAAGATTGCCTGTATGTGTTGGAGCTGCCGAGAAAGCTCCAATAAGATGATTATGTCATTGGGGTATCGAGGCAACTTGTTTGGACTTTCAGTGAAGCCCTGGGCACGGATGTATGTGAACTTCGAGAATTGAATGAAGAGGAAGGCATACTGCTTCAAAAATGCTCTAGCACTGTGAGAAACCCTCCTTTCGAAATCCCCGGCAATCATTCTGACAACATGGCCAATGAAGGCATCATTTACTCTGCAATATTCCCTCTTGAAGTTTCTTTACTAGAGCTTAGGGTATCTATCATAGACCTTGAGTTTTCGACCCTGCTCCTAATCGAGTGCCACAAATAACCCATTATACTTCCTCCGATCTGCCAAGGAGTACACGAGGTATGAAGTCATATGTAACTTGGAGCTCTTCTTCACATTGAGGAACTGCTCATGAAAGCAGTTGCTAATTATACCTCCCCAATCGAATGAGGTCTTTGTGGTAACATCATCATTCCCCCAAAGAATCTGCTCAATGAAGTATACCATCCATTCCTGAAAGAAGGCAGCTGTCGAGAGGCCCATCACCCTACTTAGCATCATGACCAAGTTGTGGTAATCCTCGTGGAAATCATTGCAGAAGAGTTCGTGAGGAACCTTCGCAGCGCTGCCCCGCTTTTCTATGAGCCAATGCTGATTTATTGACCTTTTGCATCCTGTTGGGTTGTCGTCCCATGTCGCTTGGCATTCCTCAATGGTGGGCATTTCCATTTCTTGAAAAGTGGGGATATGGAAGGTTTCTGTGATTCCTTCAGCTGACATGTTGGCGAGAATGTTACCATCCCTATTGACAATTGTCCTTGTATCTGATTGATATGCCTACCAACAGGCCATGATGAGTTCTGGGGCTATAAGAGATGGAGGAAAGCCTGTCGCCTTTGCTACTCTGCTTTGCCTTATCAGCCTTGCATCTTTGGTCATAGGATTGACCCTGATCCTTTGTATAAATTCATCAATATTGACATGGCCTATGTTGGTTTCGGTGATTTCTTTCCAATCTGTGGTAATCTCTGAGTGTAGAGGCTCACCCTAGAACTAGTATTTCATTTGGTCTTTGTCCTCTTTGCCTCGAGGAGTCTTGCCTGACTTCTTTCCTTTGTCCTTCTTGGCAGGTGCCCCTAAAGGTCCTACACCCAATTCCATATATTCTGCAAGCAAAGGTGTAGTCAGTGCAATGGATCACAAAGGTATTCATGTCAGTCGAAATCCCAAAGATGAAATCCATTTTAAATAATCTATCAAGCATAACATGAACTTTTATCTTCCGGTGTCATTGCTCTTTTGATTAAGGGCATTTGGACAGTTTGGGCCTAGAGGGCCGGACTTCCCCAGTAGGAATGTTGTTTGGGTAGGAAAACGGGGAGGAACAATTCGGGAGACTCTTCTTGGTCAAATTTTGATACTTTAAGAGGTTCGCAATGAAGAGGACCGAAATTAAGCATGTGGGTCAAAGTTAGATTTCAGATTTGGGCTCATTTGGATCGGTTTAGGGAAACCGGAGGCACCAGGTTGGAAAGCCTTTAGCAGATGGTTGTTTGGGAACGGTAGATCAAAAATAGAATTCCGAAGATGAAACTCTGGGGTCTGGGGTCCGGCGAGCAAAGGGCAGCCAGCAGTTTACTTTATCGGGCCCAGAAGGCCAGGGGGCCGCGGTATACTCACCATTTGGGAAGGAAAACGTCGGACGGAAGTCCAGAGCCTCGGGCCCAGGCGGAGAGGAAGCCGTCATTTCGTTTAGTTTTCAATCGGTGTGAAAGTCCGCCTCAGAGAAAGGTCTCGGTGACAACCTTGTGTCTCGCCGACAAAGCACGTCAGCGTGGGGTTTTGCACCTTCGGTGAGAGGTCTCGGATGTCTCGTCGACCACCAAGAGGCAAACCAGGCCCGGTAGGAGTGTTTGGCTGTTGGATTTTCTTCTTAAGTATTCACGACAATGGGAAGCTGGCACCAGACGTTTGGAAGGCCAGGGAGGATTTTCTCTTTCTTAGAACGATGGAGGAGGGACAGAGCTCTGGAGGTCGGGGCCTAGCACGGGTGTCAATAGGAGATCAATCATTGATGTAAAGTCATAGTGAACGCCCCGGGTCTCACCGACCAGTGCATAGGGGAAGGCAAGTCGGTGAAAGGTCATGGCAGTAGGGTAAGGTCTTAGCGAGATCCCTAAGTCTTGCCGATGGCCAAGGGTGAGACCGAACCCAGCATGAGGGTTTTTTGTTTGATTTCATTTTCAGTCCTGCGGAGGCCAGAAGGGCGGAGCCTGGAGCTCAGAGGGGCGGGCGAGAATTTCCCTTTGCAATGGCAGACGAGGGAAGGACTCCCAGATGGTGAAGCCCGACGTGAATGAGGGTTTTCATTGTTCAAGTTGGATCCTAGTGGCGGATGGAGGTCCGAAGCCCAGAGGTCAAAAGGACGTCGGGTATTCACCAAGAAGGAAGTGATGTCGCCGTGAGGTCTTGGCGAATACGGAGAGTCCTGCCGACAAAGGAGTCCTCAGTGTAAGTTTCGGGTTGGGAAAAAATCTTGGAAAAGTCCCTAAGTCTCGCCAACGAAGAGCCCCATCGGCATAACCTCCTATTGACCTCACGAAGTCACGCCGACAGGGAGTCCGGGCCCACCAAGACAAAGATTTCGCTGTGAAGTCCTGGCGACCGCTAGGAGTCTCACCGAAAGCGAGGGCATCGGCAAGACCAAAGGAGCTCACGGTGAGGTCCTGGCAACGGATGAGTGTCTCCTCGACAAATCACTCAGCAAGAACAGAATATGCTCGGTCAAAGGTCTTGCTGAATCGGGGAGGTCTCAGTAACAGCAAACTCGACAAGACAAAAGAAAACTCGCCATGAGTTTCACCGACAAGGACTAGTTTCACCGACAAAGAATGAGGTGCGGAATCCTGGGAATCCGGGCCCGAGGGACCCTAAAGGTGGTTTTGACATTTCTAGTTTTTGCTAAGTCTCCGCTGGCAAAGGGAGCGTTTGGGCCCAAGGGCCATGAATGCCCCTACGAAGAATGGCCACACAGAGACAAAGCTCTAGATTAGTCATGAGGGTGTTGTGCTAGTTTTCTCAATTTTTGATGACATGGGTTTTGTTCGTCATGTCACATTTTATCATCCATATGTCTTCTTGATGTTTATTGTTCATTTTAAACCTTATAAAATCACAAAAATGATGCTCAAGAGGGTGAACAGAATACCCACCTCAAACACTCAATGAGGGGAGGTGCAGGATCCACTTACGATCGCTGAGGTAATGGTGAGGGTGATGAGCGTGAAGGCATCGAAGATGGTGGGCTCCTCTCTGGCAAGCTCTGATCACTCTCTGCAACACTATCAAGTGAAAATGATAGGCTTGAGTGGGTCTTTTATACCCCCCACTGCCATTAATGGCCTCATTGAATGCAGGTACAACGGAACAAAGGTTGGTGAATTTAAATTCAGTGACGGCGGCGGGAGACCCAGGGTTCGGAGACCCGGAAGACGCAGGATGGTGGCCGATTGAAAATTTTCACTCGGAAATCCCCGGCGACGAAGGGGAGGTCAAGGCCCGGAGGGCGGAGTTCTGCCAAAGGTCCACCGTCAGGGACGGCAAAACCATCACAGAATTCTGGACTCAAAATTCTAGAAATTCAGGCCCGGAACGTTCAAAGGTAGTCATAGTTCTCCCCGCAAACACTTTGGTCGGCAAAGATAGAACCGGGACCCGAGGTTCGGGAGGACGGGAACCATCCACCGTCGAGGATGGCAGGCTCAACAGGGAAACCTGGCTAGGGAAACCTGAGAGGGCGGGCCCGACCGGGTCTAGGGCCACTGGTAGAAGCAAACTGCCACAGAGACCCCAGAAAGTGCCAAAACTCAACAAAAAAAGCCAAGGGGAAGCATGGTCAAATTATGATGAAACTTTGAAGGTTTATTGACCATCAGGGGCACAAAATGGGGCACGCAAAATGAAGCGGTGACAAAATGACCCGGCAAGGGAAAGAAAAGAGGGTCCCCGTTTCGAACGGGGCGTGTGTGCTAAGGGCACAACAATCATCATCTTGTGTCTTGTTGGAACCTTGTCTTTCTTCCATTCCTTCTCGCTTTTCATGCTAACGAGGTACTAGGACAGTTAATCATTTATCACTAAGAATGTATTCATCTTGCATCCAAAAATCGTCAGCACAATGCATATCATATAGAAAAATTGATCATCTCATATGCATATAATATAGATTTTTTATTCTAAGCATCTCATAATCATAACATTACATACACATTTGCATATAACCATGTCTTACGTATTTACAGAAAACATAAATAATCCATCACATCATCCATTGCATAATCATATAACCACCATCGCATCACATAAATAGGTTAGGAATTTGCTGCATAAAGTATACATAAACATGCATATCATCCATCATCCATCCATATCATAATATAACATCTCATAAATCACCACATTGCAATCATTTTGCATAAACATTTCATAAATCATCCCACATCATTATAAGCATCCAGTGCATAATTAAACGAATCATAACAGGTACATAAGCATTATAAACAACCCATTGCATTAAGTGCATACATCCATACATAATCATATAAAACATCTCATAAAAGCATTCATTATGTCATCACATATACATCATTTTGCATATACACCATAAATCATCATCTCCATACCATTTGGCATAACATATCATTTCATATATAACATCACATCACATCATTATATAACATCGTCATAAGTACATATCATACATGGCAAATCACATACATTCATCATTGCATAGCCACATATCATGATCACTGCATTCGCATCATCATCACCATCATAACAAAAAAAGATATTGAAAAAGAAATCATTTCATAAATCATCACATTTGCATCAACATACATAAAATCATCATATAGATTGCACCATCAAAAAGAAATGCATCCATATATAGTATATCCATCACATAACACCATAACATTATTGCATAGCATATAGAAATAGAACCATCCATAAATGCATAATAAATTAATAGTACATGACACATCACATCAACATCATCATCTCATTTATATCATCAACTGTCATAGTACAAAATAATGATTGGATCACTATACATGTGTGTATGTCAATGAGTACAAAAAATCCCAACGGGCTATTAAAAATGAGCCCATAAGGCACAAAAGAATAATATCTCGATCAAAAAAGAGGTCTAACCCTCCTATTTGCTACGTTTTCCTCTGTCACTGTGACCCTCTGTCGGTCTATGGTTGGTCCACTGTGAATAATCTGGGGCCCAGGCTGCTCTAGGTATGGCCTAATGGTAAAGCAATCGATAGTAATCCACCTCCCGGATGGCCTCCCTGTATGAGCGAAGAGGCACTGTGTTATGAGAGGAGGAAGCCTCCATACTCTCTAGTTGTTGTCTATGGCCCATCTCTATAGCCGCTTATAACTCTGCAGCCTGCCTCTATAAAATCATTGAATTTCTCTTCGCATGGGCCTGGTCCCTCTCTGCTCTCTGCTGTCAAGGCCTAGACCTGGGCCTTCAACTATAATATCAACCTGTCCCTTGGATCTGACTGACCTGCTGGTTGTATTGGAGGAGGCTACACGTGAGGCTAGTCCTCACCCTTGGCTCGTGGTGGTGTGGCAACCCGATCCTAGTGCCCGTCATGTCCACCCTTCGGCCCCTGATCTTGGTCCTGCATGTGTACATCAGCATGAGGCTGATCCATCTAAACCTGTGCTAGTTGGACCTATGTTGGTTGGTCTTGTGCTGGTTGTCCTGCTAGAGGACTGCCACCTCCTCATCCTCAACCTTCCCCCTTCCCCTGGCTCTTTTTTGAACAGAGAATGTACCTAGAACTATCAAACGTAGAGGCAGTTAGAACCAATCTTTGTACACCTAAGTCACTCCTGGATCTATGACCCCCTACTCATACGCCCATGGTTGAGCCACCAGCTACCTAAAACTATCCACTTCCTCAGAGGAAGGAATGTATCACCCCCAGGCACCCTGCGATACTATGCGAGCAAAAATGGCCACATAGTCATCATCTGGCCTATCTTGTACCTCGTCAAACTGGCATTGAACTCATATCGGTAGATACCTCTCGATCATATAGTGTGCTCTCACCCCTGCATGAGCCAGTCCTGGTGGGAAATGAACAGTTGTTGTACATCATCGGCCCATCTGAGCCGACCAAGATATGGGCCCCATGAGAATACCGTCATCTCATCAATGACCCTCCTCTAGTGAGGGATCCTGTGCTCGCCTATGTGTGTGAAGGACACACCGCCCCTGTAATGCCAAACCACTAGATCATCAGGCCCGACTGGCATTGGAACAACCCACGGCTAAAGAACGGAGATATGCTCCCACGCCCACACATGAAGGAGCATGACACCTGCACCAAATTCCCTAACATCCAAATATGTATACTCATGTAAATCCCTATAAAGGGAGGCAAGAAGAACAGGACCCCATGCAAAACGGAATGGCCTGTCATGAACCATCTGCTCCTAGCAAAGCCCCTAGCCAGGACTAAAGTACTAGCCTCATCGATCCAGAGTGACAAGACCTAAAATGATGGCAACAATCATTAGTCGAAATGGCATCGTGAGCGTCCCGTGGCACTCTAGCTCTATCTAGCCCTCACAAAACATAATGTCCTTTGTAGCCAGGACTGTATGGCAAGCATCTCGTCTGACATCCATATCATGAATAACTCGTTGACCATGTATCAAAAATTTAAGGATGCGCCACATGTCCTCCAAGGTAACAGTGGCCTCGCTAGTGGGAAGATGAAAGGACGATGTCTCACTATGCCATCTCTCGCCAAGCACAGACATCATGCCAAGATGGGTCCGCACAAGTGCTACGTAGACAATGTACCATAGTCCCATCTCTCAAAGTCCTTCTTGCTCCCTGTCAGTCAGATCTCGCAAGTAGTCGAATATCTCCCATGATCTGTGCTCACAAGAATAGAGCTCCCTTGCCGCCTCCTGCATCAGGAAAGGTCACCATGCGAAAATCATCAGGAAAATTTATCCCAAGCATTCAAGAAACTATCCCAACATTGCAAACTATGAAGGCGTCACAGTTTGAAATTTGCAAACAGTGACGCTGGCACCTTCAAATCCCAAATTGCACTACAACGGTGCACTTTGCTTAAGTGTCCCAAACCCTAATTCTAAAGATAGTCGTGGTGTCAGAGTTTGAAATCCAGCACTCCATTTCACGAATGCATCAAAGTTTGAAGTATGTTCCCAAACTCCAAACTCCACTGCGGACTCCATCTTCTGATGGCGGTCCAGTTTAAAAGACTGAGTAGTCCAGTTTGAAATTTGAGTGGCGCTATATAGCACCGCTGCAAGTGACCTAGCTCTAAATGCAATAAATGAACATATAAAACGAAAAATGAAGCTCAAGAAAGGATCACATACCGGTGCCCCAATGCCAGGAGGTCATTGGTACGTTCATACTTGGTCAAAGATATGCAACAGAAGTTGACGTTGTGCCATCTTGTCAGGGTATCAAGGCTCAAATTGCGAAATCTCTTAAGGGTGAATGTGAAAATGAATTGGAAGGGGCCCCTCAAGGCCTATTTAAGCCTAAAAATTAGGGTTTTTTGACCCCGTTCGGCCATCCTGCTAGGGTTTTGGACCCTTGATCTCATTTTTGTCCATCTGAAGGCCGTTTTGCACCATTTTTTGTGTTTTATCTCTTTTTCTTTTACCTCCCGGAGCCTTTCTAGACCTGTCAAGCACCTTGACCTCTTTTTTCACGAGATCACCCAAAAATTAGAATTTTCGTCTGATCTCTCAAGGGAGCAATATATTACCATAATTTCCTTCATCGTGGTAGCAATGAGGCAATTTAAAAAAAAAAAAAGAAAAATTTTGGCTTTTGATCGAGACCGTTTATTATTTGAACCAACGCAACAAGTGCACTGCTTCAAAGAGGGAAAAAATGTAGACATAGAAAATTACTAATTGACATTGCACATCTAATCCCGACCACTAACACTATTTCGTCCTAAATCATCCCTCGGTCTAACCATTTAATTGAATACCTTTATTTGATTAAATTTTTCAATGTTCCTTTCTTAATTAAATAAATCATTTATCTAATTAAGTCATCATTTCTTGTTAATTAAATCAATCAGTCTGATCTAATTATCCCTATTTAATTAAATAATCAATTTTATTTGATTAAATATTTAAAGTCCATCCATTAAATTAAATAAATTAAAACCTTATTTAGTTTAAATCTAACTTCATCTCCTTGGTTAAATAAAACAAAAGTCTTTATTTAATTAAATCTTGAGATCATATTCTTCTCATATTTGATTTAAATCAATCCATAAATCTAAATCAATATGTCACATCATTTTGACCTCTCATTAAATTAATTAACCTTGATTAATTTAATCTCTTCTCATGTCCCATCCTCTAGCTTTTGCAATTTACACATGAAAATAGATTTAATTCATTTATTAAATTTCTATTTTCTCTCAAAAGGGCATAATAAAGGAATATTCCTCAAATTTGAATTCAAAATCCAAGTGGACTTTGTCCTTCCAATAAGGCATTTAATCCACCTAAAAATTCCTTTTTCCTTGAGCCAAGTGGCATTCAATGCACCTTCTTTCCCTCTTACATGTCATTTCAACAATTTCAAATATATGCATTTATTGACACATTCTCCAAAATTTGCACATCATCCATCCATTCACATGTTGACAAGTGGCACCTTTCCATTTGTTGATTCTTAGTCCCACATTGCTCCATTTTGGACATCTCTTCAACTTGATATTCTATAAATAAGAGGCTTCATTCCTCATTTTTCCATCCACAACTTGAGTAAACTTACTATACTCAAATTCATAGCAATTTTTATCCAATTTCATCCAATCTTAGCTAGGTTATGCAGATTTTTATATTGGAGCACATTGGAGGTCTTCATCAAGTGGATCACTCTTCATCATCAATCATCTTCATCACATCATTGGAGTTGGGAAAGGGCCAATTTTCACATCAAATTGGCACCAACTCCCTCAAGAGATTAAGAGTTTGCTTTGTTTTAGAATAGGATTTGATATCTTTGTTTTAAGTGTGTTGTGTTCTTCATTTCATTCCTTTTCTCTTACATTCAAATGGATTTCTTGAGGAATCTCTATTCTAACTTGCATTTGATCTTATTAATGTGTTCATTTGTTGTGTTCTTGCAGGTATAGGATATTGGTTCACAATAATAAAAAAATAATATCTAAATGTTATCATGACATTTAATTTAAATTTGATGGTTGTATAATTATATTTAACCAATTTTAACTTTAAAAATATTATTACATAAAAAAGAAATATTTTACATAAACCATCAAAAAATTTATAAGATAACAATTATATAACTAATTTATAATATAATTCTTAAAACTAAAATATATCTTTTTTTTCTTTTGATTGGTAAATGCAACAAAGTTGCATATATTGATTATGAAACAAAATTTTGCATTGTTTGGCTCAACAAGATTCTAGGAAAAACCAGACTTGTAATTTACATGCCAAATTTCTACAAAAAACATACCACATTTGGTCCTACGAGCTTTGATGCATTTCCACCCCCTGGTGTAGGTTCTATTTTCTTAGCCCATCCAAAATGCCATCCACCCAACCATACTTACCTTCATTCCTCCTCATCATAGAATTTGGTGGTCTCCACTAGGTCCGCAAACTCCCTACACCATTGCACCCTCACCACTACCTCCAAGCTGAGTCATTTGCACAGGAAATTGTAGCCATGAGTTTCCCAACACCTATGGTGTTTTAAGCTTTCCCCCTCCACATCGAAAATGAAGGGCAGCCATGTTACCTCCACACCCTGCCGGAACATCTTGTCAATGTCATTAGGGAGCAAGATCCCTACTCCCTGTTGTGCTACTGCCACCACATCCACATCATTCCCTAGGACCACTACTTTGAAGACCATCTGCAACAACACCAGGCATCTAAGTTTGGGGGCGTTCATGTCCTATAATGACGCTAGAAAATGTGAGGAGATGTTTGAGTTTGCTCTTGTCTTATTTCCAAAAAAAACAAAACATCTTTCCAATTACCATTCTTACTACCTCCAACCAGAGAATATCTTTGTTCAAACAGATATTCTTTAGTCTCTGGTCTGTGATGAAACCAGAGAAGGCCGCCTCCAACTTCTCACTTCTGAGCTTGATCGACGTCTCCATTGTTGTGTGAGGAAGGTGAAATTCTCTGTTGAAATAGCCTCACCATTGTGAGCAATGAGGTTCCAACTATCTTATTTAATACACTGTACTACTCCCTCCACTATCAATTGTTGCTATACGGTTCCTTGGAGGTGAAATTAAGTCACTCTTGGGGATTGTACTTCTTTCACCAAATGTCTGCTAACAGAGGCAATCCTCTATATGTTGTCAATTCCTTATTCCTCTCTATAGCCTATTCACATCATCCAAATTTCCTTCCATAAATGCATAGATCCAGTTTAGCAGATTTGCTTAGTGTGGGCGGGCATGTTTCCTTCTTGGCATGCGTTAACCAAACTACCTATTAGGCTTGTCCTTCTATAATGTCCCCATTTTTATGAGCATCAATTAGCAGAGGGTTTAGCTTATTCCTAACTCTTGTAGGCTAAGGAGCTTGATTAGAGGGTCTTTGTGGCAGTTACCCAGTTGGAGGTTGGCTTCTTTCATGGATTCAGGAGTTATACGAAGGTTTTCAATTGTATATTGAATGTTTGAAAACATAATGTGTTGGAAAACATATTGTGTTTTCCAAAAGATATGATATTATGAATAAATTATATTTTTATATTATAATAAAGTGCAATTATAAAATATTAAATAAAATACAGATTGGGAACATAATATTCAGTGATTTCTCTTGCTACCTTGGGTACTGCCTCCCTAAGGTTTAGGTGGTCGGATTTGATGCATAATAGAAGGCATAGAGGCTACAGATAATTCATTGTATGAAGCTTCAAGTTTGAAATCAGGGGCGGCTACCTTTGAGCATCAATTTGGCATAAAGGAGTCTCCATTGTATGAGTTAAGGCTACCATCTCTTCATCAATTTGGAGGGCTTCATAACCAAGTTCATCATAGGTCATTTAGTTGATTTCCTTAATAGAAACATTATCAGGTTCTTGCATATTTATTTAGCTCATTTTGCATTCTCATATTAGGAGTTGTTATAGGTGAACATTCATATTAGACTTTGGCATTATATTGTATATCTATTGTGAAGCCAAGAGTCTTAGCCTTTGTGATCAGCATTGTATTGGAAAGAACATTTGAATAAAGGATTCATAAGTTGCATACAATATGTTTGATGTAATGACAAATTAATTGCATTCATTTCCATCATATTAGTTTGTATGGCAATTGTTTGTAAAAATTTCAATTGGTTGTAGGTGCACATTTATCTTGTAGAATTCATATAGATGCATTTGAAAAAGTCAAATAAAGGTTGCAATTTCATTTAGTCCTATGCTTAGATATCTTAGAAGTCATTTACAAGCATTCCAAACATATTTGAAGTCATTTCAAGCTAGCATAATCAGACTGAAGTTATAAACCAGCAAGTTAAGAGGTTGCATAAGAAGTGTTTGACAATATTCCTTGAGGAAAACTTAGGCCAGATTTTGTAAGGAATTTCTATATAGTGGTTTAAGAAGTGTAAACATTGACATTTTGGTCTATTCCGTCTCCTTTAGGTGAAAATCCTAAAGAGTTAGAAGGGTCTAGTAACCAAGATCTTTGTTTTGCATTTTGGTAAACCTTATGATATTCCTTGAGGGAAAAAATTTAGATCAGAAGTAGCAAGGGATATTGCATCTTCTTGGGAATAGGTTAGTTGGGTTGGTGGTTCAACAAGTACTCGGCCTCTGTCACCATTCCTCTATGTAATTTCCCATGCATCTGATCCGGCCATCTAGCATAGACTATGCACCCTCATTGGCACATGGGAAACTTCCTCCATCCCCTCTTACACCCTCATTGGCCAATGCATCAGCTTCCCCATTGCATTCCCTATACACATGATTTATGGTATAGCTCTCAAAGGATTGCATCAATGCGACTGCCCTTTCAAGAAGGGCTCATATTTTCCAATTGGGAGAGGTACCATATCTAAGAGCATTGATGACTAGAGTCGAATCTCCTTCTATTTCTATCCTGGCTAGACCTTGATTCTTGTGGAGGTTCATCTCATGTATGACTACCATGATTTTCACTTCATTGTGTGTTCCTTCCGACAACTGCTTCGCTGATGTTAGGACTATATTTCCTTGCCAATCTCTAACTATACAACCTGCACCAGAAGGGGCCAAGATTCCATTTGGAATCCCCATCAAAGTTTAGCCTGTACCACCCTATAGGTGGAGGAGTCCAAACCATTGAGGCTCAAGCCTGTGAAGCCTCATTTCTACCTTTCCCAACCCAAGGTGGTATTCAAAGGGAGGGATAGAGATCTCTCCCCCAAAGCCTCTGTGAGTTTCTGGACTTCACTTAGCGGAAGGTGAAGACCAAAAAATTCTCTCCACTTCCATTTTCTTACTGTATTTCTTTTGTCTGGGACTATGCAGTCTTTAACTTTCTCACCCCATAGGGATTTCAAAGTTCGCTTGACTTATTGCACCTCAATAAGACTGTTCAAACTTGGGAAGCCCGCACATGAGTCTTCCCAAAATAAAGCCTTACTAACTTCCTTCATGTTCCAAGACAGATAATCACATATGACTGATTTTCATTTTTGCATGAAGTTCCAAATCAGTGATCCTGCTAGGGGTTGGAAATTGAGAGGATGTTGCCTTCTTCATCGTTCTTTAGATACTTATGATGTAGAATCTTTTCCCTTTTTTTTTCTGGTTCACAATGCATACGCCAGATTATTTTTGCTCCAAGGGCCTTGTTCTGTAGGTCCATATGTTTGAAGTTGAACCCCCCATCCTCTTTGGATCAAAACTAAAATATATCTTAATATTTGAATATATCAATGATATATAACTAATAGAATGTCATTATTTAAAATAAAATATATTTAATACTTCAATAAATAATTATATATTAACTAATTTATAAATAATTATATATACAACTAATTTATGAGTTTGATGGAATGGTGTAGTTGGTTTAGGGCTTTGGGTTCATCCCATATAGGTCCTGAGGTCAAGTTGAAAGGTTGTGCATTGTTCAAAATCTATATATTTAGTCTCGCCTCTACTCACCTCTTCAACACCCCAAAACTTGACACTAAAATAAGACCAAGGCAAGGGTTGTTGGGTTGCTAGATAGAGTTGTGGGGATACCTTTGGGTTAACAAAAAAAATATAACTAATTTGTTAGTTGATAGGTTACATATAGTGTGAAATTTGAACTTGATACAAATCTCACACCTGCAAACCACTATTGAGTAATCGAAAACAATTTTTAGCTATCATTTAATAGTAAACCAACTCCCATTTAATGGTAAAAGCCTCTAAAATCTCACTTATCACATAAAAGCCAAGATAAATATTAATTTTCTAATTAGATAGAAACATTCTATTTTCTTTGCAATGTTTTATTGTCAATTTGATGACAACTTTCTCTTTTCATTTGCATTGCTTTTTGTTTTAAATATGTATGCAAATATCTCAAAATCAAGTAATACTTAATTTCTTTAAGAATTTTTATTTTATTTTTAAAGTTTATTTCATTCCATCATTTATCACTTATTAATTATTTAATCCAGCCACATACAACTAGAATTTGTAGCACATGACATCTATACACACCCATGGACAAACACATACTAACATATTAACATACATATAGTTTTCTATCCGTGTAAAGATTCAAGGTACAAGTGCTAGTAATATAATTTTTTTATGTATATCTTAATACTCACAAATATAATTCTCTAAAGTATATCTTAAAACTCACAAATATAATTTTGCTTGACAAATAGATAGAATCAACCTCAAATTTTAGTAAGAAAATAAAATGATAAAGAATAGATAATTATCACAAAATTAATTATCAAATTTTAATAAGAAAATAGATAATTATCACAAAATTAATTTTGCTTGAAAGAGAGGTAGAATCAGGGCCCTAGAATCAGTAAGAAAATAAAAAGATTTGAATAATTTATTTAATTCAATTCCTTGTGACATACTACAGAATATCAAATCAACCATACATATTTATGGAAGTTCTTGTAATAAGCTAAATAAGGATTTTTCTAATTAATATATTTCTATTATTATTTCGAAACGAAGGAAAAGCTACAAAGATTCAACTGTTTGTGTCATTGAATATACGACTGTCCAGTGATATCGATATCCCGATCGCCGGAAGACGGTGGAGGCGGGTGGCTCAACATCTTTTCCGACCTATCGCCGGCGGCCAGACTTTCCACGCTCTGTGAGTTGCTAGCAGGCGGGTGATCCGGTCGGTTTTGCACGCCTTTGTCGTCGGTCCCGTACATCCCTCCACCGTAAGCCCCTTCTGTCAAAGGCTTCATGTCAGCGGCTGGTCGCGTGGGGGCCTCCGTGTGACCAGGCGCCCGCTGCCCCGACTCCTTTCTGTGTTCTTTTTCGTCGTCCCGCTTTCCCGTCTCCTTTCTGTGTTTTTTTTCGTCGTCCCTTTCCATTTTGGAACCCTCGCTGTGAAATATCTTTTTATATCGATTAAAGTTAAGGAATTATAAAGAAAACAAATGAGAGGAATGAGAAGAAAAAGATCATAGCCTAACTACAAACAAACAAATCACAAAATTACTCAACTTACAATATCCTCGCTGTGAAATATTACAGTAGCAGTTCGTTTGCTTCTGCCTTGTGTCTCTGAAGATTCGAACTCTTGACCACCAACTTCGCAAGTGTATTTTTATTTTCTCCTGGACACCGAAAGGATTTATAGTATTTGGATGCGCGAGTCATGTTGGTATGATACGAATGCTTGACAAGTTTCATTCCACGTGTCAGTTGATAAACTCATAAATCTGATTCCCTTAGTGATAATGCTTTGTTTTGATCTTAAACAATATATTCTGAATAAAATTAAATTATGCATATCCTACCCTCTTTTAAAAGTACAATTTTTTAACCAATAAATTAAATCGAAAAGAAAAGAAAAAAATCGTTAATTTTCAGTCTACTAGTTTTTTTTTTTTGGGGAGGGCGTGGGGGTGTAGGGTTCATTATCTGATTAATATTTTACGTAAATGGATTGAAAAAAAAAGTGAAGGTTATGGTTCTTTTAAAATTTCTTAATTTAAAATTTAAATTAATGAGAGATTTGACTTAGATTTCTCTCAAAACATTTTAATATGATCTTTTCCAACTTTCTTTTTGAAAGGTTTTTATATGAAATCTTGAATCGTTTAGCTACTTGATATGGGAGTATGAGTCATAGGTTAAAACCTCTTCAGTTGAGATTCAAGGACTGAGGAGTATCCATTTCACCAAAGTCGCCCTAGGGCACAACCTCAACCTCACCCCTTATGATGTTGAGGCCTTCCACTCAACAAGACTCGAGCCTTGGCGGGTTCATTCAAAATCATTCAACTTCACCGATAGACCAAAGGCCCATTGACTTTCAACACTTTTAAGTGATTTTTGTTGTTTGTATATGTTTATAATTGTAAGGGTGATAAATGTATGTCTAGTCTTTTTTCTTCTATTTTAGATTCACTTTGATTTATTTATCTCATATATAATGATTATTAGGCAAGTGTCATGCTTTTGCATGAAAATTGACAAAATTATATGAATCCACCTTTACACATCTCAAGTGTGCAAACCTAATTTGTAGATTATACATTCATTTCTATACTTGATTCATGATAATTATACACCTTATGTGATAGATGATGATGATGGAGCCCTACCTTTCAATAATACATCTAGGGATGCTACTTTTTGTAACAAGGTTCTATTTCCATTGGCTATTCATGATTTTGTTGTGCCCCATTGCATTATTATTTCTTCATGTTATGACACCGAAATCCATACATGTTTAGGTTCATGTTCATTTAATGTTGCATCTTATGAGGAGCCTAGAGATGGTGATATGTGTGCTATAATTTATTTTATACATGATATAATGTGTTTATTATGATAGTTCTTTTACATCTCATGTTGCTTCTATTGATTATCATTATGATATATTTACTACCTTATGAAATATTGCATGATGATGTACTTTGTGATAATAGCTCTTTTAAATCTCCCTTTGATGAACTATGGATATTCATGATGATACATTACTAGTGATTTTTTTAATTGTGAATCTTTGTCAAATTGACAAATAGTTTAAATTGGTGCCTCCATTTTTGGTGAATAGTACACACTAGAAGGGGAGTTAAATCACCACATTTTTTATGAAAATTTAGTTCAATGCTATTTAAATCACCCAAATATTATTTTACTAAACTTTTAAATTGAATTATTTTACCACACTAAATGATATATGATTAGAGCCTAGTTGCCTAAGGTTTATAATGTACACATTACAATCTAAAAAATATTCACCATTAATATTATATTCCCTCTTATTTTAAGGGCCATATCACCATTACTAATAAATTTCCATTTACTTTTGGGGCTATATTCACTTTTAAATCAACATTTGGCAGGATTCACCACTTATAAATTGTATATAATTAGATTTTCAAGCATTGTGTTGTGGCCCCTCTATATAAGTTAAGTTGTAAATGAACCTCATAATCCTTGGTGGTAACAAGACCATAGAATATGACTATTCATGCTACACACTTTATCTTAGAGTACATAGGGTTATGAATAGTCAGTTTGTAGCTATCTTAACTCTTTATTAAGTAATATTAACATTATTATATTTTATTTAGTTGTTTAGGTCGACCTAAGGCTTATATGTGGTTATCTAAGCTAGTCTGAGTGATATCCTAGGCGTAAGTAGGGTATATATAGGAGGTGGTGAGTCTTATTTGTTCGTCAAATTGTGAACTATGTTCTCATTGGAGATATTTAAAGGTTTTCCCCATCAAAGTGGCTTATTATTCTCAACTATTATCAAGTATTTCGAGAATATTTCATATTATATCTTCTATTATGCAAGTTATTTGATTACAAGTGGTATTAGAGCATGATCATGGCACCGTGAATGTAAAGCATTTTCTCAATTTTGGAGGTCATTTTGGGAAGCATATATCTCTTTGATTTTCACATTTTTTTATTTAAAGGGGTTTTGAAGAACTTATTGAAGCAACTATATTCTATATTTTAGAACAATTCCAGAGCAAAATTGAGTGATTTATTTCAAAATTAGGGTTTCTCCCAAATATATTTAGAAAGTACATATCTTCCAAATATTTGTGAATTTTTTCTCGATTTTTAGTGGGTTGTTAAATGAGTAGGGGAGGTGTCTAAACTAAAAATGTTAGAGTAATTGGATCATAATTAAGTGATTTATTGTAGAATTAAGGTTTCCAATAAATTCGCTCTCAAGGCTACAAATCAACTATTTTTTGGGATATTTTCTACCAAATTATGTCATGGACCTAGGTAAGTCCCAATAAAATTTCAAAGTATTTGGAATTTATTTGTGTGATTTATTTCAAAATTTATTGTTTCCCATCATGACAAAGCCTACAACAAGAGGCAAAGAGAATGTCACCACACCAAAGAACTCTTCAAATAAGGATGATGTAGAAATTAAGCAGATTACCCCTAATGAGGAAACAACCAAGGTCAAAGGTGAAATTTTATCATCAAGCAAGTAGTTTCAATGGGTCAATTGGCTATTGTAGACTATTACAAGAGTTTCGCCCTTGGTCTCCTTATGTTGTGTAGTGTGGTGACTGGGTTTGTGGCATAGCTTAACTACCTCCTATGGATCTTAGATCTTGTTTAAATCTGGCGGTTGTGTTGGGCATTGATAGATCGATCTTTTGGTGCAACGGTAGCCTCCTATACAATAATTGGTATCAGATTCGAGGCCACAAGTTTGAACCCCTCGCTTGCGCTAGGGGGATTATTGCAAGAGTTTCACCCTTGGTCTCCTTGTGTTGTGCAGCACGGTGCTTGGGTTCGTGACATGGTTTAACTACCTCCTTTGGATCTTGTATAAATGTGGCAGTTGTATCAGGCATTTCCAGGTCAACCTTTTGGTGCAACGGTAGCCACTTGTGCAACATAGATTCCTAAAAATGATGAATGTATTTTCATCTTATCATTTTATCATTATCCTCATCAATTCTTTAATTATTTAATGTAGTGTAGAAAATTGTATACCTTTACAATTTCACACTATGTTTGGGTCCCTTAATTTATTGGACTTAATTTAGCTTCTAATTTTCCAAATTATGAATTCCAAAGCCTTAATTTTCCCATTTTTCAAAAGGAGAACCAACATTTAAGTAATGCATTTCATGTTTTAATCATCATGGAATATGTGTGTCCTAGACTTATAGGCCAGAACCTATTAGCCCATGGGTGAATGGGTCCCCTTTAAGTCCTAAGACCCAATTTTAAATATGTTTTTGGCAGTATTTTAATGATTCAAATTCAATTTACAATTGTTGGATTTTAGAATCTAATTTTCGGGAAGTTAGATAAACACCTATAAATATATAATATTTTTATCATTTGAAATCTAAGCAACATTCTAAGACATATTATCAAGACTTCATATGAGAAAATATTATTGTCAAGAGCACTCAAGAGAAAATTTATCAATCATTTTTTACAGCAATCAAGATCCTAACATCATGTTCAAGTCTATGTGTGTTCATGTCATCTTGTGAAGGCTAATATGCATTGTTGATCCTAAAGTGTCCAAGCATTTCAAGTATCCAAATCCATCAAGAAAAGCAATATCAAGTTCCTTGGAGTGATGTGTTTGACTTTAGTCCTCTAAGGGAAGCCATTGAAGGGTGGTGAGTTGTAGCAAGCATTGTTCATTCATCATTTCCTTCTCCTTTTCATTATCTTGCTATCAAGGTTTAATTACCGAACTTGGGGTTTGACCAAGGAAAAACCCCATACAAAACAAAACAAATTTTCCTCTGTGTATGTGCAGATTACAAGTGATGAAGAATTGAAGAGATCTTGAAGAGAAAATTTTCATTGTTGCATAAAGTTGTCATCATTGTTGTCAAGCCACGAAAACTAAGTTGTATACTTTATTTCCAACTTTTCAATAGTGGAATCTGTGTCAAACCGAAGCCAAGATCCAACATCAGAGGGTTGTCAAAAGTTATTTTGGAGCCCTAGACTAAGACTCATTTGCCTAGGGAAAAATGAGTTCCTTTGCACTCCTCAAAACAAATTTTTGGTGACATGTACATGTGTTCATACCCTTCTTAGATCTGCCTACAAAGTTCTGTAGTAGTCTCTACATTTTTGGGAATCTGCATTTTAAGTATTAGGTCTTATTGTTCATTTAGTTTGAGTGATTTAATTCATTTCAATTTAGTTCTAGATCTTTCCTAATGTCCTAAGGACTTATATCAAGATCTGATTGGCTTCCCATTGAGGTTGAAATTCAATCTTTACACCTTGTGATCTCTTTCCTAATGAAATTTATGGGGAAAGGCACCTTATTAAGATCCCTAAGGTTTTATAAACAATCCAACTATTAAAAACCATTTATAGGGATCCTTTTCCCTACATTTCATTTAATTAAGATAATATCCCCCTCTTTTCATCCCTACTAATTAAATATTTTTTAATTATTCAATTAATTTATCATTTATCATTTTCCCTCCAACATTAATTAAAATCAAATTCAAATTATCTTTGGTTCACTATAATTAAATATTTTTTAAAAATTATTTAATTAGCTACCACTCCTCTTAATAATTAAATAAATTAAAATGATTTATTTAAATTTAAATTATATTTCTCTCCAAAATAAATATTCTATTAATTTCTCCAACTATACTTTTATGAATTAAATAAATTCACCTGATTCCTTTGACTATCCCACCTCATTAATTCAAATTTTAGCTCCTACCCTATCTCATTTTTTCTTATCCATTGATCTTTCCAATTAATCTCCACCACTGATCAATTATCAAGTGAAGCATATAAATCAAACCCTCTGATAGGCTATCATTAGGTCCCATTACTTTAGAATAAAATATTCAAATTGTCGACCAGGTAGTGTTCAAGGCAATCTGCAATAGAAGAGTTCCAGAGTATCTCTCTCAGGTTCCTTAACTTTTTAAGAACAACTTTAAATTAATTCTAACTTCAAACTGTTTAACTATCAAACTGAAAAGTAATCTATTCCTAAGAAAACAGAAAATGCTTGAATTGTAAACATGAGTATGCTAATTTAGAAAGCATAATAACTAAGTTAAACAAACATATAATCAATTTAAACTAAGAAACTGATTATAAGAACATAAAAGCTTATAACAATCCATAAAACATTTTCTTAACAGTCAAAGTTCCGACAGTGAATAACAAAAACTACGGAAGTTGAAGAAATAACAGATACTTCAAAACTAAGATTTCATAACAGTGAATAACTCTCTACAAAATATCAGTATGACAAAAGAAAACACTTATCTACTCCTGTCAAGTGGCCAGCTCGTGGGACAGCACATTCATTCTCAGCTCACATCCACAGCTATTTCAAGAACACCTCTATTAACCATAGTTATCACCCATAACTCATAACTCAGAATTTTAGATAACAATCTCTTTATTTATAAACCTTGGAAAACATTCTATCAGCATAACATTGCTTTCACTGTATATCTTACTTCCAGCGACTGTATCTTTTATAGAAAAACTGTAACTACATGCTATATTTCAGTGGGTATAGATAACCTTTGAAAAATATCTAAAACAGATCTACGTATAACTTATCTATCTTAAATCCTATTACACAACATTTAAGAGGCTCAAGTCGAGCCATAAAGTATTTTATTCAAAAGATAACAGAAATAACATCTTTTAAGAACAACAGCATTTTCGGTCCATCATCCTGAAGTTCCAGAGCACGTGCCAGCTGGATACTTCAATCTATAACTTGATTGACTGATTATTATCTACAAAACACTTAAAACATCCCATTAAATCTGTATTGGAAAATTACTTTAAGAAATCAAAAGAAATAAAGTTTATACAAGTTCTTACTAAAATTAAGCAATTATTTCTTCTAAAATTTAATTAATTGGCAGAGGATAGAGATTTGCATGTGTGAACCAGGTCTTTGTGGTATCATTATGATGAGGTTATTTTTACCTCATCACCTTTCATTTGCATATTATCCCTAGAGCATAATTTCATATCATTAGATCTAGATCTAGAGCATTATTATTATCAATCAACTATCATTATCAAGCAAGGGAGATCACTAGAGCATAAATTCATATCATTATTATGAAGAGCTAGCATTATCATCATCAAGCAAGATATAGCCTAGCACATTATCAAGCATTATCAAGATCCCATGTCTTCTTTCTATTATCTTTGAGCATTTATATCATCATCATACTATCATTGTGCTATCATACTATGCTATTTTAAAGAGCAACCCGCATATCAAGCATTCAAGATATTATCAAAGAAATAATGGAGCAAATCAAGGTCTTTGTTTTGGTATAATTATTTATTATTTTATTTTGTACATAGATCTTGAGGTTTATTAAGTGATTATTGAGTATCTATTTGGTATTTTCATTGTATTGTTCCTATTTTACATAATTCACATTTTCACCATCTATATTTTGGCACATCCAGTAGGACCCACATCCCTATTTATTTTTTATTTTTGAAGGTTTTTCTAACCCCATATTGCTCGTTTTTAGTTCTTTAATGCAAAAAAAATGGAGCTAACTTTTGCAGGAAGGCAAAACCTTAGTTTTTAAATATTTCATTATGTCTTTCAAACAACTTCGAATTTTTCTACAAATTTTTTACTAAAGGTTGGGGATCATCTCAGGAGATTATAGTAAACAAATTAGATCAAGTCATCAATAGTTAGTGATTTATTGTCATTTTATGGTTTTTCATAAATATGGCTTTTAGGTCACAAATAGATGAATTTTTGAATATATTTTTTGGAAATGATAAAAAAAATTAATGGGAATTTGTTCTTTGGATTTGAACTTTTTGAGGTCAAAACAATAATGAAATTATTAGATCTATGTTGACTAGAGGTTTTTCATAAATCTATTTTTTAGGGCACAAATCAAGGAATTTTTTTTGATATTTTTGATATTTTTGGAAAGCTCTCATAATTTTCGCAAGGGCTTATTTCTTTTAATTTTTAACCCTAAGGAGAAAAATGCAAAATAATTAGATCTAGTTGACTATGTGAAAAACAAAAAAATGAAATTGCAATCTTGTGATAAGCATATATCTTTTCTTTACATCTATTTTGCTACATCATTAAATTTATTTTTGATCTTTGCAAGAGTTCTATTATCATTTCAAAAATCATAAGGAATCCAACGGTGCTATCAATTTTTCTTTAGACTGTCCTATTTGGCATTTTTTTACACATTTGAAATTGGGTTTAAAATTTACTATTCATATATTGATTTGGGATCTAAAATGAACCATTGTCTTTGAATCCCCAATATCTACTTGTTTATGCTCTCCTCTTGAGCTTTAGAGTGATCTTGAAGATAAAAAATAAGTGATCTTGTTTTTATTTCTAGGCTTGTTTGTTGGTCTTTGTGTGTAGAGATTGAAAATTAAAGAGTGTTAAAAATAGCTATCTTGGAGCTCTTCATGTTGGAGATCAATGGTTTTCAAATTTGGTATTACAAATTGAGTACATTTGTTTTAAGTTGCCATATTTTTTTATATTTCAAGTCCTTATAGATTTTTTGATCCATTAGAAAATCATTGTTTGCCTTAGACTATCATGTTTGATGTGTTTTCCTCACATTTGAAAGTGGGCTTAAAATTAATATTTCATAATTGTATTTGAGATCTAAAATAAACCATTATATTTTAATCCCCAAGATCTACTTACATATGCTCTCCTCTTGCATCTTAGGGTGATCTTGAGGATTAGAAATAATTAATATTATCATTTTTCAGGGGGCTTGCCTAGGGATTTCATCACCCTAGGCGACCACCTCAACTCCCATGCTTCGACAAAGTATAAAGAGTGCGGGTAATTTGAAAGATACGCCTCTTAGAAGTGGAATCTTGTCAATCTAGGATGAGCCTCTAAGAACTTTATACCTTATATAAGTGAATGTGGAGAGTGGGTTACCCCTCCTCCCAATTTTTTGATAGTATTCCCTTTCATATATAGATTAGGCCTCATGTACCCTTATGGTATACAGAGAATAACCATAGTTGAGATTGTAAAGCCTAGTTCAAAAAATTTGAACATATTTTCTTGTGGTACTATTGTCATTTCATTCCACCCTTAGGTGACCCATTATTTATAACTAGTCTGAGAGATCCTACATGGGCTATCTTGTATGAATTTTCCTTGAGGAGGTTCCTAAAATTGGCTAAGTCCTATGTTTTCAGGATTTTGGGTTTTTGCATACCCCTTTTCTGGCATACCTTCTCCATCGCCCCGGATCCTCCATCTCTTTTGCTTCTTCTTTCCATTTTTTGCCTATGTTTCAAGTTTCAACCATCATCCTTACCCTTTAAACCTTACCGCTCTCTCTTGGTAAGCCTTAAGCCTTACCTCTGACCACCAAAGTCCAATTTGGATCCTCAAAAATTTGTCCAAGTCTCAAATTTTTGAACTTTAGGGGTCGGGTTTCCCTCTTATCTCTTTCCATCTTTTTATCTTAGGAAGTAGAGCTTCCTCCCGACCCCCGATCCCCGAAACCTCTTTTAGACAAGTCAAGCATCAGACTTTCTCTTCCGCCTTTCTTCCTTCTCACCTTCACCCCTTCCTTCAAAAAATCGACTAAGTTTCGAGGTTTCAAACTTTCAGGTGTTGGCTTCCTCCCTTACCTCTTACTCCCTTTTGGTAAGAAGTAATCCTCACTTTCAAACCTCAATCCCCAAAACCTTTTTTTCCTTTGTTGATCGGGCTTTCTCCTTCTATCTTTCCTTCCCCAACTCCTTCAAAAATTTGGCTAAGTGTCGAGTTTTCAGACTTTGAGCTTCAGATTTTTCCTTTACCTCTTACCTTTCTTTGGTAAGAGTTAGCCTATACCTCTGACCTCTGATGGCTCTCTTCAAACATCAGGCTTTGCTCTTCCCTTTTACTATTTTTGTATTTTTGATAAGATGTAACACCACCTTCCCAACCTCTGAAGCCCAAAAAGGGAGACCTTTTTGAACTTCATGGTTTGCTCCTTTAGCTTCTTCCTTTTTGATTTCCTCTGGTATGTGATAAACGATATGCTTGAAGTTGGATGGTCTAATGCTAATGAAGCAAGAGGTAAGCAACAGCCTCGACACCTGATCCCCATGAAGATGCTCTTTCATGGCTTCAAACCATTTAATGCATAGCAAAGGTATTCTTTCAAACCCGACGCCCAAACAATTCAATGGATTTTATGTGTTTCTTGGGGTCAATTCCATTAATGGTTGGGCAATTTTCTCACTTGATTGTTTTGTTTTTGAGGCTTGAGGATACCATTTATTACACTTCTTGAATTTTGTAAATGATCTCATGGGCACCCATGCTCATTTATTACTAATTATTATCCTTCCTTTCTTGCCCCATATCCAAATCACTGATTTCACGGGGGAATTTTGGAGGGATTTTTGGACAAAATTTATTCTAGAGGTATAGTGTGCAAATTTTCACACATCTAGGACTTGTCCTTTAGCATGATTTTCCATGATTTGGTCACCTCAACCCTATCTGGATAGTTTTCTACTATTTTCTAACCCTAGTGAGGGTTAGGGTTTCGTTTGAAATCATCCAAGTTATCCTTGATCTATAAAAGCAATACTTGTATTCTTTTTATGGGTTCTTCCTTTGGGTTCTACCCAAGATTTTCTCTTGAATACTATGAATTTTACAGTTCTCCAACTATAAGATTGGCTCTATAACTCTACATTAATGAAAATTGATCATTGGTGCCTCTTCTCTCCTTGTTTATGTTGTGTAATTTTATATTACCTTCATATTTGAGTTCTTATTTTTCTTTTCCCATGCATATATGCTATGTTGTTTGGTTTATAGTTGTTATTTGTGAATCCTATTTTACTTCCATCACCTGGTTAAACCTTAGCCTCCATGTTTACCCCTAGGAACTGACCAAATTGAGAATTGTGTGAGTCCTTTTGTTCCCCTTCTTCAGTGTTCTATGCAATCCTAAGCAAGAAGAAATATTTTAAAACTAGGTGCATCACCATTTTCCCTATTTTAAAAATCCTCCTTCTCCCTTTTCCTCTTGTAGTTTGTAGTTTAGGGTTAGCATAGAGTTTTCCAATGTTGGGTTGGACTAGTATTGTCACATCTAGTTTTGAAGAGGAAGTCAACCTTCTTCAGAGATCTAACCTCATCCGCAAGGTCCCGCACCTTGAGGTTAGTCCCATTGTTTCACTAGAATGTTGAACTCCTCATTTAGCAGGGTGCATTTCCACATGAAAATAATTTTTGGCATGCCTAGTAAGACTACTTTCTCTCCACTAAATAATTTAGTGTTTTCTCCAACGCATCTTCTCTTTAGAGGCATATCTCAAACACCATGGCAACTCTAAGATTAAACTATTGGTTTGAGCAGCCCAAGTCTACTTCATTCTTTTGAGGATTTGGTGTTCTTCAACATTTCAGCCTTTGGAGGTAGTTCTTCAAGCACTTGGAAAATCTGCAAGATCCATTTTGGGTGACTCTGTTGGTATGTACCCAAAATATCTAGTTGAGAAGTCCTTTGTCCTTATTTCATAAATCTTTTCAAAGGGTTTCCTACTTTTCCATGCTTAAATAATTTAAAACTATTATGGAAACCACATGTACACTCCCTCATATCATGAAAATGCCAACTTTGCACCTCCTAATCAGCAACATCATGCTAGTTATGCCTCCCCATTCATTTCATAGAACCCTGTTGTTATGGGTTTTCAATCTTCTCAAAACGCTTACCACCCATCCCCCCTACTCAATCTTCTTGGAAATCTACATATTCCTATTAGTAACCCCAAGAGACTCATCATTTTCCAAATTAGTCTTGTTACTCTCCATGTCAAACCAAAGTTCTGGTAATGTGAGTGCAAGTGAAATTACAAGCATATTGCTATATTTCAATACATAGCTTGATGATATTTGAAGGAGACAAGATTCTAACCTACAGTAGGAGGATTGGGATAATCAATACTATCAAGGGCAGCAATATTGTTTCCCTTAATAGGATGAGCTCGATCATCAAGCTCACTATCCTCAGTAACAAAATATGGAAGCTCAGTGGAGGTATGAGTAGTAGTTGGAGGCACAAAGAAGGAAACATCAAGAGGAGTATACAACAAAGAACAATGTTGCTAGGTAAAAGTAACTCAGACTTGCCCTTGCTCTAGCACAAATACCCAAGATTCATGTAGCCCATTGTGTGCCTAGTTTTAGACAAACACCTACATCGATTCCAAAACAACCTACTGTGCAGGAGGTATGTAAGCGTAGGTTTGTGAGTTTCAAGAACAATAACATGCCCCTTAAAAATATAGTTGCACCTCTTGAGCCATCAATTAGGTCTCCTATGTTAGATATCCCAAGTTTTGAGAGCCTACATTCATCACAGGAACCTATCCTTGAGAACGCTCAACTTTTTTCTCCTATTGAACAACCCCCTCAAGATCTTCAATAATATTTTTAGTTTCTTTCTAACCATTTGGGTTGCCCTAATACCATTTCAATTTTAAGGGTGGACCTATGGTTTTGCAAGCTAGTTGGTCAAAAGAACAAAAGAGGGATATATTCTAGGCTAGGAGTGAAGAGGTTGTCCTTGAGGGGCCTTCTTATGCTCCAGACAATGAGTTTCTTGGTTTGTTGCAAGAAACTATTCAAGATGACCAATTGTAGCAGCAAGAAATTAAATAGGTAAAGAAAATTGATGCAATAGAGGAATTAGTCCTCTCATTTGATTTCCTCCCTTGTTTTGTTAAAAACGAGGAGGAAAGATCACCTACACCTACATTAGTAGAAGCCTCTAAACAACTTAGGTCCAGCTTGATGGATGAAGACAACTCCAATGTTTTGGAGCAACATCAACAACAAACATGTTTACCCTCTGCCATAGTGAAGGAAACTTCCCTAACTATTGAGGTCTGCAGTTATGAGGTGGAGGACCTCTTCTAGGATGACTTAGAAACTTTTTGTTCAAGCTTGGATGTCAGATTTTCATCCTAGAGGAGGAGCTTTGAGGGTAGCATAAGAGTAAGGGGAAGCAAAGGATGTGGTATCCATTTCATTTAGGAGTTTGATTCTATTGCAACTAGTTTCTAAGAGGAAATTAAAACAAAAGAAATAACTTGAAGAATTTAGTTCTTCTCCTAAAGTGTCTCACAAATCTAAGGTCTGTGTTGATGAATTATGCATCAATACAAGTAATCATGATGTAAAATTGATTCTTTACTATCCCTAAATGTAACAATGTTGAATATGAGGTCTTCATGCAAGATGAAGATGTGACATTTGACATTAGGGATAATGTGACTAAGTTAGAATGCTTCACATGGGACCAACATGCTAAAAAATCCATTATTGAGTAGTCACACATCTTCTCAGAGAGTGATGTTCTTGTTGCTCAATTTGATAGTATGCATGAGCTTCAATGCTTTTCATTTGTGGTGCTTGAAGAAGAGACTCTTTGTGCATATCAACATATGGGATTGGTATACTTTGCATCATCATGTGAGCTGGAAACTTTCCCTTTTTTTAGTTCATGAAATGAGAAGGTCAACAATCATGACATTGGCTATCCTTTTGTGAGGAGAGCTCTCTTCCCTCTATAGAAGGTTTGCTCCTGGGTGTCAACTTGTCTTCAAGAAGTTTCACCCATCTTGCTATATGCTCACCTAAGGCACTAGTGTTAGATGAATTTGACACTTGCATCATATGATTCCCCTGTAATGGAAAATTTTACAATGAAGTGATCCTTCACCTTGCAAGCATTTTGTATGGTTCCATACATGTTGGTAGTGATTTTCAATGGTTGCAGTTGGGTGAGGTCTACAACTATGGTCTAATGGAGATCAGTTCCTTCAGAAGGTTCATCTTTAACATAAGCAAAATTCCATTTTTTTCTTCTTATTAGCTTCATGTACATATTGTAAATATTTGGCTTTCCATAAAGTGCCTTTGTACACCCTGCATTATCCTTAAGGGAATGTGTGTTCTATATTTTTTCTTTCCTCCAAGTGTATCCTGCACATGTTTTGTTTTTCTTTGAGGAGGCCTAGTTTTTTAGATCCCTTTCATGACTTTGTGCCCAATGGAATGATAAAGCCCCTAGATTCCATGATTAGCAGACAATCATCCTACAGAAGTCGCCATAAATATTTTCATTTGATGCCACCCTTAGGTGACCCATCATTGATAACCAATCTTATAGATCCTACATGAGCCATCTTGCATGAATTTTCAGTGAGGAGGTTCCTAAAATTAGTTGTCTTAAGTTTTCAAGCTTTTAGGTTTTTGCATAATACTTTTCTGGCATACCTTCTCCATCGCCCTAGATCCTCCATCTCTTTTGCTCTTCTTTCCATTTTTTGCCTAAATGTTTCAAGTTTCAGCCATCAACCTTACCTTTTAACCCTTACCGCTCTTTCTTGGTAAGCCTTAGGCCTCACCTCTAACCATTGAAGTCCAATTTGGATCCTCAAAAATTTGACCAAGTCTTCAATTTTCAAACTTCAAGGGTTGGGTTTCCCTCTTATCTCTTTCCATATTTTCATCTTAGGAAGTAGAGCTTCCTCCCGATCCTAAATCCTTGAAACCTCTTTCGGACTTCGAGTATCAGACTATCATCTTTTTCCTTTCTTCCTTCTCACCTTCACCCCTTCCTTCTAAAAATCAATTAAGTTTCGAGTTTTCAGACTTTCAAGTGTTGGCTTCCTCCCTTACCTCTTACTCCCTTTTGGTAAGAAGTAATCCTCCCTCCCAAAACCTCTTCTAGCCTTCAGTGATCAAGCCTTCTCCTTCCATATTTCCTTCCCCAACTCCTTCCTTTGAAAATTTGGCTAAATGTTGAGTTTTTAGACTTTGGGCTTCATCTTTCTCCTTTACCTCTTACCTTTCTTTGGTAAGAGGTAGCTGATCTCTCCAACCTTTGATGGCTCTCTTCAAAAATTGATCTTCCCTTTTACTCATTTTGCATTTGTGATAAGGTGTAATGTTGCCTTCTCGACCTCTAAAGCCTAAAAGGGAGACCTTTTCAGACTTTGCGGTTCACTCCTTCAGCTTCCTTCTTTATGATTTCCTTTAGTATGCGATAAACAATATGCTCAAAGCTTGAAGTCTGATGGTTTGATGCCAATGAAGCAAGAGGTAAGTAGCAAGCCCAATGCTTGATCCTTGACGAAGATGTTCTTTCATGACTCCAAACCATTTAATGCATAGCAAAGGTATTCTTTCGAGCCTAACACCCCGATAATTTAGCAAAATTGACATGTTTCTTGGGGTCGAAACCATTAATGGTTGAGCAACATTCGCACCTGCCTGTTTGATTTTGAGGCTCTAGGATAACATTTATTGCACTTCTTAACTTCTATAGATGATCTCATGGGAATTCCTACTCATTTATTGTTGACTATTGTCCTTCCTTTCTTGCCCCATATCTAGATCAATGATTTAACAAGGGCATTTTGGAGGGATTTTTGGACAACATTTATTGCAAATGTATGGTGTGCAGGTCTTCACATGTCTAGGGTTTGTCCTTCAGTATGATTTTCCATGATTTGGTTGCCTCAACCTTATCTAGATGGTTTTATGCTATTTTCTATCCCTAGTGAGAGTTAGGGTTTGGTTGGAGACCATTTAAGTTATGCTTGATCTATAAAAGCAACACTTGTATTCTTTTTATGGGTTCTTCCTTTGGGTTATGCCCAATATTTTCTCTTGCAAACTATGCATTTTACATTTTTGCAACTATAAAATTGGCCCTATGCCTCTACCTTAATGAATATTGATCATTGTTGCCTCTTCTCTCCTTGTTTATGTTGTGTAATTTTATATTACATTCATATTTGAGTGTTTTCTTTTCTTTTCCCCTACATATATGTTATGTTGTTAATGGTTTATAATTGCTATTTGTGAATCTTCTTTTCCTTCCAGCACCTGGTTAAACCTTAGCCTTCATGTTTTCCCCTGGGAACCAACCAAATGGAGAACTATGTGAGTCCTTTTGTTCTCCTTCTTCGATGTTCTATACAATCCTGAGCATGAAGAAAAATTTTAAAGCTAGGTGCATTAGCATTTTCCTATTTTCAACATCCTCCTTCTCCCTTTTCCTACTGCAGTTTGTAGTTTAGGGTTAACATAGAGATTTCTAATATTGGGTTGGACAAGCACTATCACATCTAGTTTTGAAGAGGAATTCGACCTTCTCCAAAATTCTAACCTCATCTGCAATGTCCCACACCTTGAGGTTAGTTCCATTGTTTCACTAGAATGTTGAACTCCTCATTCAGCAAGGTGCATTTCCATGTGACAACAGTTTCTGGCATGCTTGGTGGGACTTAATTTGGTGTTTTCTCCAGTGCATCTTGCCTTTGGATGCATATCTTAAACACCATGGTGACTCTGAGATAAATCTACTGCTCCTAGCAGCCCAGTTTTTACTTCATTTTGTTGAGGAGCTGGTGTTCTTCAACATTTTAGCCTTTAGAGGTAGTTCTTCAAGCACCTAGTGACTCCTTGGTTGTAAAAAAATCTTGTATCAACCAAAAACATTTATTTTCTTTCATTTTAGTGTATAGCAGTTTAAACAATTCATTCTACATTTCATCGCATTATTGTTCCGCAACTTATAGAGAAAAATATAGCATATACATGAGGTCATCTACATCATATCCAGATTTCAGATCATCTACATTTATTTATGAAAATTTATCAATCTCAGAATGTCATTGTTAATTTATAGTCAGAGCAGTTGGGACCAACCTGGTCCAGATTCATTGTGCAGACCTATTTTAGATCATGCGGAGCTTAATGGGACATCATACAATAATTTTGGGTCTGAAGGGATCTTTCTTGGAGATCCACAAGACATTTCATTTTGCAAAGAGTTATCTTTCGTATTTTAGAGGCCCACCTTCATGCTTGATCATTCGTCAGGTTTTGTAAACCCTTGAGACTAATGTTGCCCATTATTAGAGCTGGAGAATCATATTTAAGATCATTTATAACTTATTATAATTTAGTATTCAATAGTTAGATAGATAGTTCACAAGTATTTTAGGATCAACTGTTAGAATAAGGCCTTTGACCAAATGTAATATTGTAAGACCCATGCAACAGGATTGTGATCCCTAATTGTTTTGCATATAATGCATGTAAGATTTCTAGTTACTGAATCAATGAAAGTTCTTTTTTTATCGATATCTTGTGTTATTTTTGTTGTGTTGAGTCTAAGTTGCACAGTTGGATAGTCCTTCCTAGACACTTTTTTTGTGACTACACCAAGTGGTATCAGAGTGATTTTATAAGTCTTGAACGCATTCCTTGTGGTGAACAGATTGCCTACTTGAGGCATACTGCATGTGTTTTCAACTAATCACTGACAATGAGGCAATTAAATCCCTTATAACCAAATCGTCGAATTGAGGCAATTGCACCAGATCCAAGGAGACAGATGACACCAAGGAGAGTGCCTACTATGGTGAGTTTCACTAGAAGAATGGATGAAATGTTAGAGATGATGCGAGCAATGTGACTTTGATTAGATGTTGTTGAAAAAGATCAAAGGTGAGGTCTAAACCTTAGACATGAGGATGAAAGTGATGATGACCTAGATTATGTTGTGAATCAAATTGAAGAAACCCTAGAAGAAGAAGAAGAATCAGATCAAGTGAAGATGTTGAAAGATATTTCAAAAATTGGTAAGTGACCTAGAGTTGAAATTCAAAATTACATGAGAAATTTAAACCTTGAGGAATTGATTGACTGGATCAATGATATGGAAGAATACTTTGAATATGAGGAAATTGAAGATCTAGAAAGAGTCATATTTGAGAAGAAAAAGTTGAAAGTTCATGCTGCTATATGGTGGAAAGAAGTTCAATTGGATAGAAATAGGAGGGGAAAAGAGAAAATCATAAAATGGGATAGAATGGTGATAAAGTTGAAGAATCAATTTATACCTACTAATTATGAGCTTGAACTATTGAAAAGATTGTAGAACCTTTAAGGCAAAAGGAGAGATCTATAAAAGAATATACTGATGAATTCTACAAGATCATCATTAGGACTGGACATAGTGAAGCAAGAAAAGAAATGGTGGAGAGGTACATCAATGGGCTGAGAATAAACATCCAAAAAAGAATTGATCATGGTGAAGATGACATCAGTTGAAGAAGCATATCAATTTGTGTTGAAAGTGGAGGAGAAGCTAAACAAGAATTTTGAACAAAGGAAAAGAAGTGCAAGAGAAATATTCCAAAGGAGCAGATAATAATCCGGAGAGAGAAGACCTTATGTAGATTTTTTCAAAATGGAAAACCCTACTGCAGTGAAGAGATGGACTATAATTCATACCATAGAGGAAGAGAAGACAAATTACTACCCCAGTAACAAAGGAGGTCATAATTCATACCACAATAATGGATATAGGAAAGATGAAGGAAGATTTGAGAAGAGACCATTCAAAGGAACTTGTTTCAAGTGTGGAGGTGAAGGACATAGAGCATTTGAATTCCATCAAGGAAGCACCAAAAAGAAAATTGAGAATACTAGAAGAGCAGCTAATATGGATGAAAGAACCTTTTGGATCCCCTAATTTAGTTGGGAAACCTAAGAAAGGCAAATCACTTGTAATGAGGAGATATTTGATGCATGAAGAAGTGATTGAGGAACCATCGCAAAAAAGAGTTTGTTTAAAACAAGATGTATGTCCAGAGGAAAGGTATGTAAAGTTATCATTGATAGTGGTAGAACCGATAACCTAGTTTCAAAAGAGATGGTAACCAAGTTGAATTTGAAGAGATTAAAACATCTAAACCCCTATAGGATAACATGGATTCAAGATGAGCATAATATATTGGTGAATAAGATGTGTTTGGTGAAATTTCATATAAGATCATATAAGGATGAAGTATAGTGCGATATTATCCCTATGGATGCATGCCATTTACTGTTAGGAAGACCATGGCAATATGATAGAAAAACAATTCATAATGGAAGAAGGAATTCTTATACTATAACTTCAAATGGAAAGATAATTAAATTGATACCTTTGAAGGAGGAGGAAAAAAGTGAAGTTTAAAGCATTGCTAGACTATGTTTGGTATATGGATGAAAGTTTCTAGATGGATTAAGGCATGAAAACATGTTTTTTGCATCGATTACAAAGAAGAGTGGCAAACCGGAGGCAAAGAATTCTACTGCAAAGAGTGAAGAAGTAGTAGAACTATTGATAGAGTATGAAGACATCATATAAGAGAATGTACTAGATGGACTACCACCAGTATAGAGCATAAGTCATCATATAGACCTAATACCGAGAGCAAGTTTTCCAAACAAGGCAACACATAGAATGACACCGACAGAGAATGCAGAATTGAACTGGTAGATACAAGAGTTGTTGAAGAAAGGATTGATCAAAGAAATATTAAGCCCATGTGCAGTACCTATTGTACTTGAACCAAAGAAATATGGAGAGTAGAGAATGTGTACAGATTCCAAAGCAACCAATAGGATTACTATCAAGTATAGATTCCCATTGCCAAGGATGGATGATATTATGGACTGTTTGAGTGGAGAAAAGTATTTTACAAAGATTGACTTAAAGAGTGTATATCACCATATCAAAAATAGAGAAGGAGATGAATGGAAGACTACGTTTAAGATTAATGAAGGAATGTATGAGTGGTTAATGATTCCTTTTGGATTGACCAATGCACCTAGCACTTTCATTAGGTTGATGAATGAGGTACTAAAGAAATTTTTGGGTAAGCTTGTCATTGTTTTCCTAGATGATATTTTTATTTTCAATAAGACTAGAGAAGAACATTTGTGGCACATTAGACAAGTATTGAAAATATTTAGAGAAGAGAAGTTGCTATTTTATATCAAGAAGTGTAGCTTCATGAAGACAGAGTTGGTGTACTTGGGTTTTGTTATTTCTCATGAAGGATTGAAGATGGACCTTGAGAAGGTTAGAGAAATAGTTGATTGGCCTACACCAATAAATATTGGAGAGGTAAGATCATTCCATGGATTGGCTAGTTTCTATGGGAATTTTATTAGAAGATTTAGTAGCATTTGCACACCTATGACTGAAATAATAAGAGGAGATAGGAAATAATTTAAGTGGACATATGGAGCACAAAGGATTTTTGAATTTTTGAAGCAAAGAGTGAAAAAGTAGCCAGTGTTAGCATTACTAGATTTTGACAAAGTATTTCAAGTTGATTGTGATGCAAGTGGATATACAATAGGAGTAGTGTTGAGTCAAGAAGGGAGACCAATAACTTATTTCAGTGAAAAGTTGAATGATGCCAGAAGAAGATATTCAGTTTATGACCAGGAGTTCTATGCCATAATTCAAGCCTTGAATAAGTGGAGACATTATTTGTTGCCTAAGTAATTTGTGTTGTATACTAATCATCAAGCTTTGCAATATTTGAATAGTCAGGGAAAGTTGAATTAGAGACATATGAGATGGGTTGAATTCTTACAGAGTTATACATTTGTGTTGAAACATAGGAGTGGAAAGTCAAACAAAGTTGCAGAAGCATTAAGTAGGAGAAGGAATTTGCTAATGGAGATGAGGATATAAGTATTGGGCTTTAAAGAACTGAAGCACATGTATAAAGATGATCCAAATTTTGTTGAAGCTTGGAGAGCATGTAAGGAACCAATGTGACAAACTAGAGCCAATGGTTGGATTATTTCATTCAAGACAATATATTGTTTAAGGGGAATCAATTGTGTATTTTGAAGAGTTCAATGAGGGATAATTGGTCAAGGAAAAGCATAGTAGAGGGCTAGTAGGACATTTTGGGGTAGATAAGACAATAGCTTTGGTGAGTGAACACTATTTTTGGCCATAGTTATATAAGGATGTTAGGAAGTATGTTCAAAGTTATAGAATTTGTTAATTTGCAAAGGAAGTAGCCAAAATATTGTATTGTACAAACCTTTGACAATACCAGAGAGACCTTAGGAAGATATAAGCATGAATTTCATATTGGGATTACTAAGAACACGTAGAGGATACGATTTTATAATGGTAGTAGTGGACAAATTTTCTAAGATGGTACATTTCGTTCCTTACAAGAAGACTAATGATGCTATGCATATTGTTGACTTATTTTTCAAGGAGATTGTGAGATTGCATGGATTACCTAAGAGTATAGTTTCAGAGAGGGATACCAAGTTCATTGGATACTTTTGGAGGACATTGTGGAAGAAGATGAAGATAGGCCTCAAGTTCAATTCGATGAATCACCCACAAATAGATGGACAAACAAAGGTAGTAACTAGAAGTTTGGGCAACCTGTTAAGATGTTTGGTTGAAGGTAAAGTAGGAAATTGGGATATAGTTCTATCGCAAGCAGAGTTAGCATACAATAATTTAGTAAACTGGAGTACAGGGAAGACACCATTAGAAATTGTGATAGGGATACATCCTAGAGGAGTTGGAGAGCTTAGAGACAGCATTATGGAGAACAAGAAAAGTGAGAAGCAAAAGAGTTTGCAAGATTCATGGAAACATTGCATAATCAAGTCTGGAAGCATTTGGAGGATATGAACAATAAGTATAAGGAGAAAGTAGATGAGAAAAAGAAACATAAGGAATTTTTTGTTGGATACGAGGTTATGGTATACTTGAGGAAGAAAATATTTCCAGTGGGAACATATAACAAGTTGAAGATGAGGAAGTATGTACCATGTAAAGTTCTCAGGAAGTTTGATTCCAGAAATGTATATGAAGTAGAGTTACCAGAGATGCTTGGTATATCACCTATTTTCAATGTTACAGACATATATGAGTACCATGAAGGATAGTCAAGTGGTAGTATCACATAAGTGGACTTGAAGGAGCAATTACCACATCAAACACCATAGGAAATTGAGTGGATATTGGATACTAGAACGAGAAGAAGCACTAGGAACAAGAAATACAAGGAATATCTGGTGAAGTGGAAAGGTGGATTAGTGGAGGATTCATCATGGATTTCTCATGTTGAGGTGGACCATTTGGGTTTTCCTCTAACCCCTGGAAAGTGAGGGACTCACTATTCTTCCAACTCTAGGTGTCTAATGTAGGAGCATCCCTGGTTGTAAAGCAATCCTATATCAACCAAAAACATGTATTTTCTTTCATTTTAATTTGTAGCAATTTTAACATTTCATTTTTCATTTCATCGCATTGTCATTTCTTAGCTTACAGAGCAGTTAATAGCATCTACACAAGGTCAGCTACACCATATCCAAATTTTAGATCATCTACATTTGTCTACTAAAAGTTATCACTCTCAGAATTTCACTATTAATTCACAATTAGAGCATTTGGGGCCGACCTAGTCCAAATTCATTGTGCAGACCTATTCCAGAGCATGCAAAACTTAATGGAACATCATATAAGCATTTTGGGTCCAAAGGGATCTTTCTTGGATATCTGCAAGACATTTCATTTTGTAAAGAATTATCTTTCATGTTTTGGAGGCCAACCTTCATGCTTGATCATTCATCAAGTTTTGTAAACCCTTGAAGGTCGACGCAAACCATTATTGGAGTTGGAGAATAATATTTAAGATCATTTGTAACTCATTGTAAATTAGTATTCATTAGTTAGATAGATAGTTTGCAAGTATTTTAGAATCAGTTGTTAGAATAAGGCCTTTGGCTAGATATAATGTTGTAAGGCCCCTACGACAAGACTGTGAGCCTTAATTATTTCACATATAATTCATGTAAGATTTCTATTACTGAATTAATGAAAGTTCATGCTTTCTAATTGATATCTTCTATTATTTCCACTACATTGACTCTAAGTTGCACGATTGGACAGTCTTTCTTGGACCCTTTGTCTATGACTGTACCAATTTCCCCACTTGAACATAGTTTTTTTAGATATTCTTCCCAAGTTTGATACCCCTAACACTTGAAAGACTATCTAGCCTTAGGGATTTGGGAGCTATAACCCAGATCACCAATAGCACATATGTTGTCTTCTATTTTTAGGAAATGGTTGATACATGTGTGAGACTAAAAGTCTCATTTTAGTGAGAACTGAATGCAAATACAATGATGGTGAGATTATGGTGTCATGGATATTCGTGTACGTTTGAGCATTGTAATAACATGATCATCTATGCAATTGATAGGATCATGATTATAATTAGTGTTTTATTTTAGTTTTATGAAGTTTTTATTATCTCTTTGATGCTTTTTTTGGTTCCTTGACTATGATTATTCATCTATGAATTTGTGTGGAAAATTAGACCTAGAGTTGATTTGGTGTTTGAGTCATGAGAGAGCTACAAGTTATATTTTTTCATCTTCATTTATAAGTTCCTAATGTAAGTAGATCATGCTCTAATACCAAATTAAAGGAAGCAAGGTGTTTGGAAATTACTTCTAAGCTAATTTTTAAGAGATTATTGTGTAAATTTTAGATAGATTTATAAGTATGTATAAAGAAGAAACACATATATAACATAAATAAAATTAGACCACAACACAAGTGTACATGTGGAAAACCCTTTTAGGATAAAATTTCCACATTCCAAAGCATGAACCAATTATATTATTATCAATAAAGGTTATGATATAGTTGAAGGGGACACACCCTTATAGAAACATCACTGACATACAACTTTGGAGACATTCTAGTAGCATAACAATGTCTATAAATAAATAGTCAAAATATGCATTTCAATTTCCCAATAAATAGGATAATTAACTCATAAAACCATCAAATGGTAATATAAAAATATGAGCTACAACCACCCAAGAATATGGTAACCAAATACCTAGTTAGAAAACTAACACCCAAATATCAAGATGAGTTCACAAGTTAAAATTAAAATATTCCTTTTACCTATTATAAGCACATCATAATCTACTCAATGAATCAAGAATTCCATTTTTACTTCATTATCTCCATATACATATGATTTATGATGTGTCATAACATGTTTCATAATTTGGTCAACAAGTGTAACTCCCTCTTATAACTCCTTTTTGTGTCTTAATTTTTTTACATTTTAAAAGTAGGAGGCCCAATTTTTTGAGGCCATAACTTTTAATTCATAACACATTTGGGGATTTTTTTAACAAAATTTTAGATGTCAAAAATATCTATGCAACATGGAAGTGACTCCAAACAACCCAAAGTTTTAATATTTCCCAAAATGAAGTCTATAGATTTTTTTTCTATTTTATAGTCTAAAAATTGCATTGTTTAAATACTCAATATTAGGAGCAAGGTTGAGACACCTTTACTAAAACTTTACTCATATCTTTATCCTCTTTGAGCTATCATAAAACTATAAACATTGATGCTACATTAGAATTCGCATGATACATGCAATTAGTTGATAGAAAATAGTCCCCTTAATCATTTGGATGAAATGAATAATAATGTTAGATTTCATCTTGAGCATCTTTCTCAACATGCAATCTCAAATGACCATTAAAAATAAAATCTATTTTTTTTACCAATCTCATATTTGAATCCAAAACTCAAAGATTGTTCTATATTTCTAGAAAAAATAATAGTGAAGTAAGAATTTTTTTGTGATTGACATGAATTTATTGCCACCTTCAATTATTATCAATAATTAGTTCCAATTGTGTCACATTAATTGGCTCATCATAATTTCATATGGTTCCATATATTTTACATGCTTCATAAGACACTATTTAATCAAACATGATTCATTTGTGTCGCCAAATATTTCCTACCATTAGCCTTAATGAGTGAATATTAATCCTTGATCCATTTTTTATTATAATTATAAGGTGGACTCAAAGTTATTCCAATTGTTAGATTGATTTCCATAATACATTTAGAATCCTTACCAATTGCATAGTTGTCCATTCCATTAAAGTTACCAAAAAGAATAATAGGAACAAAAATTTATTACAACACCAAATAACCTTCCATGAACAAGAGAGAAGAAACAAAAAAAATTATATTTTCAAATAATATTACAAGCATACAATTTGATGCAAAATCCAAGATGTTTTAAAGTACAAATGAAGCCTCGATTATAAAAGGAAAATTGAGAGATAGGACAACATATGATTATGAAAATTCTCATAATCATATGTTGTGAGGCATAAAAAATGCTAAGTGTTCCCTAAAAAATCTCTATGTAAGATAAAAATCTTAGGTGTGAATAGGTCTTAGAAATGAACTAGTTAGGTGCTAAACCCTATTCACACAAATACCCCACTTAAGTGAAATTTAGGGAGGAACAAAAAATACAAAAATGCTAAGATAGGTTCCAAAAACAATCCCTAATAATCATGTGAAAAATCTCTCACAAATAGAGAAAGGGAGAAAAACCATAGGAAAAAAAATTCTCTCCGAAAGAGAGAAAATGAAAAGTGAAGGAAGGGGGACTCAATAAAATCTCACGAAAACTTCCTTCACTTGAAGCATCAATCATAATTGAAGACATCAAGATAATGTCGAAGGCTTAGTGAAGATGTTCACAGCCTTCTCTTTAGTAGGCAAGTACTCCAAATTGAGAACTCCATCCTAGATTGAGATCCTTGATAAAGTGTACATGGATCTCAATGTGCTTACTCAATTGATACTTCACTGGGTTGCATGAAATGTGAATGAAATTTTAATTATTGCACCAAAGTAGTGGGATGATTAGGATCAAACCTAAACTTGGTCATCAATTTTTGAAGCCAAAGAATCACATAGTTCTCCTTACACCTTAATACTCATCATATATAAATGGTACTAAAATAATTATCTACTTCTTAAAATACCATACAACTATTCCATAACCAAGGAAAAAAAACTATAAGTGGACTTTTGATCATCAACATCACTAGCCTAGTCAAAGTTGGCGAAGCCTCCAATTTGAGAAGCTCTTCATGTAGAGTAAATGTTAAAATGTAAGTGACATGGATATGCCTCAAGATAATTTTTACTAATTGTGTGACTCTTGTGAGACTCCTAAGAGAAACATGAGACAATTCCAAGTACAAAAAAATATAAGGGTGACTATGTGTCAAGTACAAAACATTACCAATCAACTAATACAAAGTATCATAAACTTTGGGAACTTAGTGCAACTAGTAGATAGTGCAAAACCTAACAAATAGTTAAAAATAGTGATGTGTTATTTTTGGATGATAATATTCCTAGTAATATTAGCAAATTTTTCAAGGAGGAAAAATATAAAGAAGTGTCTAAAATGGAGAAGACAGGTTTCACAATTCGGGTCTAAGGAGGTCAAATAGGATCATGGCTATTATAACTTCCACCCCAATTGTCAATATCGACATATGGGATTTAAGTGAGTCCAATGATAAGCACTATATTGATAGTATTTCTACTGGTGAGAGGGAGAATTCATAGGATTCTTGTTCATTAAAGAAAGCCATGTATGGGGAGATTGCTATGAAGTTGATTGATCAAAGTATTTTTGAAGAAATGAATAAACCCTACATTAACAATGATTCCATTGAGAATCTAATAGATACTTTGAAGGAGTTAAGGTATAACATTAAGAATATCCCCTATTTCCTATATGATTCTAATGATAAAATCATGGCTTCCCTATAAGATATAATGACCACTCTTGAAGACAAGAATTCATTCTCACATTCAATGCAAAGGTTCTACTCAAGTCTACCACAATACATGTTCCTTCAATCTAGTGAGAAAGAAACTATGAAAAGGCTTGGTGAGAATTCTAACAAAATCCCCAAATAGGAGAAAATTAAAAATAAGACCAATAGAGAGGAGATGCATAATTTCCTATTTGATGAGTAGGGGAAGGTCTTCACGCACCAAAGTAAGTCTTAGTTTTTTTGTTGTCTGGTCCAGTGTTGTTTTAGTGTTATTTTTGGTTGTTTCATTGTGGTCTCTACTATTAATTCCTGTTGTGGGAATTTTTTTCTTAGCCTTTGGGATCATTATTTAGTAGGGTTGAGGCCTCGATTTTCCTATTTTATTTAATAAAAAATAGGGCATATTTAATAATCCCTCTCAAAACATGTAGAAATCCATATATAATAAGAAACAAATCTCATTATAAATGACAATATATGACGCATTAAATTTCTATCACACTTATCATGTTCTTATTGCATTCACACTCAAAAGTGTTGAGAAAAAATCATAAAATAAGAACTTGTCACTCTTCTATGCTTAGAAATCTTCTTAAATATCTACAACTATTCAAGGAGACATCCAGTTAAAAAAAATTTATAAACTAGCTACCTCTTCATGATTTACAAAATGGGCTACTCTAAAGTTGATCGAACATGCATGGATTGAAATCTTAGATCTTGCTCAACATTATAGTCATATGAAAATAGAGAAATGAATGACCTTTATTTTGGAAAATGAAATAGTATACATAATACTTTCTTTGGTCATTAAATCAATTAGGAAGTCAGCCTAGGATCAATGCCATTAATGCTACATGTGGAGCAAGATGGGATCTTATAGAATTTGTTGAAATGGTAGCCTAAAGCTCACATGAAAATCATTTGCATTAGAAACAAAACCACCACAACTAAGGTGGTATGGTGTTCTTTGTAAACCATTTGAAATGCATTTGAATTCATGCTCTTAAGATAGATACCTATTTCTAGGTGGGAAAACCCTTATGGAGTAGTAGAAGCATCAAATTTGGTCATTAATGGTGACCTAGGATGTGCAAGGAGGCAAGTTGGAGTAAACAATGAAAAATGTAGGAGTTTGAGAGTTTCAAGGATCAAGGATACCTCATAAAAAATACCTTTTAATGAAAGTCAAGGATTGGTAGTAACAAAGAATTAATCCCTGAAAGCATGCAAATAAGGATAAATGTGAACTAGTGATCCTGATGAGATGCACCATGAAAAGTGTTGGGGATCGATGTTCATGGATATAAAAGAAAAGGTAAGTCAAGTAAGTGATGGCTGAAAATCTAGCTTTGAAAGGTAAGTTAGTATTTAAGAATATGGGAGTCAGGGTTCAAAGGGAAAGTATGGCAGTATGAAAAAGTGTGAAGCACTAACAAAGGCAAGGGAAAGTGGAGGTTAAGGGAAACGAATGCCAAGAAGGATGATTTTAGAATCTTGATAGAAAAGGGGAGCCAAGGTGGGGAACAAATGAAAGGTATGCTTGAATGGGAAAGTATGATATCTTGATAGGAATAAATGAAAGGTATGCCTAAATGGGTAAGTATGATATCTTGATATCTTGAGTTGAATATAAAAACCCCAACACTTAGAGTTTTGTATGATATATGTGACAAACTTTGGGTTTTTTTTATCACCTACACCTTGACACATTAGTGCCTTTTCATTACTTATTGCATATTTTTCATTTTGTCATTTGCTACATTTGTGGTGGTGTTATATGTGAGTCATTGTGAAATGTTAAGTTTTATTTCATCTAGTCACATTTGTCACATGTTTTTACTTGTAATTTTTATTTGCTTGAAAATATATGTTATAAATATAGATTCACATATCAAGTCATGATTTCAAATTTAGATGTCTCAACATCTTAATAAATTTTAAAATATTTAAAATTTAATATTTAAAATTAGAACTTAATGATTAAATATTAAATTACTTTGAATAATTTAAAATAATTTCTTTTTCTAAATCAAAATCAAAATTCAAATAATTAAATTATCAAATTTGATTTAAAATTCAATGTTAGAAGACTAGTAGTTTAATTATTTTATGTTATAGGTTTGTCATCCTGAATTTAATTCTGAAGAGTAAAGTTTCTCATAATGCAAACTATGGAAGTTCTCCAAACCATGAATTGCAAAATTTTCTCAATTCATGGAATGCACTGTGCAGTTGTAAATCACAGAAGTTTTCCAATTCCCAACACATTGTGTAGTTGCCAAGTTAGAATTTTCTAAATTCTTGGAAGTGGTTGTTGCAAGTAACTAAATTATTTTGGATTCTTGAGGGCCACAGTCACACATGCTGACCCCATAACTTAAAATGTATGGAATTTAAGGAAATTATATGGTGTGCATCTATGGAATTTTAAACACAGGAACATATGTGGATGTATGCAAAAGGACCAGGAGGACACAACTTTGGCAGATGGAAAGACAAAAATTTCAATCTTTGCAAACATTCTCCATGCTTGCATTAAAATAATAGTTGTGAATCATAACTATTTAAAGAAATGTTAGTTGTTTGGTAGAATGCCATGAAGGGATGTGAAGCCAAATTTCCTAACCTTTGCCAGCGTTCTTCATACCTGTAACAAAATGGTTGCAGTTTATTTGAATGTGAAGAGGTCAAATCACATGGTGTGTAATCTATTTGACTAAATGCCTCAAAGGAGTGTGATGTCATGGAATACCATGGTTGTGACCAATTGAGTAGTAGGTTTAAAGCCAAATTTCCTCAACCTTTGCTAGCATCCTCCCAACACACACACAAATGAGAGATTTGGGTATGGACATCTATCAATGTGGATCTTTGTCAGATATTATGGTTATAAGTGCACTGGTAGATATGTATGAAAAAAGTGGAATCACAGGAGGTCACACAACTGTTTGATCAAAAGTGTTGCTCTACTTGTTGGGGTGTAGGCAAGGAAGTTCCAACTGTCTGAATTGATTACAAGGGAACTATTTATATTCCTCCAAATAAGCTAAGAGCAATATTTTGCATGATAGATAAAGACAACTAGGAGCTTCTTCCTCAAATGCCAAGATAAACCATCTTACCCTCACTGAGGTGCAATCAAATTTTCTGGGATGTAGGTCCTTTTCTCTGTAATAGGGAACATTATTAGATATTTTGTGTGTTCAAACCTGATTCACTGATTGTCATCCAAGCAAGGAATTACCGAGTGTGACTACTATTAAAATTTAATAGGATTTAAAATGTCATTTGAGGTCATGGTCTCTTGGCAATTAATTAAATTTCCTCAAAATAACTTTGCCAGGGATGTGTCCTGATATTATTCAGAAAATCAAGGATGGAAGCTTGGATGTCATCAACACTTATGTGTTTTGGAAAGTCTGGGGGCCCATGTAATATCAGTACAACTTTGGGGGAAGGTTTGATCTGGTAAAGTTCATAAAATATCTCAACGTGCTGGACTCTATGCTTATCTTCACATCAGTCCCTACGTGCGCAGAATGGAATTATGGGTGTCTCCCAATTTGATTGCACTTCTTGGGATCCAGTTCTGAATGGACAACAGTACCTTCAATCCTAAGATGGAATGTTTCATTAAAAAAATTATGGACATGATGAAGTAGGAACAACTCTCTTCTTACCAAGGGGGCGTATTATCTCATCTCAAATAGGAAATGAACATGGCAACACTGCTGGATCATATGGAGAATGATATTGCTCCTTGAAGTGTGAGTTGTCATACAAAACTGAGTGATTTTTTGATACATTCGACGTAAGAATCACTAGACCAGTGAAATTGAGAGATGTCAATGGTAGGGACAAAGATTTGTCCTTTCATTAGTGGGCGTATCAGATTGGATTGAAAGGTGAATAATTACAGTTTTATATGGGTAAGATCGCTACAACATAGACTTCAACACTAGATCTTCCTCGAAACCTACATTGCTCTTGCAAGTTGTCATATAGATTCTTATGACTATACAGGAGTTTATGGTTTTGATGAATGTGTGGTCAACCATTTCAAAAATCTTATTATGTTCCTCATTTTTGGGATCAACCAAGTCTAGGAATGTACTTGTGTTCTTTAAAAAGTGGGTAGAGATCCTACTCAAATCTTATTCATGATGAGGATCGTAAAAAAATTAAGTTAGATCATATATCAAAGACACATCTTTTACCCATGAATTTGTGGCAATTAAGTGCAAAAAATCTCAGAAAAAGAGAGATCAAATGAATATCAAGATCTACTCATATTGGAATCTTATGTTATTGAAGATGGTAGCTTATCTATTATCTATTTGAGAGGATGAATTTTATAAGTGTTTAGGTGGAAAAAGGAAATCTAGACTACTTAGTAAATTAACTCGGATCAGTTTTTTTCCTACTAAACATTGGAACACAAACCAATGAAGGCGTATGCTTAGCTAATGTCCTCAAAGGAGAGCCAAACTTCTTGGGTTCTATTCCTTTGTTGTGAAAAGAACAAATTGATAAAAATGTGATTTTGTTAACCAATGAGACACAAACCCTAATCTAATTAAACAAATAATTGTGCAAACATATATAACAATTTATAGAAAATTAGCATAGATCTGAAAAGAGGTGATAGAGGGGAACCTATCACCAAAAACTAGAGGTTACTATCCATGACGCAAGCATGTCACATGGATGAAAGCATGTCATGTTGGGCTCCTAAGTGTACCGTATGACCTTGGTGACTATTTGGAAATTTCTATAATGACCTCCTCTTTTGACTTCTACAATTTTTTATCTCAAATTTGAACTTGCACAAACACAAAGGAGAAAAGGGGGTTGTGGCTATATAGGAGTTTGCCTTAGTCAAACCCTTGTTTTGGTATTCATACCTCTACAAATAGCCAAATTGATACAAAGCAATAATGTGTGCTTTGAATCTTAAGTGTGTCTAAGATTGTGATGAGCAGTGACAAACAAAATGACAATCAAAACCCTACTCAAATGTGTTTGAGTGGATTTCTATATTCCTCAAACAAGATAATGCTAGATTCAACCCAAGGGAAATGTTATGCTCAAGGGGAATAAATCACAAGAAGTCACTTCACCTCAATAAAGCAAGGTAATCAAAGCTTAAATGTGAGAACCAACTGGAATCATACCCAATTGTGATGAAGAGGTACAAGTGAGCAATCCCAACAATTCTACAACACTCGTGGAGCTTCAACCAAGGTAGCATGAGAAAATAGAATATGTCTTGTTCACAATTACAAAGTTGGATATTCATTTTGGTAGGGCTTCTCTGTAGTAGTTATCATAATCTTTGTTTGACAAACTTCATGTTTTTATAGGGAGCAAGAGAGTGACCTCGGGTGTAGGCTGATATGTCAAAATTTGAATTTAAGAAATGTTTTTGTAAACCAATATCAAAATCAAGGTCATGTACTCAATAGGTTGACCCTTACATGTGTCCTATTTTTGTGCAAATTGATGGGATGCTAGAGTGTCATGCTAGTTTCCATGCACCACACGCATATCCAAGCAAGAACTAGTAAAAGGTTCCCTGACTTAGGACTCAACTCCAATTTTGGCATTGAACAAAGTTTTGGGGCATAGAATCATGAATAAGGTTTTAGGGCAGCATCTAACATATCTCTTTAGTTGGAAGTAAGGCCAAGGCAAGAAATGGTCCTAAAATGGACTAGGGAGTGGACACTAAAGCAAGTTCCAAACAGAGCATCAAATTATGATTGCATCAAATTTACGATGCTACATTTATCCCCCATTTTAGTGAGCATATGACACTACATGCATATGCAAGCTAAAGTTCAAGAAAGTAAATATTGAAATAATAATCATGTAAAGAATATCAAAAATGATACTGTAGAGGATGCAACACATTACCAAGCAAGAGAACGAAGCCCCCAATATAGGAACCTACAATGACACACTGTTAGAAACCACATCCTACAAAACCTCTTTGTTAGAAAACCAAAATCATCTTGGAAGAAAAAATCTGTTAGTCCAAAAACTTCTAAGGAGAATGAGAGCGTGATCTAGAGAAAAACACAAGGGTAGATATATGCCCCCATGTTTCTGCTATCTTTCATGGATGTAGAAATAGGGTGGCGATCTTTCCACTACGAATTTATAAAGAGTTGACAAAAATACCTTTGGTAGGTTCATTTAACAAAAGAACACCAAGATGAAAAGAATTTGGGAAGAATGAGGGTGGAACCAAGATTCCAATGCAACAAATGAAGCAAAAATCAAAGTTTGCAGGCCCAAGTTATGGAGGTTCAAATGAAGGGTTCTTGAGGAGAAGGGTAATTTTTTTTGTTTTGTTTTTCATTTTTACTATAAATAGTCTATTTTGTTACCTTTTCAAGTTATTCATTTTGACTTTTTAACTTCCAAGCATTTCAATAGGTTAGAGTAGCCCCAGGAGTGAAGATGTCGTGCAGACAACCATACACCCAAGTTGTATGCATTAAGGGACTATATAGCACAAGGCATCCAGACCTATGAGGTAAGTAAAATTTTGAATTTTTGCATATAAATATGACTATTTTTCAATTGTGTTCATGCCATGTGGTCCCTATGGAGTGTTAGTGTACAACCTAGGCATTGGAATCCAAGATGGACACTAACATCTAGAGGGCGTGTTGGGGTCCCCTGAACGCGCTAACATCTAGAATAAGCACTGGGGTCCTAGGGACATGCTAGCATCCTATATGTTGGCATCCTTAGGTTTTTAGGTAAAAAATTGGATCTGATTTAGTGTTGATTTCATGATGAGGAGGAACAAATTATACTTTGCTTGATGTGATTGCAAGTTCCTCTAGAGATACAAGAGCATGTAGGTGGCCATATGTACACATTATTGCATGGCCATGCCCAAACACTGACAACCACGGAGGTTGAACATCTCAAATATGTCAATCTATAGTGGATATATACTATGCCCACCATTCGATTTTATGATATGATGTTGATGGCGCTCATGGAGCATTAGGACATAAACAGGTCCATGTTCTATATTTTGACTGGGGAGATGATTGATGGGCTTTATAATTGGCTAGATTCCCCTTACTGTTTCATACGTTTTATCATTTCTTTTTGCTAAGATTTAAGACATTACCAAGACCTTTTATGCATTTCATATAAATTTAAGCAGTTTTAAGCATTTGGAATAGAAACATGTTATGTTGATATGTGTATGTATGAATTCATGAATGTCTATGAAGTTTAGTAGGATTTTATGTTCAATTTATGATTGTTGATAATGAGAATTCCTTAAGAGATAAGACTAACATTTACAGCAAAGACAATTGTCAACCCGCATCATAAGGATTGCAGTTCATTGCAAAGAAGAAGTCAACCAACTAGGGCGTGATAGTTTCAAAGGAAGATGGAGTTGATCATTTACTGATCATTCCATGATTTGCCTGGTATTGCTCTTACTTTCCAATAAGAAAACCAAGAGAAGAAGAAGTCTATTTTCAATAGGACTGAATTATGACAAAACTGTTCTACTAAGCACATTTCTATTGTAAATGGTTAAGTTTGTTGGACATAGAATTTGTGTTTTATTTCTCTACTCCTATTTCAAGTAGTTATTATTTTCTATTTTAAAACTCAATCCTCTTCCCATCCTTGAAGAAGAGCTGGCATATGTTTTATAGTTTGTTTTCAATTCATGAATAATGGGAATCTCTCACAGACCCTATATAGTAGGATCCCCTATCGAGGAGGAGATCTAGTAGTACTAGTAGTAGCAGTAGTATCAAAATATAGCAAATCATGTGTGTTATTGAACAAGATTTCCAACAGATTTCCTATTAGATTTTGTGTAATAGTTCTGTGTTTAGAATGCAATAAAAGGGAATTGATTTGATTATATGTTTTGTTGAGTAAGTGAGTGTTTGACAAAGTACTATGGAAACAACTCAAGCAAGAGCCACTTGAGGTACTGTTGAACCACTTTAATTTCAATTATTAGATTAGATGATGCATTGTGAATTCAATTGGTAGTTTTTAGTTATATGATTATAAATCAATGTGTTACAATTCATGACTTAGATTATGTAGATTAATGTTCTATTTCATACTCCATAGGTAGCTAAGTTAGGACATACTATAGTTTAATATTTAATGGTTATAGTCTAAAGAATTAGGTACTTGTAGTATAAGGTGGTTACTTGTATTCTTTTACTTTTGTGAATTAGTAGTTTATTTTGATTTCAAGATTTTACTGTATTTGCATATATGTAGATTAATGTTATATTTCATACTCCAGAGGTAGCTAAGTTAGGACATACTATAGTTTAATAGTTAATGGTTATATTCTTAAGAATTAGGTACCCGTAACATAAGGTAGTTACTTGTATTCTTTTACTTTTGTGAATTAGTAGTTTATTTTGATTTCAATATTTTACTGTATTTGCATATATTTATTCACCTATACTCAATCGATGTAGGATGTCTGAAATTTGTGAATGCATATACTTTGCTAGCACTATTTAAATTGTTACGACTCCCTGGTTGATGATTTAATGCAACCCTCTTGTAAATGATGAACTACTTAGTTAGGGATCCTTAGGTCCTCTAAGTCGTGCCCATACCCTGTATCACCAATTTAATTAGGCATTAGATTTGGCTCCACATTTTTGGCACTATTTCCAGGGATGGTGCTAAGTTCAGGACTCTTTTGTGTGTTTTATATTCTTTCAAATCTTTCATAAGATAACAAACTTTGTTTCAGTATTAGGATAAACAAGTATTTGGGCATCAATAATAACACTATTTACTAACAATATGCAAGAATTGTTGATCTAAAGAGCTAGAACCATTGTATGCAAAGGTAGAGAGACACTCTGGGAAGATTTCTCCCCTTGGTACACAAAGTATTTGAAGACACTGGTGGATAGAGTGAACAAATTGAGGGGATCAATGAAGAAGAATCACCCCTTACACCAGTAGCTATTCCAATTACGGAGGAGACATCCAAAATACATTTTGATATCATGGTTGAAGAAGTCGTAGATAACCCAGCAAAACACGTGACATTTCAATTCCTTATAAATAACCAAGAAAGAGTAGTTGCTCTGAAGAATATACCTCCTTCAACATTACCTATTTTCTATGGGCTACTTATAGAGGATCCAAACGCCTTTCTCTTTTATTTCGATGTACTATGTCAGACCTATGACTACACCATAGACACACACCAACTTAAATTATTCACAACCATAGTAAAGGATGTTGCTTTATGTTGGTTCATGGGGTTGGGAAGGAATGTTTTTGCCAACTGGGAGATAATGAAAACAAAATTCTTGGAAAAATATCAAGATTACTGCTGAGGTATAAATATAAAGAGGGATGACATCTTTAGGATGTCACAAAGAGAAGATGAGCCATTATAAGATTATGTTAAGAGATTTTAATTTTGTTTGAAGAAATCTCATCAAAACAGACTCTCCCTTAAATCCTTAAAACTGGTATTTTTAAGGGGATTCCATGAAGACTAAATGAACGCTCTAAATTTCATAGGAGCAAGGGACATCTCTCAATTTCCCTTTGATGAGATTTGTAAATTTTGCATAAATTACTCCAGATCATTCATCAAGAAGACCAAGGGTGATAGGACCTCTTCTCTCAACAAGACATCTGCTGGAGTTTCAAGGGTAGAGCTTAGCAATCTTTTATCCAATATGAAGGAGGACATCATTAGCCACTTGGCTACTCAACTGGATACCCTCCATATAAAGAAGAAGCAGGAAGAAGTAGAGGCAACCCCAACAAAATTCTACCCACATTGTTGCTAGAAGAAAATCAATTGCAAATGCAAAAAGTTGGTCAGTATCTCTAAAGACAAGCAAAAGAAGCTAGAGTTCCATGCCCTGGAGGATGAATAAGGTCAAGTGTTTTACATTTATCAACACAAGCCATGACAACCAAGGCAAGGTATGCCACAAGATCTCTTGACCTATAATATGTCATTTTCAAGTAGTAATTCAAACTTCTCAAATTGGAACCCTCAACCCTAGACTAATACATACAAAATCCACAATGGCCAATGTCCCAAGCCTCTAATTGGACTCAAAAACAACAAGGGATATGGCCACCACAACATTACCAGGTACCAAACTATAATTAACCTAATTAAACTATATGACCTAATATGAAAAATACAATAATCTAAAATCAATAGACTAAAACAATAACTTGCAGGCAGATCTAGGAAGTGCAGAGGATTGTGTACCTATCCAAAAAAGTTGGTTCTGATCACTATAGGAGGACAGAGTCACCTTAGGGTGTATGGGTCCTTGTAGGCTTCTTCTACTCTATTTTTGAGGTCCTTTAGTGATAGATCTGAGCTTCTAATTTTTTGTTGCAAAGTTGTTGGAACACTATCAAATAATTTTGAAGGGTAGTTTCCATGAGTTGACAAGATGTGGGGCTTCAAATGAAAGAATGAATAGTTTTTCTTTGAGCTCTCTTCAAACCTAAAATATGCACATTCACAAAGAGATGAAATGTTGTGCCATTTAGGGGCTTGCCTTAGTCAAAACCCGTGTTAGTGTTTCCACTTCCACAATGGCAATGTCAATGATAAAATGATAATGGATAGAGAGGAATGATGAAATCACAAAGTGTTGCAACTCACCTCCCTTTAAAGGCTTCCTTGAAGAATTCAATTCATGCACATCACCTCAAGGTCTTGGATCTTGATTGCTTTGGAGACCTGAAAATGTGTTAGCCTTCACAAAACAATGATAACATGAATGCACATAAACTCACATAAAATTTGACATGATGTTAGGATCTTGAATTGTTGCAATAAATCTCTGAAATATTGCTCTTAACTTGCTTGAAAGTGTTCTTGATCATAAGTTTGCAAATAGTTTTCTAGATATCTCTTGTTATATGTGAAATGATCCAATAACTAGGTATTTATAAGCATTTCTCTAATTTCCCAAAAATTAAATTTCCTCATAGTTGACATATGCAAGTTGACTTTAAAATGTTGAAATGCCGACTCTGACATATCTAAAATTGGTCCAGAGAAAAACAGGGGGACCCATATGCCCTAGGGCGAATGGGTCTTGGTCCTATTTTCTAAGATATTAAGTGTTGGGGGGAAAATAATAGTTGGATGCATTTGTTTAATGCTTGAAATTTCTCATAAAGTGGTACAAATGGGCTATAAAATGCATAATTTAAGAAAATAGGGACCCAACTAGGCTCAACAATTTAGGGGAGAAAAACCTAGTGTGAAATTGTTAAGGGTGACAATTTACGACACTACAGTACTATACATATTTCTCATTGATGTTTTACAGACACATTAGTAATCATATGCATATTAGGAATTTTCTCTTTTGTTTCATGTGCAGCCTCATCATGGGTTGTGTTATATGAATAAATCCATTCTCCTTATGTAAATTATTTTCTCTCATATGAACTTCATCTCATCAAATGAGGGGTTCATGGGTTCATGAGTGTGCTCTATGTTTATTTCCCCTTTATCTATGAGGTCTCAAATTTTATGCTAGAATGTGATGTATATATCTACATAATACCCAAGTGTGTGATGATATAAGCACATATTTATCTATTGGTAGATGGTCAGCGACCCCCTCGGGATTTGTGACATGGCTTAACTGCCTCTCATGGATTCGTTAACTCTAATGGTTGTATCAGACATTAACAGGTTGATCTTTTGGTGTAACAACAACCATGGGGCCAACAATTGGTATTAGAACCAAAGGTGTTGGGTTCGAATCCCCTCGGGTAATGCTGAGGGGGAGATTGTTGGTAGATGGTCAGTGCTCCCCTTGGGATTTGTGACATGGCTTAACCGCCTCCCATGGATCCATTAACTCTGGCAGTTGTATCAGGCATTAACAAGTCGATCTTTTGGTGCAAAAGTAATTGTGGGGCCAACATTATCTATCCCTATATGGTCCAAGCTTAGACATATCAATTAGCTTAATCATTTAGATAAGGTAATGAGATTATGTTGTAAAAATTATTTTGATACCATATGTGGATACTCTTTCAATATTGTGAATTCCCTAAATTAAATTGGATTTGAAATTATAAAATGAATATCATGAGTAACGTTAGGACATTCCCATTTCCATTATATTATGAATGTGACAATGGTCTTAGCTCGTGGGAAAATAAGGAAGTTAGTATAAATAAATTGACATAGAGGGGATATTTTGACAAGAGATACTCACATTTACATACAATAGTACACAAATTGAAAATGAGTGACGAGTTATGTGACATACTTGACCCTAAAATATTAGAATTAAACCATCCATAAATATACATTGAAGCACATTGTCCCCTAATGAATATAAAATATTAGTAGGCAAGGCCTAAATTTAAAAATATGATCCTTAATTGTCTCTTGTTCTTTTTGTTTGCATTGAACAAGTTGAGTGATAGATGTCTTGGGCTCAATACTATACTTAAATTTTTTAATGAAAGTGATAGCCAAATCCTTAAAGGAAGAGATAGAAGCATAAGGTAATGAATAAAACCATATAATTGGATAAACATTGTAGCAAGTAATTGGTCCTTGCAAAAATAAGGGTGCATGTAGCTCAAAAGTATTTTACATGTAATGGATCACCTCCACCATTATATTTTTAAAAAATACACCACAAATCTATTTGGTGAAGGTTAAGTCAAAATTCATATGCTAAAGGATTATGAAATGTTTCAATAGTGGCATCTTATGGTTGAACTATTTGTGCATAAGCATCAACATACCATTCTAGATTGTCAATCCTTATGAAGAGGTAGTTCACACAAAGTAAAATATCATGCTCACCATCTCCCATATTCTTATGTGTATGTATTATGTCATATGTAATAGTGGTGAGGAATGAAAAAGAGATATGTGTTGTGCCTTGCACACATGCCCCATTGAAAATAGGGACTCCCTATTTTTTATTTATTTTGGTTGGTTAAGTCCTGCTCCTAGTCTTTGCTTTTTAGGGAGTCAATGTATTCTAACTATGGAGCTTTGAACGATGTTAACCCTTGTGTTTGAAATAAGTTTTTTTCATTAATGTTTTGGGGTTAAACCTTGGGTTAACTCTTTTGTTGTCATTTTCTTGAGCTTTGCGGAGTTTCCCCCATGCTATGGATTGTAGAGTTTGTAGTCACTTCTAGATGTGGTTTACTTTCATAAAGGTTATGTGGAAGCTATGTTATGATTGAAATTGCAAGGATTTGACCATGTTTGGGACATATTCCTTACCTCCTTGAAGTTCAAAATGTTTGTCTCCTTGTCAAAAGTCTATAATTTTATATATTCCCTATGTGATTTTGGGTCTCGTCACTGCCACTATGTCCTGCATGAGTAATCATTAATGGTGGAGTTCCCTTAAATTATTTAAGTTTCAACTCATGGTTTTATTTTCTTTTGAGTTCTTTTATTTTAAGGATGAGTTCTCGATTCAATGTGGTTTTTTTGGGTGATTTCATTGTTGTTTGAGGTGTTAGTTGAGTCAATTGTGTGGCTTTTTCATAAACTAGGTATGTTGGTTGTGCACCATTTGATTGAAATATTTGATAAAATTGTAATATTAGCTATAAGGTTTCATGTTTTATCCAAATTATTTAAATTATGTCAGCCAAAACATGAAACATGTTAGGATTGGTATAAATTAGGATCTCCCACCAAGATGAATTTTCGTGTAGCATACAAGAAATTAAGCGATGACCATATTTAGGGTTTCCCTATGATGTGCCTCCTAGGGTTTTATTTTTCCTATGTTGAGTGTTGATGAAGATTTAGGGTTTCATATGGACAAATGATTTCATAACCTAGGGATTTTATTGAATTGATATTTTAAGACTGTTTCTTGGTGTGATTTGGTTATTTGGCCTACTTTGTGGGGAACTAAATATATTATGTTATCCTTGACCTTAGGGTTTTCACAAAAATCTTGTGTTTTCATATATGCTTATGGAGCGATCAAAATCACGAAGATTGAAGAGTTACAACACTATTTTGGATGCATTCCATACCTTGGATGTTCCACAACATCCATTACCCTCCCATTTATCTACAGCATCCCAACTCTTCCAATATCCTTTCCATTCATTCATTCTTAATTACAAGAGTTAAAATCATTCATCATTCCTCCATTTTTTTGTAATATCCACATGCTTGATTGATCCCCGCAAATGTTCCTCATTGCAAGAATTTGACTATCTATTGGATTTATCTCATTCCCTTGGTATTTTCCACAATGTCACTAGCTACTCGAAGTCCCACAATGAATTGAAAGGGGTGTGAAAGATAAAGTTTTATGCACATACACTAGAAATCCCCATAGATCCACATGACTATCGAAAGTTAGTAATAAGAAAAATGGTAAAATATGCTTTGAGGACATAGTTTTAAAGGTTAATAGATGTTATTTTTTGCATGTCCATATATCCACGGATTCTTCGCAAATACTTATCATCCCAAAATATTTTCAATGACTTATTAAGTAGTGAAGGTGATCATTTTAAGTAAATTTTGGTAAATATTGATCATTTGATCATGGATCTATTTAAATTATAAGTTTGAAGTAACATATAAATTTTCTTAAAACTTGTGATATATTGATGATTATTAATATCTCTCATAAGATGTTTTATGTTGTGGTGTTTATTAAAATAAAATCATGCGGCTATAAATGTCAAGGGTCACCAAGATGAAGTACAAGTTCAAAGGGGTTTCCCCTCAAACTAAGACTACATTCAAGGTGGAAATTTGTTGGAGACATGTGTCATGCCCAAAAAAAATCACTAAGAAAACCTTACTAATTTTTTTAAACATTAATTAAGTATTTATCTTCTCCCAAATGTTCAAAGTGCATCCACTTGTATATAGGGGACCTGGTCAAGGTATGAACTATACACCTTGTGTTTCAAAATTTTCTTAAGTGTGGATATGAACTTAATAGGTTTGTCAAACAGTCACTAACTAGAGCTTACTTGAAATATGACCCCTTATACTCTTCTTGGGTTGACTAGGTTAACACTAGTATCAATTTGAACCAGCAAGACTAAATTATATGACCAAGGGTTAGTTAATTATTAATTTAAAGGCACCTTAGGTTCAATTAGGTTTAATAAAGGTTAAATAATCGTTAGGTTCTTAAAAAAATCCTTAAAGTAGATCTTGATCTAGTTGTTTAATTTAGACATAACACAGTTAAATATTTATTGATTACATTTCTTGAGGAGCTAATATATTAATATCTTTCATAACTTATTAACTTAAATCTACCACTAATTTAAATTTTAACTCTTTAATATAAGCCAATTAAATAGAACAAGTTTTTTTCTAGAGGTTGACCCAATCCTCAATAATTACCAATTAATGTAAGAACATTTTAGGATTAGTTTAGCATTGATTGGAGATCCCTTTGAGTCCCAAATGAAGAATCATTTATTTGACTTTACCAAGTTGTTCTATTTTAATCATTAAATATTTAAATACTTACTTATCCCCTTTCTCAGGATAAGATGACACCAACATATTTCCTAAGTTGATTAAATTAATTTAACTAGATTTAATTTATAACCCTTAATAGAGAGGAAACTAAATAAAACATGATTTATTCTTAGAGTTAACCAACCCCTTTTGTTCAATCAATATTAACCACTTTTAAAGGCATGTTAGGTTAGATTTGGTTTAGAATAGATTTGGCGTCCATTTGATTCATAAAGGATTAAATTCTTAACATTGATCTTGCTCATAATTGATTTATTTTAAAGCTATTTAATTAATACTTAGTCATCACAAATTTCAAGGAGGAACGACACATTCTTTACCCATGACCTCTTCAGTTTATTTGTATTAATATTTTATTTTATAATTTCTCGCTTGATAATGTAGCTAGTTCACCCTATAATTATACCAACTTAATTTTATATAATTAAAATATCAATTTAGTTGCTAGATATTACATAGGTTTAAATTGGGTTCATCTATAGGAAAGCCTCTTGCTTAAATCCTATTAAAATAAATTTACTTAATAAATATTCTTTAATAAATGTGACTAGTTCACACTAAACTTACTCCAAGGATATTCAACTCGCATATTTTTAATTAGTTAATAAATTTTACAAAGGATTTATAGTATTTATAATCTTAGGAATACTTTTGTTTTTAGTCAAATTTAAAAAATAATTAAATTAATTCATTAAGTATCACTTAAAATAAATCTAAAGCTCAAAAGTTACTTTATTACACCAAAGGCGTTCCCTTTCTAAAAGGAATCAAGCTAACTTTGGCAGTCAACGACATACAATGCTAGAGAAGGGATAAAAGATGATCAAAGTAATCTCATCCATTCATCATCAAAATGAACATATAGTGACGACTAGCTAATTTGATTGTCATTGCAATCTGAGTGCCTACTTTACGATTGACATGATGCTTCTCATTTGGGATGAAGCTAGCATGTCATTAAAATAATAGATTTCCTACTATATGATTGATATAATCTTAGGAATACCTTTGGCTTTAGTCAAATTTAAAAGAATTAAACTAATTCACTAAGTCTCACTTAAAATAAATCTAAAGCTCAAAAGTTACTTTATTACACCGAAGGTGTTCCCTTTCTAAAAGGAAACAAGTTGAATTTGGAAATCAATGACATACATTGTTGGAGAAAGGATGCAAGACAATCAAAGCAATCTTGTCCATTCATCACTGAAATGAACATATGGTGACCATTAGCTAATTTGATTGTCATTGTAATGAGAGTGCCTTCTTTTATGATTGATATGATGCTTCTCATTTGGGATGAAGCAAGCATATCATTGTGTGTCGAATAGATCCATCCATGTTGAAAGGGAATGGGGAGGAGGGTCGTATCTCTTTATTCTTTCAAGCCATAGCAATTTGGGTGCATGTGTCTAATCCTCATATCCCTTGTGTGTGTAGGTGGGGGATCTAGGTCAAGGGCTACTTCTTGAAGTATCCCCCTTTGCAACTATAACCATTCCCTTTGGTTCCACTCCTATGGCCATGATGGGGAGAAATAGATGGTATCTAACGCATTAATGGATCAAATATTATTTTAAACTAATAGAAAATGAATGAACACCTTTCATTCACTCTTCCAAATTGGTAGGTATTGATGTGAAATGAATTATTTTGCCAACTTTGCATAGACCTTTGAAGCTTGATGGCCCTTAATACATAATATACTCTTTATCTCATAGTGAAGAACTAGAAATTTAAGAACTAGAAATCATCTAGTATAAACAATGCTAGCTAAGTGATAAATCATCTCCCCTTTTTAATCCCATTGAAAGCTTCTTGTCAAATTTCTAGAATACAACACCTGATGATCTTTGAAACCCTTCTTATACATAATAGAGACAATGAGGCTTACAATGAATAACTAGAAGTCATCTAATATGAATGATGTTGGCCACATGCTGAATCCTTTGTTGTGCTTGAGCCCACTAAAAACATGATTATTGCTTGCTAGTGAGGACTCCCATTCTATTGAAGAAAGAAAGATGTGGGAGAGAGCCACTACGAATTGCTTCATATCTAGGTATAATATGGGGTCTTCTTCCACACACTACTTTTCCAATATGACCATCTTTATTTGAAAAAAGTGTAAGTTACATGATTGAACCCAATATTCTTAGAAACATATCTTTATTTCTTTATATTTTGATTTATCCCTCCCTATTCAATTTCTATCTCTCTATACTTCCCCCCCCCTCTCTCTCTACATCTCCCCTATCTCTATCTCTCCCTCTCTCTCTTCCTCTATATCTCTTTATCTCTTCCTCTTCATATCTCCCTCTACCTCTCTCTATCTCTCTCTCTATTTGTCTCCCCCCCTCTCTCTCTCTATATGTGTGTGTGTGTGTGTATTATATGTGTGTGTGTATGTATATGTATATGTATATATATATGTATATGTATATGTATATATATATATATGTATATGTATATGTATATGTATATATATATATATGTATATGTATATGTATATGTATATGTATATGTACATGCATATGCATATGTATGTATATGTTTATGTATATATATGTATATGCATATGTATGTATATGTATATGTATATATATGTATATATATGTATATGTATATATATGTATATGTATATGTATATGTATATATGTATATATGTATATACATATATAGGAAGTGATATATATATATCACTTCCTATCCCTATCCCTATCTTTCTATCTCTCCCTCCCTATATTTTTGTCTATTTCATCTTTATCTCTTTGTATCTCTCCCTCTCCTCCATTTCCATATCCATATTCATTCCTATCTCTATCTTCCTCTCAATATCTATCTCCTTCTCTCTCCCTATCTCCCTATTGCAAACATAACATGATCTTGTTAGAAATGGAGATTGATTATCTTCTTGATTAAGAGGTTTGATTTCATTCATGTTTGGATCCTTATAAGTGGATGCATAGTTTATTTGAATCTACCACTTCTTCATCAAGACCTTTGTTGCACAAAAAACATCATTTGCTAAATGGCCTGCCAACTGACCTCATGTACTACACAAATGTATGTAGCCAATAGACTATATTTTTCCCTAATTGACCTTCCAAACCTCTTCGATGTACCCATTGTATGCCAAGGTGTGATTTCTAGTTAAATAATCTCAAAAAGGTGACTTTAAGTCACAACTTAAAGTGAGAGTTCCTAGTCTCATTGTCCCCACCATGGATAAATTTAATAGCTAAGTAGTTTTAATTAAAGTAACAAAATATTCTAAATTAATGGAATGTGCATTCATTTCTAGTCATTAGACGAGATTTAATCTTGGCCATTAGATCTTAGAGTAACTAAAATAAACCCTAATCCATAAATATTCCTTTTAAAATTTTATTTTGTCTCATTTTACTCATTTGTGTTTGCAAGTTTGAAGGGAGGAGATGGAAATGCTCTCAAAAAAATTAGAAGACATTTGTATTTCTTTCTCATTTCTTCCATACTCTTCCCTTTCTTTTGTAAAATTTAAATATAATACATTATTTTATTAAATGAGTATTTATTTTATTCCTCTTTATAAAATCATGGTTATGCATATGTGTATGTGCATGTGCATGTGCATGTGCATGTGCATGTGTATGTGTATGTGTATGTGTATGTGTATGTGTATGTGTATGTGTATGTGTATGTGTATGTGTATGTGTATGTGTATGTGTATGTGTATGTGTATGTATGCATGTGCATGTGCATGTGTAAGTGTGTGTATATATATTATAATCTTACTATTGGGTTGATTTATACAATGCAAGGCCGAGTCATATTAAAACCCACAACATAGGGATCTAAACAAATTATGGATTATGGTAGGCCACAATGAATAAGGCATGCAATGGGAGTAATAATAAAAGAATATAAGAAGAATATGATGGGATGACAATAGGCATGTGGGAGGCCATGCCCCTTCATAGGGGTCGCACCCCCAACAAGAGGAGAGGCGACATTCCCCCATCCCTGCCATTGCGACAAGGCATGGGGAGGGGCCAAGCCCCTTTCCCAATGTAAATAAATATATTTTTTATTTTACTTTACTTAATATTTATTTTAAAATATTGTATACATTTTTTATTTAAACTACATTATATATATATATATATATTATTAATTAAATATATATTACAATATATAGGCAAGTATTACATTTGTTCTTACATGAATAAATATGGAATTTTTATACAATTTTTTGTAAAAATTTAAATATATAAATATATATTTTGAACAACATAATGTATTTAATCTTGGCTTAACACATCCCAAGAAACCTATAGTAGTCATTTGATTTTATTATTTTAAATTAGTATATATAAATGCATTGCCACATGTCCTTTACTATGTTATGCATTGCACTAAAATAAGCATATAAAATATTATTTATTTTATTATTATTATTATTATTACTATTATTTAATAAATATAATGAATTTATTTTGAAATCAATATATGCCTATGAGAATATTAAATTTTACTAGGTCCTAACAAGTAGGTGGAATACAAGTGTGTATTGTGTAGGTTTTTATATCTCTCCAACAACATAAAGTGTAAAATGAAGTAAATGCACATAAAACTTATATCTATGCGTACACTTTATCACAAGGAATTTCATAATACATATCCTTATTTCTCTCACAAGGCGATTTCTAAATTGGTTAGCAGGTATATTCAAAACAATCTTGATTTTATTGCTTCCCTTCAAATATTAAACAATAAGTAACTCCTTTCACTAAGTACATAATTACCCATAAGGAATATTTTTATCTTTGATTACAGCTTGAATCTCTAATAAACCACATCCTTTTGACAATTAAACAACAAAACAAAAAATACAGTTATAAGAGATAAACCTTGATTTTCAATGTACAAGACAATGAACTTCTAGAAGAGAAAATAGTATGGGATGAGGCTTCATTACCTCAGTTTCGATCATCCATTCAAGAGCATGCCAGTGAAAGGAAACTTGCTCTCCACCCTACCACAAATGACATCATCAAACCTCATAGGGCTCTAGCCATTCCCTCGACCAAGAAGAGACCATAATAGACCTAGTGCTCTCAATACCCACAAATATTATTTCACAATATACAAAGACAAACTAAGGGTTTACCCACTTTCACATTTTCCTCATATTCCTATACCCATAAAAAAAAACTAATGGATACAAAATAAAACTTAGTAATAACAAGGGAAATGGGAGGGTTATCTCTCTGCATGGATTGTACGGATGAGTCTTCTCCCCTATCCAAAGTCATGAAAAACTTGGACACCCAAATTCCAAATGCAAGAGCTCCTCCTTCTCCCCACAATCCTCTCTCAAAACCCAACACAAAAAAAATGAAAATAAAACAATCGAGAATCCTCAAACTCCTCATCTAATAAAGGATATATAGGAGTTCAAAACTTGAATCCCTTGAATGGGAAGGTGACACTTGCCACCTTCCCATTCATTTCTTACTACACACTCTCCCACAAGTGCTCATACATGTGTGAGACTTTTGGGAAGGTGGAGAGGTAAGGAGTGTCTTCCACTCCAACTAATAAAATCTTCAATCTCATTAAGAGGAGGGAAGTGCACTTGGAAACTATATCTCCAAAGTCTCCACTCATAGATGGGTTTTGGAGTACAAATCAATCTTCCCATCCCAAGATATTCAAAACTTGTCACATTCATTCAGGAGGACTTTTGAAGGGTCATATCATGTCTTAAGAACAATATCACATGTCCAATAAATATCCTTTCCTTAAGTATAGATCCTAGGGGTCTATTTTTACATAAAGGCCAATAAAAATGACCTTACAACACATTTTTAAGACCCACTCAAACACAAATAAAAAATTTAAAACTCAATTAAGGGTTCCCAAACCCTAATACCACTTACACACAATCACATGACTTCACACTTAAACACCACGTAAAACACCCTTACACAAAAATCACAAGTATTATCTCATAAACACAATTGCACATTAACATTAAACCCTAAATACTTCTTAGGTAATAGTGTTTCAAGTTAAAACTTCAAAAATGAAATTATATTTTATTAGGGTCTAGACGGTTCTCCCTTTTCTATTGGCATAATTTATCCTTGCACATTACCCACTGCAATTATATACAAAACACAAGTATAGTTAAACCATAATAATTAATCACATTATTTTCTAGCCAATATTTATAATTTTAATTATAAATAATTCACCTAGCTAATGTCATATGCAATTCAATAAAATAAAATTTAGCTTTACTTCAAGGAGAATTAAATCATCAAGGTTAGATTACCTTTTTTAACCAAATTTACCTTTAGATTAGCTAGGGTTACCTTCATGTACACTTGACTATGATCATCCATCCACTTTATGTAGTTGCTTTGAAGGTATCAAATATCCTAGTCCATCCTACAACTAACATTCACCTCGGGGAGCACAAAACACATTAGTAACACATTGGTTATATTTAGATTAAAATAATTTCTTTCTTCTGGGTTAATTCAATATATCATGAATCATAACCAACTTCATCATTGCTCATTAAATATAAACTTGACTAAATAATTACTATTCTAATTTAGACGTTTTATAATAATTATTATTCTAATTACATGTGCAAATGTTATCATTTACATTAGGTATCAATATTGCAATACAAACCTTGAAATGGGACGAGGAGTTATCAATTCCCTATTAGAGGTCATTCATAAAACAATGTTCACTTTTCCTTTGCTAAGTGATTTTATTCACACCACTATATTCTAGAGATGGATACATAGATAGATAGATTATTTTTGTAAGGTTTACCAATGTGACCAACAATATTCTCAACATAACACGTGGTCACTTTATTTTTTTATTTTATCTAACCATATCTTAATTGAATGCACATAAGAAATAGAGTTGCATTAGTCACACACAAGGCAAGGCCTTATAACACAAATTTGGTACATGTTGACATGGAGGACTTCAAAGAGATGATGTTTGGAAATAACCCCACACCAAAGGCCAATAAATTATTTGATAATGGGATAGCCCAAGTTGTTGGATTTCCTACCTCAATCTAATGTCTAGAGATAATCATGGAATGTAGAGAGCATTTTTTTATTGACTAAAGAAAGATAATTGCTTTACATGGAAGAGTGTTGGTTGATTTGTCTAGTGCTTCGATAATAGAGGTTGTTGGGATTCCCACTCATATTATCATGACAAAGGTAACCAATGATCAAGAAAATAAAATATATGATCAGGGACTTGAGAAACACTTTAATATCATAAATGAGCATTGGGTGAAAAATCCCAAGGCATCAACCACCAAATTACAAAAAGTCTTATACGGAAGTGATTTTACTATTGAGATCAATGATCTAGCTACTTTATTGAGAAAAGTTATGGGTTTGGGAGTAGCCTCTACTTTTGAGAATTGGATGTTTTATTTTATTAAGGATATTATAAGAGGAAGTAAAAAGATATAGTGGGCTCAACTTATCAGTGATAACATTAATCACTAGTTCATGATGGTCAAATATTCTAAAATATTCCATATGACCTCTTATATTATATACATGTTAGTAAGGAATTTTAGACATAGCTCGATTTGACATGTGTGGGAATTGTTGGTAATGCCACATACTAGGTTAAGGTATATGATTTCTACCCTTAGTTACAACTACAAAATACCTTAAACCATTATAAAAGAGTGAGTGATGCATTCAATATGTACATTGTGAGAGTATTACAAGAAAATTTGAGCATAAGATTATCAACCCAAGTTATGCATCTAATTCAAAGATTTGGTTATTGGTATATCCAATTTTCTAAATTTACATACTTGAGAAAAGAGGGATTTTAAAGGGCACCCTATAGGCCCCCTAAGTATCCTACTGATAAATTGGTGCTACTGGAAGTGACTAGGCAACTATACACTTTAAACAAATTGTTAAAAGACATGTACAGATCTAGTGTATCTTACCCCGTCATTGTGGGTAGAGGTACATTTGCTTTCCCAACTTATCAATTATAAAAAGGATTTGATGTGGAACTACAATATTTTTATATGGTGTTCCATAATACCAAAAAATGTTTTAATCCATATGGTAAGATGAAGAAGAATATTGGAAGGTAGTATAGGCATAAAATAAACATTGATGAATTTTGGGCAAACTGCCAAGATGAACATGAAGTAAGGAGGTCATAATATAGGATCTCACAAGAGTACATTAGAAAATTTCATATCATGATAGTTCTTGATAAAATGGAGGATGATGGGGATTTGGTACAAGAAAGAGAATATAGAGAAATATTTGATCAACCAATCCCGCTCCTTGATTGGTTTGAAAAGGAGGTTATAGATCTCAAATAAATAATGAGTCTAGTAATCAGGTTCACAAATAGATAGGTAGAGATTCAAACCTTTGATTTGATGGATAAAGGCGTTAAATTAACATTTGATTTAATGGAAGAGGAGGATTGAGAATCCTCCAAAGAAGAGACCTCCAAGGATAAGGATGAAAATAGGGAGCAAGTTGAGGGTGAGGCAACTTCTACTTCTTCAAAGAAAATTTGTAAAGATAAAGGAAACAAGGCCAAAGAAGGAGAAAATCAACCCGTTGCTCAAACAAGAGTTTATAAGAGGAAGAGTGAGAACACAAAAGACACTGAAAAGTAACCTCTGATAAAGAGAAAAAAGAATAAGAAGGCCCCTCTACTTGAACAACCTCATAGTACTTCTTTTAATTCTCATATTGTTGACTCAACCCAACCACCCCCCTCTTCTACCATTCCCACTACAAAAATTATTGAAGCTACCATCTCTCCTTCTGCTACTTTCATTTCACTTATCACTATTGAATCATCCCCTAATGCTTCACCCCCACCACTTTCCTCTTATGCTTCACTCTCGTTACCTCAATCTACCATATCAATTCCTATCCATCCTGAATCAAACATTGCCAAGTCCAACATTTCCTCTACCATCCCATCAATTTCCCTTCCTTTCTCCACTTCTACAGATTTGCCATAATATTTTATTTCTTACCTTGCCCATTTTCCTATGGAGGTTGTAGTAAATTCCATTTTTGAGGCAAATAAAGTATTCTTGGCTCAACTTTGGGTTGGTTCTTCCACTATTAAATCTTGAGAAAACATTATGCCCTTGACATTAAAGAACATTGAACAAGTGTATCAAGAGATGAAAGCCCGTGAGGTTGAAAATGCAAATGTTGATCCATCTCCTCCAATACAAAGTGAAGCTACAATAGAGAAAATTTTAAAGGCTATTGATGAAATGAAAGAGTCAATTGTTGATTAATCAATTTTTGAACATGCACAACTAGACGTAGCATTTAAACTCATTGATGAAAATATGCCAAAACAAGAACCATTCTCACTAATGATCAATGTCAAAGTGAGGAGAAAATAAATATAGAAAATGTTCAAAAATAAGATCCTCATTCTTTTCCTCCATGAGAACAAGTTGTAGAAGAATCAATAGCCCCAAAATGGTTACAATCATAATCGAAACATAAGCAACTAGTCATTGAGACTCCAAATTTGGATTTGGCTAGCTTATTAAGCAAAATTGAGCAACCTAAGGAGAAAAAAGAAAGCAAGTATAAGGTCTCATGTGACCAAATATTCATCAGGGTCCAAAATTTTTCATGTTGCCATACCAACAATTGATAAGGATAATAAAGATCTTGGACCAAGAGATTTTAATGTTTCTACTCTCAATTTACGTCCTACCTCTAGGATACAAGAGATTGAAGAATTGCATGGGTCCATTAGTATGATTGTGTCGAGAATGAACAAATATGAAGCTACAAAAGATCAAATAAAGGCACAAGTGATGGAATTACAAGCTTATATTAAACATGTAGTTGGTTCAAATAAAAAGGAAGAGGGTACTTTTGTTCCTCCTATATTTTTTTTAAAGTTATAAATTGATCAAATAGAAATAATAAAATGTGTGCCTCATGCTACACAAGCATGGCTTGATAATATTTTTTATTAGGGGAATATAACAATTGATGACCTAATCCAGGTATAACATATTTTTTTGTTTATGAAGAATGAAACAAATAAGCTATTGGAAGATTGCATCGATAATGAGAAATTCTATATGTTATGGTTTTCCCTAAACTCAAAGCCATAAAGAGGTTATCTCCCTAGGCGTTGATAAGAGAAGGTGTTTTGAGTAGGGATAAATTGAAAGAGCCTCATTTTTGGATGCATGCAATGAGATTTAGAGGATAGATTGTTGATAAAGCCAAGCAAGAATTTTTGCATACAAATATTAAAATAGATGATGTTTTGAAGAGTTGTACTATATTTTTGAATATTTTAACTTGGGCTTATGTTAATAAAGATATAGAGTTTCATGATTAGTTGATCAAATAGCAATGGAAGTCATATTTATATGGAAGACAACTAGATATTCTCTCCTCTTAGGTTGGTTTGGATGTTGCTTCCACATTTCTATTAGAGATTAAGAGATTTCATAAAAGAAAGCATGCTTGGGAGGAGTCTCATGGTAATTTTGTTAGTGATTATGATATTTAGTGTTTTAGAGTCCATGCTACTTTAGGTACTCAACCTGAGGATGTTACTCTAGTGTTAAAAACATTTGTGCCATACTTTTTAAACTCTAGATGATATGTGACTTGCAAGGCACCTTATATTGAAAATTGTGTCATATTTGTGCCAACTATTATTTTTTGAAAATTCAACACAAAGGAGGTGTAATTTTGTCTTTTCTTACAAAGACAACCATCATGGCTAATTTGTAATTGAATTTAGTTGGATACAAAGGATGAATATTAAATATAGCTCAAATTATTAAATTATTATGTAATTTCAACCCTCGGTGATGGATGATTCCTAGCCACTCATTGTATACTAAGGCTTCCTCGCGTCTCCTATTAAAGGCATTCATTCTTCATTGTACACAGTTAGATCTAGTTAACAACAATAGCAACAAAGTTAGTTAGAGTTGAAAAAAGATCATATATTTTTAGTTTTAGGTGCTAGAGTGATTAGGAATTGTTGTATTCAAACTATTTTAAAATTGATACAAGTAGAAGCATTGATTTGGTATTTTGTGGATTATTTCAATAGTTTCTCATGGATCCTTTTAAAATGTTATATAAAGTTCAATTTTAGTGACGATGATGTGTTTGGATATCTGATAGATCTTTGGTTCATACCATTTGTGACTTGTTGATTGTGGGTTAATTTGCATGGTTAGTCTAAGCCCCTTTTAAATTAAGTTTGATTGTGAAGATTTGCTTGGATTGCACCAAATTTGGGTATTTAAGTGAATGATTGTGATTTTAAAATATTTATATCCATTGAAAATTGCATTATTTTTGTAGTGTTGTGAGTGTTTCTTTGATTAAAATAATGGTTTATTTGAGGGATCCATCTATTTGCAACGTTAATTCGTAATTGTACTTTCCATACAAATTTCTATCATTTTCCTTTCTCACCCTAATATTTTAAAGTTTATTTAAAATTTGAGAATTAGTTTAGGAGTAGTATCATTTCATTTTCAAATCTCAAATTTAGAGATACGTTCAAGGTTTTCATACTTCATTCAAATTTATCTAAAACCTTCATTGTCTTTCCATTGAGTAAACATAAGGTCCCTTTGTGAAAAAAACAAATATACATTGGATGTTGAGTTATTTTTCAAGTCAAGGACTGAAATTCAAAGCCTTGAGGTAGTCTTTTTCTAAGTTATTAGGATATGATTTCCCTATAAGAGAGATAGGATACATGGTATTTTATCTAAGTTTGTGCATGCAAAAATACTCATCAACAATATCGTCAACTAATTCTAGCCTATCCTTGCATATGCAAAGTAAAAATCATAAAATATTCTCATGTTGTTCTTTATACTTAGGTATGTCATAATCACATACACGATGGGATGCAAGAAGACATAATCACACTAAGGTACATATGAATAAAATATGAGAGAGTACATGTGCGAGTCTCCATCAAAAAGTTATATATCACCATGAGACATAAAAAATTTTATGGGAGAAGGAGGAGAATGAAAATTGATTTGTAACATAGTCTATGGCCCATAGTAAAACATGAGAGAGTCCACGTGTGAGTCTCCATCAAAAAGCTATATATCACCATGATACACAAAAAGTTTATGGGAGCCATTAGGAGGAGAATGAAAATTGATTTGTAACATAGTCTATCGCCCATAGTAAAGTGATCTATGAATGCACATAACAAAACATGAAAGGATGTCTATGAAACATGACATGAATGAAACC
>VDFB02252616.1:205807788-205910161 GCA_007258455.2 Sequoia sempervirens | reverse complement strand
AAAAAAAAAAAAACTACTAGACTGAAAATTAACGATTTTTTTCTTTTCTTTTCGAGTTAATTTATTGGTTAAAAAATTGTACTTTTAAAAGAGGGCAGGATATGCATAATTTAATTTTATTCAGAATATATTGTTAAAGATCAAAACAAAGCATTATCTCTAAGGGAATCAGATTTATGAGTTTATCAACTGACACGTGGAATGAAACTTGTCAAGCATTCGTATCATACCAACATGACTCGCGCATCTAAATAGTATAAATCCTTTCGGTGTCCAGGAGAAAATAAAAATACACTTGTGAAGTTGGTGGTCGAGAGTTCGAATCTTCAGAGACACAAGGCAGAAGCAAACGAACTGCTACTATAATATTTCACAGCGAGGATATTGTAAGTTGAGTAATTTTGTGATTTGTTTGTTTGTAGTTATGATCTATTTCTTCACATTATTTTCTTTATAATTCCTTAACTTTAATCGATATAAAAAAATATTTCACAGCGAGGGTTCCAAAATGGAATGGGACGATGAAAAAAAACACAGAAAGGAGACGGGAAAGCGTGACGACGAAAAAGAACACAGAAAGGAGTCGGGGCAGCGGGCGCCTGTTCACACGGAGGCCCCCACGCGACCAGCCGCTGACATGAAGCCTCTCACAGAGGGGGCTTACGGTGGAGGGATGTACAGGACCGACGACAAAGGCGCGCAAAACCGACCGGATCACCCGCCTGCTAGCAACTCACAGAGCGTGGAAGGTCTGGCCGCCGGCGATAGGTCAAAAAAGATGTTGAGCCACCCGCCTCCACCATCTTCCGGCGATCGGGATATCGATATCATTGGACAGTCGTATATTCAATGACACAAACAGTTGAATCTTTGTAGCTTTTCCTTCGTTTCGAAATAATAATAGAAATATATTAATTAGAAAAATCCTTATTTAGCTTATTACAAGAACTTCCATAAATATGTACGGTTGATTTGATATTCTGTAGTATGTCACAAGGAATTGAATTAAATAAATTATTCAAATCTTTTTATTTTCTTATTGATTCTAGGGCCCTGATTCTACCTCTCTTTCAAGCAAAAATTAATTTTGTGATAATTATTATTTTTTTATTATTCTATTTTCTTATTAAAATTTTACAATTAATTTTGTGATAATTATCTATTCTTTATCATTTTATTTTCTTTTACTAAAATTTGAGGTTGATTCTATCTATTTGTCAAACAAAATTATATTTGTGAGTTTTAAGATATACTTAAAAAAATTATATTACTAGCACTTGTACCTTGAATCTTTACACGGATAGAAAACTATATGTATGTTAATATGTTAGTATGTGTTTGTCCATGGGTGTGTATAGATGTCATGTGCTACAAATTCTAGTTGTATGTGGCTGGATTAAATAATTAAGAAGTGATAAATGATGGAATGAAATAAACTTAAAAAATAAAATAAAAATTCTTAAAGAAATTAAGTATTACTTGATTTTGAGATATTTGCATACATATTTAAAACAAAAAGCAATGCAAATGAAAAGAGAAAGTTGGCATCAAATTGACAATAAAACATTGCAAAGAAAATAGAATGTTTCTATCTAATTAGAAAATCAATATTTATCTTAGCTTTTATGTGATAAAGTGAGATTTTAGAGCCTTTTACCATTAAATGGGAGTTGGTTTACTATTAAATGATAGCTAATTTTTTTTTTCGATTACTCAATAGTGGTTTGTAGGTGTGAGATTTGTATAAGTTCAAATTTCACACTATATGTAACCTATTGAATAATAAATTAGTTATATTTTTTTTGTTAACCCAAAGGTATCCCCACAACTCTATCTAGAAACCCAACAACCCTTGCCTTGGTCTTACTTTAGTGTCAAGTTTTGGGGTGCTGAAGAGGTGAGTAGAGGCGAGACTAAATATATAGATTTTAAACAATGTACAACCTTTCAACTTGACCTCGGGACCTATATGGGATGAACCCAAAGCCCTAAACCAACTACACCATTCCATCAAGCTCATAAATTAGTTGTATATATAATTATTTATAAATTAGTTATATATATAATTATTTATTGAAGTATTAAATATATTTTATTTTAAATAATGACATTATATTAGTTATATATCATTGATATATTCAAATATTAAGATATATTTTAGTTTTGATCCAAAGAGGATGGGGGGTTCGACTTCAAACATCTGGACCTACAAAACAAGGCCCTTGGAGCAAAACTAATCTGGCGTATGCATTGTGAACTAGAAAAATAAATTAGTTGTATATATAATTATTTATAAATTAGTTATATATATAATTATTTATTGAAGTATTAAATATATTTTATTTTAAATAATGACATTATATTAGTTACATATCATTGATATATTCAAATATTAAGATATATTTTAGTTTTGATCCAAAGAGGATGGGGGGTTTGACTTCAAACATCTGGACCTACAAAACAAGGCCCTTGGAGCAAAACTAATCTGGCGTATGCATTGTGAACTAGAAAAAAAATGGGAAAAGATTCTACATCATAAGTATCTAAAGAATGATGAAGAAGGCAACATCCTCTCAATTTCCAACCCCCTAGCAGGATCACGGATTTGGAACTTCATGCAAAAATGCAAATCAATCATATGTGATTATCTATCTTGGGACATTAAGGATGATAGTAAGGCTCTATTTTGGGAGGACTCATGTGCGGGCTTCCAAGTCTGAACAGTCTTATTGAGGTGCAAGAAGTCAAGCGAACTTTGAAATCCCTATGGGGTGAGAAAGTTAAAGACTACATAGTCCCAAACAAAAGCAATACAGTAAGAAAATGGAAGTGGAGAGAATTTTCTGGTCTTCACCTTCTGCTAAGTGAAGTCCAAAAACTCACAGAGGCTTTGGGGGAGAGATCTCCATCCCTTTGAAATGGTAGTGACACCTTGATATTGGTAGGCTCCAAGACAGGAAACTACAATGCCAAAGATGACTATAGGATGTTGTATAATGAGAGAGGAAGGATGGTGGACAATCTACCCTTTTATCTCTGTTGGAGCAATGTTTGCCTCCCCAAGGCTGACACATTTGCATCCATGGGAAACATTGCAAAACAAAATCTTAACCGTAGACAAGTTTTTCCGTTTAGGATATCGAGGCCCATCCAGATGTGCAATGTGTGAGCAAGACGAGGAATTAACCAACCATCTTTTCATGAGCTGTAAGTATGCACAAGAATGTTGGTGTTGGCTATGCGCAAGGCTTGGATGGGCATGCGCATTGCCATAGGACCTTCTTAGTTGGTTTAGGTCATGACCATCCCTAAAGAAGAAATCGGTGTTTGGGGATGTTTGGATCCTTAGCCCATCAATTATTGTGTGGGAGTTGTGGAAGGAGAGGAATGGGAGGATATTATAGAACAAGAAGATGTGCTCAACCTCCCTCAACAAAATTGAGGCAGTGGTGATAGAGATTTTGAATGCAAAATTGGATCAAAAGATGGCAAAAGCAAAATATTTTTCGGAGTGGGATGCAAGACTCTACACAACATGGACCTCCCTTTGAATACCACCATGGGTTGGGAAAGGCGGAAATGAGGCTTCACAGGCTCGAGCCTCAGTGGTTTGGACTCCTCCACCTATAGGGTGGTACAATTTGAACTTTGATGGGGCTTCCAAAGGGAATCTTGGCCCCTCTGGTGTAGGTTGTATAGTTAGAGATTGGAAAGGAAATATAGTCCTAACATCAGTGAAGCAGTTGTCAGAAGGAACAAACAATGAAGCGAAAATCATGGCAGTCATACATGGGATGAACCTCTGCAAGAATCAAGGTCTAGCCAGGATAGAAATAGAAGGAGATTCAGCTCTAGTCATCAATACTCTTAGACAGGGTACCACTCCCAATTGGAAACTACGAGCCCTTCTTGAAGGGTAGTAGCATTGATGCAATCCTTTGAGAGCTATACCATAAATCATGTGTATAGGGAAGGCAATGGGGAAGCTCATGCATTGGCCAATGAGGGTGTAAGAGGGGATGGAGGAAGTTTCCCATGTGTCAATGAGGGTGCATAGTCTATGCTAGATGGCCAGATCAGATGCATGGACAATTACATAGAGGAATGGTGACAGAGGCCGAGTACTTGTTGAACCACTAGCCCAACTAACCTATTCCCAAGAAGGTGTAATATCCCTTGCTACTTTTGATCTAAATTTTTCCCCTCAAGGAATATCATAAGGTTTACCAAAATGCAAAACAAAGATCTTGGTTACTATACCCTTCTAACACTTTAAGATTTTTCACCTAAAGGAGATGGAATAGACCAAAATGTCAATGTTTACACTTCTTAAACCACTATATAGAAATTCCTTACAAAATCTGGGCTAAGTTTTCCTCAAGGAATATTGCCAAACACTTCTTATGCAACCTCTTAACTTGCTAGTTTGTAGCTTCAGTCTGATTATGCTAGCTTGAAATGACTTCAAATATGTTTGGAATGCTTGTAAATGACTTCTAAGATATCTAAGCATAGGACTAAATGTAATTGCAACCTTTATTTGAATTTTTCAAATGTATCTATATGAATTCTACAAGATAAATGTGCACCTACAACCAATTGGAATTCTTACAAATAATTGGCATACAAACTAATATGATGGAAATGAATGCAATTAATTTGTCATTACATCAAACATATTGTATGCAAATTATGACTCCTTTATTCAAATGTTCTTTCTAATACAATGCTGATCACAAATGCTAAGACTCTTGGCTTCACAATAGATATACAATACAATGCCAAAGTCTGATATGAATGTTCACCTATAGCAACTCCTAATATGACAATGCAAAATGAGCTAAATAAATATGCAAGAACCTGATAATATTTCTGTTAAGGAAAGCAACTAAATGACCTATGATGAACCTGGTTATGAATCCCTCCAAATTGATGAAGAGATGGTAGCCTTAACTCATACAATGAAGACTCCTTGATGCCAAATCGATTGCGCAAATGTAGCCGCCCCTGCTTTCAAACTTGAAGCTTCATACAATGAATTATTCATAGCCTCTATGCCTTCTATTATGCATCAAATCCGATCACCTAAACCTTAGGGAGGAAGTACCCAAGGTAGCAAGAGAAATCACTGAATATTATGTTCCCAATCTGCAAATAGATGAAGTATGATATGGAAATCGATGATTGCTAATGTGCCTCCCAAACCCACAATTTTCTCCTCAATGAATATGAATATGTTATGCCACCAATGCCTCCAATAATATACTTATTATTACCCAATTGATCCTTGCAAAATTTTGGCCAAGGCCACTAAAATTTTATCTCTGAAGCACAAATGGAAGACTAAAGTATCTTCCTCTCACTACAATGAAAGCACAAGTTGAACTTCCGATTGAAGCCCACAACTAGGCAATAATATCAATTGATAGTTTCACAACCTCAAAGTTGCACAATCAATGGGAGTTATCATTCCCAAAGATCAAATAGAAAATTTTCAGAAACCCCCAAGGCTTCTCCACAAACCTCAAATGCAATATTCAATTTCTGGATATCCAAAAATGAGCCCTTAATATCCTTTTATACTTTTCCTGGAGGTCTCACACACTTTTCTTGCCAATGTGGGATAAAAGATATATTTTCCTCACCAAATACTTCAATTTTTATTTTATTTAATATTTTATAATTTCACTTTATTATAATATAAAAATATAATTTATTCATAATATCATATCTTTTAGAAAAAACGATATGTTTTCCAACACATTATGTTTTCAAACATTCAATATACAATTGAAAACCTTCGTATAACCCCTGAATCCATGAAAGAAGCCAACCTCCAACTGGGTAACTGCCACAAAGACCCTCTAATTAAGCTCCTTAGCCTACGCGAGTCAGGAATAAGCTAAACCCTCTGCAAATTGATGCTCATAAAAATGGGGACATTATAGAAGGACAAGCCTAATAGGTAGTTTGGTTAACGCATGCCAAGAAGGAGACATGCCCGCCTGCACTAAGCAAATCTGCTAAACTTGACCTGCACATTTATGGAAGGAAATTTGGATGATGCGAATAGGCTATAAAGAGGAATAAGGAACTGAAAAAATATAGAGGATTGCCTCCATTAGTAGACATTTGGTGAAAGAAGTACAATCCCCAGGAGCAATTTAATTTCACCTCCAAGGAACCGTATAGCAACAATTGATAGTGGAGGGAGTAGTAGGGTGTATTAAAGAAGATAGTTGGAACCTCGTTGCTCACAATGGTGAGGCTATTTCAACAAAGAATTTCACCTTCCCCATACAACAATGGAGACGTCGATCAAGCTCAGAAGTGTGAATTTGGAGGCAGCCTTCTCTGGTTTCATCATAGACCAGAGACTAAAGAATATATGTTTGAACAAAGATATTCTCTGCTTGGAGGCAGTAAGAATGGTAAATGGAAAGAATTTTTTTTTTTTTTCTAGAAATAAGACAAGAGCAAACTCGAACATCTCCTCGCATTTTCTGGCGTCATTATAGGACATGAACATCCCCAAACTCAGATGCCTGGTGTTGTTGTGGATGGTCTTCAAAGTAGCAGTCCTGGGGAATGATGTGGATGTGGTGGCAGTAGCACGGTCGGGAGTAGGGATCTCGCTCCTTGATGACATTGACAAGATGTTCCAGTAGGGTGTGGAGGTAACATGGCTTCCCTTCATTTTGGATGTGTAGGGGGAAAGCTTAGAACACCATAGGTGTTGGGCAACTCATGGCTACAATTTCCTATGCAAAAGACTCAGCCTGGAGGTAGTGGTGGGGGTGAAATGGTGTAGGGACTTTGTGGACTTGGTGGATACCACCAAATTCTATGACGAGGAGGACTGAAGGTAAGTATGGTTGGGTGGATGGCATTTTGGATGGGCCAAGAAAATAGAATCTACACCAGGGGTGGAAATGCATCGAAGCTCGTAGGACCAAATGTGGTATGTTTTTTGTAGAAATGGCATGTAAATTGCAAGTTTGGTTTTTCCCAGAATCTTGTTGAGCCAAACAATGTAAAATTTTGTTTCATAATCAATATATGCAACTTTGTTGCATTTACCAGTCAAAAGAAAAACTAAGATATATTTTAGTTTTAAGAATTATATTATAAATTAGTTATAAAATTGGTATCTTATAAATTTTTTGATGGTTTATGCAAAATATTTCTTTTTTATGTAATAATATTTTTAAAGTTAAAATTGGTTAAATATGATTATACAACCATCAAATTTAAATTAAATGTCATGATAACATCTAGATATTATTTTTTATTATTGTGAACCAATATCCTATACTTGCAAGAACACAACAAATGAACACATTAATAAGATCAAATGCAAGTTAGAATAGAGATTCCTCAAGAAATCCATTTGAATGTAAGAGAAAAGGAATGAAATGAAGAACACAACACACTTAAAACAAAGATATCAAATCCTATTCTAAAACAAAGCAAACTCTTAATCTCTTGAGGGAGTTGGTGCCAATTTGATGTGAAAATTGGCCCTTTCCCAACTCCAATGATGTGATGAAGATGATTGATGATGAAGAGTGATCCACTTGATGAAGACCTCCAATGTGCTCCAAGATAAAAATTTGCATAACCTAGCTAAGATTGTATGAAATTGGATGAAAATTGCTATGAATTTGAGTATAGTAAGTTTACTCAAGTTGTGGATGATAAAATGAGGAATGAAACCTCTTATTTATAGAATATCAAGTTGAAGAGATGTCCAAAATGGAGCAATGTGGGACTAAGAATCAACAAATGGAAATGTGCCACTTGTCAACATGTGAATGGATGGAGGATGTGCAAGTTTTGGAGAATGTGTCAATAAATGCATATATTTGAAATTTGAAATTGTTGAAATGACATGTAAGAGGGAAAGAAGGTGCATTGAATGCCACTTGGCTCAAGGCCAAAGGAATTTTTAGGTGGAGTAAATGCCTTGTTGGAAGGACAAAGTGCACTTGGATTTTGAATTCCAAATTGAGGAATATTCCTTTATTATGCCCTTTTGAGAGAAAATAGAGATTTAATAAATGAATTAAATCTATTTTCATGTGCAAATTGCAAAAGATAGAGGATGGGGCATGAGAAGAGATTAAATTAATCAAGGTTAATTAATTTAATGAGAGTTCAAAATGATGTGACATATTGATTTAGATTTATGGATTGATTTAAATCAAATATGAGAATAATATGATCTCAAGATTTAATTAAATAAAGAATTTTGTTTTATTTAACCAAAGAGATGAAGTTAGATTTAAACTAAATAAGGTTTTAATTTATTTAATTTAATGGATGGACTTTAAATATTTAATCAAATAAAATTGATTATTTAATTAAATAGGGATAATTAGATCAGACTGATTGATTTAATTAACAAGAAAGGATGACTTAATTAGATAAATGATTTATTTAATTAAGAGAGGAACATTGATGAATTTAATCAAATAAAGGTATTCAATTAAATGGTTAGACCGAGGGATGATTTAGGATGAAACAGTGTTAGTGGTCAGGATTAGATGTGCAATGTCAATCAGTAATTTTATATGTCTACATTTTGCCCCTCTTTGAAGCAGTGCACTCGTTGCATTAGTTCAAAGAATAAACGGTCTCAATCAAAAGCCAAATTTTTTCTGATTTTTTTTAAAAAATTGCCTCACTGCTGCCCCGACGAAGGAAATTATGGTAATATATTGCCCCCTCGAGAGATCAGATGAAAATTCCAATTTTTGGGTGATCTCGCGAAAAAAGAGGTCAAGGTGCTCGATAGGTCCAGAAAGGCTTCGAGAGGTCAAAAAAATGATATAAAACACAAAAAATGGTGCAAAACGGCCTTCAGACAGACAAAAACAAGATCGGGGGTCCAAAACCCTAGCAGGATGGCCGAACAGGGTCAAAAAACCCTAATTTTTAGGCTTAAATAGGCCTCGAGGGGACACTTCCAATTCATTTTCACATTCAGCCTTAAGAGATTTCATGATTTGAGCCTTGATACCCTAACGAGATGGCACAACGAAAGCTCCTGTTGCATATCTCTGACCGAGTACAGACGTACCAGTGACCTCCTGACATTGGGGCACCGGTATGTGATCCTTTCTTGAGCTTCGTTTTTCATTTTACATGTTCATTTATTGCATTTAGAGCTAGGTCACTTGCAACGGTGTTATATAGCGCCACTCAAATTTCAAACTGGACCGCTCAGTCTTTTAAACTGGACTGCCATCACAAGATGGACCGCTGCAGTGGAGTTTGGAGTTTGGGAACAAACTTCAAACTCTGACGCATTTATGAAATGGAGCATTGGATTTCAAACTTTGACGCTGTGGCAAACTTTAGAATTAGGGTTTGGGATGCTTAAGCAAAGTGCACTTCCACGGTGCAGTTTGGGATTTGAAGGTGCCAACGTCGTTGTTTTCAAATTTCAAACTATGATGCCTTCACAGTTTGCAATGCTGGGCTAGTTTCTTGAACGCTTGGGATAAATTTTCCTGATGATTTTAACATGGTGACCTTTCCTGATGTAGGAGGCAATGAGGGAGCTCTATTCTTGTGAGCACAGATCACGGGAGATATTCGACTACTTGTGAGATTTGACTGACAGGGAGCAAGATCGACTTCGAGAGATGGGGCTATGGTACATTGCCTATGTAGCACTTGTGCAGATCCATCCTGGAATGATGTCTGTTCTTGCCGAGAGATGGCATAGTGAGACATCGTCCTTTCATCTTCCCACTGGCGAGGCCACCATTACCTTGGAGGACATGTGGCACATCCTTAGATTGCCGATACATGGTCAGCGAGTTATTCATGATATGGATTCCAGACGAGATGCTTGCCATGCAGTCCTGGCTATAGAGGATGTTATGTTTTGCGAGGGCCAGATAGAGCTAGAGTGCCACAGGACACTCATGACGCCCTTTCGGCTAGTGATTGCTGCCATCATTTTAGGTCTTGTCACTCCAGATTGACGAGGCTGGTACTTCAGTCCTGGCTAGGGGCTTTGCTGGGAGCAGATGGTTTGTGACAGGCCAGTCCATTTTGCATGGGGTCCTGTTCTTCTTGCCTCCCTTTACATGGATTTACATGAGTATACATATTTGGACGACAGGGAACTTGGTGCAGGTGTCACGCTCCTTCATGTGTGGGCATGGGAGCATATCTCCATTTTTTGGTTGCTGGTTGTTCCAGTGCTGGTCGGGCCCGATGATCTAGTGGTTTGGAATTACAGGGGCGGTGTGTCCTTCACACACACAGGAAAACACGAGATCCCTCACTAGAGGAGGGTCATTGATGAGATGATGGTGTTCTCATGGCGCCCATACCTTGGTCGGCCCAGATGGGCCGATGATGTACAACAACTATTCTTTTCCCACTAGGACTGGCTCATGCAGGGCACACTATGATTGAGAGGTATCTGCCGAGACGAGTTCAACGCTAGTTTGGCGAGGTACATGGCAGGCTAGATGGTGACTACATGGCCATTTTTTCTTGCACAGTATTGCAGGGTGCCTGGGGGTGATACATTCCTTCCTCTGATGTAGTGGATAGTTTCAGGTAGTTGGTGGCCCGACCATGGGCGTATGATCAGGGGGTCGTAGATCCAGGAGTGACTCAGGCATACAAAGATTGGTTTCGACCACCTCTATGTTTAACAGTTCCAGGTACATCCTTCGTTCAATGGAGAGCCAAGGGGAGGGGGGCAGGTTGAGGACAAGGAGGTGGTGGTACTCTAGCAGGACATCTAGCACAAGTTCAGATGGATCAACCTCATGCTGATGTACACATGCACGACCGAGATCAGGGGCCAGAGGGTGGACATGACGGGCACCAGGATCGGGTTGCCACACCACCACGAGCTGGGGATGAGGACCAACCTCACGTGCAATCTCCTCCAGTACAGTCAGTGGGTCAGCCGGATCCGAGGGATGGGTTGATATTACAGTTGCAGGCCCAGGTTTAGGCCTTGACAACAGGGAGGAACCTGACCCGTGCGGAGAGAAATTGGGCGATTTTACAGAGGCAAGCCACAAAGTTACAGGCGACTGTAGAGATGGGCTGTAGACAACAGCTAGAGAGTATGGCAACTTCCTCCTCTCACAACACAGTGCCTCTTCACTCATATAGGGAGGCCATCTGGGAGGCAGATTACTCTCGATTGCTTTACCATCAGGCCATACCTAGAGCAGCCCAGACCCTAGATTATTCACAGTGGACCAGCCAAAAACTGGCAAAGGGTCACGGTGATAGAGGCGAAAGCAGCAGACATGAGGGTTAGACCTTTTTTTTTGATCGAGCTATTATTCTTTTGTGCCATATGGGCTCATTTTTTATAGCCCGTTGGGCCTTTTTGTACTCATTGACATACACACATGTATAGTGATCCAATTATTATTTTGTACTATGACAGTTACTTGATGATATATATGAGATGATGATGTTGATGTGATGTGCCATGTACTATTTATTTATTATGCATTTATGGATGGTTCTATTTCTATATGCTATGCAATAATGTTATGGTGTTATGTGATGGATATACTATATATGGATGCATTTCTTTTTGATGGTGCAAATTATATGATGATTTTATGTATGTTGATGCAAATGCGATGATTTATGAAATGATTTATTTATCAATATCTTTTTTTATTATGATGGTGATGATGATGCAAATGCAGTGATCATGATATGTGGCTATGTAATGATGAATGTATGTGATTTTCCATGTATGATATGTACTTATGATGATGTTATATAATGATGTGATGTGATGTTATATATGAAATGATATGTTATGCCAAATGGTATGGAGATGATGATTTATGGTGTATATGCAAAATGATATGTGAGTAATGACCTTATGATGTATATGTGATGGCACAATGAATGATTTTATGAGATGTTTTATATGATTATGGATGGATGTATGCACTTAATGCAATGGGTTGTTTATAATGCTTATGTACCTGTTATGATTCGTTTAATTATGCACTAGATGCTTATAATGATATGGGATGATTTATGAAATGTTTATGCAAAATGATTGCAATGTGGTGATTTATGAGATATTCTATTATGATATGGATGGATGATGGATGATATGCATGTTTATGTATACTTTATGCAAATGGATGCAAATTCCTAACCTATTTATGTGATGCGATGGTGGTTATATGATTAGGCAATGGATGATGTGATGGATTATTTATGTTTTATGTAATTACGTAAGAGATGGTTATATGCAAATGTGTATGTAATGTTATGATTATGAGATGCTTAGAATAAAAAATCTATATTATATTCATACGAGATGATCAATTTTTCTATATGATATGCATTGTGCTGATGATTTGTGGATGCAAGATGAATACATTCTTAGTGATAAATGATTAACTGTCCTAGTACCCTGTTAGCATGAAAAGTGAGAAGGAATGGAAGAAAGACGAGGTTCCAACAAGACACGAGATGATGATGATGATGATAATGAATATCTGTCACGGAGTTGGGATTTTCAAAGGGCCAATTATCTTATGTTTGATAACAAACATAAATACGATGCATCAAGGTATTCAGAACCAGGATGCCATTGTATCTAGTGTGATGGACTTTGACTCGACAATCAGATAAGAGTATCCTTATTCACACCTGACATACATAAACCTTATTAGGATGAAATTTAGGTATTTCACACATCTCGGACCAAAACATAGGAAGGTAAGCCTTCCTATGTGGTCAACAAGATATCTAAAACACCCTCCATACATACCTAATAAAACAAGTATTCGCCAAGTTATATTACAAGAACGTACAACAAGCACAATAGATAAAAAGATCATGATCGTTGCCCCATTCCTATCTCTCTAAATTACTTTGTTGGCGACATCATTGAGAGGTCCTTGGAATGAGCACAATAAGATAAATCAAAAGACAAAGATACAATAAACAAACAAGCTAATGTCCTTCAATATCGCTAGCCAGGACTAAACTATGATGATGCTTGATGTTGATGTCCATTGTAGGAAGGATGCATCCTAGGACATGACGATATCAGATGATTTGATATGGGACCGATTGGATGATAGGCTATTGACACAAAGAGTTGACTAACTTGTTTACGTATTGACCTAAACCTAAGACTTGACGCTTTGAGTTTTCACTTTTAACCTGCTAGACTTGTTTCTGACTGTTTCACCAAAGGTTGGAGATGATGATTGATTTATTGTGAATGATGTTATTTCAGGTTAAAGCGAGATGAGACTGATGGATTTTTTTTCAAATATTTGGATGTTTTTGGAGTTTTGAAATGTTTTGAGGCTGTTTTTGGTATTTTTTGGGATTTTTCAAATGTTTTGATTTTTGATTTTTAAATGTTTTAGGGTTTTCTGAGATTTTGACCAAAGACTAACCTAAAGACCTATCCTAGGGGCCTCGGGGGCTGATCAACAAATTATCCTTTCCTACGTTATACACGCAGAGACCACATAGTTCGAATGACAACTTGACTAATTTACAAACGAATATATACATGATGAAATGTTAGTTTATTATGACAAACTCCTACAGGACTGATCTAATTGTCTTAGGGGATGATCAAAGATCAACCTTGCCTATGTTCAAGGCTCAGAGACCCATAGTTTGACAAGATGACTCTATTTTTTGACTTTTTAACAGACCTTTTGACCTGGTTTTGGATTTTGATATGTTTTGAATGTTTTTGGTTTTTTTTGATTTTTTGATTTTAGGACTTCAAGAATATACACAAATCCAATTTGATGAGAACATGCCCCCAGCGTGATGCAATAGTCTACTCCAATAAAGGCAGGACAAACTGACCTTGGGAATGGGCCGAGTATTACTAGGAGGGATCATGATACGAACATAGGACCAAGCTATGATGCAGGTGCAGATGTGTGATTGATGGAGATATGAATGCGATGGATGATGAAAGCGTAATGGATGGATGATGCAAAATGATTCATGAAGATCCTGTGGATGAAAAGTGCTTATTTACACAAGGCACCTATTTCCCAGGTTTTCACCAAGGTACTTGCCCAAAGTGCCACCGAAGTAGTTTTCACTAGAGGACGATTTTTCTCTTTACTATTTTTAATCCTTTTTCTATTTTTTTTTGTATTTTTTGCTTTTTTGATTTTTTTGTTGTCACCAAGACGCCTGTTTGCTAGGTTTTCACCAAGGTAACTATTTTTTCAGGATATTTTCTCATTCTTTTTGTATTTTTGGTTTTACACCCTGCAAGATTAGGCATAACACTTTTTGAGATGGGAGTTGTTCATGGGCTCCTGCAAAGGCTCGCCTTCTGGTGTTGATAGCTGATATGCCCTTGACTTATAGCTTGCTGTGATAACAAATGGTCCTAACCAATTGGGTTCAAATTTTCCTTTGTTGTTTGGATTTAGGATGTTCTTCTGATTCTCCTTTAGTATCAGTTCTCCAACTTGGAAAGTCCTGCTTCTGATTTTCTTGTTATAGCTCCTCTTGAGTTTGTTCTGATAGACTTGCAAATGATTTAAAGCATTTATACGCCACTCATCCAGTAGCTCTAGCTCATTCAGTCTTGATACTCAATATTCTTCATCCGTGATGAGGTTTTTCAGTGATATTCTTAGTGACGGGAGCTCGATTTCAATGGGCAGTATGGCTTCTGATCCATAGACTAGGGAGAATGGGGTGGTGCCAGTGGGTGTACGGATGCTAGTTGGATAGGCCCAAAGGGTAGGATTGAGCTGTAGATGCCAATCATGACTTGTGTCATTGATTATTTTCTTGAGGATCTTTAAAATAGTTTTATTTGTGGCTTCTGCTTGGCCATATCCTTGGGGATAGTATGGGGTGGAGAAGTGATGTTGGATTTTGATTTTTTCACACAAGTCACGGACATCCTAATTTTTAAATGGTGTCCCATTATTAGAGATAATAGCTTGGGGAATTCCATATCGACATATGAGATGGTTTAGGAAGAACTTTGATATCCGCTTCCCCATTATGTAGGTCATTGGTATGGCTTCGAACCACTTGGTAAAGTACTCAGTGGCGGTTATGATGAACTTATGGCCATTAGATGAAGTGGGAGTTATTTTTCTGATGAGATCGAGCCCCCACTGCGAAAAGGGCCATGGTGTGATGATGGGATGAAGTTCTTGAGCTAGAGCATGGATGAGGTCCCCATGCTGCTGACATTGTAGGCACCTCTTGACGTAGTCATGTGCTTCTCTTTCCATTCTAGGCCAATAATACCCCATCCTTAGCAGTTTCTTGGCCAAGGTCATTCCACTTGAGTGCGAACTACAAATCCTGTTATGCACCTCAGTTGAAGTAGTCAAGGCTTCGTTAGTATTAAGGCAATGTAATAAGGTTCCCTTTATGCTTCTACGGTATAAGGTATTTCCTAGGATGACAAACCTAGAGTATTTTTTAATAAAAGTTCTTTTTAAGCTTGAGGGAAAGTCAGCAAGTAAGACACTTATTCGTAGGTAGGTATAAATGTCATGGTACCAGGGATCTCCAGGACCAACGATTTCACACACAAATTCCAACTCTGGTACCTCGAATGTGGGCACAAGAAGCTGCTTTACCAAGAATTCATGTTTTAGGATGTTGTGAGGGATGTCTAGTAAGGATCCAATTGTTTCCATGGTGTCTACAGCTCTGTTGTTTGCTCTAGGAATTTGCTCGAATGTGATCTCGATGAAGGATTCTTTGAGAGTCTCCACCAATTTCTTGTATGGAGTGAGCTTATCATCCTTAGTCTAGTATTCACCATTCACTTGATTTATTATCAATTGGGAGTCTCTGTATACTCTGAGGGCCATGATGTGCCACTGTACTGCTATTCTGAGGGCTATGGTTAAAGCCTTGTATTCTGCAATATTGTTGGTGTAGGGGAATGCCAATTTATATGATCTAGGTATGCAGTCCCCTTGTGGGGTGATGAAAAATACACCAACACCTGCTCCATGTTGCATGTATGAGCCATCAAAATAAAGTTTCTAGTGATCGACTATGCTGAGGTTGAAGATGGATTCATCTAGAAACTCTAATATAAGTGGATTCTATGAATAGATTGGTGCTTCTGCAAGTTGATCTGCTATGATTTGACCTTTGATTTCTTTCTGCTCCACATATTCAATGTCATACTCTGATAATATCATGACCCATTTGGCCATTCTTCTAGTGAGTATTGCCTTTGACAATAAGTACTTGAGGGGATAAATCATGGCAATGAGTTTTATTTTGTGTGCCAACATGTAATGTCTAAATTTTTGTGAAGCAAACACTACTGCTAGACATGATTTTTCAATGAATGAGTAGTTTAACTCATGCCCAACCATTTTTTTGCTGATATAATAGATGGCCCTTTCTGTCCCATTTTCATCGTGTTGAGCTAAAAGAGCACCGAGGGCTGCTCCTATTGCTGAAAAATAGAGAATTAATGGCTTTCTTGGGATCGGTGGCATAAGGACTGGTGGATTAAGTAGATATTATTTGATCTTATTAAAGGATTCTTCACACTTGTTATCCCACTTGTACGCTACTCCCTTGTGAAGTAGGTGAGAGTATGGATTCTGTTTATCTGCCAGTTGTTCTATGAATCTTCAGATGGACTGAAGATTACCTTGGAGACCTCTCAATTGTTTCACTGTTTTAGGTGCCTCCATCTCAAGGATTTCTTTTTCCTTAGCAGGGTCTACCTCAATACCTCTCATTGACACTATGTATCCTAGCAACTTTCTTGATTGTATGCTGAAGACACACTTCTTTGGATTTAATCAGAGCTTGTATTCCTCTAGACTGTCAAAAATGGCACTTAAGGTTGCTATGTGGTCCTTCCTTTTTCTAGATTTGGCTAGTATGTCATCGACATAATCTTCGACAGTTTTATGGATCATGTCATGGAAGATTAACGTCATGGCTCTTTGGTATGTTGCTCCTGCATTCTTCAAGCCAAATGAAATCATATTCCAGCCGTAAGTCCCTCATGGAAAAGTGAAGGCCATTTTGTGTTGGTCTTCTTTAGCAATCATTATTTGGTTGTATCCTGAAAAACCATTCATCAGGAAGAGCATTTCGTGTCCTGCTATCATGTCCACAATCATGTCAATGTTGGGTAACGGGAAATCATCTTTTGGACATGCTTTGTTCAAGTCCTTGAAATCTGTGCAAATTCTGATGCCCCCATTGGGTTTTGAGTCAGGAACTAGGTTTGACACCCATTCTGGATAGTCTATTGGTCGAATGAATCCTATGTCTAATAGCTTCTTTAGTTCCATTTTGACTAGTAAGGCGATCTAAGGGTGCATTTTCCTGAGTTTTTGTCGAACAGGCTTTGCTTCGGGGTAGACAGCTAGATGATGAACTATAATTTCTAGATCGAGCCTTGACATGTTAGCATAGCTCCATGCAAAATTAACTTGTCTTTCTCTTAAGAAGGCTGCTAGGAGCTCTTGTTCCTTTGATAGTAATGACTCTGCATAGAATGTGATGTGTGGGGTCTCTTCTGTTCCTAGATTAATTGGATTGCATTTTTCTGCTAGGATTGCTGATTTTTCCTAATGAAGAGCTCTGAAAGGAAGATTGAATCCCCAATCCTCAAGAACCTCAGAGAGGTTTTCACCATTGGATGCATCCTTTATTTTTACTTTTTTCGTGTCGGAGAGTGCCACAGTGTGGTTTTCACTCAAGGACCTAGAGATTATTCTTAGTTTTTCACTTTTGTGACTAAGGGATTCAATCGTTTCCCCATAGTATGCATGTGTATCCAACTCAATGATGAATCATGCTTTGTGATCCCCACATGTAATATTATCCCACAACCCCATGAATTCTGAGAGTGCCTCATCATTTTTGAATGTGTCAAGAATTGTTGGTCCTCGTTGGTCATAATTGATGAGTTGTGGGTAGACTAGATAGATTTCATGGTTTTGATTTTCAGACTCATATGATAGAGTGCTAATCATGAGAAGGGTGGTGTCCTTAAAGAGCCTGGGTATGTTGTTTATGGGATCCTCATCATCACTGCTACTACAGACATTAGTTATGTCAAAAGTGAAATTATCTAAGACGCAACCAATGGATACAAGTAAGCGAAGTTCAGCTGGTGTTGGTTCATGGGGAGTCTTGACTGCTTTAACTGGGGGACCTCATCCACATATAGTTATACTCAGAAGGGTACATCCGAGGCCAAGATTTCTCATTCACATCTCAGGAATGAGGGGTATTATAATCCCATTGTCATTTTTCCCCAGTTTCTGGTTTCTGCCATAGCCCATTGCGAGCATCATTTGCAAACCTTTACTTGTGTCATCCATTGGTAGATTAGCTGCTGGTCTATTATCTTGGTATAGGAGATGAGATGGGTCCTCCTCTGTAACTTCTCGGCTGAGATCCCCCCAACTTCTGAAGTTGGGATATTCAGGGGATTTTTGGGAAGTGGAGGCTTGATTTGATTGCGGATGTCCTTGTGATCTAGGAGATTGTGGTAACTCTCCTACCATAAAGGCATTTTTGGGAATCATATAGTTTCCACAATCGTTGTCTTGGATGATGAATTTGATATCAGAGATGGTGGGGATGGCGGGAATGGCGGGTGTCTTTGTCACAGAAGTGGAGGTGAGAGTGGCGGGATCAATGTACGGTGTTGATGGGCCTTCATCATTTTTAGGTACTTGACATATTTTGTAGTATTTTGCCTCAAAGTTCTTGCAGTAGGAGAATGGTTTAGGATCTCCATGGATGGTGACCTCTTGTCCTTCATATGTGAATTTGATACATTGATGGAAGGTTGATGCTACTGCTTGCATTGCATGGATTCATGGATGTCCTAGGAGAATGTTATAAGGAAAGTCGAGATCTAGGACCTGACATGTGGTTTCCATAATAGCTGGCCCTACTTGAATAGGGATTTAGATTGTGCCTTGGGACACTCTTTCCTGATCATCATATGCTCTGATTGTAATACCTTTTCCTTTGTCAATGGAATCCTCTAATATTTTTAGGTTCTTAATGAGCTTGAGGGAATATATATTCAAGCCTGCACCTCCATCCACCAAGACTCGCTTGACTTTATTTTTCTGCACTAGGACCTCTAAATGGAGTGCATGGTTATGAGATGGTTGAGCGGGAAAATCTTGGTTGGAGAATGTAAGGAGATTCAGTGTAATGATGTTTTCGACCATGGCTTGGAATTGTTCCACATCAAGATTTGTGGGGACAATTGATGAAGCCAATGCTTCCTTAAGGATTTTCTTGTGGGTGGATGAGATTTTTAATAACTCTATGATGGAGATTTGTGCTGGGGTTCATTTTAGCTGATCAAGGACATTGTAACCATTGGGAACAAATCTGGGTGTAGGTACTTTGTTTGGTTGGGATGATCCTGCGATGGTAATTTTGTTGCCTCTTGTGGTGACTCCACAATCAGCATGGGATCCTTTGATGGTGATGGTAGCAAAGTAGTCATCCAGGGATGTGACGACATGGTCATACACATGATTCATGTTCTTGAAGGTTCCTTTCCCCTTATCAGTGTTATTGTTCCCTTTATTGTTATGGTTAGGCATCAAATTTGTGTATATTTTGAGATTTTGATTCCCTATTGGTTGTTCCACATTTATGATTCTTTGATCAATGAGGTCTTGGACTAGGTTTTTTAACCTCGTGAAATTGTTAGTGGTGAGCCCTTTGATTTTGTGGAAGTTGTAGAGCTGATTTTCATTTTACCAAGGAGGTTTTACATCTGGTTCTTGGTAGTTCTCATAGGTGGGACCCTTGATGAGGTTTTCGTTTATCAATTTCTTCATGATGACTTCAAGTGGTTCCCCAAGGGCAGTGTACTTCCACTTGGTGAAGTTCTTGTTTCATTGGGATGGTCCCCTTTGATCGTTGACATTATTGATCGCTTGATTGTTTGGTTGTTGTGTTGTTGTGTTCGCTGGATGGTTATTTTGATGATGGTTTTTGATTTGTTATTGTGGTGTGGGTGTGTTTTTCCAAGAGGAACTGATGACAACTTTGGCATCAATGACACCATCATTGGTAACATTTTTGTTTCTTTCCCATGTGCGAGGTTTGTCATTATAGCTTGTAGATGGGAAATTGTTCTATTGTTCGTTATATGAAGTTGATCCTCCAGGTTGTGTCATAAAGGATCGTTCAATGCTGAGCACCTTGGAAATCAACTAATCGTACATGGTGATCCCTTGGACTTTGAGGTGGAAGGCTAAGAGGCTGTCAAGGTTGGATATGATAGTGCACACTTGTTGTTCCTTAGGCATGACCCATTTGCTCTGATTGGCCTTGGATCGCCATCGTTGTAGGAATGAAGCAAATGATTCATTCTTACCTTGTTTTAGAGCTAATAGTTCCTCTAGATTAAAATCCATGGCGATATTGCAAGCACAGTTTTTGACGAATGTGTCTATGATTTCTTGGAATTTCTTGATACCTGTAGGTAGGCGAGAGAACCATTCTATGGCGCGGCCAGCCAAACTTCTAGGAAATAGCCGCATCAGATAGGTATTGTCATACATGACTTCCATGCAATGAACCTGGAATTCCCTGATGTGATCTTCAGGGTTTCCCATCCCACGGTACTTGTCAAACTTTGGGATCTCAAATCCCTTTGGGAATGGTTTCATCACAAGGCTCTTGTCAAATGGATAAGGACACAAGTTGCTAGATGTTTTTTTGGTTCGCCCTGATTGAAGATTGAGCACTTGTTGTGAGAGTAATTTGATTTGTGCTACGACATCATTTTGTGGATCAGGGGTTGAGATGAAAGTGTTCTGAGGTGGTTCGCTTGTTGATGGGATGGTTGGATTGGTTGATGTGTTGATTGGTGGTATTTGCAAATTCTGCTGAGCCATGTATGCTTGTACGTGCTACTGTATCAACAATGCTTATTTTTGTTCTTGTTGCTACTGTGCCAGGATTGCCTATTGTTGAGCCTGTTGTTGTTGTTGTGCCAACAACACTTGTTCTTGAGCTGCTAATTGGGCTGCTTCCTGTTGTTCTTGATATTGTTTTAGCGCTTGTTGATGTGCCTGATGTTGCACTGCTTGTTGTTGTGCAAGATATTGTGCTTGTGCTTGTGCTTGTTGCGCTTGAGCTTGAGTGTGCGCTTGAGCTCATGCCTGAGCTTGAGCCTAAGCTTGATCTTGAGCCTAAGCTTGATCTTGAGCTCGAGCTCGAGCTTGTGCATGAGCTTGTGCAACTTATTGTTGTTGTTATTGCAATAAGATTTGGGATTTGGAAGCCTATTGTGCAGCTTGAGCGGCTTGTTGAGCAACTAGTTGCGAGGCTTGTTGAGTAGCTAGTTGTGCAACTTGTTGTTTTTGTACTTGAAGGAATGCCTTTTGATAGGCAACTTGCAACACAATACTGTATTGGATTGATGTATTGGAGCTTGGTGGTGGTGGTGGTGGAGGTGGATTTAGAATGGTGCTTGTTGTGGTGGTGAGAGGCGTTGTCGCGTTGATGATTGGGGTTTGATTGGTAGATGGTGCGATTGATGTGGTTGGTCCTTGAGAGACCATGTGTTGAGATGTTAGGGGGTGGTTGATGATGTGATGGTGGTGGTATGTGTTATCAGGGTAGTTTCCATCTGTTATTGCAATGTTGATGACAAGTTTTGAGAGTTTGGCATGATGCTTTGATTGATGTTTGGGATGTTGGTTTGATTTTGATTGATATTTGGTAAAGGGGGAAGCCCTAAGCAAAGAAGTGGTGTGGATGATGATGGAAATGGTGGAAGTGGTGAAAACGTGAGGGATGTGATCTCTTGAGGAAATGGTGTAGTGTCGAAAATGCCCCTTAGTCCGAACATGTCACCCTCTCCTTGTGAGGTTATGGGGAGAGAGGTTTGGGGTGTTGCGTGAAAGGATGATGATGATGGATCATTGGGATCATGGAAAGTGAGAGGGATATATGTATGTAATGGATTTTGGGGTACAGTTTGGCCCAAAATGGTGTTTGCATCCAAGTCTTGATTATTGACAAGGGGGTGTGTTTGTAAGGCATTGAGAAATGCGCTTCCCTTGTTAACACTAGGTTGAGTTGGAGAAATGGATGATGTGATTTGCGGGATGTTTTGAGTGATAATTTGGGATGGGGGTGTAGCTGAGATGGGGAGTGTGGATGAAATTGGAGGCATGACCTCTAAGGATGGTTCCACTATAGAGCTCACATCGAAATCAGAAGGTAGTTTAGCCCCTTGTTTTTCTAATTCGAGCATGTATAGTGAAGGGTTGAGTCTCATCATGATATTGATAATCTTATGATTCTCCAGATTTTGAATCATTTCAATGATTTCCTCGTGTGACATTCCAAAGGGATTATTGGTAAGATCCTCTACTTCCTCTTGAGGGTTTTGTGATGATGAAGGAAAGTTGATTAGAGGATTACTTGATTTAACGAGATTTGTTTCAGAATTTGTTTGACTTAGGTCACTTGTATTGGATGTTTCTTTGTTGGCTTCCATGTTCCTCTTGTGTTGAGATCTAGTTTGCACCATAAAATAGGGATCAGTTTTGAAGATTATGGGAGATGAATCTCTAATTCCTTGGATTGATCTAATCTTAGGCACAAAAAGAGAAAATTTAGGATGTTTTTCAAGGATCAAAGGTGATATTATGGGGATGATGCAAAAGATGGATGATGCGGATGTTTGAAATTTTGAGAAATCTTGAGGGGATGCTAGACTTTTTAGGACTTTTTGGTTCTATTTTTGAATTTTGAATTGACTTTGATTTGATTTTGGGTTTGCTTTGTTTTTGGATTTATGAACAAATAGACCCTAAGATGTTGGATGATTGTCTAAGGGGTAGATTTTCTCAAAGGATAATAATTTGAATATGTGTAGGGAGAAGGATGCATCTACCCACACCTATTCAAACAAGATGATAATTTAACCAAGCATATGAAGAAGGATGCATCTACATATACCAAGCTAAACAATATGGTTTGATAATTTGACTAAGCATATGCAAAAGGATGCATCTACACATACCTAGCCAAAGATGATTTGATGTTTTTGATTCAAAGATTTCAAGGATTTTTCTTCAAGGTTTTGATGATTTTGATTTTTTCCAAAAAGCCTAGCATGGAGGATAATTTCAAGATTTTTCAAAAGGTGATGGTGAGGTGATTTTGGTTTGATGTCCAAGGATGAATGAAAAGGTTTGGTTTTGATCCTAGAATGTACCTAAAAAGAAACTTGTTTACTAGACCTCGATATTGAAGAACATGCATTACTTCTAAGCACCTTTTTATCCAAGAAGTGGTTCAAACTGAGCATACATTTCTGGATTGTTCAAAGGAATGAGTCTATAGAACCTTGTGAATTTTTTTCTTGTTTTGATATGTTGCTTTCAATTGCACTTCCTAATGTATTTTTTGATGACCTTTCGAGTGTGACTCCTAAATTTTGAACTTTTTCTCAAGGACTTTTGTTCTGGGATTTTAACTTTCTTGGAAATCATGAGGAACTAACAGATGTGCAAGAGCCAATTTTGTTATCTTTGATTAGTGATTTTGTTTTACCACAAACACTTCTTTGATTAGATTTTCAAACTAGATGTCCAATGTACCAATTTCTTTGAATCCCACAAAGTATGTTATGTGGAATTTTGATGAAATCAAGGCAAGGGTTACCTATTGTTTAGCTTTAGTAGGAAAATTGAGATGTAAATACAAGTGTTTAGAAACCTCTAAGGATAAAATCCCAAGGGAAATAAATAACACAAATTTGGTCAATTGCATTTGCCTCCTAAATGGTTTGAAATTTTGATGATGATGTTAAATGTTTGTTTCCAAATGTTTTCAAACAAGCAAAGAATTTTGTAACCAAGAACAAGCACAACCTTATGGATATGAAAGAATATATTTGTTGAGTCCCCACTTGGACAAGTCTAGCTACACTTATCTTTAGCGAATGGTTAGATGCTTGACCCCACTGGCTCCCCTCCACGGCACTCACTTATACGGGGCAGCCAAGCATCAACACCCATGAAACTCCCATGGCATGCTTTCCATTTCTACTAAAGACCATAAAAGTGTGGGCGGCTTCAGAATGACCGTTCTTGCACCAACAAATAGATAGGGATTTTGGCCTTTCTACAACAAAGGTTTTAATTCAGATTTTCTATTCGTAGGAGTTGACCCAACGTGGCGAGAGATCATTGCTGCCCTTCTTGTCGGAGCCAACCACGTGATACTAGCCTTTGTTCCAGTACCCACTTTTATATCCCACCTGGAAATACTCTTGGTTTTAAAGTGTTACCGGTTGAGTCATTCCCTTGGGTGAGTACTTTTTCCCCAAGGCAGGCCCTCTAAGATAAACAATAGCAAGCAAACATATTCGTAACTCCATCGATCTTTGTTGAGAAACAAAGAGAGAATACATGTGATAGGTTTGGCTCACACTCGAAAGATATTTTGTTCAATTTTAGTTCCAAAATGAAGTGTGGAGGCAATTACTTTATCCCAACTTAATACCACCAAAAATCCTTTTGATTCTCAAGATCGTCGTGAGGCGCAAGAGAAGCGCATACGTCTTTTCAATGGTGTTAGTTTGAGTAAGCGATCATGAAAACAAAGTAGCACATGTTTTTTTAATCCAACAAAGCAATAATGACTCCTTTTTATAGCACCAAATGAAGTGTGAGAATTTTCCTTGTTCAATTATTAGCCCCAAACAAAATCTAGTGAGTTTGTGTCCTAAAGTTCATTTTAAGCTCCTTTTGTAACAAGAATTTAAAAAGTTATTTTTAGAGCCCAAAATGAAACTAGTGAGTCCTAAGTATGAAGGATAACAAATTTTTCCTTAAGAGGAATAGTGAATCCTCTAAGAGTGTTGAACAAACACTAGAGTGTTTAAAAACACTTGGTATCATGAAATGAGGTCATCATACTTCTTTTCCTCTTTACCTTTGATCAATCCAACCTACAAGAAAATTAGTTAGGTTCTCCAAAAACAGAGGTCAAGAAAGCAGAAAATAGACCAAATAACCAGATTTTGATAAAAGGCACGTGTTATAAATAAATTTTCACTTTCTACTTCCCTCCAGCGGTGCAATCCACGAAGGCGTCACAGTTTGAAAACATCAACGGTGTTGTATAGTGCCGCTTACTAGTCAATGTCACTTTGTAGCTAGAACAGTGAGCATGAAGGCATCGCTATTCTGGTCAGCGGTGCAATTTGGATTTTGAAAAGATTCCAGCAAGTCAAAAAGATTCAATGGTGCTGTTTGAAAATTTGAATTCTGGGTGGGAAGTAGGGAGCGTCGCAGTTTGAAATTTATAGCGGTACGATATGGCGATGCTGAGTTCTTAGCGGTGTTAAATAGCGACGCTAAGCTTCCAGCGGTGGAGTTTTCTATAAACACACAAAAACACAAAAAAACACAGAATTTTCTCAAAAAACGTGATTTGATCTTCTGGTTTTCACTCCTAGTGCCAAAATGTGAACCAATATCCTATACCTACAAGAACACAACAAATGAACATATTAATAAGATCAAATGCAAGTTAGAACTAAGATTCCTCAAGAAATCCATTTGAATGTAAGAGAAAAGGAATGAAATGAAGAACACAACACACTTAAAACAAAGATATCAAATCCTATTCTAAAACAAAGCAAACTCTTAATCTCTTAAGGGAGTTGGTGCCAATTTGATGTGAAAATTGGCCCTTTCCCAACTCCAATGATGTGATGAAGATGATTGATGATGAAGAGTGATCCACTTGATGAAGACCTCCAATGTGCTCCAAGATAAAAATTTGCATAACCTAGCTAAGATTGTATGAAATTGGATGAAAATTGCTATGAATTTGAGTATAGTAAGTTTACTCAAGTTGTGGATGATAAAATGAGGAATGAAACCTCTTATTTATAGAATATCAAGTTGAAGAGATGTCCAAAATGGAGCAATGTGGGACTAAGAATCAACAAATGGCAAGGTGCCACTTGTCAACATGTGAATGGATGGAGGATGTGCAAGTTTTGGAGAATGTGTCAATAAATGCATATATTTGAAATTTGAAATTGTTGAAATGACATGAAAGAGGGAAAGAAGGTGCATTGAATGCCACTTGGCTCAAGGCAAAAATAATTTTTAGGTGGAGTAAATGCCTTGTTGGAAGGACAAAGTCCACTTGGATTTTGAATTCAAATTTGAGGAATATTCCTTTATTATGCCCTTTTGAGAGAAAATATTGATTTAATAAATGAATTAAATCTATCTTCATGTGCAAATTGCAAAAGCTAGAGGATGGGACATGATAAGAGATTAAATTAATCAAGGTTAATTAATTTAATGAGAGGTCAAAATGATGTGACATATTGATTTAGATTTATGGATTGATTTAAATCAAATATGAGAAGAATATGATCTCAAGATTTAATTAAATAAAGATTTTTGTTTTATTTAACCAAAGAGATGAAGTTAGATTTAAACTAAATAAGGTTTTAATTTATTTAATTTAATGGATGGACTTTAAAGATTTAATCAAATAAAATTGATTATTTAATTAAATAGGGATAATTAGATCAGACTGATTGATTTAATTAACAAGAAATGATGACTTAATTAGATAAATGATTTATTTAATTAAGAGAGGAACATTGATGAATTTAATCAAATAAAGGTATTCAATTAAATGGTTAGACTGAGGGATGATTTAGGATGAAACAGTGTTAGTGGTCGGGATCAGATGTGCAATGTCAATCAGTACTTTTTCTATGTCTACAATTATTTTGGGAAATAATTTTTATTAGCATGTCCTTGAACATCTTGAAATCTCTTTTTTAAAATATAAAAATATATATATATTTTTGATGGAAACAAGTGGATTACATAGATGTCGACATCTCTTCCTATCTAAACTAGAAGTTTCCTTCGACTACGCAGCTCCACATATAGGGGATCTAGTCCATCAAAGTCATCCAGGGGTCGAACTTCGTTCAAATAAACGCATCTATGAGGGTTTGAACCTTGATGAATGAATTTTTTATTACATATTATCATCCTTATCAATTATGATATGGAAAAAAAAAGGAATTATATTTAACAATTAAGTAAGGCACAAAAACAATTTTTTTGTGTTCATAGTGAAACTGTTTCATGTTCGACCTCCCTATGCTCATGGTAGAGATGGTATAGAATTTTCATGTTATAAACAAGAAAAATAAAATTAATAGCTCACAATTTATTGATGATCTACGTGATTTAAGGAAAATTTCTTAAGTACATGAGTTCTCACCACCCCTAATGTATAATGCCTCCCAATGTAACAATTTAAAAATTCATGCAAATATCAAATTAATCTAAACAATTCAAATAAATTCTTAATTAATTTATATATATATTTTTATAAATTACTATTTAATCTTAATTATTATTACTTTAATAAAAAATTATTTATAAAATTGATATGTCTATTATTAATAATTAATTTATTATAATATAATTATAGGCCATAGGCCTTTTGCTTAAAAAATAATAATTAATTTATTAAATTTAGTTACTTTTCTAGTTAGTTGATCAAATGATTTCTAATTTAGACAACTAATTTGACAATGATTAGATATTTGAAACTAAGCTATTAACTAATTACTATCAGTCATACATTCATTTATTTTTAACATACTTATCTTACATTTTAAATATTTTTTTTCCTCCTAATAAAATTAAAATTTAAACACTTTCTTCTAAATTAGTAATCGATTGAACAAGTAAATGGTTGTCAAAATAATTCTTACTTAACTCATGTGATTATTATTAGATATAATTAAAAGTGTTAATTATTAAATAATTATTATTAACTATACATTTATTTATTTTTATTTCTACTAAAATTTAAATTGTAAACATTCTTTTTAAATTAGCAAGATTAGTTGACAAGTAAATAACTCTAATAACTCTAGTAATTAAATTTGGAAAAAATCTTGGTCTCACATATAATTTAATTTGTTTGTCTCACAATATCTTAACTTGGGACAATATTTTTGTTGCAACAATTTCTTAAAAAAATTTAAACATAATCTAGATTATTGTTTTTATTATATCGAGACATTATCCTTATATTTTTTTGGTTTCCATTAACTTACATGTAAAATATTAAGATCTATATTAATGTGTTAATATTCTTGAAACTTTTAAAAGATATTGTACAACACATATTTCTTTTGATAAATTAGTTGTGGTCTTGGGGACCACTCCCTTTTGCATTAAAATATACAAAATATATAAAATATGCAACCGTATGATTGGTATGTGAAATTTACAAGGTCCCACTGATAAAGGGAACACAATTTCTTTTATGGGTGTTATATCATGTAAAAATCAAAACAACATACCATATACCACATAGGAACCTAAACCATAATCCATTCTTTACTACCAAACACCTAAGGTAGCATTTAAAATGACTAGAACAACAATTGGAATTATTTATACTTGATTGTCACCATTATTTGATTCACTAGTGAGAGTGAAGATCTAGTCAACTATTCTTGTCACAATCTTGGGAAAGTTCACCACCATATGAGACTATGTGTTGGACCTTCTTTGTTATGTCATTCGAGGTCAAAATAACTAGAATTTGTGAATCACATCACTATTTTGAATTAGGAGAGCCATGATCAATATGATGAAACCATGGCCAAGGACTAGCTCTATCAATATTTGGTCGAACCCACCTCACATGTAATTTAACTCAATTCCTTCCCTAATGCTTTCTCAAAGGAAACAAGGTACACACAATTTCTCCCTAAACTAATCTTATAGGAGATTGTTGTGAATATTTTAGATATTTATAGTTACAGAAAGAAGAAACACACATAAAATATAATAGAAATTATAAAATATAGGTGTACATTGTTGAAAATTGAGGTGTTTTCTTAGCTTAATACATTGTAAAACTTTAATATTTCTGATCTAAATATGCTTTCCTTTGTTACAAATTCTTTGTGGGTGATTATCTGATTAATTCATTTTATCATTTGTAGAATGAAGACATAAGTTGTAGAAGAATTAGACAAGATAATAGAAAGGTTACAAAAGTATATACTGTGGAGAAACCCTTTCAGAAAAAAACTCCACCAAGAATCAATGTATTATTTAATCTTTGAAGTAGATTACAATAACTCCAATTCTTGCTTGAGAATGCTTCTTTTGCCTTCACCAAATCTTCTTTACAACCTGCAATAAAATTGATAATAACTCTCTTCAACTTGCTTGAGATAAATAGGCATTAATCAACTTTGTAAACTCCACAAGAGTTACAATTACAATGCTCAACCCCTACCCCTAAAAGGTATGCCTATCTCTTGCAAGTAAAGTTATACCATGAAGAACAATGTAAAATCTTCATCTTCATCCATTTGGGCGTCCCAAACTTAAGTACAAACTCAACCTTTATTCTGTAAATATCTTCAAGGCTTTATCCTCAAAGTAGGTGCCCAAGAGTGGGCCCACTTAACTTATCCTTCTAAAATATATTAACATGCAAAGGAGTTAATTCCAAGAAGCCAACTTGGGTGCCCAAGTTTGGTCCAAGTCATTTCTTGTTAACTAAAAAATTTATCTCCACCATTCATGTAAGAATGGTCATCCCTTGTTAACTGCAGGTAGTCCTTGTTATCTGTCATGCAACTCAAGTCATTAGTCATGCATTCCAATTTAACTGAAGATAACTGGACCATAATTGAATTGAACTAAACTAAACTAAACTAAACTAAACTAAACTAAACTGATTCTAAACTGAATTGAACTGAACTAATCTGAACTGAACTTCATGCATGTAAACATCAAACCCTAACTCCTAGGATCTTTACATGCATTCAGAAGTGTTATCTCTTAAGTATCCAAATAGTTAACTGAACTCAAGGTGAGTTTCACCTACCATGTGGGTGCCCCATGTGCCCCTATTATTTAGGAACTCATATTGGCCGCCCTCACATGCTCCTAATATTTAGAATTAATTACAAATGTCAATTAACATGATTATTTCATCAAATATTAATCGCTCTCTAATCCTAGTGTTTGAGAACACTTTCCAAGGACTTAGGAGATACATGAAATAAATAATGTTTAGGATTGCAATTAAATTGCATCCTATTTACAATACTCTCCCACTTGACATTATACATTGCAATTATTCTAAACAAGGAATCATCTATTATAAATCAAGAAAAAAACTTAAGGCCATTGGCCTTCCTGCACCAACTAATCAATCCATGCCAACTTCAAATGCAACCTGCATAATCATGAAGCTCCAATAAAATGATTAAAACCAAGAGAACTTATCTGAAGGAACTGGTTTCATAAGATAATCTGCAACATTAATTAAAGTGTCAACTTTCTCAATGAATACTTTCCCACTCTCAACCATTTCTCACACAAAGTGATACTTAACATCAACATTCTTAGTACGAGCATGATACATAGGATTTTTGGCTAAACACATAGCACTCTAACTCTCACATTCAAGTTTAACTTACTTGCAATTAAAACCAATACGTTTCCCAAGTCTCTGTATCCAAACTGCCTCTTTGGAGGCATGTGAAACCACCAAGTGTGTTGAACTCACGTTCAACCAAGGTGTAGGCTCCTCGGTCTTTTCTATTGAAAATAGCTTTTCTTTCTAGTAACTATTTCAACGTATATCTCTTACCATAAGAGAACTCAAGCCTCACCTATTTCTCCAAGTATCCATAAGGACCTGTAACCAACCAATTCATGCCAAAATCCAAATGCAACATAACACTATCATGAAGTAATCAAGCAAATGATTAATGTACCCAATACTTAAGAGAACTACACAAGATCAATGTCAAAGCTCCAATCTTGACCATAAACATGACATCCATGATCTAACCATCTCCTCCTAGGAGATCACATGCACCATAACATATATACATCCTAGTCTCAAGAGAACCATGCCAAACTCTAAATGCAACAAGAGTAAACCATGACATAATAACAATCACTCTAAAGCAAGAAAACATATCCCCAATCACTTGAAGATAACCTTACCAATGATGCATCCACGTCATTTCCAACAACTCCCATTGAATTGAGGTACCGAGTCACACATGGAATCATGACTACCATCCTCTCTATGAAGATCACTCTGAAACATGGAGCAAAGAGTTATCACAAACAATAGTAGCTGAAATAACCAATGCATCATTACTGTCATCCGATGATTCCTCTGTAGAAGAATCAAAACTCTCTTTCTTATTCTTACAATCCTTCTTCACATGTCCCAGTTTCCCACAGTTCCAACACTTTACCTTACTCCGTCCTTCTGACTTACCCTTCCCTTTCTTGTCTTCCTTAGGTTCCTTTTTCTCAGGCCTACCTTTTACAAACAAGGCATCTTGGATTTCCGTTTTAGACTTCCTTATCATCTCCTCTGATAGGAGAGTAGGAATTATATTATCCATCTTCAGATCTGCACCACTACCACTGATAGCAACAATTAGATTTTCCCAAGACTCTAGTAAAGAACAAAGTAACAAAATACATTTATCTTCATCTTGTACCTTTACATCTATAGATGCTAACTGACTTAGAATCAAATTAAAAGCATTCAAATGATTTGCAACAAAATCACCTTCTTTCATCTTTAAAGAATACAACTCTCTTTTCAGATACAACTTATTAGTAAGACTTTTAGTTTGATAAATATCACCTATTCTCTTCCATAACTTATATGGAGTAGTTTCTTATGAGACATTCAAGAGAACAACATTAGAAAAACATAATATTATGGTCCCTCTTGCCTTCTTATCAAGCTTATCCCATGTTGGAATATGGCTTCTAGTGTTGTCATTGATGGCAACTTAAGTCATTATCCTGGTCTGCAGATCATAATGTGTTCATATCGGCAGGAAAAATGAAGAACAATACATTACCAGAAGTAAGAATGAAGAATAGGGTATCCAGCTAGTATGTTGATCTGTATGCTTCACCGGATTATCATTTTGCATTGTGGATCTCAAGGAAGTATGTTAGGCATCTATAATATCTTGTTTTCAAGTTTTGTGGTGTCACATTAATCAGTGTATGATTTATGGGATCCGGTAAAATGGTTTTTCTATTTATTTGCACATGTTGGCTAACTCAATGCATGTGGTGTGTCGCGGATGTATAAGGAGTAATTGTTTAATTGTTTCTATGTTTGAGAATTTTTTTTTGGGTCCCAGCTATGTCTTAGATGACTTTGGTGGGTGCGCATCATATATCAAACATGAATTGAGCCAACAGTTGGAAAACATTTTTGTCTTACTGCAAGCCGACTTGAAGTACCTAAATCTTTGTAGCAGATATATATATGAGTTCAAGTAATTCATTTTATGTGTATGTATGGATGTATGAATGTGTAGAAGTGTGTAAGTGTGAGTGAAGAGCAGAACAGATGTATGTGAAGAGTAGTTGAGTGAATTTTTCTTGTGTAGAAGAGATTTTTGTGAAGCGAATTAAGGTAGAGTAGAGTAGAAGTGCAAAATTGGACAGAAGGTCCAAAATCTAATCATTATGCTTAATTGGAATTGTAATCTAGCATTTGTAGATGCTATCTTCTCAGTTCAACATTTTGTGGTAATCCAAACATTTTTGTAAGGTAGTGAGCTCTAGGCAATGTGCCTGAATGCATGTGCATTCTTTTTCTTCATACTTTTAACAGAGTACAAATTGTGGATTGACCTCCACTATGGTTTTTCCCCTAATAGGTTTTCCATGTAAAAATCTTGGTGTTATGGTGTTTTTATTGTTTCCTTCATGTTCTTGCATGTTTACTTTAGATGAATTATTGTAAATAGTTTAATATATGGAACAAAATCTAAATATTGTTGAACACTGATTCACCCCCCCTCTCAGTGTTCCTTAATTCCGACAATTGGTATCAGAGCATTGGCTCCTCTACAAAAGTTTAACAACTTAAGGTGGGTCTTGGAATGTAATGGACTTTGGTGGTCCTCAACAATAACTTTTGGTGGCACTTCATGATCTTGATCAGTCTAAAGAAAAAGTCATGGAATTGAAAGAAAATCTTGGAGATGCTAAAAAAATCATTCAATCATTGAAGGATAAAATCAATGAGTCAAGAGAAAAGAGGAAGGAACTATGTGATTAGCTGAAGCAGAAAGAAAGTAAATTCTTGGAAGATGTTCACCTGAATCATACCCTAAAAGAAATAACTAAAGAATGTGAGAAGCTTTCTAGAGACAATGCTACTCTAAAGCTTGAGATGGAATCTAAGGCAATGAAGCTAACTAAGGAGAGTGGGGAAAGAAAGAATAATGAGGAGAATCTAGCTCAGTCCTTAAAAGAAAAAATTGAAGGATGCAACAGAGTTAATAGCGAATTCATTCAGTTGGAGATTGAACTGCAACAATCTAAAATTAATGAACAAGAACTTGAAAGATAGATAGTTATTCTCATAGATGAACTTACTACTGCAAATGAATACAAGGAGAAGTTTAGGATCAGTTCTGCTAAGCTTGATGAGCTGACTAAAGGTCAAAAGGATGCAAATGATAAGAGAGGTATTGGATATGAGAAGGGAGAAAGCTCCGGATCTGAACACAAGGATTCCAGACAAAGAAATCAAATGAAGAGAGGTAGAAGGTATCCAGAAAGACAACCTAATGCTCAGAAGTTTAATGGTCACTGCTTTCCTGCAATAAATTTGGTCATATGGATTCTTAGTGTAGAGGTAAAATGAAATCAAGCGAACTATCATTCTCAGGTCAGTGATTTAATTGTGATAAGTTTGGTCACAAGTCAATTCAATGCAGAAATATGATAAACAACTTTCATAGAAATATCAGATGCTATGTATGCAATAGATTTGGGCATATAGCTAATCAATGTAGATCAAAAGAAAATCAATGAAATGAATGGTCTAGATAGAGAAATTCTATGTGTTACAATTGCAATAGATTTGGTCACATTACAAAATTTTGTAGGAATAGAAACATGGACAGAAGAGGTGCGGTATACTAAGGCAAAATTTCACAGAAAGATGATAAAGGAAAAGAGAAAATAATTGTGGAAGAGATAAGAGATCAGATGAAGAAAACATGGGTAAGGAAGAGTGAATCTAAAGAAGGATATAATCCCACACCAGAAGTAGGTTTCGGTAATTCCTCCGGGAATTGATCTTAGGCCATCGGCCTAGGGGGAGTTTTCAAGAAAAATCCTTTAACTCCCTATTAGGAGTTGGCACCAGAATGTAGAAAATTGTCAGTAGTTGTGCGAGTGGTTCACAAGTGTATTAGTGGTCACTTGTGCAAAAATTCATGAAGTGGAAGGTTCAAAATTTTTTTTCCTTTTCTGTATGAGAAAGTAGAGTACCCGGAATGCCTAGGGAAAAACATTTAATGTGGCAAAAAGGTTAGGTGTGCAAAGTTATAAAAGGGTATTTGGAACCCTCATTTGTCATCATGCATTGAAGGAGAATAGTAGGAGAGACTTTGCAGTAGAATTTCAAAGGATACAGGTCAATTCGGCGGTGAACTTATCAGTGAGAAGATTAGGGATGTGAAAAATTTGTTGCCGGCCCATGAATTGAAATGGCTAGTTTGGACATTTGGAGTGAATTTCCATATTTTGATAACATGGAAGTCATCAGGTTTATCTTGAATAGATTGAATGATGACATTCTAACTCTAGATAAACCCTATCTCATTTTGAAAGAGGCGATCAATAATCTAACTAGTTTGTGCAATGTTGGGGATATTCCAAAAAAAAAGGTTGATTTAGAATAAAGAGGTTGAAACCCTAACCAAAGTAATTGGAGATCAGAGGGCCTTGATAATTTTGACAGTCAAAGATTTGATAACAAGTTACATTACGCATGGGATCTCATACAAAATATTCTTCAGAAATAGGGAAGGCGCAACCTTGGCAGGAATAGTTTACATTTCTCACAAAATGATAATGGAGGATGAAGATTTTGATCTGTGTGGTTTGCTAAAGGATCAATTGATGGAAAATGTGCAACTAACAAAGGAGGCAGATTACCCCTTTAGGTTTGGTACATTGGTCGTATGTCTTGTGATGTATTTTCTGAATTGCTTGCCTCAAATCAATAATGTTGTATGGAAAAAGGATGTACTGGTTTGCAAACAAATTTTTGAACATTCTAATGCTTTGCGAAATTGTAAGCAAGAATATGCAAATTTATTTAATTAATTTCTAGGGAAGTTTGGAGCAATTAGCATTCCTATCCTGGTAAAAGCACTTGAAGTTGGATCTTCTTTTGGTGAGATGGAGAGGAAGAAGAAAAAAGCTCTAGAGATTGCTGAGTATACTCCTTTGACACACAAAAACCCTAAAGTTAAAGGAAAAGGTAAAGAGAAAGAGATTGTGGATATACCAGATAAGGAATCTAATGAGTACACTCTTAGAGATGAACCAAAATTAGTTGAACCAGATGTTGTAATAGCAAAAGGAAGTGAAGAAGAAGGTGTTTTATTCAAACCAAAGATACTGCAGATTGTTCAGGAGAAAGATGGGATGCAAAATATTGTTGGCATATGGTTTGAGAGACCTTCTTATGAGCAAGACCTAATCGAAAGTACTCTGAGTACTTACTTTGTGCATAACAACATCGATTTGGAGAGTTTTCAAAATGTGTTTCCTGAAGAGATGATCAAATGCATAAAGGATGCCATGGTCTCTGAGTCTCACAATAGGAAAGAGGAAGAGATAATCTTACATCTGAAGGAGTAGTTCAAGTTATCTCTTATCAAGCTAAAGAAGCAGATGAATGTGTTGAGAAAATGCATAAACAAAACAAACAATATCTTCAACTATTGTCTTCGTTGGCCTCATGCAGTTGGGAAGTACAAAGAGAAGTTGGAGCAAATTGAAACTAAACTAAACATAATTGTTTAGGATTACAACATGTTTCAAGATCAAGGTGGTGTAGTCAAGAAGAGGATTCATGAGTTGCAGTTTGAGCACTCAAAAGTTCTGTTCACCAAAAATAACCTTGTGGACACTTTCTGGAAAGTGAAGGACTTAACTGAATGTAGGCTGGAGCAGTTAATTGAAGTTCTATATGGAAAGGAGAGAAATTAGAAGAGGCAATCACCATATCAGAATCTCTCATCCAAATTATGAACCGAACATCAGAAAAAAATAGCTTGATCATAATCATTGGGATTGTAGTGGAAGCATGGAAGAAATTTCTTCCGAAAATGAAAGATAAGTACAAGTTAATTTTCTGACTCCAACAACAGTTGTATGTTCTCAAATTTTGTCCAATTTTTGATTGGGGAGAGATAATTTTTGAGTGGAGTGATAAATATGTTTGTCATTGATGTCAAAGGGGGAGAGAGAGCAGTGAAAAATTCCTTATCACTCTAAAGGGGAGTTGTGTTTTGAAATTTTGAATTTGGCAGCGTAATCATATTGGTTCCGACACTTAGTCATTTTTCACTAAGTGTTGCCATCAATGCCAAAGGGGGAGATTGTTGGAATATGGATTCTAGTGTTGTCATTGATGGAAACTGAAGTTATTATCCTGGTTTGCAGATCATAATGTTTTCATACCTGCAAGCATAATGAAGAATAGTACATTACCAGAAGTAAGAATGAAGAACATGGTATCCGGCTAGTATGTTGATCTATATGCTTCACCAGATTATCATTTTGCATTGTGGATCTCAAGGAAGTCTGTTAGGCATCTATATTATCTTATTTTCAAGTTTTGTGGTGTCACATTAATCGGTGTCTGAGTTATGGGATTTGGTAAAATGTTTTTTCTGTTTATTTGCACATGTTGGCCGACTCAGTGCATGTGGTGTGTCACAGATGTATAAGGAGTAATTGTTTAATTGTTTCTATTTTTGAGCAATTTTGTTTTGGGTCCTAGCTATGTCTTAGCAAAATTTGGGTCCTAGCTATGTCTTAGCAGATGTATAAGGAGTAATTGTTTAATTGTTTCTATTTTTGAGCAATTTTGTTTTGGGTCCTAGCTATGCATTATATATCAAACGTGAATTGAGCCAACAATTGGAATTTTTTTTTGTCTTGTTGCAAGCTGACTTGAAGTACCTAAATATTTGTAGTGGATATATATATGAGTTTGAGTCATTTACTTTATGTGTATGTATGGATGTATGAATGTGCAGAAGTGTGTAAGTGAGAGCGAAGAGTAGAGCAAATGTATGTGAAGAGTAGTTGAGCAAATTTTACCTGTGAAGAACAGATTTTTGTGAAGCAAATTCAGGTAGAGTAGATCAAAAGTGCAAAATTGGATAGAAGGTACATAATCTGATCATTGTGCTTAATTGGAGCTTTAATTTGGCATTTGTAGATGTTATCTTCTCAATTCAACCTTTTTTCATAATCCAAACATTTTTGTAAGGCAGTGAGCCTTCTTTCTTTTGAGTAGTGAGCTCTAGGCAGTGTGCCTGAATGCATGCACATTCTTTTTCTTCATACTTTTAACAAAGTATAAATTGTGGATTGACCTCCACCATGGTTTTTCCCCTAACAAGGTTTTCACATTAAAATATTGGTGTTATCATTTTTTGGTTGTTTCCTTCATGTGCTTGCATCTTTACTTTAGATGAAATGCTATAAATAGTTTAAGATCTGGAATAAAATCTAAATATTGTTGAACACTGATTCAACCCCCCCTCTCAGTGTTCCTTAAGTCCAACAAGCTCAATCCTCATCTGACATCATTGTAGGTGACTTTTTCTCATTTTCAACAACTAACCACTGATCTCTCTCTTCAGGGAGATCCTCCATTTTTAATTTCCACATCTCATAATTAGATCCATTGAACCTTTCAATATCTAACGAGAATTCATTGTAACAAAACTTATTTTTCCAAAATCAGCAAATAACAAAAATAATAAAATCTCCCACTACAACCAAAAAACCTCCAATCTTTTAAGAGAAAGGTGTCCCAATACTCTACCCAACCTCATCTTTGATACAAAATGTTGAAAATTGAGGTGTTTTCTTAGCTTAGTACTTTGTAAAACTTTAAGATTTCTGATCTAAATATGCTTTCCTTTGTTACATATTCTTTGTGGCTGATTATCTGATTAATTCATTTTATCATTTGTAGAATGAAGACAAAAGTTGTAGAAGAATTAGATAGGATATTAGAAAGATTACAAAAGCATATACCATGGAGAAACCCTTTCAGGAAAAAACTCCACCAAGAATCAATGTATTATTTAATCTCTGAAGTAGATTACAATAAATCCAATTCTTGCTTGAGAATGCTTCTTTTGCCTTCACCAAATATTCTTCACAACCTACAATAAAACTGATAATAACTCTCTTCAAATTTCTTGAGATAGATAGGCATTAATCAACTTTGTAAACTCCACAAGAATTACAATTACAATGCTCAACCCCTATCCCTAAAAGGCACGCCTATCTCTTGCAAGTAAAGTTATGTCATGAAGAACAATGTCAAATATTCATCTTCATCCATTTAGGTGTCCCAAAATGAATTACAAACTCAACCTTTATTTTGTAAATATCTTCAAGGATTTATCCTCAAAGTAGGTGCCCAAGAGTGGGCCCACTTAACTTAGCCTTCTGAAATATATTAACATGCAAAAGAGCTAATTCCAAGAAGCCAACTTGGGCACCAAGTTGGGTCCAAGTCATTTCTTGTTAATTGAAACATTTCTCTCCACCATTCATGCAAGAATGGTCATCCCATATTAACTGAAGGCAGTCCCTATTATCTGTCATGCAACTCAAGTCATTAGTCATGCATTCCAAGTTAACTGAATTCAACTAGCATTCAACTAAAATTAACTGAAGATAACTAAGCCATAACTAAATTGAACTGAACTAAACTGATTCTGAATTGAACTGAGTTGAACTGATCTGAACTGAACTGAACTGTACTATACTGAACTTCATACATGTAAACATCAAACCCTAACTCCTAGGATCTTTACATGCATTCAGAAGTGTTATCTCTTACTCCAAATAGTTAACTGAACTCAAGGTGAGTGTCACCTACCATTTGGGTTCCCCTTGTGCCCCTATTATTTAGGAACTCATATTAGATGCCCTCACATGCTCCTAATATTTAGAATTAATTAAAAATGCCAATTAACATGATTATTTCATCAAATATTAATCTCTCTAATCCTAGTGTTTGAGAACACTTTCCAAGGACTTAGGAGATACATGAAATAAATAATGTTTAGGATTGCAATTAAATGGAATCTTATTTCCAACATACATAGGGAGAAACCTTTCAAGAGAGAAAACCCACACTCCAAAGCACAAACCAATTATACTATCTACAATTAAGGTTACAATACAATCTATAGGACATGCCGTTATAAGAGTATCACAAACACATAACTCTAGAGAAATTTTAACAACATAATAATACCTACAAAGAAACTATTGAAATATCCATCTCAAACACCCAATAAATAGGAGAAGTAATACACAAAACTATTAAATGGTAATTAAAGAAACATGAGCTAAAACTACCCAAAAATACAATGCCTAAATACCTAGTTTAAAAGTCATCATCCAAATCCCAAGATGAGTTCACAAGCTAAAAATATCATATTCCTTTCACCTATCATAAGTGTTAGGAAAAAGGGATTTGTACAACTTGCACAAGAAACTAATTATTTTAATTACGTAAACTAAATATTTATTTATGGTGCATATTTGGAGGTGTGTTTTGTTGGTATGTGGTAATTGATCATGTTGACATTAATATTTTAGTGATTTTGGCAACCACATTCCCTCCCCCCCCCAAAAAAAAATATTAATAAAGAAATTTCTTATTGTTTTTGGTTGAAAAACACTTTTATAACTGCCAAAAAAGGGTTGTTTCTTTACTACAAATATGAAAGGTCATGAGTCATGGTGTGGGTGTTTAAAGGAACACACAACAATAGGTTGTGTTGTGGATTGAAGGTGAATGCACATGCAATTGTAGACCATGTTGCAATATTGCTAGATAATAAAATATATTGGACAATTATTTTTGTGGATGTAGCCAACATTGGGTGAACCACGTTAAATCTTTATGGTTTTTTTGTGTAATCATTTTTATTATGTTATATGCACTTATAATTTATTTATTTAATTTTTCTAGGTCCTACCTATAAATCCTAACATGTTTAGCCACATTAAATATTTATTTGGGTTCATTTATAGAGTTGTATTGCAATATTGGTTAGGTATTTTATGTGTGGGTTGCATATTGGAAGAATATTTAACAGTGGAAAATCTTAGTACCAAAAATTAATTTTTTGGGGTAAATAGTTTTGTGCTCTCATGGTCTTGAGACACATGGTTTGTCCAATACAACATAGTGATTTTGTGTGAGCTTGAATTTATAAAGGCACTCACATTTTTAATGGTTGAGGTTGGCTACCATTTATCTTGAGCTCTCTTGAAGAGTGCAAATGTGAAGCATGACATAGAATGTGTGTTTGAATGATTATAATTATGCTTGGAGACATGTAGGATGCATTGAAGGAGTTTGATGTTTTAGAAGTATTCATGGAGACTTTTTATGTGTATTATAATATTTAATATTTAACTAAATAATATATTGAGTGTGGATACTTTGGAGGTTAAGTTTTTTCCTCATGAGATTTTTTTAGGATATTTCTTGTGTAGTCTTATAGTATGTCTTTGATCTTTGTATTATAGTTATTCTATAATTTTTTATGCATGATTTTCTCCCATAAGGTTATGTATAGGACATGGTTTGATCAACCTAGTAATTTTCTAACAAGTGGTATCAGAGACATGATTGTGGCTAAGGGAGGTGAGAGATATTTGATTATTTTTAACCCTTGTTTGAGTAGAATTGGTGCAAAATTGAAGCCATGGTAATGTTGGAGATATTTTATACATTTCAAGGTGTAAAGTGTGTTGGGTAGGTTGCAAGAGTTAGAGATTTAGGGTTTGGGGTTTGCAAATTTATGGTTATTATTGTAGATGTGGGGTTTAAAAGAGATTTCATTATAGGGATTTTTTCTAAGTGTTCACCATGAGGGTTTAATGGTGGAAGTTACAAAAATCACATCCTAGAAAAAAATGGACCTTTCCATTGGATTAAGAGGCCCAATACATAAAAAATGATGTAAATTTTGATGGGTTTTAGTCACTAGGGCTTGATGCAAAAAAATTGCCCCCTATGGATGTGGTTGTATGGTCAATTATGTAGATACTAAAATAAAATTAAATAAAAATGTTTAAAAAAAGCATAATTTTTAAATTAAATAATTAAAAAAATTAAAAATGTAGTTAGGTTTACCACTAGACCCCTACTAGTGTGCCACCACTATAGGCCATTGTTGCCAACCTACCACTAGCAGGCCACTTGGGCACTACCAGAAGTACAAATTATACAAACATGTTCCTTTAGGCACCCTTGTAGCCCTTGGAGGCTATTTTTCTTCCATAGGGCCTATTTTTCACATATGATACCAAATTTTTGAATTCTTATAAACATCATAAAGATTTCTCTAATTAATATTTGGTGGTATTGGTTTAATCATTATATTTTTTCTGTTTGTGTCAAAAATTGGTGCCTAAAGCTAACATTTCTCTAGAATGGTTAGCATGTGATATCTCAAGCATACATAATCAAAATTTGAATTTCAAATAAGTGATGGAGGGAATTTGTAGTGTATTGATCATGCTGTTTTTCACTTGGATGACAAAATGATGTTTTGTAATTGTTAGAGCACTTTAGGAGCCTAAGATTTGGGGTGCGATTGTGTGAGAATTCAAATTAATTTGTGGGAAATATTGATGGGATTGCATATTTTTATGAGCTTATATGAGGGTATAGTAGGTTATCATATTTGGTGCTCCTTGATATAGTTCTACAAGTATTTTTAGAGTGTGGAATTTGATTGAGAGGTACATGTTGGCACCTCATTTTTTGTGTCTAATTTTTCCCCCTCTTTTACTCTAAAGGGACCTATATTTTTATTTTGATTGAACCAAGTTTATAATCGATCTGAGAGATTCTAAATGGGCCATATTTCTTAAAATTGTACATCTAGAGTTGTAATAGATCTCCCTTTTCATGTTTTAGTCAAATATCCATTTTGAAAAACAAAAATTTGGTTAAGTGTTGAGTATTTCAGGATTTCAAAGTTTCGGGGTTGTTTGTGCTTGCACACCTTCCCTATCAATCATAAGTCCCATTATAATCCTTCCAAAAAATCAACTAATTTTTTTTATTGCATTGACATATTTTTAGGGGTATCTATGCTTTCATGCCTTTCTTATTGCTCTCGAAACCCCACCTAGAAGCCTTGAGAAAATAAATAAGTGTAAAATTATCAAGCTTTTAGACTATCAGGGTTTCCCTTACTCTTTTGCCTCCTTTAAGAATCCCCAATCCTCAAAGTTTAAATATTAAATTTTTTCTCTCTTTTGTTTTGGTGAAGTTTTAGAGTTTCCCCTTTCTTGATATCATTCCTTGGCATCCTTGATCCACAGTCTAAAATTATTTCAAAAAAACATGTCCTTTGTGTTTGGAAAATTTTTGGACTTCATCTTCCATCCCTCCCTTGGCCCCTATTTCCTTTATTCCCTAATTCCCCAATCCCCAAAGTTTGAAACGTAAAAGTTGCCCATGTGCTATTTTTTTTGACTTTTTAGATTATTGGAGTTTCCCTTTCCTTCATATTTCTCCTTGGTTTTCTTGATCCCAAAATTTTGAAAATATTTCAAAAATCCTAAGTCCTTTATATTTTTCAAAATTTCAAACTTCTTCATCCCTCCATCCTTTTTCAGACTTTGCATCTTCGTCATACTTCCCCTGATAGTCTAACATCCCATCAACCCCAGCATGCATTTCCCTCCAAGTCCAATTTTAGGATTTCATAACTTCTCATATACCAATATTCCTATAAAAAAAATTTGGGTACTTTTTCCCCTCATCCTCTTTGGCATGTGAAGTCTCAAAAATTTAACATTCAAACATAATTCCCTACCTACCTCCTTGCACAACATAAAACACCATTAATGGATTGAAGAAACAATTGTAGATGGGAGATGGCCTCCCATAATCCTTGGGAATGGAAACACACAATAGTACATGAAAAATCTAGGTTTAAAATATAATAAAACTCTAATAGGAAGACATGGCCACCACCTGTAGCTGTAGGAAATCACAAAATTTTAGAGCCCTTATTCACATTTTCATGTTTCCATTTTTGTGCAATTTTCAGAAGGATATATCTGATAAAAAATGAGTTTGTCTATTCTATAAATCCTAAATTTCTCTAACAAATACCTTAATTTTTTCTATATAAACAATAAATAGATACAAAACAATTTCTCTTAAGAAATTAATATAAAATTTAAACATATTTTGCAATTCACTACATCATTTGAACATACTACTTTCAATAAATGTTGCATATTACAAATAATTATTCAATAATTCAACTTATAAGTACATATTACAAGTTTCATAATGATGGTATAAATTATAAATAATCATTCTTCAATTGCAAGGGGGTGAGCATCACTAGATTAGTTTTCCTCCAACCACAGACTAGTGGTCCCCTACACACCTTCCATCAAGAAGTAACCCTACCCTTCACGAGGGTAGCATATCAAGGGAATCACCAAGGTCATCATGTCATCTAAGAACTAGTGTTGTGTATAAATATAAAACATTTTTCATACAACTCAAGATTCCATCTAGCTAAGCATGACACATTTAACTAAATTGTAAACAAATAGACAATATGAACCATCAATGCAAGCGATGATTTTGGGTTGATCTAGCTAAATACTTAAAAATCAAAATAAACACATTCCATGATGGATATGTGTATCATAAGTTCACACACTTCTATCTCAAACTGGTTATCAACAATTATACTTTCACATTGAAGTTCAAAAAATGGTTTAAATAAACAAGTATATGCATATTCCCATAGAAGATGATCCTTATATCCATTTTCCATAAAACCATTAACATACATAATTCTTCCTTACAATACTCAAACATTGTTCTTTTCTTTCAACATTAATCATATTTTTCTTTGATTTTAGATAAAAATAATCAATCCATTTTCACATGTATATATATATCTATATATATACACATACACAACTATATATGTATATATATATACAAGTATATATGCATATGTATATATATACATACGTACATATATATGAATATATACATATATATACACATTTGCATCATCTTAATAGTATAAACAATATATCTGTGTATTTATATTTGTGCATATGTATAGATCCTATATACATATGTACCCATATAAATACATTTATCCATTTATAATTTTATCACTAATAAATACATTAATTACAAATGATAAGTCATAAATTCAGACTAAAACATTATTTTCCTAGTTCTCAAAAGATAGTTGTATAATTCCTCTATCCTTTAGCCTATTTCATGGTCAACAACTTTGATAAGAGTCATAAAGCATGCAAACTTTCTTATGGTCTAAAAGCCAACAATAGTTGAAGGAGAAAACCAACATTCATATAACTATACAACAAAAACCCTAGAATAATAATTCTATAAACCATATATTTTAATGAGAAGAGACAACACTTTTATGCATTCCCAAGAAAAATTTTAGAGAGAATGACCTATGACTATCATTCTTTTGAATAAAAAATATATATTGAACATATGTTTAATAACTAGACCTTTGCAAGGAAATCCAAGATAACATTTAGAGATATTAACTTACCAAACACCACTCAAATCTCTTTAGAAAAAAATAGAGCTTCTTCTTCCTTCTATTGCCACAAACCAACCTTCATTCATTCCTTATTTTGTTATAATCCCAACAACCCTAAAGTCTCTCCTCTTTATTCTCCAAGAAAAAATTGCATTTACTCTCCACTTTGTCATATTCAATGGGTAATAAATTTAGAGTTAACAACTAGACACTGAAGTTTTATCTCCATATTCCTTTATTATACTTCCACTTTTAATTTTGTATAATGCATTCAATTCTTTTCATACTCTCCACTATGTTGAGCCTAACCACTCAATGAGCTCCCAATTGAAAAGAAAGATAATAATAATAATCATAACAATATCCACATAGATGTCTATATATCTATATATAAATATAGATATCTACCTTTGTATCTATTATCTATATCTATTAACTATATATTTAAATATACATTTTTATATACCTATATTTATTCTTTACAAATACTCACAATTTGACATACATACATACATACATACATACATACATACATACATACATACATACATACATACATACATACATACATACATACATACATACATACATACATACATACACACATACATACATACATACATACATAAATACATACATACATACATACATATATATATATATATATATACATATATATTCATCTATTAGGTATTTTACCACTTATATTTATTTTTATATTTATACATATATATGTAAGATTTTTCATGAATGAATAATTATGAAATCTACTTGACAAAATCCTATTAGACTTAGGACATAATAACAAGAAAATAGCAAGATCAGAAGTCAATATCAACTACCAAGTCAATCATGAAAAAAGTGATAGAGAATAAAAAAGTGAAAATAATATTATCTTACCACACAAGGTTTCATCACACTTACGACTTATGATGAATATCAAAATAATATACGTAACGAGACATGACACTATTTGTGCATGTAAGTTCTCATAGTCATGATGTGTTGATCATTCTCTCTAATCTACTTCCCTCTCTTTGGTGATGCTCTCCCTCCTTGTCTGGGATGGGAAAACTAATTTCTCGCATCCACCTCATTCAAACAAGGTAGTTAGTCTGATAATAAATATATCATAACATAATGTAAATCATTCACTAAGAATCATCACAAAGATAATAAACTCACATTTATATCCTTTCGGTCAATATCTAAATTATATTTTCCTTCCCCTTAACATAAATAAAATAGAACAATCATAATAGAAATTTCCACAAAATGTAGTTTTGATATCATAATTTGAAACACATACCAAAGTATTTAACTTATTGCTAGTTAAAAATGGCTTCATCACCTTGATCCAAAAATGGGATGTGACAATATATGCGGAGTGAGTTTCATTTTTCAAGGGAGGATGAAATTTGGATGAAAGAGGGAGAATAACAGGAAAGAGGAGCATATGAAAAAAAAAAAAAAAGACATTCGTAGGAAGCCCTAGGGTTTTAATTTTCAATTCTAGGTTTAGGTATTTTGGTATTGTAATGATTTGGGTTTGTCCTAATTTTATAATAAATATTTGTGAACTTTTTGGATCAATTTTTTAAAGGTAGAATCAAGCTCATTGATTGCCTCATTGTGTATGGTATATATTTCTAGATGCACATGTTGTTTAGTTGGTCAACCATATGACTATCACTAGTACAAAAACAATAATATATGACTGAAGAAACTACTAAAAACTGCTTATAAATGACTAAACTTGGTCGCATGACCATTAGTAGTTTATTGCCAGTCATTTATAACATGACCAAATTTATGACTAAACCAATTTTAGTCATTTATTTGGTCATTTTGATTGATCGATTTGGTAGTATATTTAGTCATTGATTTAGTCATATTATTCACTGAGCTTGGTCATGTGACCATTAGTAGTTTATTGCTAGTCATTTGTCTGGTTGTTTTGATTGATCAATTTGGTAGTATATTTTTAGTCACTGATTTAGTCATTTATTCACTGATTTTTGTTAATTGGTATTATATTTATTCACCGATTTCTATCAACTAGTAGTATATTTAGTCATATTTATTCACTATTTTCTATCAATTGGTAGTTTATTTAATTATTTTTGTTCACAGCTGATTTCTGCCTAAAAGTGTTGGAAATGGGACAATGCTTTTGAGGTTTAAACATAAAACACAAAAAACATAATCAATCATTCATTTGCACATAATGAAATAGCTATTAAGAAGGAAAATACTATTTTTATTGAGAAAAGGTGTTCTTAAAATAGATGCAAGACTTAAATATGTCTTTGCTTTGAAAAATGTGTTACAAAGTGTGTTTCTCAGTGCTGTGAATGACAAAATTGAGTTACAATTATTTATTTTTTGCTTATATACAACTCCAAAACATGAAAGAACTACTTGAAAAATGAAGAATAAGGTCCCTATGAAAGACTCCTCTGTAGACTTCACACCATGAATACTCAGTATGGACTGAGAACTATGTTCTGCATATACCTTGACTGATAAGCTTTACTGAACATGACAGTGGATAAATCCAAACCGATCACAAACATTTATCGGTGGATGAGCATCAAGAAGTCTTGCTTCCATAAGAAAGTTCTTTGTTTTTTTAGAATCATAGAAGTTTGACTCTTTGGTTACACATTCCACCTCCTTGATTTGTCCAATTTTGGCTATTGCATCAATATATTTGAAGTGAATGTCAGGATCCTCACTGCCAATGACATTAAAAATAAAATTTACCATATAATTAGAAGGTTCCCAAGCTACTACAAAATTACCTCCTCAAATAGATTGAAATGAATAGTAGTGAAAAAATGATACAAGTGACAATCTAAAGTCAAATCACCTGGAGCTCAAATATGCACCCAAGAAGAAATATAGCCCTTCATAAGACTTGAATTGTTCAAACAACTTGATGCATGAATCTACACCCAATATAGACACTACAAGGAATAATCATATAACAAAACAAATTACATTGAGAGAAATAGTTTAATAGTCACCTCAACTTTAGAGTTCCATATCAAAAACCATAAGCTATTTATCAATAGGAAGAAGATATATGAATTTACAACAACTAGATTGAGCTTATATGAATTTATCAAGCAATTACCTAAAGAAAGAGATCAGTGATGAAATTGTAATCAACTGGACAACCACCCTCCATTTGAGACATCATCAATGCAAAGTTTACAATGCCTTACAAAATTTACTCAACAAATAAGACCTCTCTTCAAAACATCTTTAGATTCAACATCATAAATATATTTCTATTAATTGATAGTACCTGGGATCAAAGCGCAAAATTGTTTGGAGGAGGAACAAGTAATCAGGAGTGTACTGAGGAAATGGTCCATGTGAGATGTTGTCAATAGCCACCTAGCCAAAAGGGAAAATAGTTGCTCAAATCAATATTTACACAAAAACCATAAAAAATGCATGAGAACAATCACTAAAATTTGAAATAAAATGCACATCCTATTTGTTTGACATTCTTGGGTAGGATATTTCATGAGACAATGTCTTTTCAAGTCTATTACAAAATATAAGAAAAAACATTAAATTCCCTACAATAAGGCCTAATTAATAGAATGTAGGAACTTTAAGATTGTAAAGATGCATTTCAAGTTATGGAATGTTATTTCATTGAAATCAATAATAGGCCTAATTAATTATTTTAAAAGTAATATCAGTAAAATTCAAAAGTCAAAATAAACAGTCAATCCAATGAATACAGATATAACATGCCTGAAGAGTCACATTCATCAAAATAAAACCCTAAATATTCTAGGAAAACACTTTAAGTGGAAATAGGCTTGTTATCTTACTCATAAAATAAAAGGTATCTTATTAAAAACATAAATTAAAAAAATATATATATATATATATATATAAAGATCACTCAACTTTACTGAAGGAATCAATTACAAGCTACAAGTAGGAATAAAAGTGACATAGTTCTTGGCACTTGTTTCCATGCTTGCAATTATTGGCATAGATAATATCTGGTACCATCTGTGACATTGGAGTTAATCAATCAATTGGAGGCATACCAATTGGAAGACACTAGTGTATACAGGGAAATTACCATTAGCAATCAATTTAGACACCAGATACCATTAAAATGTTTGACGGGAATATAGTAACTTGCTTACTACTTCCACACTTTACAAAGCAAGCATGGTATTCAAATACAAACACACTTAAAAATATCCTCTAGAAGTCTAGGAAAGAACACATTGATGTGTCCAACAAATTTCATTTAGAAGTTGTTGCACAAAACTTGCTTGTATCCAATATGAATTTGAGAAAAAAATGGAGCTAAGCAAGACCACACTTTTGAGTCAATGCATGCATTCTGAACCAAACACATTTAGGAATTCAACTTATCAGTTTTCAATATACACCTCACAGAGAAAGAATTCACATGTTTCTTATTCTGGAAGCTCCTCAAATGCCCATGTACACACACATATGAACCATTCCTACATCAAATTACAAAGCTCAAGCAGTCTGGTAGAAATATCCAAATGTACTTTTACAAAAGGTTTATTCAAATTTCATTCCAACTTCACATTACTTAGTCAGTTCTGAGTCTGATAGGAAAAACATTTGAATAATCATTACAAGTCATCAAAGCCAACATAAAAGAGACCAATATAAAAAAATTATTAAAACAAAAGAATACAATCAAAATACTAAAAGCAATAAGTAAAATCTTACTGCACAACAACTATCTCTATAGATTTCATTGCATCATTAACCCTGCATGAATTAAAGAAAAATTTTATATTCTAGAATGTTACAATGCCTATTCACATTAATTCTATGTTTTCCATTTAACCAAGGAGTCTGTTTGATTCAAATCCCATAGGAAATTGGTCACAATTGTTTAATTGTCAATAACTCATTGTCCCACCAAAGTTATCCAGTCATCCACCATCCATTTCTACACCACTATACACAAACTAGCCCATTGCGGTATGGTGGTATCTTCCACTCTACAATACCAAGCTTCATACACCATCACGGTGTGGCAGTGACTATACCGCACCACCATAGGATACTTTTGACCATCATTGCAGGGTAGTGGTAACCACTGCTATACCGTACTAGTCAACATGGAAGCACCGCGGGGTGGCGGTAATGCCGCACTACCGCAAGCTCAATCTAACACCTTTGTGGGGTAGTGGTAAGTACAACTGCATTGCTAGTCACTCCATGAGATATTGTGGGATGGCGATAAAGGCTTGAACTCATCACTTGGCGTAATTTGACTTGGTGATGACCAAGTTGGGGGTCCACCAATGAATTTGAGGCACATAATTCCAATAGGTAAATGCCATAAATTTTCCAAAACAAATACACATGTATCAGACTCAAGTCACTTAGGCAAATAGGGCATGTGAAACTTCCCACTAAACCAACTCAAAATTAATAAGTTGTAAATATATGGCTCTTTTAGCACTGCAATTAAGGTGTAAATAAAAAATATATAAGCAAGTTTTGGCATAGATGCCAACAATTGCAATCAATAAATCATGCACTACTGAAAAGAAAACAAAAAGATAGATTACATCATAAATCCTGGTCCAAAGATAAGACTGTTATTTAAAAATCAACAAAAGGAAAAGCTTAAACTTGTATAACACTATAGAACACCTAACCACCCAGTATACAAAGCAACCTTTTTATATAGATCTTGATCATGGGACATCCATCAAAGCATAACAACAGGTATTTTTTGTCATATATTGTAGTTACAAATTCCCTGCTAGACATACATGGAAATGCGGAAGCATAGACAAGAAAAAGTGAACTGTTTCAAAAAATGCCTCAAAGAAATGTGATATCATGGATACCCGCTCTCCCACAAGCACTTCAAGTCATGCTTGTGGTGATGCAGGATTTCTTGCGGTGCTCGCATCACTATAGGCATGACTTGAAGTGCTTGTGGGAGAGCAGGTATCCATGATATCACATTTCTTTGAGACATTTTTTGAAACAGTTTTCTTTTCTTGTCTATGCTTCCACATTTTCATGTATGTCTAGTAGGGAACTTGTAACTACAAAATATGACAAAAAAAAGGATTGCCAAGTCTGATACACTTACTTGGGACTATGCATTCTTAGTGTATCTTATTCTTGTGGCTGTGAGGTGGAAGTTTTGATTTTCCAAGTGATGGGTTCAAAATTTTCACAATCACGATATGGTGGTGATTGTGAGAGGACTGCCATAGTATAGTAAAATGCCAAACAAAGATGATGGAAGGATAGTGACCAATTTTATTAAGGCAATGACTTCACAAATGTTGAAGGGACAGTCCTAGTATATTTGTTTTGAAGGTCAGTGATTTCAATGTTGGAAGAAAGTGCTACAAATTCTTCCATTCCATCAACTTCAGGAAACAACACAATTCGCTAAAGGAGCTTCTCATTTTACATAATGCAGTTCACCAAGCTCATTAGAAGCTGCACATAAATATAACAAATTCAAATATGAACTTGATAATGAATGTATATGAGATTATTCTTTACCTCCAAGTGGGACCCTTAGTCCTCAAGACATTATCAGTATAGTGGTATATTTTCAAGGGAAATATTTTCAACCTACAGGGACCTTGCATTGTGACATGAATGGAGGAAGTTGTCTAGTAGTCTAGGGTGGTGATATTCAGGAGTTTTTTGTCAACAATTATTTCAATAAGCTAAGTTTCATATGCCCTATATGGTTGTTAAATGCTAAGGCATCAATGGAAATTTCTTTAAGTGCTATGCAAGGCCATTGAAATCAAAGATATGTCCTCTAAGTCATTTGCACATGGCGATTGAGAACACAGTGAGTAAGAAGTTAAAGAGCATTGGATCATAGCACTACAAAATAGTCATGAGATATGCAATGAACTTCACTGTTCTTTTGATCACAAAGGAGATCAAGATAATAACCAACATACCGATGTGCACAAAGAATGTTCATGGAGGAGTGCAAACTTCCTTACAAAGTAATTACCACAATAGAGTTTGAGGTGAATTGCACCTGCTATTTTATGTTGATATGGATATGTTTAACCTATAGTTAATTGTTGTAGCATAACAAATAGGATAAATAGTTATTCATATACCATTGTTTCAAATTCAAAATTGCTCTACCTTATTCTAGGAGCAAATCATGGGAGAGTCTATACATAAGACACCATTTTTTCAAATTCAAAATTCTTGGCTCTTTCATAATTGTTTGCTTAATTTATTTCATTTAAGACAACCTATTGTATAGAAGATGCTCTCAAAATCAAAGTAAAATCCTTTATTCTAGGAAGATTATTCAAAATCTTCCCATCATAACAATGAACAAAAGCATCAGTCATTAATCTAAAATTTTCAAGAGTTTCATCAAATTCTACTTTTCCACTCTCTTTTCCATTTTGAATCTCATTCCCAGTTTCATCCATGAAGAACTTCCTTAGCCTATAGATCTTGCTGCTAGCCATAACTTTACTAGGTATTGAGGATAGCTTCAAGTTTTTACCCAAGCAACAATTGATAAAATTTGACCTTACCATATAGAATGTGTTGAAAAGCTCTTTGAAGTTGTAGACATTGAAAAATTTCCTAAAGGATATCATACGCTCGAATCAGGTATACTAACACCGCTTCGTCTTGAAACCCATCCTCTTTTCTTTTAATTAATTAAATTAGCCTAGCTGATTAATTAATTGTATCATTTGCATCTATTAACCTAATTAATTTAATTGGGTTAATTCACCCCTTTTCATGCTAACATTTTGTCTCATTAAATTAAATAAATCAAACTATTTAATTTTAATCCCTAAATCTTCTTATTTAATCAAATAACCCTAAGTTATTTAATTAAATGTCGTTCCACCTTTCCCCCATTCATTATATCATTTTATTTAATGAATATCATCTAAATTCTTCTAATCCCCTAATTGCATAATTAACATTGTTTAATTATCAATTACCTAATTAATCTAATTCTCCCCACTTGCAAGGGAATATTCCTCCTTTGCACATTCCTCCAAAAAAGGAATATTATCATGGAATATTCCTTTGCACAAATTTAATTTGGTTTTAATTAACTAAATAGCTTTTTTCCCTCACCCAAGAATATTCCAAAGAATATTCTTTTCTCCTCACTCATTTGAAAAAGGGGAATATTCCTTTTTATAACAAACTCACTTAAATTCATATGTAAGTTAACTCCAAACTTCTTGTGCAAATTAATTTTTGACCTCTTGAATAGGTCAAATGTGTGTTTGTTTGAGGGAATGTGAACCCTTGATTAAATCTCATCATTGATTCTCATCCGTTGATGAGAATCCATGATCCATGCCTCCAATTTCCTCCATCCTTGACTATTGATTAGCCTTTTTGATCTCAACCCTCCATTTCTCATTTGCTTTCCTATAAATAGATCACTATTCAGAGACAAATAGATCCATCTTTTAACATCAAACTTATGTTGTTAAAATCACTCACAATCACACTCATATTTAGCACATATTCAACATCTTTTAGTTCAATTACTTGCATAATAGCTTAGCTTCCATTAATGGCTTCCATGGTAACTTAGATGCATACATTTAGCTTGTTTATTAATTAGGGTTTCAATCTTTTAGCTTAAAACCCATTTAGATTAGCTATGCATTCACACATCCAAATTATTTTAGCATAAAATCATGTTAAATTAGCTTGCATCATGTTCATTTAGGTTAAAATCATGTTTTCATACACATCTCACAATTGCTCCATTAGTTTTCTTCAATACAATTGACTGGAACAAGCTCATTTATCCATGAGATTGGGAAAGGGTTGCGTTCTACATCAATATGACACCACTCCCACAATGGGATAAGTTTCAAATGGATTAGAGTAGGAATTTTAAAGCTTTTGTAGTTTAGTATGCTTGGTTTAATTTGCATTTGATTGATCCTATTGAGATTGACGTTAGTGGCTTAATTTTGCTTCAATTCTTCATGGATCAACCGTAATTGGCCAATACTAATCTGTCCAATCACATTATGGCGCTAGAAGGAGGGAAAAACTAGTCAAATTTAATCAATTTCTATTTTAAATTCTATTTTTTCTAATTTTTATAGGATACGACACCCAAGAGAATTTCAGTGACACATTTACTGGGCATCACCATACAGTGATGATATCGTCATCGAAAACAACAACGCCTATTTAATATCTCGATGCTGATTAAACAAACGATGACGCTAATAATTTTTAGAGGTATCAAAGATTTATAAATGACGACGTTCGTCAAATAGCGACTCTATTGTCGTCACTATTTTCCCATAGAGTGACACCCAAATTTACCAGAGTGATTCCCAAATGACTTATAGTGATGTTATCATGAAATACAATGCCCTTATTTGGTAAGAAAAATGAAGATCAATTTTTAGCATGTTCGTTAATCTTTTTACTTCATTTGATCACTAACATTCCTCTGACTTTGTTCCGGTTTTTAGGCTAACTGGGTTTTGCAGGTTGGACGATAAAAGTTAAAGTGAAGAAGCATTCTCATCTTAAAATCTTATGATTGTATCAAGCGTTTGATGCTTTTGGGGCAATTATAACCCATTTTTTTATGCTTTCTCATTTTATGCTTTAGGACCACACTAATTTTCATTTGGGTTTAAAAAGAACGCTCAAACGAGACTAAAATTGAACTCTCATTTCATCATTTTATTTCAGGATTAAAATTGAACAAGGCAACTTAACATTTCGTTTGGTGCATAAATGAAGTCCCCTTAGCTTTAGGGGTTAAAATTAACAAGTTTTTGTTGTTTTTTGTGATTTACAACTTTGGTATTGAATGCGTATGCACTTCTCTCACACCATTTTGTGATCTTGAGAATCAGAAACATTCCTTGACATTTTGCATGATCACCCACATCTTTCAATTTGGATTAAAAATGAACCCCTTGCTAGTGTAGGGAAAAGGCGTGGTGTGTGTTCTCTCCTTGTTTCGTGCAAACTGGGATGATTGAACTACAAACGTACTTCCTTGCTATTGTTTATCTTTAGACGGCCTACCTCCCCACTTCGAAAGGAGGGAATGACCCAAGTGATAATGAAATAAAGCAAAGCTCTTTTAAGTCGCTATATAAAAATGTGTTTGTGACAAAATTCATAAACAACAGGTGCGGATGTGTCATACCGACAAATGTCACCCTTAGTATCCATGTGATACATTAAAATATCTTCTTAGGAAGAGATTGGGAGGCCTCTTGGTTGAAATAACCTTGAGCTAATCTTGCCACGTGTATGGCCACCTTGAACGAAAGCCCTTACTAAGAATCATTGTTTAGAAGCCAAAAAACTTAATGCTTGTTGGTGCAGGAACAGTCATTTCAAAGCCGCCCCACATTTGTACTATTCATTGTTGAAACAACAAAAATCCTTAGGATCTTCAGATCTTCAAGATTTTGAGATTTGGTGGTCTCGAGAAGTGTGTGTCGTGGAGGGGAGCCAGTGTTGCCAAATCTCTAACTATTCACATTGTCTTAGTGTTTGAAGAAATCCGAGTGGGGATTCAACAAGTAGTATCTTTTGATCCTAGGATGGTAAATTCTTGAGAGTCAATTTAATACTTTGCTTGGTTCCAAAAAATTACAAACAAACATTCACAATCTTCCTCAAAAATTTCAAACCCTTTGGTCTAAGTATGGATACCTTTTGAAATAGCCTTGATATTAATGCTTGTCCTAAGGATTTCTATCCTTAGAGATTTCTAAATATCTTGAATTATATCTCAATCCATATTTTCCAAAGTTAACATAAAAACTATGGCTTAAATTTCATCCTTTTCACAAAATGGACATTGTGAAATTTATGATTTTTTTGACATAGACATTTAGTTTGAAAGCATAATCAAGACAATTTTTTGTGGTAAAATAAACTCACTTAAGCAAGATAAATTGAAAAATTGAACCCCACATGACCATTTGGAGACCGATTGCTCCCATTGAACAACTCAATCTTGCTCCCATTGAACAACTCAATCTTACACCTAAATTATTCAACCAAACTTTGAACTCATTGAAGGAGAACAAACCGATATCATTAGGAGTTTGAGAAGCTTCACTTTTGAAACAAAAGAAACACCAACCCAGTGGAGAAACGTAGAAAATTTCGTAGACGAAGAAGAGGAACAAGCTGATATTGAGGTTGGAAGGCCCATATTACCACCACTCGCATGGCAATAAATATCCTCCTTTCTTCCATGAACTTGAACTTTTCTAAATGATCTCACATAAAATCAAAATTCCCAAGAGAAGGTCTACATGTCGTCACTTCAAACTCGGGCATCATAGTCCAAAAGCTATCAAACAACACCTTGTGGCACTCTACCAAAATAGAACTAGGTTGGTAAGGAATTTTTATATATGTGTCTCAAGGAATAATCCAATTGTATGCCTTCTTTGAAAGTCAAAACATTGTTCTTTTTCATGATCTTGAACTTTTCTAAATGATCTCACAAAAAATAAAAATACTTAAGATAAGGTCTACAAGTCGTGATTTCAAACTTAGGCATCTTACTCCAAAAGCTCTCAAAAACACCTTGCAACACTTTACCAAAATAGAAGCAAGTTGTTAAACTACTTCTGTAAATGTGTTTCAAGGAACAATCCACAATTGCATATGTTCTTTTTTGGTCAAAATCTTGGTCTTTTTCATGATAATGAACCTATCTAAAATATTGGGTCTTTAGGATTTGAAAACTTTAGAGGTCTAGAATTTTTCTCACTACCTTGGCCTTGCCAAACAAAGGTTAACTTTAGGTCAACATTGGGTCAAAAATTTTATTCACCCCTTCATCAAAATTCACCCTTCACTTCACCAAAATTTGCAAAAATTTCAAATACACCAATACTTTTTGACTTAAACATCTATCAAACCAACCCCCAACTTAGCTACTTTTTATGTGAAATGAATCCTTTTCCATGCATGTGGTTAAGCTAGTTATTGTCTTTGAACTAGTTCATCTTGAAGGTCATGAGTCTACCCTAGAGATTTCCAAGTTCATCAACATCCTTTATCCAAACATCAAAACATCAAACTTGAGTCAAAAGGGTTGTCCCAAAATGTTTGCAAAGATCACTTTCCACATCATCCACCTTTTCATCTCCCATTATCTTCATTGCTCCAAAAATACTTAGAGCGTCCCTTTTACCTAGATTTGAGTCAATTAGAGAGTTCAAACATTACAAATCTCAACACAACTCTCCTAGAGGTGACCCAAAATTCATGGTAAAGACAAGATCACAACACATGAGAATCATGGAGAAAACTAAAGTCACATTTGCCTCAAGTGATCCAATTCCTCTAAAATTTAATCTAAGAATTTAGGTTACCCCATCACAACAACCTTCATCTCCATCAGGGCCATACGAGATAGAGGACATCACGAACAATCCATTTGGACTTACTAGGGAGGAAATCATGGAACATCAAGCCTTGGAAAACATAATTCCTAATTCACCATCTTTTGTTGCACAATCATTAACACAAGGCTTAACTTCATTTACTATTCCAAAAAATCCATCTCTCTAGAGCTAAATCAAACATCAACACCTACTATTGCAACTAGTATTGCTAAAGACTTTGGCCATACTCTTGCTGTTCATTTAATTTGATTCAATCTCAATCTCATTTGCAATCTATTTTGCCACTTAACAGCTCAAATCTTCATTCAATTGGTCGCTTTGTGCAGCTAGACCAATTAATTCTTTTCTCTATGTTGGTTACTAGTCAAGAACCCTTGTTCACACTGTTGAGTCATTATAGATCTCTACCTTTGAATTTTGGTAGTCGATCTTCTCCTTTCATTCCCTGATCTTGTGATCCTTGTTCATTGCCATGTTTTTAAATCTTGACCATTGGATAAGCAGTCATTTGAATCTCCTTCATCGATCTTAGGGGTATTTACCATATAAAACCATCGTTAAAGACTCGCCTTGACCAAGTGTTGTTTTGCAAAAAGGATTCAAAACAATGAATAATTGATTGCTGAATATCTGCCTTCACTATGCACATCATCAGTCAACACTTTGTCTCTTACATGGTCAGTCATCGTCTTCATCATTTTGTTAGACAGAGTCATTCACATCTCCCTTCGATAACTCCAAGTCTCTTCTACATACATTACTTGCTTGAGGAAAGGGTCCCACATATCGCTAATATCCACCATAGACAACATTCCACCAATCGCTATCATCCACCTAATATACTACCTTCATTGTGATCATGCTTAGACATTATCCATATTGTCGGTCTATCAAAGGGAATCTAGATCACCTCCCACCAATGCCATGTGTCATCCTTCCATTTTTTTCTGACATGTCAACATTATCTTATTGCTCCATCACTGGGACATCCATCAATGTCTTGTTGATACACCATTGAACACCGATGAAGCATATACACTCACCCATCACTCTGTCACTAGGACATGCTTCAAGGTCTTGGAAATACCATTTTGTCACATTGATGCCACTCACAAAAAGGATGTGAATTTCTAGATAGATCAATCGTCACCCACCACGTCGCTTGCACTATTATCTGATCGTGCCCACAATCCTACATGTCATCCATGTCATCACCACCTAATTCCCAACAGTGATGTGAATTAGCACACCAAGAAATCATTCTTTGCCACATGTACTTTTTGGTCACAATCCATCGTTGCCATGCCACGTGCTAGCATCTTCATCGCTATCAGCAACATGATTATACCTAGGTCCCACTACAGAATGTTGCCTTCTCATCATTGTGTTGGGGGGACAAGATCTTAGGTCTCGCTGATGACATTTACTCTCGCTAATGAAGCTTCCACACTACTTATTGCTCCATCGCTGGGACACCTTTTCCAGTCCCACTGATAAGTCACGCCAATAAAATGACCATCAGACTATTAGACCATCATCGATGAAGCTTCCACACTCTTGTCACGCCGATAAACTAACCATCAGACTATTAGAATATTGCTAATGAAGCTTCCACACTCTTTTTAAGTCGATAAAATGACCATCGGACTATTGGAATATTGGGTGATCAAGGAATCAGGTTAAAATTAGGTTCAGATCCTACAAGATATTATAAGCTAAAACTCCAACTAAGGTGAGTTTTTGATAACACAAAGGATGGGGCCAGTCATCAACATGATATCAATGGCATAAGTTGTAACTTATGTGACCAATTACCTGCTATTGGTAGTCAACTTCAAAATAGAAGAACATATTGAGGATGCCATGATTGCAACTCTAGGGTTTTACCAGTAAACCCTAATTCTATTTGAGAGAAAACAAAAGTCATTTCTGGATGTGTTATATATCCTTTGAGCTTGCACAATACCTTTCTAGAAAGCTCTCAAAAAAACCATCATGAATTTTCCACTCAATTTTCCATTAGATTCACTGCTCTCTCATCCATCTTCTGTCATCATGCCAAAAAACTCCTTTACTTGATTTGCACTTTTAACATCAATGACAACTATATGCACTTCTACACAAGATCAACACAAGAAATTGATTTTGGAGAAAGAGGATGATGTGGATTTTGTGCTAGATTCTCTTGCTTCTTTGGAAGGGGGTCCACATTGCCCTTCCTTCGGAAAGAAGAAAAAAGGGGAAGATCGTGCTAGTGGAGGTTATTTAACTTGTAGTGATGAAGTTGCTGCTGTGGTACCGAGTAGTGGTCCAAAGATAAGGAATGACCTATATGGAGAGGCCTCCTCACCACCTCTGGCTACCAGAAAGAAGGACATGGGGGATGTCAACGGGAAGAAAAGGGTTTTGCAGTCTGTGAGTCAGATTCTGGAGTAGGTTCATCCTCTCACAATTGCGGGCAACCTCTTTGTTGATGACTCCCTGAGTGTTTAGTTGGTTTTGAAGATGAAAGATAAGTATGGGGATGTTGTTGGTGATTCAAAGACCCAGGGTGTTGACTTGGAGAGGTTTATGAAGAGAAAAGCGGTGGCTGAGGGAATTGGGAGCTCCATCTTCAAGCTTAAGTCTTCGGCTTCTGTGGAAAAAGGTAAGGACTCCCCTACTGATAAGGATAAGATTAGCTCTTCTAAGGAGGAGGATGCCCAGGGGAAAGGGGTTTTTAATATTGATAGAGATGATTTGTTTGATGTGCTTGGTACTGTGTGTGAGGGATCTATTGTTCTGTTTAAGCTTTTTAAGTGGTTTTTCCATGAGCTCAATAAAATGAATGTTAGAGTCAGGGGAATGGTTAACAAGGATGGGGGTCCTATGTTCAGAATCAGATAGATGAGTTGTTTGAATCCTTGAACACTATGGCAGATACGGTTGTAGAGGAAACCCTTAAAATGAAGTAGAATATGGAAGGAAGAATCCTCATTCTTGAGGAACAAATGGGGAAAGTTTGGGATTCAGTGATGAGAGGTGGGGAGGGTCATAAAATTGTTGGTAATTATGAGTTTGTTGTTGTTACTTCTCCTGTGGTTAGTGCTAAGAAGCAGAAAGATATTTCCCATGATGGTGAGGGTGCTACTGTTGGTAAGCAGATGGGTGAAGTTGTTGCTGCTGGGAAGAGTGGTGAAAAAGGTATTGTTTTGATTTTTGAGCTAAATACGGGTGGTCCTGGAGCACATACTAGGAATAAAACTAAAGCTTAGGGCGAGGAATCTAGAAAGGAAAGTTATGATGTTTTTGATGATGCACAAAAAGCTATAGACTACGACGTGGAGGCGGCAGACATTTTGAAAAGTACGTAGTGTTGTTGGTTGGTCATCCGTTTTGGCTATTTTTTTGCTGATGGGTCGCTACTGTTGGGATGTTTGTTGGCGTATTGCTCTTATCTTTCTTTTAGCTTCTTTCTAATGTAAAGGGTTCTAGGCCCCTTCAAAACCCATTTTTTACCTCTAATAAAAACACACTTCTCCTCTGATCCCTTTTTGACATCAATGACAACATATTCCAACACATTTGGCGCTCTTTCCATTCTCAAGGATCCCAAACAACCATATAAACCACTTACACTTTATTAATCCACAATCACCTCAACATATCGGGGACACCCATCTTCATCCATACCCATGAGTAACATGAGTGTGCCCAACATCACACTAAGTAGTGTAGATCCAGTATCACAACCAGATCCAAAAGAGCAAGGAAATACCCTCATGCAAAATCAACCTTTAATGCAATAAGGAACATCTTCATCCAATCCACCTATTGATACATCAAACACAACGGTTGCCCAAAACACACCTATCATCCATCATCAACCCACATCAAAATAATCCCTTGATCACAAACCCCATCAACCAAGGTAATACCTTGACTGTATCTCAAACCCAAGGAAATATTCAAAACATTGATCAGGGGAACCCCTGTAATCAATGGACCCAAGGTCCTAATGTGCCCTTAACATCACAAAATTTAATGATGCCATCCTCATCTTTTCCATTTGTCCCCTAAATCATGCAAAATCAAATGGTGCATCAAACTTACATTCTGCCATATCAATCCACTATCTTACAAGGAATGTTAAACCAAGGGAACCCCCAACCTCTCATCAGCAAATTGCTACCCACTCAAAACATCTTCACTCAAAATCCATCACAAATGTGCCAACAACCAACTGATCCTACATTACAGGCGCATGCCCTAGCTTTACAACAAGCACAACAAGCTTATCAACAAGTAGCCCTAGCAACACAACTACAACAAAAACAACAACAACAATATCAATCAACCCTTGCAGCACAACAACAACAATAACAACAAAAAACAACCCTAGCAACACAACAATAGTAGCAACAACAACAAGCAACCTTAGTAGCATAACAAGTAGCCTTAACACAACACCAACATCAAGCCCATGAAACAACCTTCGCAACACAACAACAACATCATGTCCAACAACAAGCCCTAGTGGTGCAACAACAATTGCAAGCCCAACAACAAGCCCTTGTGACTCAACAACAACAAGCCTTACTAGCTCAGCAATATGCCCAACAACAAAAAAATTCCTACTATAATCCTCAACAAAACATCGTCAATACAAATTGTTAGGAACATATACATCAACACATCAATCACCTTCACATAATCTCACACCACTATACACCCCATACAACACCTTATCATATCAAAATCCTTCATACAACTCATCTATCATCCCAACATATGTTCCTCCAACAAACCCACAAAATGATCTAGCATTGCAACTTAAGGTGTTATCACAAGAAATGCAATATTTTTGGATGGGTAAGACAAAGAAGCCTCATACATAGAATTTATGTCCATATCCATTCAATCAAAACATCGCAATGGTACCATTCCCTCCTGGTTTTGAAATCCCCAAATTGAATAAGTACAAAGGGAGAGGAAGTCTTGTGGACCATGTCAAAGAATTCAATGTCATGTGTATGGAGGTGGCCTACAATGATTCTTATTTAATGCGCCTCTTCCCTTGAAGTTTAACAAGTCTTGACATGGATTGGTTTTCTCAATTACCTCTTAGTATCAAATCTTTCCAAGCAATTACCAATAAATTCATCGATCACTTCTCCTTTAATCTTGACATGGACGTAAGTCTAGAAGAACTATACACTCTCAGAAAAAAAGAAGAAGAATCTTTTGCTAATTTCTTACAACGATGGAGACAAAGAGCTAGTGAGAGCAAGTGGCCTCTTCTCGATGAACAACAAGTGGGGATCATCATAGAAAATCTAGATCTAGATTTATCCTTCCACTTGAAAATTTAGTGCATCACATCCTATGACGAGCTTGTTCCTAGAGCCCTTAACATTGAGAGAGCTCTAATCTCATAGGGAAATACCCAAGCTTACAAATACAACCGCCCATCAACTAGTTCAAATGACAAACCTCGTGTTTGGGCTAAGAAAAAAAATATAACAAATGATGGTGTGGTAGATGGTAAGGTAGTACTAAGTGCTCCTAGGCCAAACAACAATCAAGTTGCTAACATTCAACCAATTGTGCAGGAAACAACACCTCCTTTGAACAATCAGATCAACAACATCGAGATACAACAAAGGTGAACCCCTAACAAGAACAACTATCCTAAACGCAAGCACACACAGTTGTTGGAACCCATCAAAACCATCATGAAGAAATTGGTAGAGTCAAATCTGATAACACTTCCCAACTTTGAAAACTACCAAGAACCCTAAGAGAAACCATCATGGTACAATGAGAATGATCTTTGTGACTTTCATAAAATGAAAGGACACAAAATAACAAACTGCATGAGGCTCAAAAATATTATCCAAGACCTCATAGAGAATGACACCATATCTATTGAAGTACCATCCAGGAATTAGGATCTTAAGATATACAAGAACCCCATGCCAGATCATAACAAAGGGAACAATAATGTGAAAGCTAAGGATTACACAAATGTGCAACATACCTATTCCAACATGGTCACTTCTCGTGATAGTGTCATTACTGTCATCACCATCAAAGAACCTAGTGCAAAGTGTGGAGTCACCACACGACGTGGAAAAATCACCATCTAAGGAGTCCCATCTCAATCTAGGACGCAACCTACTTTTCCAACATCAAATCCTAGCAAGTACAATCTCCTAGATCAACTTAAGATGAACCCCACACAGATATTAATCTTATAACTATTGAAGCTATCACCCGCACATAGGAAAATCTTAGAGAAAGCTTTGTTAGAGTCATTTGTCCTCGAGGATATTAATACAAATCAGTTCCAAGCTATGGTAGGGAATATCACTAATCATCTTCTCACCTTCTCAGAACAAGACCTACCATCACAACCATCTCATAACCATGCTTGACACCTTGAGGTCATCATTCATAAGAACAAGGTTAAAAGAGTCTTAGTTGACGGAGGCACTGGTTTGAAAATTTGTACCCTTTAGTTGATCAAGAACCTGGGCTATTCAGAGGATACCATTGAAAAAGAAAAGTGTACCACTATTAGAGCATATAATGACCAAGAGTGGGTATCATAAGGCATCATTGCACTACCCATACAAGTGGTACCTATCATTGCAAAAACTACGTGTCAAGTGTTAGACCTTGATCTTTCCTACAACATTTTGCTTGGTTGACCATGGATCCATGCCCTAAAAACTGTAGCCTCGACCTATCACCAATGTGTAAAGTTTCCCTTCGAGGGAAGAGAAATTACTATCCATGGAGATCCCAAGCCTTTTTACTGCTGCAAAAATCTTGAGGCCAAGTTCTATAAGATCCCCCAAATACCCAAGAATGATGAAGGGCCTACACCATATGCCTCATTTGTTGAACCATCATCCCATGCATCTACCTCAGAAACAAAAAAACCCATTGTGTAGAGTATACCCAACATCAAAGTAGTAATCCAGGATGATTTTTATGGAAACTAAAAGCTAATGAAGAATACCTTTGTCTTAGGAGAGCTACATCTTTCTCCTCAATCGCATGGGAAACCCACATCTAGCAATAAAGAGTCTAAGAAAATCAAGATGGTAGCTACCACCTTCAATAAGTGGAGGGATTTGAACCAAAAATATGTCAATGAGGAAGATGTCTCTAAACTTCTCTATTAGGATGAATGACCTATCCACGCTCTTCCCATGGAAGATGATAACAAAGTATTGTAGCTAATGAAAGGAATGGGATATAACAAGAATGAAAACCTAGGATAGAATGATAATGGTTTTCTATAACCTATCATTCCTGAGAAATGACTAAAGAATCTTGGCCTAGGTTGTACTCCTAGCAAGGTCACCCTTATTGGAAAAGGTACTTCTGCTAAATGAGCTTAAGCTTCCTCTTGGTTACCTACATCACATGATACAACCTTAGATGTTTTCCCCCTTAATGTTGCTAACCTATTTGAGAAAAAATCCCTCTTCATGATATCCATAACATCCTTTGCTCCGAGCAATCAACCAACTGAAATACACCTAGTATACCCACAACTCATTGACTTGGACCAACAAGTACCACCGATTCTAGATTTATTCAAAAACGATGAACCAATCTTATAATTCATGTGAATTCAGGACAACTTACCATGAGAAGATCACAAAGTGGGTTTTGACATAGATCTAGACATAGGGGTGTACTATGGGGAGATGATTGAATTCTTCAGTCTCAAAATTGATGAAATGCAACTAACATGTAGATCTTTGAGTGAAAACTACACTGTGGCACTTTATGATCCGAAAGTAGTAAAAAGAAAGGACACATCCGATGGTGAAAACCTCTATGAGGCACCCAAGGATGAGGGATTCAATCTCCCCCTTAGCACGATGCATCCATAGAAATTAGCCGTGCTAGTAGAAAAGGCCACTGCAGTCAACGTGGGAACAAAAGAAGCACTCAAGATCACTTTCTATGTTGAATCCCTATTGGATGAAGAACAAAAGAACCTAGCAGCATTCCTGAAAGAGTGAAGAACCAAATTTGCATGGTCATACACAGATATTCCTAGGCTTGATCCAGAAGTAGTTATGCATCACTTAGCCATTTATCTTGAAGCTAAGCTAGTGAAGCAAAAATTATGAAAGATGCACCCTCATATAGCACTCTTGGTAAAAATAGAGTTTAAAAAGCTTCTTGAAATTGGATTCATCTGATCGATAGATTATCCTGAGTGGGTTTCAAACTTTGTACCAGTCTCAAAACCCACTAGGGGCATCAAAATATGCACAGATCATGATCGCCAAAGAGGATTAAAAAAAATTGCATTCAATTGTCCACGGGGAGCCTATTTTTGGAACGTGATGCCATTCAGGTTGAAGAATGCAAGAGAAACCTATCAAAGAGCAATGACCCTCATCTTTCATGACATGATCCATAAAATAGTCAAAGATTATGTGGACGATATTTTGGAAAAATCAAAGAAAAGGAGTGAGCACATACAAGTCTTGGGACCCATCTTTGATAGACTTGAAGAGTACAAAGTAAGGCTAAATCCGAAAAAGTGTGTCTTAGGGGTTACATTAGGGAAATTTTTTGGCTATATCATCTCACAAAGAGGGATAGAAAATGATCCAAAAAAAGTAAAATCTATCCTCGACATGGAACCACCACAAAAACTAAAATAAATGAGAGGATTACAAGGAATATTACAGTCCATTAGAAGGTTCATAGCGTAACTATCAGAGAAAATCCACCCCTTCTTGCATCTTCTCCATAAAAGAATAATTTACAAGTGGGATAAGAAGTGCGATAAAGCTTTCTAGTAGATCAAAGACTATCTATTGACACCTCTAGTACTCATGCCGTCGATACTGAAAAACCCATTGATCCTATATATCTTAGCAACATCAACAACATTAGGTGCTCTTTTGGCATAACATGATGAAAATGGTAAGGAAAGAGCTATCTATTACATCATAAGGACCTTGGTTGGCTATGAAATGAACCATTCACCCATTGAGAAAGCATGCTTAGTAGTAGTTTTTTCTTTATAAAAGTTAAGACACTACATGCTGTGACATCAAATCAGAATCATTGCAAAGATCAACCCATTGAAGTACTTGTTATCCAAAGAAACTCTCACTGGGTGAATGTCTAAATGAGTAACGATCTTAACTAAATTTGACATAGAGTATGTAGAGCACAAGGCAATCAAAGGACAAGTGATCACAGACCAACTAGCAAATGCACTTATCTATGCTGAGAACTCATTGATATCTGAGTTCCCTGATGAATTAGTATTTCTTGTTAATCTCACAGATAAATGGAAAATGTACTTTGATGGATCATTCACCCAACATGGATCAGAGTGGGAATTCTTTTCATCACCCCTCAAGGTGATTGCATTCCAAAGTCATACATGCTATCATTTTCATGCACCAAAAACATCGTTGAGTATGAAGCCCTAATCATAGGTCTAAGGATAGTGATTCAATGGCAGATATAAGAGATGAAAGTCTATGAAGACTCACATTTGGTTATCAACCAAGTCAATGACGACAATCAAACTAAGGATGACAAGTTCACTCCTTACAAGAAGATGTTAGAGAATCTCAAGGATCTTTTCATAGACATAACTTTTGAGTAGATTCCTCACATGAAAACTGAGCAACAGACAATATGATGACAATCGGATAACTATTAGACATGTCGAACAACGTCCTCCAATGTGAATTATTGGTAGAATAACTTATCGTATTAACTTTCAAAATCCCTAAATCTGAATTCATATGTGTCATTGTTGGTCATGGATCCCCATGGTATCATGAGATATTCACCTACCTAAGTAGAGGAACCCTCCCATCTGATATCGCCTCCAACCTTAAAAAGACCTTTGTAAAGAAGGATTCTTGATTCATGATCCTAGGTGATACCCTTTACATTTGAAGCATCAAATGGAAATTAATATGACGTCTTAACATAGAGGGAGCCTTGACTTGTTTAAAAAAAGTTCATGATGGCATATGTGGGTCCCATTCTAGTGGTATGACTTTAGCTAAGAAACTGTTGAGGACAGGTTACTTGTTAACACTATGATTTGCACCCTAGCTAAAATTTAATGCAACCAATCATGTGAAACATGGGAACTTTACTAAGGTTGTGGGTGACCTTATAGCAGAAAAGGACCTCCAGAGAAAATTAGCTCTTTATTGGAAATCACCTAAACTACTAATTTTCACAGAGGAAAGAGGAAGAGAATGCTTGAAATAAAAATTGTAACTAAAAGAAAAAAGGTGATTCACCAAACTAACAAAAGCTATAATGACTCAGACCTGCATGCACTTGAATGATATTGCTAAACTACATAACTTATCTCTATAAATTCATACATAAACATTTCACAAGGAGGTTTGAATGCATTAACCCTTAAAGAGGAAAAGAAACTTTTCACAATCTAAAGATACATGCAACTTTTAACACAACTTGTAACTTGTACAAACATACTCTTGCAGAAAAGGCATGAAAACATGAGACAAAACTTGAAGGAGACTAAGATACCTCACAAGTAGCTTGATCAATCACTCAATGATGCACAAATACTGCAATAATAAGGCGGCAAAACTTGAAATCAATAAAATCCAAGGCACGTCTGTATTTCATTTTTTTCTCAAATGAGTTACAAAGTATGTCAAATTTAAGAAAGGATTACAAAAATCACTAACTCCAGAAATTGCATTATTTGAACTAACTCTCAAAATGAGTTACATGAGTCAATACAAAAAAAAACCCAAGTGGTTGCATCAAAATAGGAGCAAGCAACCACCTTGGGTTAGATTCCCTAGAAAAGCCTAGAAATGAGGCATTGGATTCCTCATAAAACCACCTCCAACATGTGGGGAAGAAATTTTTGGTCAAAACAAACACCTAGGTAGGTAAAACCACCAACAAAGTGCATTAATGACCCTACAAATGTGGGTACATTTCCTCAAACTAAAAATAACTCCCCCTATATTCCCTCCACTTACTTTCAAAGCACAACTTTCATCTCCATATTTTTGCATTAAAGGATAACAAAATGGCTTAAGGTTTATAAATACATCTAAAATCCATTTGTCTTACAATAGAATTTATGCAAACAAAAATTACAAAAGCAGCCTCAAAAGTACGTACATATAGCTGAGGTGGCAATCAAGTGGCATTCCATGCTGGCATCTCCATGAGTAGACATGTATTTATCATAACAAAAACTCAAAAATACTCTAAGGAAAAAATGCCTAAAACATAGAGCACCTTCTTTGGCTGTGGGGTCATACATTTGTTGAATTGTTTTATTTTAAAACAATGGCATAAAATGCCATTTCACTCCTATCGGCATTTTTAGGGTAAAAACCGTAAAATCAAAAGAAAAAGATTTTTTTTTTCATTTGTATCATTTTGCAAAGAAACTTCAAGAAACACCGACACAATAAGGGTTTGACACTTTGTTGGCAAATGTCTCTGTGAGTTTTCTAGAGTCATATTTCAAGAATTTTGCAAGTATCTATTGATTTACTACATGAACAAATAGGTAAATCATTTTCTGGAAGTTTCCTTCAAATAGAGACCCTTAGATTAATGTTTAAGGCTTTACAAGCCGCAACATATGTTACTTTCCTTACACATTTTCATTTGATTCTCTCTTTGTGTTATTCACTTGTTCAACCGCCAAAGAAAACAACATTGGCTCCTATACCTGAAGAATGAAGGAATGACAGCTGGATAAGTGAAAAGAAGCTGCTATCATTACATTTTCCTTCGTATTTTTCTGTGTAAATTTCCTATAAATATTTCTTGCTTCTCCATGTGTTCTCATGAATATCTTCCTGTCCTTTATAGCCACGATCGCCAAACCTTGGTATTTGAAGGATATTCCCTTTAATGAACAATCTTATTGCATACAATATGTTATTCTGAGCTGCGACCTTTCAAGTATTCTTATGAATTATCTGCTATGACAAAGGGATAAAACCCAAATATTTTTCATGGTTGTGACTTCATCTTTTGTGCACCTTGATTTTGTGGCATTTTCCTGTAGATCTTCATGCTATTTTATGGCCATAGGTATATATGCATTTCATGAGATAAAACTTATTTGAGCTCAACCATCTTACATTTCCTATAGCGACCACTGTATCTTCTTTGATATTATTTCCTGTAATTGTGAAACCTCCTATAGGTTCATGTTCTGGGTTTGTAATTCTGAAAACCCTCTCTACCTAAAAAGGCCATACATTTTGTGGTTCCCACTCTAGTGACTGAATTCTTTTCCAATTTCTTGTGGCATTCTGAGAAAGGAAAAGAGAAAAACCTAAAGGTTCCACCAGGGCTTATTGCCACACAATCTTCTTTTGTACCTATAGGAGATCTTGTACAAAGGTTCACACTGCCTTTCATGATAAATGCCATCAACAATATAATTTTCACCTTACAAACACATCTTCCCAACACAGAGCTTCCTCACCTTGTCATAGAATAAATGCTAGAATGGATGCCAACTTAGCTTTTAACTACTCATTTCATGTCACAATAGATTTTTCAAAAGTCACAAACATCACCCCTGCAGCATGGTCCCATAGAAGTTTGCATCTTTCCACACACAGGATAAGATCTCAGTGAATATTTGAACCTATCATTCTATGTCTGGAACATTCCTTTCTTTGTCTTCTAGCTATTAAGTTTCTTATGTATCCATTGTTATTAATATTCTCAACTTGCATGAATACTTGGAAGTGAGTGATACCTAACCATATGTTTTGTTAGAGCTTCTTATCTATAATATGAATTTGTTCTATTCATGGTTCTTTATGCTACAAGCAATGTATGAATGCATTCTATCACTTTGTACTGCTACCTTTTGAGCCAAAACTATGACTGCACTTAATTTTTTTTTTAAATGCACAATTCTTATGACTGTTCCATTTTTGATAGCACAATCAACACTATTATAGTGATTGGATGGCTATACTTTGCTACCCTTAAGGTAACGTCAGATGCTTGCAAACGTTGCAACGAAATCCTTTGTTGTTTATGCCTGAAGTTCTATGGACTGTCCTCCCCAAAAACTTTGACTTGTAGGCTGTATTGTTTCTTAATGATTCTTACTACCCATTTTCCATTGCTTTGTTTCTAAGAATTAACTGTACAGATTTTGTTGTGATTTTCATGTAAATTTACTTGCAAATGCATTACACCTCATATAGATTATGCACATCTGTTGTCTTCTTGTTCAAGACTGTTCTCCAAACATTTATATTTGACAAACTTTTCTCCAAAAATTTATATTTGACAACTACCATGCCATTTATTGTTGCTTTTCAAGGGCCAATTGAAAGAAATTGTCTTGTATTCACTGTTATTCTAGAAATTGATAGTCTTTATCAAATAAATCTGCCCCTAATTTGATGGTGAGTTTCATTAGCCATTAAGCTTAGGTAGAAGCTCATAGTATCAAAATTATCATCAAATTTTCCTTTTTACATTTGTAGTTACCACTGCATACATTACTGTCACTGTACTTTTTACATGCTAACACTAGTTTATCCATTGTGCATCTCTAACATAGGAAACTTGACCTCCAGGTACATCACCTGATTTGGGAATTATTCCATCATTTAAAGGTGACACAATTTATTTTGGCATTTGCTACCTTTTTCTTTAGAGTTATTTCATTCTTGTGGGCATCAAAATGCTAGATTGGGAATCTCTAAAGAAGAGGTAGCAAATATCAGAATAAAATTGTATGATGAGACAAAAAAAGCATAACAAGGAAGCACATCGAGCTCAACCCTTGTGGAAGCCACATTTACACCACGTGCTAAAACTTGATAAAACAAATACATGGTCTTTCATGTATCTGCACATGAAGCAAACAGTTAAAAAATATGTGCATATGCCTAATGGGCTTGATGATTTGTTTTCTTTCTTGGTAAATGTACAACTTGTTGTTTGTTTAATGTATGTGAAGGACAATTTATACACTAGTGGGTGCATGTACATGTAGTGTTAGAGACCGCTATTTCTTAGAGCACTGCTCTAACATCATTGCAATTTTCTTTTCAGATGCAGGGGCTGGAAATAGGGAGCTACAAAGGATGCAAAGCAACTTGAAGTAGAAGACCAAGCAAGACAACAGAATTTGACCTGTCATCAAGCAATGACTGGCCTCTTTCCCTATATGTGTATTTTTTGTTCTTTTAATCCATCAATGTATAAATTGTACTTTATTTCCATTGAACAAGCTAAGTCTCACGGCTTGTGTGAGGCAAATATGTATTCTTGAATCAATAAATATTACTTTCAGCAAGATTTGTGTAGATATTTTCAATATTGTATGCACTTGTATAAATGCAATAATCTATTACTGAAAATCTTAATCTCTTTGATTCTTATGTTTATACAATTGAATGTAATATAGGGAAGATAGATAAGAAATGCACTTCACTTTCAGTTTGTAAACACTCTTTAGTTTACTCAGTTTGACAAGAAACAAAAATGAGTAACATTTTTGGTGACATCTGCTACAAGTTTGCCTGCTAAACATTAAGACTAGCTACCTAGACTATCCATTGGGCACGAAGTCACTTAGAAACTCATATCAGAACTGAAAACAACTTGACTCAATGTTTTAACTCAATAAAGATGACTCAAAAAACCTTGGGATTTATTGAAAACCAAACTTACAGTAGTAGGAAACTAACTAACTGTGTTGAAAAGCACTTAGGGAAGCTGAAAACAACAACTAAACTAAGGTGCAACAACACTTATTGAAAAAAAAACTTCTAAACTAACATAAATAGTATAGATCAAACCTCAAAGAAATGTTTGAGGTGTATCCTATTGATTGGGGTAGGAAAAACCTCTCCATCCATTTTGGATAATTGGAACACATTATGTTCTTTGCACTCTATGATAACAAATGGACCACTCCAAAAGCTGTCAAACTTTGTATGCTTCCTTGGCTTTCTTTTTAGCTCATCCCATTTGAGTACAATATCACCTTCTCTAAAAACTCTGGCAGTTTCCCTTTTATCAAAACTCTTTTAGTTTGGAGTTGATGGTACTCTAAAGACTTCATGGCTTTGTCTCTTGTCTCTTCCAGCTCCATGAGATGAGCAAATCTGACCGCTAATGGATCTTGTTCTTCAAACATTTCCAACTGATGCATAATGTCAAGAGCTGGCAACTCCATAGACAAAGGTAATTTGGCTTCTTTTCCATAAAACAACACATATGGAGAATTTCCAATAGATCGCTTGGGAGTTATCCTATCTTCCCATAAGGTAGATTTCAACTTAGTGTGTCAAACCCTCTGATTGTCTTCCATTATTTGTTTAATGATTCTGATCAGGTTCTTGTTCGTTCTTTCAGCCAAACCATTACCTTGAGGGTAATAATTTGATGAAGTGTTCAATATATTCCATTCTTCACTGCCCAATCAACCACTCTTAGTCCCACAAATGCCAAGGCATTATCTGAAATGATTGATTCTGGAACACCAAACCTGGTCATTATGTCATCATAAAAGTTCAATACAAACATTTTATTGGATTCTTTCAAGGCTATTGCCTCGGTCTACCTTGTGAAATAATCTATAGCAGTGAGTACCCACTTGTGCCCAACATTGGAAGGTGAGTTTATGGGCCCAATAAAGTCAATGCCCCATCTCATGAAGGGATGCTCCACTTGAATTGGCTGCAAGGGTAATGCTGGTAGTTTTTCCTTCCTTGCAAATAATGCACACTTCACACACTTTTTGGCCCATGCATGGGCATCCTTAAACATGGTTTGCTAGTAATAGTCTGCTCTCATAATTTTCCATGCTGTTATTTTTGGGGAAAAATGACCCCCTGCAGTTCCATCATGGAACTCATGAAGCACCTTTTTGATTTGATCCTAATCAATACACCTCAACAGAACACCATGGAGGTATTTCCTGAATAAAACATTATCAATCAAGACATATGGAATGGACTGTAACCTAAAATATCTTCTCTTAGCTCTGTCTAAACCCGGTGGAAATTCACCAGTCTGCAGAAAATGAGTCATATCCTGAACCCACCTTGCTGCTAATGTAGGTGCAACATTCTGATCCTGATCATCAGTGACTAAAACAACCTATGTTTCTGCTTTCTCTTCAGTTTCTGGTGTTGAAGTAAGCTGCTCATAGAGTCCCTTGCCTCTTACAAGCTTTGTGATCTTGATATCCACATCAAATTCCATAACTTTAGTGATCCATCCAGCTCTCTTTTCATTGAGATCTTTACTCAACAGGAACTCTTTCAAACTCGGATGTGCTACCATCAAGTGAATCTTATTATTGGAAATCAATGGCTTAAATTTTTTTAGGCTTCTTATGACAACCATAACATGTTTCTACACAAATGAATATCTTTGTTCATAATCTTCCAATCCTTGGCTGAAAAATGCAATGGGCTATTCCAAGCCTTCACTATTCTGTTGAACAAGCATTGCAAAAACAAAATCTACACTGCCAAATGCATACAAAATAAAGTCTTTTGAGAAATCTGGATTTACCAGTGTGGGAGCTGATGCTAAAGCTTCTTTAATGGCTTCAAAACTGTGTTTAGCTTCTCTAGTCCAACTAAAAACTGCATTCTTTCTTAACATAGCAGTTAAAGGTTGTAAAATGTTTGCAACAACAGGTATAAACCTTCTCAAAAAATTAATTCTGCCTAAGAACTCAGCAACCCTTTCTTGTGATTGGGTAATAGAAGCTCCAAAATGGATTTGAATCTCTTAGGGTCAATAGTAATTCCCTCTTTTGACACTATGTGTCCTAACAACTTACCCTCATGAACAACAAAGATACTTTTCTTGGGATTAAGGGATATTCCATATTCTTGACATCTTTAAAGCACTTGTTTTAACTGTTGTAGATTTTCACCAACATTTTTTGAGAATATTGTGAAATCATCTAGATATATGAGCATAATTTTATTGATTAAACCTTGAAAATCCATGTCCATATCCCTTTGAAAAGTGGGTCCAGCGTTGGACAAACCGAAAGACATTCTCTTGTAGGCAATAGTGCCCCATTTTGTTGTAAAGGCAGTCTTGTATTGGTCCTCTTCTTTGACCAATACTTGGTTATAACCATAGTATCCATCAAGCAGGGAAAATCTCTCTGAACTAGCAACCACTTGAAGGATCTACTCCATGGAAGGTAATGGGTAATGGTCTTTTAGAGATGCACTATTAAGATCTCTAAAGTATACACATAATTTGATCTCACCATTTTTATTTCTAACCATAACCAGGTTAGAAACCCAGGAGGTGTGCTTAATTGGAAATATAATACCCCCTTCAACTAGCTTAGTCAGTTCCTTAATCATTAAAGGTTCAAGCTTAGGGTTCAAAGGTCTCTGCTTTTGTCTTACAGGATTTGCATTGGGTTCTAGTTCTATTGTGTGCTGAGCAATTCTAGAGTCAAATCCTTTCAAATCAGAATAATCCCAAGCAAAAATATCCTAAAACTCTTGACATAAAGAAATGAAAGCCTTTTTATTTGATTCAGAACAAATTTTTCTAATCTTGAGAAGCTTACCTTTAAAGATCTCCAGCTCTTTGTAATGCTTCTCTTTAATCTGAATGTTGGTTTTGTTCTTTTGAGCTGATCATCAGTACTGAAAATGGATTCTAATGTAACCAGACCTCTAGGCAACTTGTTTGTCTTAAGCTAAATAATTTTATCCTCGTATTGTTGTTTTAACTTTTCCTGATTTACAATAGAAAACTGATCTTCCTCAACCAAAAAACTTAGAATTTTCTCATCACTTTCAAAGACTTTCCAATTAATATTATTTTTAGGGATAGAGGGCCTAACAACTAATTTAACATGTTTCTATACCTTCTCCTTTCTAATCTCATTAGGTATTTCAAATTGGGCACCAATTGTAGCCAATCTGTCTATGTGCTTATTTTGAATCCTAGGGACAGAAATCGGATTAAAAGCATCAAAATCCTCTATCATATCCCATACCTTATGTTTATAAGATTTCAAGGTATCATTCTTTATTACATTTAACCCTCTTACCTGATTAACAATTAGTTCACTATCCCCAAACACTTGCAAGCAGCTGATTCCTCTTCTCCTTGTCCATTCTAAGCCCTGTATCAGTCCCTCATACTCAGCAGAATTGTTAGAACAAGAAAAGGCAAATCTAAAAGCAACATAATACCTATCACCTTGTGGAGAGATCAAAATTGCACCTCCACCAGCTCCATTTCTACTTCTGGAGCCATCAAAGTACATCTGCTATAGCTCATCCTGCTGTGGTAATTGTTATTTTGCTTTCTTTTCAATGTTTGGCATCTCTGTTTCTGGTTCATGCAGCACATAAATTCCCAATAAAACCTCTTGAATGAGTTCATTTGGATTGTCTACTATATTATTTTGTTGTCCACTCATTTAGCAACAAATCTAGTATGCTTTCAGCTTGCAGCTCTTGAGCTGTAGCAAGCTCACCATCTTAAAAAAAATTACAGTTAACATTAACTGTGCTTGACACATAAGGTTCAATGTGATCCTTTGCCAATGACTCTAATTTTATTGTTACTTTTGTTCCATATCTGGTCCTAAAAAGCATATGGGACCAGTTAGAAGATAGATATCCTCCAATCTTTGCAGTGAAGTCCCTTGATAAACACAGGGTAAAGAAAGGAGGTAAGCCAACGATGAAGACATCCCGTGGAATTGAAAAATTCAGACAAGCATGTAATGTGAGTCCCAAATCTTTGATAACACAAACAGTGTTAACTGTTGTACCATCTAGCTGAATCACTCCTTTCTCAAGGGGCTGGTATTTCAGTCCTAACTAGTCTACAATCTTCTTTGGCATGACTAAACCACTGGCTCTATTGTCAATCATACAATTATGAACTAGTTTATCTCCTACAATCAATGTCACATAGAAACGAGGAGGCTTGACACCTTTTTCAGACTCTTTACTTGGTTGTTTGATTTGTTGTTTATCATTATCCTGGGGCACATTTGTGAAAACAGCCTTAACTGTATCAACTGAAGGTTCACTAGTTACTACTTTTTTAGTTAAGGTAGACTGTAACAACTCTTTTTGGCTTGGGATTGCAAAAGAGTCCCACATAGACATTGTGATATTCATCTTTTTCATATTCTCAACTATATTGAAGGGAGCAATAGAATTTACCTTTTGTTGTATCCTTGCAGCAATAGGCTCAGTTTACAAGTGAGATTTATCCTTAACAACTACTTGTGAATTCCTCTGCAAAATGCGAGGCACTTGTGATGTAGATGGTTCTGTAGCTACTGCTTTTCCTTTGTCAGCTGCCTGCTCAAGTTCAAAGGCTCTTTTCTTTGCTCTTGTGTTTACAACAATTGGAGAATCATTTGCATTGACTCCACATAACTCTTCTCCGTGCCAGTTTAATAGAGTAGCATCACTTGAAGGTTGATCTTGCTGCTGTAAGGTTCCATCATTAGGTGTGTTCTGTTGTGAATTTGAAACACTCTGTACCATTAGATCTTGGTTGATGATTCCATTTAAACAAGTGGCCTGATTATGAGGATGGTTGCAGGGATAGCACCATTCATAATCTACAACCAAGTTGTTCTAAACAGGGACAGTCCTTAGTTGCACTAATAGGAGCAAGATTATATACTTGAAAAGGCCTTGTATTAATATTCTACCTTGGCCCTTGGTAGTTGCCTTGATAAGGCTTCCTATTGCCTTGATACTGCTATTGCTGACCTTGATAAGGTTGATTTGTAGTTTGATTCTGCTGTTGATAAGGTCTATTATATGATTGCTGCTTCTCTAAGCTTACCAACTTATTACCAAAAGTTTGAAGAAAACTTTTGATCTCTTGCAGCTCCTGAGATGAGCTTGGAGTAGTATTTTCTTGACTTGCAGCAATTGGAACAATAGCTGATGACACTAGAATAGTTGGAAAAGGTGTAAAAGGTGGTATTTGTAGAGGCATATTAGGTTGAATCTCAGGAAAGATAGGCATTGGTGGCCTAGGAGCAATCTTACCTACTTGAATTAAACAGTTTTCAGCCTAGATTGCTACCTCATAAGCATCTAGTAAAGACACCCCTCCCATTCACTATGTCATAACTGCTATTTCACTGTTTATGGATTTTAAATTATACAAAATGGCATGATAAGGAGAAGGCCTCACAGCAGCTAGGATTCTATCCCAAGTTTTCTAAAATTTGAAATTAAAGTCTGTCATTTGCTCCTGAGGAGCTCCCTTTATAGTTGCTAACTGCTCTACTAGTGACAGGTGGTCAGACTTGTTTTGAAACTGCTTATGTAACTTGTCTCCTAATTCATCCCAAGTTGCAATAGAACCAACTTGCAGACCTCTAAACCATTGTAATGCCTTTCCTTTAAATGAGGCTACAAGCAATCTGACAGCTACATTTTCTTGGGTTATATGGTGATCCCCACAGAGAGATGCTACATCCCTGATGTGTTCAATATGAGTTGTTTGATCTTCTCTTGTGAAAAAAGGAAAACTCTTCAAGGATACTATAGCGATATCATAATTTTGGGCCAAGTTCAATGGACTACCTCCATTGAATGACACAAAAGGTTGATTTCTATCCATTTGCACAATTGGGGGTTGATTGACCTGTACTAAAACAATAGGAATGGAGGATGTAACTACAACTGAATTGGCTTTAAAGGCTAGTTTGAAACTTGGTGGGGTTTATTGAACCCTTTTTGAGATGGAAACTCTTTTAACATACCTACTCTGCCTTCTAGGTGGAGATAATTGTAAATACTTAAAAGACTCTAAACTCCTGGTCTGAATCTTTTTCATGTAAAGCTTAACAACACTGATTTCAAACTTTACCCACAGTGGGAGTCACCAAATATAAAAAAATATGCCTCTTAAAGGCTTGAAATACTTGCAACATATCAAAATCAACAATATCTTATATTTTTTCTAAACTGTCTGATTCAACAGTCCCACTGGGCATGCCAAAAACTGTTAACATTATGATTTGCACTGTAGCTGAAATTTAATGCAGCCAATCATGTGAAACATGGGAAATTTTATAAGGTTGCAGGTGACCTTATAGTAGAAAAGGACCTCCAGAGAAAGCTGTCTCTTTATTGGAAATCACTTAAACTACTACTTTTCACAGAGGAAAGGGGAAAAGAATGCTCAAAATGAAAATTGTAACTAAAAGAAAAAAGGAGATTCACCAAACTAACAAAAGCTATAATGACTTAGACCTGCATGCACTTGATTACTAATGATATTGCTAAACTACACAACTTATCTATGTAAGTTCATACGTAAACATTTCACAAGGAGGTTTGAATGCATTAACCCTTAAAGAGGAAAACAAACTTTTCACAATCTAAAGATATATGCAACTTTTAACACAACTTGTAACCTATACAAACATACTCTTGCAGAAAAGGAATGAAAACATGAGACAAAACTTTAAGGAGATTAAGATACCTCACAAGTAGCTTGATCAGTCACTGAATGATGCACAAATACTACAATAATAAGGTAGTAAAAATTGAAATCAATAGAACCCAAGACACTATCTGTATTTCATTTTTTTCTCAAATGAGTTACAAAGTATATCAAATTTGAGAAAGGATTACAAAAATCACTAACTCCAAAAATTGCATTATTTGAACTAACTCTCAAAATGAGTTACATGAGTCAATATAAAACACAACCGAAGTGGTTGCACCAAAATACGAGCAAGCAAACACCTTGAGTTAGATGCCCTAGAAAAGTCTAGAAATGAGGCATTGGATTCCTCATCAAACCACTTCCAACATGTGGGGAAGAAATTTTTGGTCAAAACAAACACCTAGGTAGGAAAAACCAACAACAAAGTGCATTAATGACCCTAAAAATATGGGACATGTCTTCAAACTCAAAATAACTCCCCCTATTTTCCCTCCACTTGCCTTCAAAGCACAACTTTCATCTCCATGTTTTTGCATTAAAGGGTAACAAAATGGCTTATGGTTTATAAATACACCTTAAAGCCATTTGTCTTACAATAGAATTTATGCAAACAAAAATTACAAAAGCAGCCTCAAAAGTACGCACATATAGCTGAGGTAGCAATCAAGTGGCATTCCATGCTAGCATCTCCATGAGTAGACATGTATTTATCATAACAAAAACTCAAAAATACTATAAGGAAAAAATTCCTAAAACATAGAGCACCTTCTTTGGCTATGGGGTCATACATTTGTTGAATTGTGTTATTTTAAAATAATGGCATAAAATGACATTTCACTCGTATCAAAATTTTTAGGGTAAAAACCCTAAAATAAAAATCAAAAGAAAGAAATTTTCATTCGTATCATTTTGCAAAGAAACTTCAAGCAACGCCGACATAATAAGGGTTTGACACTTTGTTGGGAAATGTCTCTGTGAGTTTTTTCGAGCTGTATTTCAAGCATTTTGCAAGTATCTGTCGATTTAATACATGAACACACAGGTAAATCATTTTCTAGAAGTTTTACTTTAGATAGAGACCCTTAGATTAATGTTTAAGGCTTTACAAGCCACGACATATGTTACTTTCCTTGCACATTTTCATTTGTTTCTCTCTCTGCTTGATTCACCTGTTCAACCGCTAAAGAAAACAACATTGGCTCCTATACCTGAAGAATGAAGGAATGACAGTTGGGTAAGTGAAAAGAAGTTGCTATCATTACATTTTCCTTCGTATTTTTCTGTGTAAATTTCCTATAAAGATTGCTTGCTTCTCCATGTGTTCTCATGAATATCTTCCTGTCCTTTATAGCCACCATCACCAAACCTTGGTATTTGAATGATATTCCCTTTAATGAACAATCTTATTGCATACAATATGTTATTCTAAGCCGCGACCTTTCAAGTATTCTTATGACATCTTTGCTATGACAAAGGGATAAAACCCAAATGATTTTGATGGTTGTGGCTTCATCTTTAGTGCACCTTGAGTTTGTGGAATTTTCCTGTAGATCTTCATGCTATTTATGGCTACGGGCATATATTCATTTCATGAGATAAAAATTATTTGAGTTCGGCCTTCTTACATTTCCTATGGCGGCCACTGTATCTTCTTTGATATTATTTCTTGTAATTGTAAAACATCATGTAGGTTCATGTTCTGGGTTTGTAATTCTAAAAACCCTCTCTACCTAAAAAGGCCATACATTTTGTGGTTCCCACTCTAGTGACTAAATTCTTTTCTAATTTCTTATGGCATTCTGAAAAAGGAAAAGAGAAAACCCTAAAGGTTCCACCGGGGCTTCTTGCCATACAATCTTCTTTTGCAACTATAGGAGATCTTGTACAAAGGTTCACACTGCCTTTCATGATAAATTTCATCAACAATATAATTTTCACCTTACAAACACATCTTCCCAACATAGAGCTTCCTCACCTTCTCATAGAATAAATTCTAGAATGGATGCCAACTTAGCCTTTCACTGCTCATTTCATGTCACAATAGATTTTTCAAAAGTCACAAACAACCCTACAACATGGTCCCATAGAAGTTTGTATCTTTCCACACACAGGATAAGATCTCAATGAATATTTGAACCTATCATTCTATGTCTAGAACATGCCTTTCTCTGGCTTCTAGCTATTAAATTTCTTATGTATCCATTGTTATTAATATGTTCAAGTTGCATGAATACTTGTAAGTGAATGATACCTAACCATATGTTTTGTTAGAACTTATTTTCTATAATATGAATTTGTTCTGTTCATGGTTCTTTATGCTACAAGCAATGTATGAATGCATTCTATCACTTTGTACTGCTACCTTTTGAGCCAAAACTATGACTGCACTTAATTTTTTTTTTAAATGCACAATTCTTATGACTGTTCCATTTTTGATAGCATAATCAACACTATTATAGTGACTGGATGGCTATAATTTTCTACCCTTAAGGTAACAATAGATTCTTGCAAGTGTTGTAGATAAATCCTCTATTGTTTATGCCTGAAGTTCTATGGACTATCCTCCCCAAAAAGTTTGACTTGTAGGTTGTATTATTTCTTAATGATTCTTACTGCCCATTTTCCATTGCTTTATTTCTAAGAAGTGATTGTACATATTTTGTTGTGATTTTCATGTACATTTACTTGCATATGCATTACACCTCATATATCTTATGCACCTATGTTGTCTTCTTGTTCAAGATTGTTCTCCAAACATTTATATTTGACAATTTCCATGCCATTTATAGTTGCTTCTCAAGGGCCAATTGAAAGAAATTTTCTTGTATTCACTGTTACTCGAGAAATTGATAGTCTTTATTAAAAAAATTCCCCCTGATTTGATGGTGAGTTTCATTAGCCATTAAGCTTAGGCAAAAGCTCATAGTATCAAAATTATCATCAAATCTGCATTTTTACATTTATAGTTACCACTGCATACATTACTGTCACTGTACTTTTCACATGCTAACACTAGTTTATCCATTATGCATCTCTAACATAGGAAACTTTACCTCCAAGTACATCACCTGATTTGTGAATTATGCCATCATTTAAAGGTGACAATTTATTTTGGCATTAACTGCCTTTTTCTTTAGAGTTATTTCATTCTCGTGGGAATCAAAATGCCAGATTGGGAATTTCTAAAGAAGAGGAAAAAAATATCAAAGTAAAATTGTATGATGAGACAAAAAAAGCATAAGAAGGCAGCAAACAGAGCTCAACCTTTGTGGGAGCCACGTTTACACCATGTGCTGAAAATTGATAAAAAAAAAATTGGTCTTTCCTGTATTTGCACATGAAACAAACAGTTAGAAAAATATGTGCATATGCCTAAAGGGCTTTATGATTTCTTTTCTTTCTTTGGAAATGTACAAGTTTTTGTTTGCTTAATGTATGTGAAGGACAATTTATACACTGGTGGGTGCATGTACATGTAGTGTTAGAGACTGTTATTGCTTAGAGAACTACTCTAACATCATTGCAATTTTCTTTTCATATGCAGGGGTTGGAAATAGGGAGCTACAGAGGATGCAAAGCAACTTGAAGCAGAAGACCAAGTAGGACAATAGACTCTGACTAGTCATTAGGCAATGACTAGCCTCTTCCCCTATACGTGCATTTTTTGTTCTTTTAATCCATCAATGTATAAATTATACTTTATTTCCATTGAACAATATAAGTCTCACAACTTGTGTGAGGAAAATATGTACTCTTGAATCAATAAAGATTACTTTCAACAAGATTTGCTAGATATTTTCAATATCGTCTGCACTTGTATAAATGCAATAATCTATTACTGAAAATTGTAACCTCTTTGATTCTTATGTTTATACAATTGAATGCAATATAGGGAAGATAGATAAGAAATGCACTTCACTTTCAATTTGTAAACACTCTTTAGCTCACTCATTTTGACAAGAAACAAAAATGAATAGCATTTCTATTGGCCAACCATGTAAAGAGAAGCTCATTAGTATGTGCAGAAATGCATCTAGTCTCAACAACATTAAGACCTGATTCATGCTCTAGCTCAAGAATTGCATCTAATGATCACACCCTGACCTTTTTCATAGTGGTGGCTTGAACTCATAGGAAAGATCACTCCAACCTCATCCAATGGCCATAAGTTTATGATAACAACCACTGAGTACTTTACCAAGTGGGTTGAAGCCATTCCTATGACCTACATAATAGGGAAGAAAATTGCTAAGTTTATCCTAAATTACCTCATCTGCCGTTATGGTGTTCTACAAACCCTTATCTCACATAATGGAACACGCTTCAAGAACTAGGTTTTAAAAGAGCTATGTCAAAGATTCAACATCCAACACCGATTCTCTACCTCCTATTACCCCTACAGAAATGGCCAAGCTGAGGCTACAAACAAGACTATTTTGAAAATCCTAAAGAAAACGGTCAATGAAGCTAGTTGTGATTGGCATCTGTAGTTAAATCTTGCTCTCTAGGCTTGTCAAACTAGTATTTGCATGCAAACAGGTGCAAACCCTTTCTCCCTGGTCTATTGATCAGAAGCCATTTTGCCTATTGAGGTTGACCTCCCATCACTGCGAGTGTCACTATAGAACCTGATCAGTGATGAAGAATATAGAGTATCTCAGCTGAATGAGCTAGACTTCTTGGACGAGCATTGTCTGGATGCCCTTAATCACTTTCAAGTGTATCAAAAATGACTGAAATGAAGATATAACAAGAAGATCAAATGTCAGTCTTTCCAGGTAGGGAATCTTGTCTTAAAACAAAATCAGAAGAATCTTCCAAATCAGCAAGTAAAGGAAAGTTTGAACCTAACTGGTTGGGTCCCTTTGTCATCATAGCAAGCTATGGATCAAGAGCATACCAATTGTTAACACTTGAAGGTGAACCCTTGTAGGAACCAACCAATAGCTTGCATATTAAAATTTTTTATGCCTAGTCTTGAAGGCTATAAATCTAAAAAATTAAAAAATTAAAAAAATGATCAAAATCCAAAAAAATAAGAAAAAGGATTGAAAATAGTAAAGAAAAAAATCGTCCTCTAATGAAAACTAATTTGACAATGCATTGGGAAAGTACCTTGGGAAAAACCTGGCAAACAGGCATCTCATGTAAATAAAGCACCTCCATCTATTATTTGGCTCTTTATCCTATAATTATTTGCATCACCATCCATCCATCACATCATTCATCCTATTTATTCCATCACCCATCCATGTCCTAACCATCGCTTGATATTGTGAAGTATTGTATCCCCTTAGTACTACTTGGCATATTCCAAAATTTAGTCTGTCCTGCCTATATCGAGGTAGTCTATCATATCACACCGGGGGAAATTTGTTATGGATCATATCAGATTCTTATTTATCTTAAGGTTATTGGAAATTGCAATTGAAAATACCAAAAGCATTTGTAAAACGTTTATTAGAAAATCCAAAAACATTTGCAAAATCCTATACAACTAAAATCGAAAACTTTCAAAAATTGTAAAGTCAAAATCCAAAACATCCAAATCACATCAAAATCCATAAAAAGGTCAAAACATCGAAAAATCCAAAAACAATACCCTGTTGTTGAACTATGGGTCTCTGAGCTTGAACGTAGGAAAGGCCATCATTGATGTGCCTTTGAGACATCCTAGTTCAGTCTTTAGGAGTCCGTCATAATAAACTAGCATTTCCATCAACTATTCATATCTCATCTTTCAATAAGTTGAGTCAGTTGAACTACGTGATCTTTGTGTGTATAACGTAGGCAAGGCTTATCTTTGATCAACCCCTGAGGCCCCTAGGATAGGTCTTTTAGGTTAGGTTCTTGGTTGAAATTCATAGAACCCCTAAACATTCAAAAATTAGAAAAGTCTTAAACATTTAGAAAACTTAGAAAACACAAAATCATTTGAAATCTAGGAAAATCCCAAAACATTTGAAAATAAGAAAAAAAACAAAAACATCAGAAAACACTCAAAAGACCTAAAAAGTATCAAATATCTTGGAAAACCCTAAACAACCTCAAGTAATCCAAAAACCAAAACATTCACACAAACTTTCAAAAAGATCCAAAACAACCTCAGAACATTTTCAAAATTCCAAAAACATTGAAGTATTCCAAAAATATCAAAACCATCCATCCCATTTCGTTTTCACCCATAATAAATCGATCATCACCTTCAACCTTTGGCAAAACAAGTAGAAAGAAAATATAACAAGTTGTAAAGTGATAACCTAATTGTCAAAATCTAAAGTATAGATCATAGGTTAAGCGTGTCAGTGAAGCTTATAACAATGACTTATCATAAAGCTCATCATCATCTTAAATAAAAAACCCCTGATCAACATGTCCTAGTGGTAGAGCTCTTGAAATTTTTGTAATGAATCTTTCCTTGTCATGAGTTTGAGCTTTTGTGTCCAAGGGTAGGGTTTAGGGTTTTGGTTAAAAGACCTCTTTTAAAAATTCACACAGTCATAAACCCTGAATGTTCTAATCCTCTGTTGACCTATCACACCCGGTTACTGATCACTTAAGTTGTAACTCAAGCCATTAAATCGTCATTCTCATCGACCCTTTTTTCTAGGTTTGTCAGTTACCAAACACTTTCCCATTGTTTTAATTTTCCCATAGTCGGGTGAAAATATTTCATATGGAAAATGACATAAGTTTTAAATATTTGCTCATGAGGGTTAAGTCTCATAGACCTAGTCATGGCCCCATCTTTAGAACTAACTTTATTGCATGCGCAGATTGAATGACTGTTCAATTTCAAGATTTGATCCTGACCGCTCCCCGCTAGCCCCGCGATAAAATAATGCTTTATTAAAAGTTGTGGGGTCAGCAGGAAATTGACATGTGTACCACCACAGGTGTGGGGCCCGAACTTCACTATTGAACCCACTGTCCAGCTTTCATATCAACATCCACGATGCAACGATGAGATTAAATCTCAATTGTTCCTTGCTTACCCTCAGGGATTAAAATAATCCTCTATTAAAAGTTGTAGGGTTAGCGCATTGCTGCCATGTGTTTTCTATGGTTGTTTGGAAAGAGAGAAGGTGGAGCCCAAGGATAGACGAGTTAACATATAGTTTGGAAAATCTCAGTGGCCAATGGATTGACACACGATGGAGATGGAAATTCAAACATGATTGAATCGATCTCAGTCATCTGAAAGGCCATCTCACCAAAAGATTAATGGAAAACATTCAAAATTGAAGGTACGATTATGGTAGCCATTTTTTGCTTTGTGCAAGCGAGCAATAATGGTAGAAATGACTTCCAAAGCTACCTAGTCTCACCCAAATTGCACTAAAATGATTGATTTTCACATAATTGAGAATTGTGAACAAATTTGGAGTGCATACAAGATTGAGAAAAGACATTTTCAGAGTTCAACGCGATCAACATTAGGGCTTCCTGCAAGTAAAAAATTCATAAGTAAAATGAAACACAAATTTCAGTGTTTTATTCAAATTATCTGGAATTAGGGTTAATATTCACTATGTGTTCAATTGAATTGGATTTTGTGCTTTGTTTTAATTGCTTTATTGAGATTCAAATTTTCTTTAAAAGGTCATAATTTTGTCAAACCCTTTGAATTTGCACCTTTGAGCCAAGCCCTAGGTTTGAATTGAAAAGAAAGGTTTAAACCTTTGAGCTGAAACCCTAGATTTCTTTGAATCCATACTATTTCCAATGGCACCCAAAACACAAACCACCAACTTTGCAACAACATCCAAATTGCTCTACCAAGACATGGTTGATCAATTGAAACCCTCCACTAGCAAAAAGGCCGAGGGAAGATTTATGTTTTATGGCACTAGAATTAAATAAGGGTCAATGGACACACAATGATTCATCAAGGATGCCAAGTTTCCTTTCATTGGATGGAAATTGTTCCAACATTGGTTCTGGAACAGAGATCTTGGCGCTCCTGTTTACAACCCTTAGAGATTAGACATGGGAAAACTGGTAGTTCCCAATGTATAAATGGATATTGACCTATTGAAGGATATTATTGCAAGGTAAGACCTTGTTTCCTGAGTGGTCAGGGAATTTGATGGTGTTGAGATGTTGAAGATAACAAGAGAAGAAATTGCAGAGATCTTCCAACTGCATGAATGGAGCAAAGATATGATTCCCATTGACATGGATGTCTATAGAAAGGAATATGAGAATACCAAGGTGCTGCTCAGAACAACGTTACCTATGTACATTGCTAGTAACATAGCAGGGAAGAATAGGAAACAAATCAAGATTGGTAGAGATACATTATAACCCTTCTCCATGAAGTATTTTGCTAACTACTTCGAGAAAATAGTGTATTCCTTATGCTAGATTATTGGTTTTAATTCACTAGATACCCTGCAAAGGGAGTATAGTTACATGGCTGCACATTTACAATACCTAGCCTTCAATGTAGTTTATGACTACACTACATATTTAGCAGAACACATACACAAGGTTTTGGTTGAATTAAAAGGTGGAAAGGACTAGGTAAAGTTCTATTGGTATTCTCTCTTAATGCATATGTTCTTGTATAAAGGATAAAAGAATATTGGTAAGGATATGACACTGAACAAAAAGGAAGATGGTATTGATCTACCTGTCCAATGCTAGACCCGAATTCTTGACAAAAATGACCAAAAATTTGATTATGTGGTGTTCCACAATGCCTTTGCATAAAAATAAGGAGATTCCTGATTCATGACCCACCGAGGATCCGCAAAGAGATCCATGATTTCTTGAGGCCTAGGGAAAGAAGGACAGATTTGAATTTGAACCACAATTAGGGGGATATAATCCCATTTCTTAGCACAACAATCTTTAGAGTGTATGGCACAAATGCGAATCCATATGTATTACCAAGAGACATGCCACCGAGGATTGGATTCTTGGAAATTATGAGAAAATTGGGAGGAGCTCAAATGGTGCATCTTCCCAAGACTCTGAAAAAGGGCTCATTCTTCCTTGAATGGACAACATTTGTAGATTTTATAATGGTAAAGGGAGGATGGAAGGATTTGGGGAAACTTCTTACACCTTAAAAATTTAGCACTATGCACGCAAGGAACCATGACCCTGAGGGTTTTATTTCTACATTGGAGGTGATGTGTAGTAGTGGTTCTTTTGTGCACAATTTTTATTAACCTAAGGATGTAATCAGTGTAAGGAAAGCTAAGTGTAGAAGAAACTCTCCTAACATCAAAACCTCAGGGAAGAATGCAGAGATACCTTTAAATTTTACAATTATAGTCCAATTAAGATGCACTTGAAAGAGATAACATAAACAAAGAATTAAACATACACATATGAACACCAGATTTATGTGGGAAAAACCTTACGGGAGAAAAACCCACCACACCAAGAAAAACCCTTTGTATTACAGTAATGAAATTACATACAGAGTACGGGCTTCACTCTTTGATGTCAAATTACAACAGCTTTCACAATGATCAACCTTGCTACAAAACACTCAAGTTACAATACACTCAGAATCAAATTCACTGATCACTCATTAAACTGATCATCCAACTATTCATGCAATCATCCAACCATCAAACCATCCACAATCTACAATCTCTGAGTATATCCATGACGTCCCTATCTGTCGAACTTCCTCTCAGTAATGGCCGCAACAGTCCAACTACTAGTGGTTCCCATTCTGCTCCTTGACTGGTTGAGGACGAACCACGTAGGAAGTTCAATCGGTCAAAGGAATTCAAAGGAGTATTCACATGTTGGTGAGACACTAATTGTGTCTCCCCGATGCCACAAGACCTGACTGTCGATATTGCTAAGAGTCCTCACTATTGGCAAGAGGTTACACCGAGTTCAGAAAGCTATCGCACATACTTCGTCTTGTCACCAAGACCTCATACCGATGATTATCACTTGTATCGCTATTTGGCAAGACCATTGTACTTCGCCAAGAGATCATACCGAGCCTTCAAGTCATTCCGAAATGACCAACAGTTGGCGAGACATATCGCTATTTCTGAGAGTTCTTATCGAAGTCTCCAAGTTACCCCAAGATCACTAGTCGCCAGGAGTCATACCGATAACAAACTATAACATCGGTGAGACAAACACTCATTGCTCAGACTTCATACCAAGGCATATGAGATACTCCGATGACCACAAGTGTAACACCCTATCGGTGAGACATACCACCTCGATAAGACTTCATACCGAGATAAGCCTTTCGGCTAAGGGTCTCCCCGACACCGCTTGTCACCCAGAGTCTCCCTGATATACGATAAGAGTGGCATGTCGGCCAGAGATATCCACTCGATAGAAGGTTATGGCAAATGACACAAGTCATAGCGACAACACCAGTCGGCAAGACAACAACAATGTCACAGCGACCAGAACATTTCAAAAGGTTTCACATCTACTAGTCAACCAGACACAATGAAGGTCATACCGACTTTGCTCTTCTAGAGGTTTCAGCCTGTGAGATTGAGGCACATATTTCCAAGAATCTCCCACTTGACAAAGATCACACAGGCACCTCCATAGCACAAAAAAACTATTGATATTCATGGGAACTGAGGACCATAGAATTGGCACACCACCTGAACTTGTCTGTGCTCATTGGCTTCGTCAATGCATCTGCAACATTCTCCAAAGTATCCACTTTTTCTAATGATACCTTTCTATCCTCCACCATATCTCGTACAAAATGGTACTGCACATCTATATGTTTCATCCTGGCATGGAAAGTAGGATTCTTTGCTAGACAAATTACACTTTGATTGTCACAGTAAATTTTTATTTTCCCTGCATCAAAACCAATGTTAGAACACAAACACCTTAACCAGATTGCTTCTTTACAGGCGTGTTTTGTTGCCATGTATTCTGCCTCTGTAGTGGACAAAGCGACTACAACCTTTCACTTACTCATCCAACTCACTGCACCACCATTCAACATGAAAATATATCCACTGGTGGATCATCTACTGTCAATGTCCCCTACCCAATTAGAATCCACATAGCCTCGAATGCTAAAAGTCCTCTGTGATTCAACCAAGTTACCATGGTAACAAAAAGCATATTCTGAATTCCCCTTCAAATATCTGAATACTCTTTTCACAACATCCCAATGTGTCCTTCTAGGATTAGCCATAAACTGACTAAGTACTCCCACTGCTTGGGCAATGTCTGGCCTTGTACAGACCATTGCATACATAAGACTGCCAACCACAATAGCATAAGGTACACTGGTCATGTCCTCCTTCTTAGTAGGAGATTTTGGATAGTCTTCAATAGATAGCTTCGTTCCCTACAAAACTAGAACAACTAGCTACTTGCAGTCATTCATACAAAATCTCTCTAGAACATTCTTAATATACTTACTCTGATTGAGCCAAAGTTTTCTATCCTTCCTATCCCTGGTTATTTCCATTCCTAGAATATACCTCACTGCACCGAGATCTTTCATTTTGAACTTTGCAGACAACTGAGACTTAAGATTAGAAATCATTAACTTACTATTTCCTATGAACAACATATCATCAACATAGAGAGCAATAATAAGAACTTGATAACTTTCAGCTTTGTAATACACAAAATGATCAGATTTTGATCTTACAAATCCCAATGACAAAACAAAAGTGTCAAACTTCTGGTACCACATTTTAGGAGACTGCTTTGACCCATACAGAGATTTATTCAACTTGCAAATCAATCTTTCTTTACCTGTTTCCACAAAGTGCTTAGGCTGGGACATATAAATCTCTTCTTCAAGATCACCATGAAGAAATGTTGTCTTCACATCCATCTATTCGACCTCTAAGTCATATGCTATTGCAAGTGACAAAAGAAATCTAATGGATGCCAGCTTAGCTACAGGAGAAAAAATTTCCCGATAATCAATTCCCTCTACCTGGGAATAACCCTTTGCAACCAACCTCACCTTATATTTTTCCACACTACCATCTAGACCAATTTTCTTCTTAAATACCCATTTGCAACCCACAACTTTTCTGCCTTTAGCCAAGGGCACCAAACTCCAAGTATCATTCTTTTCTAATGATGTCATTTCTTCATTCATGGCTTCCAACCAAGAGTTTGAATCAAACATTATAAATGCCTCTTTCACAGCCCTAGGTTCATCAGTGCTAGAAATTAAAGCATAGGCACAAGTAGAATCTATTAAAGAGAACCCATACCTATTAGGTTGTTTTCTTTCACATGTTGACCTCCTCACTTGTTGAGGCTGAGGTTGTTCTTCTTCATTAGAACTCTTAGAACTACTTGAGCTCTCCTCAGTTTTAGGTACATTTTGAATTTTCAATTCCTCTTTATCTGGTGTTGGAGGAATTTCAACTACATCCTTTTTGTTTTCTGATTTTTCTCTGACTGCACATCCAGGGTAGAAGGCTTCAGCTCACGAAAGATAACACTTTTGTTGTATAGAACCTTCTCCGTATCAGGATTCCAAAGCTTGTATCCTTTTATGCCAACACTATAACTAATAAAAATACATTTGTAGCCTTGTTTTCCAATTTAGATCTTTTTTCATACAGCACATGAGCATATGCCTCATAGCCAAAAACATAAATATGTCTTAAAGAGGGATTCTTACCAGACCATGCTTCCAAAGGTGTTTTCTCAACAAGAGCAGAATTCAGAGAACGGTTTATCAAGTAACATGTTGTAGCAACTGCCTGAGCCCATAACTTCTCCTCCAAGCCAACACTGCTCAGCATACTTCGTGCTCTTTCCATCACTGTCCTGTTGAACCTTTCTGCAACTCCGTTTTGTTGCGGAGTATAAGGTGTCATTTTATGTATTTTAATCCCATGGTCTTTACTATACCTCTCGAAATCATCAGAAAAAAATTCACTGCCATTATCAGTCCTTAAACATTTTATTTTTCTTCCAGTCTAATTTTCTACAAGATTCTTAAATTCCTTAAACTGACTGAACACTTCTGATTTACTTTTCAACAAATAAACAAATGTTCTTCTCGAATAATCATCAATGAACGATACATAGTACCTTGACTTAGACAAAGAAGGAACATTCACTGGACCAAATACATCAGAATGAATATAATCAAGCAAACCAGAAGATTTGTGAGGATTTGGAATAAAATGAAACACGATGTTGTTTACCATATATACAATGTTCACAGAATTCAAATTCGAGGTTACAATCTTCAAGCCCCTCAACTAGGTTTTTATTCTTCAAATTTTTAAACCTTTCTCTCCAATGTGGCCTAGCCTATGATGCTAGAGCATGGTTTTTTCTGCTAGAAGTTTAACTTCCATAGAGTTTATAGAATCAGGAACGTTTTCCTCTTTTCCTCCATGAGTAGCTTTCTGTGACTTGGCAGAGACACTATTGCTTTGCACAACATGTGCATCAAGCTTATACAAGGTACCAACATGAGCACCTCTTGCTAGCACCATAGAGCCTCTAGTCATCTTGCAGCCATTTCCAGAGAACGTGACTTGCACTCCAATATCATTCAACATACTAACAGAAAGTAAGTTTCGAGCTAGACCTGGTATATGCATTACATCATTAATTCCCTTCACTCTTCCATCAGGGAATTAAATTAACTCTTCCACGCCAACTATTTCCAATGATGAATCACTTTCCAATTACACCTTTCCACCATCGTATTTTTCATACTTCGTGAAACTAGTCTCTATGAGATGTCATGTGGAAAGATGCTCCAGAATCAATCAAACAGACATCATCTCGATGCGAGTAGGCAAGGCTGCAATGAAAGCGTCTGCATCACTGAGAAGAATCATTGTCAGAAGAATACTTCTTCTTCATCTTCTTCTTCTCCTCTTTACAATCATTTCGGACATGACCGGGTTGCCCACAATTCCAACACTTCACCTTGGACTTCTTGCCGGAACTTTGATCTCCCCTTTGATTTTGATTTGGACTTCTTGTCCTTCTTCTTGCCTTCATCTTCGATGCCTCTAACAACAAGAGCCTCCTTCACCATCTTAGAAGATTTCTCATCTCTTCTAATAACAAAGAAGCAACAACATCTTCCATCTTAAAATTGGATGTTGTACTCCCAATAGCCATCACTAGGTGATCCCAAGAGTCTGGAAAAGAACACAATAAAAGCATACATCGATCCTCTTCATCAATCTTCACACCAATAGATGTTAACTGTGTAATCAACATGTTGAATGTGTTCAAATGATCAGCTACAGACCCTCCTTCCTGCATTCTCAAAGTGTACAACTTATTCCTCAAGAACAATTTATTCACCAAGGACTTCCCCTGATAAATAGATGCCAGTCTCTTCCATAAGGAAGATGCAGTCTTCTCTTCATGCACATTCAGAAGGACGAAGTCTGCCAAACAGAGCCTTATCAGCCCCTTAGACTTTCTATCTGCAAGGTCCCAATCTTCTTGCTTCATGCCTATAGGCATCGTTCCAGACACAACAATCCAAAGATCACGATCAACCAACAGATCTTCCATTTTAAGCTTCCACAACTCAAAATTGCTGCCATTGAATTTCTGAATTTTAATTTTTCCTGGCGTGCTTGCCATCTTAACCTATAATTCAAATTACCAAACTTCTACAAGACTCCCACTGAATAGAAATTGACACAAAAAACCCAACATACCCACAAGGATAACACGACTGGCCAGGCTCTGATACCACTTGTAAAGAAAGCTAAGTGCGGAAGCAACTCTCCTAACGTCAAAACCTCAGGGAAGAATGCAGAGATACCTTTAATTTTTACAATTACAGTCCAATTAAGATGCACTTGAAAGAGATAATAGAAACAAAGAATTAAACATACACATATGAACACCAGATTTATGTGGAAAAACCCTTACCGGAGAAAAACCCACCACACCAAGAAAACCCCTTTGTATTACAGTAATGAAATTACATACAGAGTACGGGCTTCACTCTCTGATGTCAAATTACAACAACTTTCACAATGATCAACCTTGCTATAGAACACTCAAGTTACAATACACTCAGAATCAAATTCACTAATCACTCATCGAACTAATCATCCAATTGTTCATGCAATCATCCAACCATCAAACCATCCACAATCTGCAATCTCTGAGTATATCCATGACGTCCCTGTCTGTCGAACTTCCTCTTAGCAACGACCGCAACAGCCCAACTGCTAGCGGTTCCCATTCTGCTCCCTGATTGGTCGAGGATGAACCGCGTAGAAAGGTCAATCAGTCAAAGGCGTTCAAAGGAGTATTTGCATGTTGGTGAGACACTAATAGTGTCTCCCTGATGCCACAAGACCTGACTGTCGATATCGCTAAGAGTCCTCACTATCGGCAAGAGGTTACACAGAGTTCAAAAAGCTATCGCACAGACTTTGCCTTGTCGCCAAGACCTCATACCGATGATCATCACTTGTATCGCTATTCGGAAAGACCATCGTCCTTCACCAAGAGATCATACTAAGCCTTCAAGTCATTCTGAAATGACCAATAGTTGGCGAGACATATCGCTATTGTTGAGAGTTCTTACCGAAGTCTCCAAGTTACCCCAAGACCACCCGTCGCCAGGAGTCATATCGATAACAAACTATAACATCGGCGAGACAAACACTCATCGCTCAGACTTCATACTAAGGCATATGAGATACTACGATGACCACAAGTGTAACACCCTATCGGCGAGACATACCACCTTGATAAGACATCATACCGAGATAAGCCTTTCGGCCAAGGGTCTCCCCGACACCGCTTGTCACCCAGAGTCTCCCCGATATACGATAAGAGTGGCCTGTCGGCCAGAGATCTCCACTCGGTAGAAGGTTACGGCGAACAACAAAAGTCACAATGACAACACCAGTCAGCAAGACAACATCAATGTCACAACGACTAGAACATTTCAAAAGGTTTCACATTTGCTAGTCGACCAGACACAATGAAGGTCATACCGACTTTGCTCTTCCATAGGTTTCAGCCTATGAGATTGAGGCACATATTTCCAACAATCAGGAATGTATTTGAATTCCAAGAACATGAAGATAGGAAAGAAAAGTATCTTTCTTTCAATAAGATGGTGGAGAAATTTAAAAGATCTAATCCCAATTATGATCCTATGCCCAATATCAAGGGTGATTTTAATAGAGTTATGCATGTTTTGGAAAATTTTGAGAATATAGTAGGTGTCTTGAGAGAAGAACGTGTTGTAACAGATAAGGGGAAATTGGTGGTAGTTGAGGAATATCCCACTGTAGTATTGGAGGATAGACCTTCCTATCAACCAAAACCAAAGATAAGAATCTACTCTAGCAAGAAGAAGACAACAGAAAAATGGAAAAAACTTCCAACCCCTACTACATCAGAGGGATCAAGGGAAACTTCTCTTGAGAGATTAGTTCCATCACCTCCAAGGAAGGCTCCATCTATTGTGATTGATGTAGATTCACCCCCAGGAAGTCCTGCTCCACCAGAGTAGCCACTTGCCAAGAAGCAAAATATTGAGGCAAGAGGGGTAGTTGATTACCTTGATACAAAGGAGGATGATATTCTTATTACTCTTGAAGAAATGTAGCAAGGAATGCCTTCTCCCATAAGGGATGTTGTATCAAGTTCAAGAGAAAGTAACCTTAGGATTGGAAAGGCTTATCCTAGTGGTTTAAATAATGTAGATGATTCGAGGCAGGAAGCCTGCAAAGCATTCATGGAGGATGATTCTTTTATTGAAACAAAGGAATTTAAATATTTTTTTTGGAGAGCAAAGGCCTTAGAGTATGAAAAAAATGTGGCTAAAGAAAGGAGCTTACATCCAAAGCTTCCTGGAAGTGTTTTCCAAGCAAATGTAAGGAAAACTATGAGGAAGGAATTCTAGGACATGACAGTTGAGGAGGAAAGAGCACTTGTACAAAAATGTAGTGTATTGTTGTTACTTGAGTGGGATATCGCCGATGCAGTTGGCTAGACACCATAAGTAGGTCTTAAAAGCCCCTGTTTAAAAATGAAGAAGAGGCCAAATTAGCACTTGAGGGGTCAACATTCAATGAAGAGTTGGACTCATTGGCAGTCTAGTCATTGTCTTTGGGATTTAGGAAGTCAATAGTTGTTTAACCAACTGAATTTAGTGGACAATTGATTATAAAGAGAGTCTCTAACACTCTAGCCTTAGAAGTGACTGATATGGCAATAAATGTTGTAAAATTTTCTAAAGAAACTATAGAGAGCCTTACTCTTGAGAGGGAAAGGTATAGGAGTAAGTATAATGAGCTGGTTGATGAACATAATGGGAGTCAGCCAAGGGTGACTATACTAGAAATTGAGTTAGCATTATACAAGCAACATATAGAAACATTGAGGAATCAAGGCCTAGCTAGCTCAAGTCATGTCACACCCACCTCTCCAATGGCACATCCTCAATCTCCTCCTCCTCCACCAGAACAAGCCTTGTTAGTAGTGCCATATAACTTGGAGAAAGAACCACTTGTAGTTGAGGAGCCAAGAACATTAGGTACAACTCCATCAAATGAGTCTACCAAAGCACAATTACTTTTACAAATTGATGTGTATAAGAAATTGTTTGAACAAGTTCAAAACTCCATGTATGAGAACAATTCCAATATTGTTCATATAGTTCTAGAATATATGAATGAGAAAATTTAGAGAAAACTAAATAGAGTTCATTCAAATTATTCTTTGATACTGCAAACAATAGGGTTATCCCAAAGAGATAAGGATATAGCTACCCCAATCCTGGACAAGTGGATTCCTAGGGTTGGTGATTTGAAGCTTATGGAAGTTGGGGTTTCCCATAAAAAGGATAGGTATCCAAGGATTAGCCCAGTTTATAGGTTTGTTGATGGGATTAGAGAGCAAAAATTTTAGGGGTATGTTGCTCCTCCGGAGTAGAAAATTAAAGAATTGAAGTCAAAGTTTGATGAGGTAGAATTGGTGTTGCTTCTTGATATCTAACATACATACAATGAGGTCAAGTCTCTACAAACATGGAAGGATTAGGTGGATACCACTATTGTTTCTCAAGCACCTCTCATTTGTGAGAATGTTGACATTGATATGTTGAAGAATACTCTTGAGAAACTATCTTTCATCATCAACTTCCTAGAAGATTTCGATAAAGAAGCCAATTCAATGATGGAAAAGTACTCTCCATATAGAAAGAAGATGGATGAAATCATTGAATTCAATTGGCCATCTGATGTAGAATATGAGCAAAGGAAGAGGATATTTATTGATGAATTGGATTTGTAAACACAAGGATGGAGAACACATATACTTGGTCAAGTATAGTGTAGGTCTGGCCTTGGAGATTATAATGCATAAAATATGTGTATCTCCTAATTGGAAACACTATAGGTAAATGCTGATTACTGATGACTGGGATGTTGACTCAAATGTTTATCCACCTTTTCCATCTTTTGCAAATTTTTGTCATTTTTCTCAAAGGAATGAATATGTTGCAACAGTTAGAAGATTATTCTTTTCAACAAAGTTCCATTTGGAAGGCAGGTTTATCTTCTTCAACACAATGGAAATAATCTTTGTCTCATATATGTTCCCTCCATTTGAAAGTGCAAATATAACTATAATAGGAATATATGTTTTAGCGGTCAAATTAAAATTTGACATGTGTATTTTTTGGCCTAAAGCTTGTTTTTCTCCCTTGTTCTTATAAAAGGGAATTCAAGGCAATTAGTACGGGTCTTTTGTTAAATTTTAGAGCTGAATATGCAAATTGAGAACACAGAGAAAGTATGTTTTGAGTTGAGCAAGTAAATTTTGTCAATTATCTAGTTTCCGAGCATGTATGAACTAATAATGCAAATCTTTTGAGTCTATTGTCTCTCCATTTATAACATGCATGAGTTATTAATGAGAATTTGATCAACGATCCTTTCATTAATGTTCATTGTTACTTTGTAGTGAGGTATGTTTTAATTCTGGCTCTGGTTTAATGAATCAGTTAAAATGCTTTCATTAGAACATGAATTCATATAAGTGTTGAGTGGATCTGATAAGTAGTCATAGAATATGAGAATATGACATATGTGAATTGCAATGCAATTTCACAATGATCATGAATGTTTAGAGTTAAAATTACCTCATAGTTCAGTTTATTATGTTTTGAGTCCTTTCCCTGAGATAAGACACTGATCTTAAGGTGTTGGATGCATTTCTTATAGTTCTGGTCTTTCAATTTGAGAACAAATTTCATAAAAAAAATCTTAATTGATCTACCTTTGTTGAAGTTTAGTGTTGTATGGTATTCGCAGCTTGAGGTGTTTAGTTCTTTCAAGGAATTTCCAATTGCTTGAAGGATTTCATCTATTTAGCTTTTGATGGGAATACATCTACTTTATTATATAATGTGTGATATAATTGTCTATAAGAATTGTAGGATACACATTGTGGGATTACCCTCTCGGGATTTGCAGAGCCCAAAGTGTAGGAGAAGAATTATCTTAGCTTCTTCTCGTTTGTTGGCCAATCGTCTCCTAAGTACTCGAGAATTGAATTTGGAAAATTCATAGATGATTGGTGGGATCTTCTTGGTTCTTTAAAAAACACCAACACCTAGGATGTATCCTTCTTGCGATGGGCATCAACATCAAAAATCACCTTAGCTAAAATTAAACTAGCAAGAGATATGGATAACATTGATTGTTTGTATTTGGTATTTTCTTCTGATTTATCTTAATGACCCATTCTGATGTCCTCTTGATGATGTATCAATGATTTAGAGAGAAAGGAATGGGGCATCGATCATTATATTTCATTTTTTGTGATTGTGGGTATTCTTGTAAAATAATCTTGGCACATACTTGTTTAGTTGTGTGTAGGAAAGTTGTTTGGAGTATACTGTTGACTACTGCATATTCTTTGGTCCAATATATTCTAAGCTTCTAATTTACATTCCAACAAGGTTTCCATATTTCAAGATGTGAACAACAACTATCCTATCTGTTTGCAGAGTCAAAGTCCATTACACTAGATACAACACCATCCTAGTTATCAATACCTTGATGCATCATGTCTACGTGTTATACCAAACAATAAGGAACGACAAAAATCCCAACCCCAAGATATGAGAAAATCATCATCATCATGCATTTCTCATCACCATCTCTAAATAAAGTCTCGGTGGATCATAGACTTGTTGGATCTTTTGAATCAATCATCAAAATCAATGGTCAAATCATCTTGTTTCTTCTATCTTCTTTCCGCGCTAACCTGGTATCATGACAATCAACAAAAAAATCACCAATGCATCCATCCTACATCCATAAATCATTTGCATGCATACATCTCACACAATCACAACATATCCTAAAACATACATCTTGCATCATCATTATCATTTAAGTCTTGATGGATAATATAGATTTGTTATTCTAAGTATCTTAAATCGTTGCATCACATATCATAAACATGCATCGCATTATCATATCATAAGCATAAACATCTGCATTATCCATCCATACATCCACATGCATACATCATCACATCATAAAACTGCATAAGAAAATACACAAAAAGAAATGCATCCATATCATTTGCATAAGCACCACATAAGCATATCATATTATCCATCCCATGGTATATCACGAAAAGATACTGAAAAATAATATAACATCTACATATCATATCACATATCACATATGCATACATAAGCATCACATCCAATCACATCATATCAAGTGCATCTATACATTCATAAGCATGTACTAAAGAGAACACATCACATCATAAATATGTATCATCTCATATATATATCAAAAAATGTTAACTGTAATGGTACAATAGCTGAGTCAATGTATGTATATCGATCAAAAATACAATATACACGAGGCTATAAAAAAGGAGCCCATGAATGTATATTTGTGTAATGAATTGAAAGGGACCCTTCTTAACTTATTTATGCCTCAAAATTAGGGTTCTTTTGCCCTAATTTAACCATGAAGCTAGGGTTTATCACTATTTTCAACAATTTTACCAAATTGGAGCTTATATATGCATCTTTTTTTGCATCCTAGAGCCTTTCTAGACTCCTGGGGAAACCTTTAACCTTTTTTGAGAAATTAACCCAAAACTCAAAATTTCCACCCGATTTCTCGAGGGGGTAGGGAACCAACTTAATCCTTCCACTGGGGCATCTAAAAAATCAGAATTTTTTTATTTTTCGATTTGAGCAACAATTTTTAATCCGAAGAGTATCATTCTTTGAACCGAAGCATCATGTACTTCACTTCAAAGAGGGGAAAAATATAGGCACTGAAAAATGTCCTAAAGGATATGGGTAAGTGCACCAAGATGGTTCCCCAAAAGGGGGCTTAAGTGGCCACTTTTTTTCTGAAATCAAGAAATGTTGACCTTGGACATGAAATTGAGGATAGTTACACTCAAAATTTTGAGATGGAACAAAAAGAAGGATTCAAGTGCTCTAAGCCTACTTTCTAAACTACTAATTTATTTTGAAAATGGTTGAGATTAAGGGGTTCAAATGAGGGACATACACAAATTGGTGTTGTTTTTTTCAGAAAAACATAACATAGCAACTCTTGTACAACCCTCGTATGGTGAACTTTTTTTAGTATTTTTAAAATCGCTACGGTAAGAAGTTAGGTAACAATATTTAGTTGATGCACAATTTTTTCATAATTTTTTAATGAATATTTTAGTTTTTACTAATTTTCGAAGTGGACACTTCTTGAAAAACAAAATTTTGGCTGTGCTACCCCTACAAATTTTGGAAACTAATTGATTTTTAAAAATTTGTAGAATGGAGTCTAGTTTCTAAAAATGTAATTTATTTGAAATTTGATGAATGGTTAATTTATAACGAAAAAACACCAAACATTGCTTTTTTCCAAAAAAGAGACATACAAACAAAATAAATTATGGATGAATGGCTTAACATTGTCAGAAAGTGAAAAAAATTACATCGTTGGATAGCTAAGAGAGAACCTAACATTACCCAGATGTTCAATTTGTTTTATATTGAACCACGTGCAATCTTGATGGTGAGCACGAACCCGATTATGTGAAATATTGTAGAAATTGCCAAAACACATCCCTGGTCATTGGGAATTCCCTCCAAGCCTTTGGGTTGGTATTCCAAGGAAAATACCAATCCCAAGGCTCAGGGATTCCAAAAGAAAGATATAACGTGAGCACGTTATAACGCGCTCACGTTATATGTGAGTTTTGACATGGTTTTTTTTTTTGTGGGGAGCATGTCTAGCAAGACATAATGCGAGCATGGTATAACACACTCGAGTTGTCTTGCTTTATGTTAAATGCATATTGAATGTATGTTTGTATATTTGTATGTTTGTATGCACATGTATGCTTGTATGTCATGTATGAATGTATGTATGTATGTATACCTGTATGTATCAATGCATGTATATTGTATGTATGCCTCCTTGTATGTAACATTTTATATACGTGCATGTACATGTATGCTTGTATGTATGTAGGATTGTATGTACATATGCATTATGCTTGTATGTATGTATTTATGTATGTCTTTAGAGGGAGAGATAATTTTAAGAGAGACAGAGAGAGAGAGAGGGGGGGTGGAAGTGAGAGTTTAAGAGAGAGGGAATGGGAGAGAAGGGGTTGGAGTGATAGGGACTTAGCTAGGTAGGGTGATAGGGACTTAGCTAGGTAGGGTGGGAGGGATAAAGGGAGTGACAGAGAGAGGGGGTGGGAGAGAGAGAATTGAGAGAGAGGGAGAGAGAGGGGGAGAGAGAGATGCTACAGTGTAGGCAGCGACTAAAGGGAGAGACTTGAGAGTGTGGAGGTGTGGAGGAGAGGGATAAAGGGATGTGGGAAGCGCAGAGTTTGGGCAAGAGAGAGGGGAGTGGGAGAGAAGTTGTTGGAGTGAGAGGGACTTAGCTAGGTAGGGGTGGGAGGGAAAAGTGGGAGGAGAGAGAGAGGGGGGGGTGTAAGGAGAGAATTGAGAGAGGAAAGAGAGAGAAAGAGAGAAATGGAGAGTTATGTAGGTAGGGTTCCAAAGGAGAGACTTGAGAGGTGGAGGGAGGTAGGGTGCTGAAAGATAGACTTGAGAGATAGGTGAGAGGAGGAGAGTGAGATGGGAGGGAGATAGAGGGAGGGGAGTGGGAGAGACCTAAGAGAGGGAGAGGTTGTGGGAGGGAGTGACATAATAAAGGGAGAGAAAGAGGGGGATGGAGTGAGAGGGACTTATTTAGGTAGGGTGGGAGGGATAGATAGAGAGGGGGGAGAGAGAGAGTTACCTCAGTAGGTTGCTAGAGGGACATACTTGAGAGAGAGAGGGGGTGGGAGGGAGAGACATGCGAGAGAGGGAGAGAAAGGGAGTGGAAGAGAGTGGGAGGGAGATAGAGAGAGATAAATAGAGGGAATGATAGAGGGTGGTAGGGATTGATTGAATGAGAGGTATGTAGAAAGAGGGAGAGGGTATATAGAGACAATTAGAGAGGGTAGGAGAGAGGGAGGGAGGGAGAGGTGAGATGTATAGATAGAGATAAAGTGATAGGGGTTGAGGGCATAGGGTTGAGGGATTAGGGTGGAGGACCTATAGGGTTGATGGTTTCTAGGGTATTAGGCTTTAAGGGTTGAAGGTTGAGGAATTAGGGTCGATGGTAGAGAGTATTGGGTTGAGGGTATAGGGTAGAAGGTTTAAAGGTTTAGGGTT
>VDFB02252616.1:205742465-205807688 GCA_007258455.2 Sequoia sempervirens | reverse complement strand
GAGATATGGAGTTGAGAGAGGGAGAGGGTATAGGGTTTGAGAGACAAGAGAGAGACTCAAGAGAGAGAGAGAGGGAGGGAGTGGGAGAGAGATAGAGGGTAGAGGATAAAGGGTATAAGGGTTAAGGGTAGAGGGTAGATGGGGAGAGAGAGAATTAGGGTTTAAGGGTTGAGGGTATAGGGGGCAAGGTAGAGGGTAGGAGGCAGGAGAGATAAACAGGAGAGAGGAGTGATAAGAGAGGAGTTGAGAGAGGAGAGGAGGGTAGGCTGAGAGATGAGGGAGAGAATTCCTAGAGAGAGGAGCCGAGTGGGAGAGAGATAGAGGCAGAGAATAGAGTGGTTAAGGGTAGAGGAGATGTAGTAGGAGAAAGAATTGAAATAAGGGTTGAGGCATAGGGCTTAGGGCTTGTGGCAGAGGGCAGAACGTGGGAGGGAGTGAGAGGAGGAGGGGCTGAGAGACGAGGGAGAGACTTGAGAGAGAGAGAGGGAGGTAGTGTGAGAGAGTGAGTTAGTGAGAGAGAGGGAGAGAGAGGGAGAGAGAGAGTGAGTGAGTGAGAAAGAGAGAGTGAGTGAGTGACCAAATATGGGGGTAGACCTTTGAACAAGGTCTTTTGGAAGGTTCGTGAGTCTGACCATGAAGTAATACTTGACACAATAAAGAGAAGAGCAGACCCAGATGGTTCATTGGATTAATTTGTAAGTATGCACATCGGTTCTTATTAATTTATACTTGTATGCACATTAATTTGTTTGATGGAAATGCTATCGTCTTCTTTTACTTTTCCTATTCGTAAGTAACCTACTACAAATTGATTGGTGTCCCCTTGCAGAAATTGCAGATTTATGAGCCATCCAAGAGAATGTCAGCAAAAAAAGAAATGCAACATCCTTATTTTGATGATCTTGACAAATCTCAATTAAAATTTTAAGCCATTAAAAAATTGTGTGAAAAGTTTGGTGAAGGAATTTCAAGTTATTCATTTGAAGTTAACCTTATCATGAGTAGCTGTGATGTAGACATTATAAGAGCATCTCAAATTTCAACTTACTCTATTCATGAGAGGTGTTGTGTGCAATAGGTATCTTGGAACTCACAGTGAAGATGTATGACCAAGAGTGACTAAGTTGAGAGATTGGAATGTCTATCTGTAAGTGCCTTCCATATATTTTCATTTCATTTCCATTTTGGATGCTCTTTATTTTTCTCTTTTACTTTGCGTATTTGTAAGTAAACTACTAAAAATTGATTGGTCTTTCCTTGCAGAAAATGTTGATTTATGAGCCATCAAAGAGATTCTCAGCCAAAAAAGCAATGCAACATCCTTATTTTGATGATCTTGAGAAATCCCAATTATGATTTGAAGCCATTATAAAAGATTGTGTGAAGCTTAGCGAGGGAATCTCAAGTTACTCAATTGAAGTTAACTTCATAATGAGCGCCTATGATGTAGACATTTAAAGAGAATCTCAAATGTATGAGTGACATTGTAAAAGATCTATGAGAATGAAGTTCCTAAGGCATTGTAATGAGATTTACTCAAATATTGTAATTTTGGAGTTCATGTTAGGTGCAGTAGCACCTTGTTTTGTAAATTCTTTCAATACGAAAATTTGCAAAATTTGAATTTTGAAATGTAAACAATGTGAAAAAGGTCATGTGAAGGTCATATGTAATGTATTCAAAGTCTCAAAGAGGTCATTAGGTGATTATAGAAGTGATATTGCACAAAATATGTCATTTGGTGTAAAAATGAAAAACTTGCATTAGTTGGATAATTGCAAAATTAGTAAATAAAGGATGATGTTTTCTGTATTTGTAGTACTTTTCCTTTTTTGTGTCAAGCTTGTGCAGATTGTATAGCTCCTTATACTTTGATTGTTGATTAGTTTTCAAATGTAAAAATTGAATTTGAAATGTAAAATGTATGTAAAAGGTCATGTGATATAGTAAATATGATGGTTTGTGGATTGATACAATAGGGGGAGGCCTGCAACACACAAAGTCACAATTGCAATCTGCAAACACAACTATCAGGCCATAAACTCCTCACAATTTCATCATTTCTTCAAAATCACTCTTTTCCCTTGTAGCACTGGGAATCAACTCAATCGGGTAACTTATCTCAATGACACCTCATCAGTCCATGAAATGAACCTCTTCAGGGACCCATTTGAACAAACTTTGACATACTCAAAATCCACCTATGATCACTTCAAACTAGAGCACTCAAATTTCACCTTTTCACCATTTTAGGCTTCTAAGTATCCTCTTTTTCCAAAGCAACTATACTTGAAACTTATCCAAACCCTAAAAAAATTTAGGGTAGAAAAACCTCCAAAACCACAATCAAACCTCTGACATACCAGTGTACAAAGGGTAATCCATAAAACCATTCTTTTAGCCAAAACCCTAGGGGTTTATTGAAAAAGTCACTTCCCAATCTACCCAAAACACAAAACCTCTTAAAACAAGTTTGAATTGGTTTGCACAAGCTTAATCAAACATGAAATAATGTTGCCTTGTCAAAAAACTCACTTTGGCCCACCAAAACCTCCACTTTTCATGAGGAAAACTCATATTTTCACATTAGGGAATCACACCCAATGCAATATTAGACCTCCCCTTCACAAACAAGCTTGAAACCACCTATTCCCAACTAAAACAATCCCATTCCACCAATCACATTAGTCACAGGGGATGGAATGGGAAAAATTTACATTTATGTGACTTTGAACACCCCAAAAATAGGGTTAATAGGGTAGATTAAGAAAATTTGAGATAAAACTCCACAAATTTAAAATAAGACTCTCAAAACTTCTGCAAATGCAAGTTACACATGCTATAAGATATTTCCACAATTTGCAAGTCAAAACACCCCTATACGAGATCGTACAAGTTTGCCAAGAATGGAAAAATATAGAAAATCTGATAAAAAGCAGTGCTAATCAAATTTTATTGCTTCAAATATTCAAGACCCCCCTCTCATCGAGTCTTTACAGTATGTTTATAATTTTTTTACTTCAAACTAAACTTTCCCAACGGATCAAACTACCTTTTGAACTCCTTAACTATTCGATCCCTTAAGAGTCCAAAGTGTGAAATGACTGCAAACTTCAACATATTGTTATTCAGATACCATGAGGCTTAGAAACTTCTCATTTAATCCTATAGGATCATGTTGGGACCCTCTACAAAAACCTCTCTCAGTTTTGGCTATCTCAGAGTGGTTTTCCCATGGCGCCAAATTTTCACTTGATAGAAAAAGTGTCAAATGCAAGCAATGCAAAGTTGCAAAGTGGTGCAACTTTTGTTCTGTAACTCATGTGACCAAATGGACTATTTTAATGTGTTCAAATAGGTATTTTTACGCTAGGTATGGTCCTCTTTCACACCCAAACATGCAGAATCGCTCCAAGCTACGTTCAACCGAATCGATCCCTTAAGAGTCCAAAGTGCAAAATGACTTCAAAATTTAGCATGCTGTTACTCGGATACCATGATGCTTAGAAAATTCTCATCTAATTTTTTAGAATCATGTTTGGCCCCTCTACAAAAACCTCTCTCGGTTTTGGCTATCTCAGAGTGGTTTTCCCATGGCGGCGGATTTTCACTTGACAGAAAAAGTGTCAAATGCAAGCAGTCCAAAGTTGCAAAGTGGTGCAACTTTCGTTTTGCAACTCATGTGACCAAACCGACTATTCCAATGTGTCTGAATAGGTATATTTACGCTAGAAATAGTCCTCTTTTGCACCCAAACATGTTGAATCACTCCGAGCTACGCTCAACCAGATCGATCCCTTAAGGGCTCAAAGTGAAAAATGGCTACAAACTTCAGCATGTTGTTACTCGGATACCGTGATGCTTAGAAACTTCTCGTTTGATCCTACAAGATCGCGTTGGGCCCTTCTACAAAAACCTCTCTCGATTTTGGCTATCTCGGAGTGGTTTTCCCGTGGCGGCGGATTTTCACTTGATGGAAAAAGTGTCAAATGCAAGTGGTGCAAAGTTGCAAAGTGGTGCAACTTTCGTTCTGCAACTCGTGTGACCAAATGGACTGTTCCAACACATTTGAATAGGTATTTTTACACTAGGTATGGTCCTCTTTCACACCCAAACATGTGGAATCACTTCGAGCTACGTTCAACCAGGCTGATCCGTTAAGGGTCCAAAGTGCAAAAGGGAAGCAAACTTCAACATGTTGTTACTCGAATATCATGATGCTTAGAAAATTATCGTATGATCCTACATGATCATGTTGGGACCCTCTACAAAAACCTCTCTCAGTTTTGGCTATCTCAGAGTAGTTTTCCTGTGGCGGCAGATTTTCACTTGATGGAAAAAGCGTCAAATGCAAGCAGTGCAAAGTTACAAAGTGGTGCAACTTTCATTCTGCAACTTGTGTGACCAAACAGACTGTTCCAACGCGGCTGAATAGGTATTTTTACACTAGGCATGGTCCTCTTTTGCATCTAAACATGCAAAATTGCTTTGAGCTACGTTCAACCGGATCGATCCCTTAAGGGTCCAAAGTGCAAAAGGGAAGAAAATTTTGACGGGCTATTACTCAGAAACCATGATGCTTACGAACTCTTCGTCTAAGCTTATGGGATCGCGTTGGGCCCCTCTACAATAACCTATCTTATTTTTTGTTATCTCGAAGTTGTTTTCCTGTGGTGTCCAGTTTTCAACTAATGGAAAAAGTGTCAAATTGAAGCAACGTAAAGTTGCAAAGTGGTGCAACTTTTATTTTGTAATTCATGTGACCAAACTAATTGCTCCAATGTGTCCCGATAGGTAGGTTTACGCTATGCATGGTCCTCTTTCACACCCATACATGAGGAATTGATCTGAGCTATGTTCAAATGGCTTGATCCCTTATGATGGCATGCAAAACAATGGAAAAGAGAAACATACACACGACGGTTGAGAAGTCCGAGTATTCCACACAAAAAGTGTATGATCATTGGTGCAAAGCACCTTGTTCCTCCATTTGATGAAGATGGTCTAGTTTAGTGGTAATAGCCATTATAATGTTAAATAAGGCCATGATAGGCCATTTTGTAATCTTTCTTTTAGTTTTGAGTTAGTGTGGGGTCATTTGAGTCAATTTTGTAAGTATGAATAAGAAAATAGCATTGGTAAAGGAATTGGAAGAGATTACTAATGTTTCCCCTACTCAAAATTTAGAATTTAGGCCTTAAAAGCAAGGCTAGACAAGGTGAAAAGAAGAAATTGCTTGAGAATAAGTTAGAATAGGTTGGAAATAGGGCGAGGTTGTGGAGTTTGATGTGTTCAAACGGTCTACAAGGACAAGGGAGGTCAAAAGTATGTTATGGCATGATGCCCTAATTGGGAATAAAGGGGTTTTGAATGAAAAAGAGAGGCTTGAGGGAGTAAAAGTGGGTAAAGTCAAGGGGCAACATAATTTGGTAAATGCTGCCCAATGGTGTTTTCCAATTCGAGGAGTGATTGAGAGCATACTTTGTTAAATAGACCTATTCGAGGGTCTAGGACAGCGTTGAGTCTGTTTCTTATTTGTATTATAAATTATAACTTTCTTTCTCCTGAGTCCATTTTGTATACAAGAAATTATATGGCAAAAAGTTGACATATAAATCTTTCGACGTGTTTATATGGTGACGCATCAAGAACATAACAATTCATTTTGCACTATCAGGATTATGCTTTGAAAATGTTTAAAGACTATTAAAGATAAAAGTTTGTATGATAATGTGTCAAGAAGTTAACTACTTCATCTACTCTGAATATTATGTTTTGCAAGTGTTGTGAAGATTATGTATCCTTTGCTTAATTGAGTTGTTCAAATCAAATGATTAAATATATTGGAATCTTTTTATGAATCATTTCATGGAATACCAATTGAAAACGTGTTTTTTGCTTTTAGATAAAGTTGTTTAGCATCAATCAATTAATATTCAAGACAAACCATCAAGGACAACAATGATCAATGCTAGGCTAACCAATTAATAAGTGTACACATGAATAAGTCAATCATGTACATGTGAGTAAGGGAAGCACAAGTACTAAAAAACACATAAACCTTGAAGTATACACACGAATACACAGTATACACAAATTAATACAAATTATATGCACGAATACAAGGTATACACATGAAAACACGTAAGTCACAAAGTATACATTGGAACACATGTAAGTTGTAAAGCATACACTTGAATACACGTAACTCATATCTATTGAACCATCAATTTAGAATGCACATATGGACACCTTCGATAAAAAAGATTTGTATTAACCAAATAGCCATATAGGCATACATCAATATATGTCGATACAAGTATGAAATATAGGTACAAAATAGCCATATAGGCTTACGAGAATGCCATATAGGCATACAATGTCAAATATATCCAATATAAAATATGTACAAAACTGCCATGTAGGCATACAACAAAGGGCTCTAGAATCAAAAGTCATTGCTCTCCATGCTCTAGAAATAAATTCTTTCCCCTTGCTTGTCAATCAGATGGAGATAGGTCTATCACTTGTTTGTGCTATGCTCGAGGAGTGCTACTGCTCCTCCTAGTGTTTAGTTCATGGTGAATTTTTAATTGTTACAATAAGAAGTAAAGACATTAATATATAGAAATTACATTATAAAAAATGATATATTTAACAACATAATCACTTACCGCCATCTCAGGATCTCTCTCCATGAGGGAAATATTCGCACGTCCATGCTCAGGTGTGCTTAAGACCTGTATAAACCATCCAAATAGAAATTAAACTATGAATCAATAATGGTTTGATTTTTCACTAACATCTATAACAACGAATGTAAATGTAAATTTACTAATTTTCCTCATACCTCCCCTGTCAGAGCCATCAAGGATTGTATAGCAGATGAAACACTGATCTCCATTTCCCTCATCACATTCAGAGGTGTTTCAACTTGCAACAATTGAAAACAAAACAACAAATTATTCAATCACAAAAACTACAATAGCGATCCACATCATGACTTATAATGTATGAAATAATGAACAAAATTTGGAGTACTTATTAAACTATATATTTCTGATTCTCATGCTTACTATTTTCCCTATCCATATCTTGTTCGAAAGGACGTGTTTTTAGGATTTTACCCATAGCAGCAAGCTGGTGAACCATTTGATCGAATGCTTTCATAGGCATGTACGATAACTGATGAGCTCAGGATATGCTCATAATTTGAGTATCATGATACATTTTTAATATCTCTACTCTTATTGCTAATGGATGTTTTAACTATGTGATTAAAGAATTTTTATCTGAAATTGGGTAGTATCCTATAGCAATACATTCCTATATTCCTGCAGCTTAACATCTCTGTGTCTTATTAATTACCCTGTTTGACCTCCTGAATGGTTGGTATAATGCATATGGTTTTTTAATGATGAAATAGATTTAATATGTGATTAATGAATGTATCATGTTTTTTTCCATGAGTGATTTCTTTTGCCTCTGTCGCCTTGTACATCGTAGGTTGTTGAAGGGAACATGAACGAGTCAAGCGCAACAGACTTCGGCCTTGCAGTAAAGTCCATTTGCAGCACGGTGTTGAGGAAGTTGTACTGGTGAAGACTCTCTGTCCAGGTCATTGGGAAGAAATCTAAATGTTCATTAATCTGGGAAGAGTGGAATGCTAAATTCTCTCTAGATCACGTTGAACGGATGTGCTTTCATTCATGAGAAGTTTGTTCCTCGGTTTCAGGATACATTTATGTCCACATCTTTCTCTGTTAGAGTTAGGTAGTTAGTTGCTTTTCTAGTTTAAATAAGTGTTCCTCCTGCGTGAGTGAGCAAGCATAGCATGCAAAAGTTAGTATGATAATAAGAAGAAGAATATGTAAGAGTTAGTATTATGATAAGAGATAGAGTTTTGTGTTAGTTTTCATATGAGCAGAACGATGTATATCATTCCGATTTTATGAATAAAAGTTGATCAAGTTCTGAGTTCAATTCTTGCATAACTAGTTGATGCTTGCTAAGGGGGCCCACTTAGTAAGTATCTGTAGTTAGTTAGTTAGTTGTTTATTTCCTGTTGATCATAAGTTAGATTTCATTCTGGAAAGTTTCAACATAAACTCAGTCTTATATTGTTCCTGCAGCATCGAGAATCCATCCTTGTGTTTGTTCTTGCAGCGTAAGGCCAGTTCATAGTTTGTTTCTCAGACATAGTTGTTATGATTTCTGCTTTGATTAAGTTTAGAAGGCTTTGCATTACATTCCTATAGCATAAGTAGAATTCCTTTCACAAATTTATTTCTAGTAAGTCATGACTAAAACTAGTTCTTAGTGCACATACAGTGTCGCTCCATTTCAAGTATACGTTCCCTGGTTTGAAAAAGTAAATGAACGACCATAAGAAGATGTTAGTCGCCTACTGGAATGTCTAATTCCCAGGTTAGGATTTGTTGTGAGTTTTATATCCTTTTATGGGTGCGACCATTTTTGGCGCTGTTGGCAGGGATGGTGTCAAGCTAAGAACCTGTCATAGTCATTGTTAGCAGTAGTTTAGTCTGCTATTCAAGCATTTTCAAATCCCTTCAATTTATAGTTAACTCTATTGCATGCATAGAAGAAGAGATGCTTTGGGAAGATTCCTCCCTAGCCTTCCATTCCTTGATAATAATCTTGAACCAGCTTATAATCTATTTGAGGAAGGAGGAGACCAAGATATCAATCCATTTGCTGAAAACCTGCTTGTTGAACTACCATTTGATCTAGCTGACAAAGAACTTGAAGAAAATCCATTTGCTCTGATACTCCATCAAGTAACTATGGAATGTAATCCACCCAATCGACCTCTTGCTTTTGAATTCCCCATCATTGCTCAGCAAGATAATGATAACCTTAGAAATATCCCTTCTTTATTACTTCTCAAGTTCTATGGACTAGTTACAGACGACCCAAAAACTTTCTTGTTTTAGTTTGATATCCTTTGTTGCAGCTATGATTACACTTCAGATGCTCATAGGCTGAAGTTGTTTCCCGCTACTTTTGAAAGAAGGAGCCCTTAGATGGTTTATGAGTTTGGGAAGAGGTGTTATTGATATTTGGGCATCCATGTAAACAAATTTTTTTTGAGAAGTACAAGGACTATTGTAAGAGTGGTAGCAAGTGTGATGATATATTCAGAATTCAACAAAAGGAGGATGAAATCCTAGAATACTATATCTCAAGATTCTTGTTTTCCCTGAAAAGGAATTTAGATCATACTCTCAATGAAGAATCTTATAAACTACTTTTTCTAAGAGGAATCAGTGAAACCTGTATAGATGCCTTGGACCTGATGGGAGGAGGAGATATAACCCAACTGCCTTGGGATGATATCAAGAAGATATGTCTCAACTACTCTTGAGCAATTGTTAAGAAGGGTAGAGGTCATCAAGTCACAGTGGGAAAGTCTTCTACTAGTGGAGTTTCACAGATGGAGATCACAAATTTTTTGTCTGATTTCAAGCAGGATATCATCAACAATATGGCTACACAGTTGGATACTATGCAAGCTCGGAAGAAACATGAGGAAGCTGAAGCAATCTTAGCTGAGTTTTGTCCACATTGCAGACAGAAGAAACGTGATTGCAGATGTAAGATGGTGGCTAACTTGGAGGCTAAGTAGTTACCTACTGACTTTAAGATGGTAGAGAATGATGATGACCAAGTATTATTCATTGCACAAAGGTGACCATGGGCTCAAAGACAAGGTATGCCTCAAGACCCCTTAACTTTTGGTAATCCTTATTTTAATTACAATAACCAATGACAACCTACATATGGCCCATCACCACCTTGGAATACTCCTCAACCACACTGGCCTAACTATCAGAGTCCTTAATGGAAATCTCCTCAAGGAGGTTGGCAGCAGCCACAAGGACAATGGACTCCACCCCCAGGTAACTGGCAGCAGAATCCTCAATGGAGAAGTCCACAACAATGGAAAAACCAATCCTCTGGATCTCTGCAGACTTAGTAGCCACAACCTCTGGCTCTCATTCCACCTCCTGTAGCACCTGTAACAAATACTGGACCTCCAAAATAAACCCCTATGCCTGCTCAACCATTGCCAAATCCTAATAATAATAAGCAGCAGTAGCAACCTATGTATCTTGCAGAAACTAATCAGTATCCAGCTTATGCCCTAAATATTCATGATATCCATCTCAAGTCTGGAACCACTCTCCCTGCTCCATAGCCGCCTGTAATTACAAAGATTCCAGACTCTACCTCTGAACAACCTATTGATCCTGTAGAACATATACCTGTATTAGATACTGTCCCTAAGGAACCTGTCCTGCAACATCAGGTGGAACTGCCTTTTCCTCAGAGATTGCAAATTACCACATCCAAAACTATGGAAGAGCCTACCTTTGACATTTTGGATCAACTAAAGAATGTACACATTCAAATTCCTTTTTTTCAAGCCATTAAAGATGTCCCAATTTATGGAAAAGTCATTAAAGAGGCCTATTTAAAGAAACCAGGAAGGAAGAAAAATAATCCCTAAACTATCCATATTCTAGGACAGTTGACAGATATTATGTTAGGGAAGGTAGTTATTCCAAAATATACTGACCCTGGGAGTCCTTTGGTACAAATAAATATTAATGGCCAGATGGTAAATAATGTTTTGACAGACCTTGGTGCAACCATCAATGTAATGACCAAGCATACAATGGAGTCCTTGAATATCCTAACAATTCAGTCTACACCTACTGTCCTGCAGCTTGCTGATAGTTCCATAGTAAAACTTGATGGAGTGGTAGAAGATATCATTGTCATCCTTGAGTCTTGGGAATACCCAACAGACTTCACCATATTGTCCACTAAGGCAACTTTGGGAGGATATCCTATTATCCTAGGTATACCATGGTTAGCTACAATTGATGCTTTTATAGGATGCCATTCAGGAGACATGACAATTTTTGATGGTCAGTCAAGAAAGAAATTGGCTTTATATCCACCTGCCCAGCCTCAACCAGACTTGTCTCAACCAATTTGGCCAGAATTAGGAGAGGAACCTGAAGAATTCAATTCATTGGCTTAGCTAATGATGCTGCAAAATAATCTATTTTCCCAGCTTCAAAGTGAGGATGGCCTATTTTTACACATTTTGCAGTCCAACTCTGATCTGAGTAGTCCATCTGTTCCAGATAGCTGTCCTCAGCAGTGTTTCCTGTAGCAACTGAATTCTGAGAGCCTACCGCCTGAATCTCCTGTAGTTTATCACAACTTGCTCCCACATGAAATACACACACCACCTTTATTAGCAACCTCCATGAATGATCTTACCAAGCAAGTAGAAGTGTCTCCAGGCCGTTGTCTGAACATCAATAATAAGCTGCCTCAATCTCAACAAGCTGCACTAGTCACAATGTTGCAAGAACAACACAAAGCTTTTGCATGGGACTATGGGGATATGAAGGGAATAGATCCTCAGCTCTGTACTCATAGGATCTACATTAAGGAAGATTGTTCACCTATTAGGCAGCCTCAAAGAAGGATAAATCCAGCACTTAGGGAAATAGTTAAAACAAAGCTTCAAAAATTGCTTGATGCTAGTTTCATCTGCCCCATTTCAGATAGTCAATGGGTATCTTTATTGGTGATTGTTCCTTAAAAAGGTGGAAAATGGAGAGTTTGTATAGATTACAGAGAGCTGAACACAACAACTAAAAAGGATCACTTTCCACTGCCATTTGTTGACCAAGTGCTAGACTCATTGTCTGGTAAAAAGTATTTCTCCTTTTTGGATGGATATAGTGGGTATAATAAAATTAGAATCGCCCCCAAGGATCAAGACAAAACAACTTTTATCAGTCCATGGGGTACTTTTTCCTACTTTGTCTTACCTTTTGGCCTATGTAATGCACCTGCAACATTTCAAAGGCCAGTGATCAGTATTTTTGCTGATATTTCTCATGATTCTATGGAAATCTACATGGATGACTTCACTACTTATGGAGTTACTTATGAAGAAGCATTAGCTAATTTGGAAAAAGTGTTGAAAAGATGTCAGGAACAAAATTTGTCTTTGAATAGTGAGAAATGTTTTATGATGATGCAAGAGGGAATTGTTTTAGGCCATCATATCTCTCAAGCAGGAATTCAAGTTGATCCAGCAAAAATAGAAGTTATTCTAACTTTTCCAACACCTATGAAACAAAAGGATGTTAGAAGCTTCCTAGGACATGCTGGATATTATAGAAGATTCATCAAAGATTTTAGCAAAATAGCCAATCCACTATATGCCTTATTGACTAAGGATTTTGAATTTACCTGGACTGAGGCCTATGACAAATCTTTCCTGCAACTTAAGAACTTACTTACTCAGACACCTATTCTTCAAGGACCAAAGTGGAGTCTGCCTTTTCATATACACACAGATGCTTCTGATTATGCCATTGGGGCTGTTTTAGGACATAAAGAAAATTCCATCGAGCATGCCATATATTTTATTAGCAAAAATCTTCAAAGCCCTAAATTAAACTATACTATCACAGATAAAGAATTGCTAGCAGTTGTGTATGCCCTGAACAAGTTTCAACATTATGTCACTGGTTACCAAATATTTGTTCATACAGATCATGCAACAATAAGGTACCTCATGAATAAGCCTGCCATATTTGGAAGATTAGCAAGATGGCTCCTATTGTTGTAGGAATTTGATATCACAGTTATTGATAAGTCAGGCCAGGCTAATGTGGTGGCTGATTTCTTGTCAAGACTTCAAATAACTACACCTACCAACCCTGAGGTAATTGATGATAGCTTTCCCGATGAACATTTGTTTTCTATTGCTGCTCAAACTCCATGGTATGCAGATATTGCAAATTATTTAGCAGCAAACAAGATCTCAGCTCACTTCTCACCAAAGGAAAGGAAATTGTTGGTTGAGAAGGTTGTTGAAGGGAGCATGAACGAGTCAAGTGCAACAGACTTCGACCTTGCAGTAAAGTCCATTTGCAGCATAGTGTCGAGGAAGTTGTAATGGTGAAGACTCTTTGTCCGGGTCGTTGGGAAGAAATATAAATGTTCATTAATCTGGGAAGAGTGGAATGCTAAATTCTCTCTGGATCGTGTTGAACGGATATGCTTTCATTCATGAGAATTTTGTTCCTCAATTTTAGGATACATTTATGTCCACATCTTTCTCTGTTAGAGTTAGGTAGTTAGTTGCTTTTCTGGTTTAAATAAGTGTTCCTCCTATGCGAGTGAGTAAGCATAGCATGTAAAAGTTAGTATGATAATAAGAAGCAGAATATGTAAGAGTTAGTATTATGATAAGAGATAGAGTTTTGTGTTATTTTTCATATGAGCAGAATGATGTATATCATTCTGAGTTTATGAATAAAAGCTGATGAAGTTCTGAGTTCAATTCTTGCATAACTAGTTGATGCTTGCAAAGGGGGCCCACTTAGTAAGTATCTATAGTTAGTTATTGTTTATTTCCTGTTGATCATAAGTTAGATTTCATTCTGGAAAGTTTCAACACAAACTCAGTCTTATATTGTTCCTGTAGCATCGAGAATCCATCCCTATGTTTGTTCCTGCAACATAAGGCCAGTTCATAGTTTGTTTCTCAGACATAGTTGTTATGATTTCTGCTTTGATTAAGTTTAGAAGGCTTCACATTACATTCCTATAGCATAAGTAGAATTCCTTTCACGCATTTATTTATGGTAAATCATGACTAAAACTAGTTCTTAGTGCATATATAATGCCGCTCCATTTCAAGTATACGTTCCCTGGTTTGACAAAGTAAATGAACGACCATAAGATGTTAGTCGCCTATTGGAATGTCCAATTCCTAGGTTAGGATTTTTCGTGACTTTTATATCCTTTTATGGGTGCGACCAATAACTGTGGTGGCATAGAGAAGGTAGTGAATTGTTTGAAAAAATGCCTCAAAGAAATGGGGTCTCGTGGTGATGGAATGCCATTACAAACAAATGCACATCATGACATTCCATCACCATAAGACCACATTTCTTTCAAGAATTTTTTTCAGAAAGTTTATTTCCTTCTCTATGGTATTATTACTTACTATTATGCTTTGATAGATATTTTTCCAAGCATCCATAGTTTGTTGGAAAGCACCTATTTTAGGATTTTAGCCATAGCTACAAGGAAGTGAGTAGTTTGATACAATTCTTTGGTACACATGTATGGAAAATGTGGTATCATATAAAAGGTGGTGAGTTGTTTGAAGAAATGCCTCGAAGAAATGTGGTCTCATGGTGAAGTAATTGCATCACTGCTTATGTTGACATTCTAAACAACTATATTGTAGTTGAAATTTTGTCATCTATCAACATCTAGTTATTAGTTATGGAATGTGAAGTAATGCTTTGAGTTTGAATGATGTGCAATGCAATGTAATCAACGATATGAATATAAACTACACAAATCTATTAAGTGCAATTCATTAGTTAAACTCTTTATTCTATTACCTGCGTGTAGGTTTGAGTAAATCCACTAGAACTCGAAGGTGTTCCCTCGAAACCTCCAATATTAACTTGTTCAACATCCAAAATCACATATTAAAATACCATTCGTAAAACAATGCTATTAACATGTAATAAATTTATAATTGTTTACTAGTTACATACCCCATCGATAGGTGTACTGCACAAATAAGTAGGTGGAGGGCCGATGTATCCAATCTCAACACTGTGACCCTGCAATTTTGTTAAAATCATAAAACTAAATTAGTTAATCTTGAATTTCAAAATCAAAATTTAATAAATTAAATTAATTGAACATGCTAATTTTTACTTGACTATTAATGCCATACGCCTCATGCAAAATGTCAGCTACCCTCTCCATCTCCATAGTTGTAGACGGATCCTGTGTAGTAGCCTCCCTGAGTGTCAGTGGGGTCATATGAACAAGTCACTCTGTAAGATTGACACACATGGGTTCGAAGGCCACCACTCGAAGACTCCCATGGATGGCGTTGTAGAATAGGGCTAGTATGATGGATGCCACTTTGGGTCAAAGTGTTGATCGCCTACAATGTCTCTACGTCAACACTCTCCTTCACAACAGAAGGCATAACAACGTGCTCACGAGGTGGCCTAGCGAGAGCTCGTCTCCCTTGTCGTGCAGGATCTGGTTGTGCACTGGGTCTATGCTGAGCCGACCCCCCACCTCTCCCTTGGAAGTCCCTCATAGCAAAATAATTTGGGATTTTGTTTAATATGAACTCACTATATAGTTTCCTAAGGAAATACTACGGGACTTCACAATTGTTGCGCGGTGGGTAATCAAAGACCCTGTTCCACCTATTATAAAATAGTTCCTAATTTGTTGGTGGTGGCACCAATGAATAGGAAACCTCTTTGCATTGAGGGTAAGATTTTGATTTGTGCGTGGGTCAGTGAATAATGAGCACAAATCACCTTTTGTAAATTTTAAATCCTTTACATCTTTATATGATAGTTTTTCCACATAATAAGCCCTAGCCGCCTACCTCTTATCTTGCCATCCAGTTATTTGTTTGCTAATTGAATCTACATTTTTTAACATATCTTTCAATGAACTTGCTAGGGTCATTCTTTCTGTGGTTGAACCATTTGGATCACTCAACCTACTGATTAAATCCTCAATTTAATTTTTGTTGTTCTCAATTTCACTCATTAAATTTTGTTGAGTGCCAGGAGGGTGTTGAGTCATTGGTGGAGGAGGTTGTTGTTGTGGTTGATTTTATTCTTGAGGATTTGGTTGATCTTCTTGTTCAGGATTTTGAGGGTTTGCAGGTTGATTTACATCTCCTACAAATTCAAAAATAAATAAAATCAAATACAACCTAAAACTAACAAATTCAAAACAAAAAGAAAACAATCCTTACCTCTCACACCTCCTTGTCGTAATGGCGCCATCCTTGCGAAGAAATAGCAACTGTTGGTGAAATTTTTTGCACAATACCTCCTCCTAGAATGCGAGCATGACAAATGGGGGTTTTGGCTGTAGGCACAACAAAAAACACAGTCGAAATGCATAATGAATGAGTTTCACTTTTTTTTTGCTTTTAACATGTCATAACGCAAGCGCATTATAATGCGCTTGTGTTATGGGCTAGTTGTGGCCAAGCCTCAGGCTCGAACCACCAAGCCATAATGCGAGTGAGTTATAACACAATCAAGTTATGACTTTTCAAAACTTTTTTTTGAAAGTGGCCACAAATTGGCTACCCATCTCCATGCACCCACCCATATCATACACTTGAATCAGGTATAATAATGCTGCTTCATCTTGAAACCCATCCTCTTTTCTTTTAATTAATTATATCATTTGCATCTATTAACCTAATTAATTTAATCATGTTAATTCACCCCTTTTCATGCTAACATTTTGTCTCATTAAATTAAATAAATCAAACTATTTAATTTAAATCCCTAAGTCTGCTTATTTAATCAAATAACCCTAAGTTATTTAATTAAATGTCATCCACCTTTCCCCCATTCATTAAATCATTTTATTTAATGAATATCATCTAAATTCTTCTATTCCTCTAATTGCATAATTAACATTGTTTAATTATCAATTACATAATTAATCTAATTCCCCCCACTTGCAAGGGAATATTCCTCCTTTGCACATTCCTCCAAAAAGGGAATATTCCTTTGCACAAATTTAATTTGGTTTTAATTAACTAAATAGCTTTTTTCCCTCACCCAGGAATATTCCAAAGAATATTCTTTTCTCCTCACTCATTTGAAAAAGATGAATATTCCTTTTTATAATAAACTCACTTAGCTTCATATGCAAGTTAACTCCAAACTTCTTGTGCAAGTTAACTTTGACCTCTTGAATAGGTCAAAAGTGTGTTTGTTTGAGGGAATGTGAACCCTTGATTAAATCTCATCATTGATTCTCATCTGTTGATGAGAATCCATGATCCATGCCTCCAATTTCCTCCATCCTTGACTGTTGATTAGCCTTTTTGATCTCAACCCTCCATTTCTCATTTGCTCTCCTATAAATAGATCACTATTTGGAGACAAATGGATCCATCTTTTAACATCAAGATTATGTTGTTAAAATCACTCACAATTACACTCATATTTAGCACATATTCAACATATTTTAGTTCAATTAATTGCATAATAGATTAGCTTCCATTAATGGCTTCCATGGTAACTTAGATGCATACATTTAGCTTGTTTATTAATTAGGGTTTCAATCTTTTAGCTTAAAATCCATTTAGATTAGCTATGCATTCACACATCTAGATCACTTTAGCATAAAATCATGTTAAATTAGCTTGCATCATGTTCATATAGGTTAAAATCATGTTTTGATACACTTCTCACAATTGTTCCATGAGTTTTCTTCAATAAAATTACTTGAACAAGCTCATTTATTCACGGGATTGGGAAAGGGTTGTCGTTCCATACCAACACGACACCACTCCCACAATGGGATAAGTTTTATATGGATTAGAGTAGGCATTTTAAAGCTTTCGTAGTTTAGTGTGCTTGGTTTAATTTGCATTTGATTGATCTTGTTGAGATTGAGGTTAGTGGCTTAATTATGCTTTGATTCTTCATGGATCAAGCGTAATCGATCCATACTAATCCGTTGGTCATAGAAATTATTCTGGAAAAGAGTTCTTGAGAGTATAATGCACAATTAACCTTTTTGAATGAATTCCATATCTTTGCAAAGATATGGAATTCATGCAAAAAGATTAATTCAAAATTATGCATTATACTCTGAGGAACTCCTTTCCAGAATAACTTCAAAGAGGTTTTCAACACATTATATCTAGTAAGGCGGAATTTTTTCAATTGTTTCTTGGGAAAAAAATTGAAGCTATCCTCAACACCTGGTAAAGTTATGGCTAACAACAAGATCTACAAGTTGGGGAAGTTCTACATGGATGAAATTGGGAATAAAATTTAGAATAGAAAAGAGAGTGGAAAAGTAGAATTTGATGAAACTCTTGCAAAGTTCTGGTTAATGACCGATGCTTTTGTTCATTGTTATGATGGGAAGATTCTAAATAGTCTTCCCGAAATAAAGGATTTTACTATGATTTTGAGAGCATCTTCTATATAGTAGGCTATCTTAGATCAAATAAATGAAGTAAACAATTGTGAAAGAACCAACAATTTTGAATTTGAAACAATGGTGTCTTATGTATAAAATCCCCCTATGATTTGCTCCTAGAATAAGGTATAGCAATTTTGAATTAGAAACAATTGTATACAAACAACTATTTAGCCTATCTATTATGCTACAAAAATTAACTACAAGTTAGAACATATCCATATCAGCATAAAATAACAAGTACAATTCACCTCAAACTCTGCTGTGATAATTGCTTTGTAATGAAGTTTTCACTCCATGAACATTCTTTGTGCACATAGCCAAATATTTAAAGTTTTTAACCAAAGCTCCAAAAATGAGTATCTTGTCATTGCATGACTCCTATTTTTTCTCCGAGTATGACAATACCATAGCTTCTGGTGTTTCTAGACGAAACCTATAGCGGAAAAGTGTAGTCTCCATTTGAAGGAACCATCTTCAGAGCTCTTCCTTGAAATGAGGGTTGAAAACATTAGAAGAAAAGCAATAGCATAATTCTAAAGTAACAATTTGTATCAAGCCAAATGTCAGAAAGTATAATTAAAAAGAAAAATCCTTACAATTGGAACTCAAATTGGACCAAGCATATTTATGCTTTTATCTTTAGAATGTATGAACTTTCTCTGTCAGAGCTTCACGACCTCAAATTGAATCTCAAATTGGACCAAAAGATTTATGATTTTATCTTTAGAATGTAGGAACTTTCTCTGTCCAATATTCACGACCTCAAATTGGATTTGAAATTGGACCAACAAATTTATGATTTTATCTTTAGAAAATAGGAACTTTCTCTATCGGATATTCAAAGTCATCAACTTGGAATCTAGAGTAATCGACTGAATCCTAAGATGTAATCAGATGGAAACTAATGTTTTAGTCCATTGACATTTGTATTCCTATACTTAGGTTATGCTTCCGAGCAAAAACACCCTAAAGTGTTTCAAATTGGCTCAAGGTACTCTCCAACTTGGTTATGTCACTGATAGCAATCCAAGTTTTCTTGAACCATCCATAATCGAATGTTGCATAATAATCTATTCTTCCTAAACATAAAAATGCCACATAGTAACCCCTTCTAAATAAGACATTTAATCATCATAAAACCATAATTAATAAATCATTTTAGTTTTAGAAAGAATTTGATGTCATTTACTATCAAATCAAAAGCTATATAAATCACAAAAAATCCATGAAGCCTTCTAAATGTAGCTTTAAGCAAGTTTACAAGATGGGTTTCAACATAAGAAGCTTTCTACTACAACTCTCAATGAATGTATTATAAGCAGAAAAAAATTCTTCACACTCGAATTAATATAGTCAAACATTTATTCCAAAAGTATGTTAATAGGAGTTAACTAAGAATATAATGATTTTTTGCTTGGTTTCTTTTATCAATATGCAATGTGGAAATGGAATAATCACTAAGAAACCCTAACAATAAAAAATGAAGTAAAGGTTCAAGAAAGGAAATTCTAATGTACTATTGTGTAATGGTGACGAAGGAACTTATATGAGCATGACCTACATACAAATCCCTGCCATTGGAATGTCATCCATCCAAAGAGAAAACAAGCAATGTAAGAATTTGAGCAATATAATTCCAAAGGGTTATGCTATAACAGTAATGGAATCACCATAAGAGCACAACCAAGGAACACATTCTTGTGACTATAATTATGTGATCCATAACTCTATTGGTCATGTGGCACAATTGTGCTATAACAAATACATGATGCATTCATGTGTGACCCAAGTTTAATGTGGCTATTTTGTGATAGAAATGGAGGCACTCATATGAGCACAATTCATGTACAAATTAATCATTGTCATCACAATTAGGTTTCAATCATCATTGGGTTGCATTCAGGTTGACTCAAGTTTAATAGGTTACAATGTAATGATAGCATGATCCAAGAGTGATTACCTCTTGTTGCAATAAAGAGCCTATAACTCTGGTTGATATGTGGAGTGGTTGTGTTATATCAATTATGTAGTGCATTCAAGCACAACCCATGTTTAATGGGCTATTCTAGAGAGTGATCAATATTTTATGAACCTTATGAATGTTACTTAAAAGTGTACAACTTAAACTACAAACCAAGTTTGTTACATACTTGAATGCAATCTTGGGTTACCACAAACTATACTAATATGATATGCTAATAACCAATATGGGACACATTAAAGCAAGAACCATGCTATATAGGATACATTTCCTTGATCAGGTTTACATACCTTAATGATTAAACACAAGCTTCCCACACACTCTGGGATACAATCCAAGATCATACCACACCTTGTCAAGAAAGCTAATTTTCTGACCCAAGATTTAAGGTTATTTTTTAATACCAACAAAAGCATTGGTAAGAGCATGACTAGGGTAAAAACTGTAAGCCTCCATAGAAACGTAAACCATAACTCGACAACAAAAAAACCCAATACCAGTTTTTTTAAATACCCATATAAAGAAAACACCCAATGTCCTTTTTTTTAAGTACCAAGATAGTCAATAACAAAGGGTTCACCGAACATCAATTTTTGTAATGCCTGAGAAAAATGATAACAAAATCAAAATTTAGAAAACTATTTATAATACTAGAAAAGTTTGAGACCTCATTTGTTTCTAAAAAAAACATTATCTTGATAGAGAAAAATATCCAGTACCATTTTTTTAAATACCCATTTCAAGTGGCATCGAAATACCCAAACAACTAGTGGGCGGTAGGGCAGGCGATCCTCCATGGTGGCAGAGGGAAAGGGCATGTTTGCCACAGTGGTGTTTGGCTGGGGGTTCTTGGTGCCAAGTTGGCAGACTTGCATGATGGTTGGAGTTGGCTTGTCTTGTCGACAAGCTGGGTGTACGTTGCCAGACAAAATTTTCACTTGTTTCAATGTATTGAGATGATCATTTTAAATGGAAATGTGAGCTCCTGTCTTAGTGATGACATCTTGCACATTGAGTGGGAGTACAATTTGTGGTGGGTGGCGACACTTTGGAAGTATAGGTTTATTTAATACAAGCTCGGCTCAATTTTGGTCTTAATTTTTCTTTGAAATTGTGTGGTGGTTGTGGTTTTCTATGTCTCTCCTGTCGAATGTTTATGGTGAGGGACAGAGAATGGTGAAGAGCTCCAAATTTATCATTAGGGTTTTGGTGGTGAAATTTTCTTGGTTTGGGGCTGACACCCCAATCTCTTTGCGGTCGTTAGCAAGACATGCTTCTTTAAGGGAGGTTACAGACTAGAGATTGAAGCAAATTTTGGTGAATTATGATCTGTTGGTGCTCGCGACTGTGAAAATGGTGTTGGGTTCTAGTCATTTGGAGTGCAGGGAGTATGGGAGAGACAATTTGCATGTCTCTTCCCATTTCCTTGCCTCTCTTTTGGACAATCTGGAGCTAAAGGCGGAAGCAAAAAGGTTGCTGGTTAAATTGTTTAGGGTGGATTTGGTTGAAAATGTTGATGAGGTTCTTCATGTGGTGATAGAAGGTAGGGGATGTCTGAGGCCTTGCGACGTGGAAAGGGTGAGCTCAGAGGAGATGGTGAAAATATATCCCTTCCTTTTGGATTTGCAAGGATCGGGTCTGATGCGACATCGATTGATTGTAGTGGTCATGATTATCTTTCTCAAGAAGTTGTTCAGGCTAATGGCGGTTGGCAGTGTGGAGTGGAAGGTGGAATTTCAAGATTTCGCTATACTGAATAATTTTTTGTAAGGTGGTGAAGTCTTTTTTTTGGTTCGTTGTCACTTGTTCTAGTTTGTTTGGTTTTTGGTGGTTGTGTAAATGCCATTGAAGAGGTTTGGTTCGGTCTAATTTTGGTTGCCATGGATGCATAGATGCTTGTAATGTGGTTTGGTTTTGTTAATTGATTGGTTTCTCAGTGGTTGGTTAGATATTTAGAATGATTTTGTTAGTTGCTTTAAGGGCTAGTTTTTAATGGTTTTTCAATTTACCATCTTTCTTGCACGGTAGACGATTGTATTTCGTTTTCTAATATCAATAAAATACTATCTTATGTATAAAAAAAAAGAAATACCCAAACAACCAATAAAAAGGGTATCGAGCATCAATTTTTAAACATACCCAGATATCCAGTAACAAAATAGCCAACATCATAACAAATAGCCAAATAGTACTTCACGAAAACACCCAACATCAATTTTTTCAAATACCCTAAAAAAATTAAGAATGGTTTTCTTACCTCTGAGACAATTCACAACAAAAAACTCAAAATCCCCAAGACATACTTCCTGGTGGGGAGTTGTCTAATAGAAGGATAGATTTGGCCACATTCTAGACCCATACCTTGAAGCACTACTGGCAAGAGATTCCTCCACTGGGAAATCCCTTCGATTATTGCTCAATATCTCCATATTCAAAACCCTTCAACCTCTATTTGTTTTTCCAGACTATTTCTTCTAACTAAGCAGTAGTTAAAAACCATGGGAAAATGGTGGTATCATATAGTTTGGTTTTTGTTAGGAATATATATATATATATATATATATATATATATATATATATATATATATATATATATATATATATATATATATATATATATATATGCATACATACATATATATATATGTATATATATGCATATATATATATATATATATGTGTATATATATATATATATATATGTATATATATGCCATATATATATATATATATATATATATATATATATATATATATATATATATATATATATATATATATATATATATATATATATATATGCATAGGTGTCAACTAAAGCCTAAATTGATGGCTAGGAATATTTTCTCTCAAAAAACAAAGTTTGATGCAAAAAACTAGTCATTTATAGCCTTGTTGCAAAAAATGAGTAGAATTTAGTCATTTTTAGTTGTTGTGACTAAATTTTTTAGTCATGTAGTCATTTTTTTGGAAAATTCTACTAGTGTATAAAATCCTTGCAAAGCCTATGCAAGGTATATTTTTAGCATAATAAAGGAAATATATGGGTATGCTCACGGATTATGTAGAATCACTTAATATTTTTCAATGATTTATTGTTTTTTCTAAATGCATGTGTAGAGATTGGCTTACTTGCATGTTTTGAAAGGCATGGTCTTTTGTGGTGTTTTGATTAAGGTATCATCTCGGTTTTATTTATTCCATATTTTGTATGAATTAAGAGAGTTTTTTTCCCAAATAGATAAAGGAACCAATTTATTATTGGCTCCTTCTCCCCATCATGCTCTACATACTCAAAACAAATCAATATAAAGATCTTTTAATTTTATCCTTTCTAGTGTGTTCCAACTGCCATCTTTAAATGCATATAACAACATAAGGGGTTATCATAAAGCACATTATTAGATACCCATATTGTAGATTATCTTTCCTAGTAAGGTTCTTGACTTTGAATATTTCAAACCAACATATATGCACAAAATGTCAACCAAAATAAGGGTGCACTATGTAGTGGGTATGGTTTGTATCAAGATAAGTGTTGCTTTTATGGTGATATATGTTGCAACACTTATGAAACCCCTCCCTTGGTTTAGAAAATCTATAAGTGAAGGAGGTCTTACCCACTTCAATAATTAGTCTTGAGTTGCCCAACTTGCACATATGTTTTTGGTTATTCTTCCCAAGTTTGACACCCCTAGCACTTGAAAGACTATCTAGCCTTATGGATTTGGGAGCTATAACCCATATCACCAATAGTACATACACTATCTTCTATTTTGAGGACATGGTTGATACATGTGTGAGGCTAAAAGTCTCATTTTATTGAGAATTGAACACAAATACAATTATGGTGATGATTATGGTGTCATGGATATTCATGTACATTTGATCATTGACACAACATGATCATGTATGCAATTGATAGGACTGAGTTATAATATTGTATTAATTCATGATTATAGATAGTAGTGTATTTTATTTTTATGAGGTTTTAATTATCTCTTGGATGCTTAATTGGTTCGTTGACTATGATTACTCATCTATGAATTTGTGTGTAAAATTAGATCTAGAGTTGATTTGGTGTTTGAGTCATGAGAGAGTACAAGTTAAATATTTTTTGTTATCTTCATTTGTAGGTTACTAATCTAAGAAGATCATACTCTAATACCAAATTAAGGAAGCAAGGTTTTTGGAAATTCTTCCTAAGCTAATTTTCAAGAGGTTATTGTGTAAATTTTAGATCTTTATAAGTACATAAATAAGAAACACATTTATAACATAAATAAAATTAGACCACAACACAAGTGTACATGTGGAAAACCATTTTAGGAGAAAATTTCCACATTCCAAAGCATGGACCAATTATATTATTATCAAAAAAGGTTATGATACAATTGAAGGGACACACCCTTACAAAAACATCATCGACATACAACTTTAGAGACATTATAGTAGCATAACAATGCCTATAAATAAACAATCAAACATCTATATCAATTTCCCAATAAATAGGGTAATTAATTCATAAAATCATCAAATGGTAATATAAAAATATGAGCTAAAACCACCCAAGAATATGGCAACCAAATACCTAGTTAGAAAACTAACACCCAAATATCAAGATGAGCTCACAAGTTAAAATTAAAATATTCCTTTCACCTATTGTAAGCACATCATAATCCACTCAACACCTCAAGATTCCATTTTGACTTCATTATCTCCATATAAAGATGATTTATGATGTGTCATAACATGTTTCATAATTTGATCAACAAGTGTAACTCCCTCTTATAACTCCTTTTTGTGTCTTAATTTTTTTATATTTCCAATGTAGGAGGCCCAATTTTTTGAGGCCATAACTTCTTATTCATAACACATTTGGGCAATTTTTTTAAAAAAATTTAGATCTCAAAAATAGCTATGCAACATGGACTTGACTCCAAACAACCCAAAATTTTAATATTTCCCAAAAATGAAGTCTATAGATTTTTTTTCTATTTTATAGTCTAAAAATTGCATTGTTTAAATACTTAATATTAGGAGCAAGGTTGAGACACCTTTACTAAAACTTTAATCATATCTTTATCCTCTTTGAAATCTCTTAAAACTATAAACATTGATGCTATATCAGAATTCACATGATACATGCAATTAGTTGATAGAAAATCTTCCCCTAAAATCATTTGGATTAAATGAATAATAATGCCAGATTTCATCTTGAACACCTTTCTCAACATGAAATCTCAAATGAACATTAAAAATAAAATCTATTTTTTTACCAATCTCATATTTGAATCCAAAACTCAAAGATTGTTCTAAATTGCTAGAAAAAATAACAGTGAAGTAAGAAATTTTTTGTGATTGACATGCCACCTTCAATTATTATCAATAATTAATTCCAATTGTGTCACATTACTTGGCTCATCATAATTTCTTATGGTTCCATATATTTTACTCACTTCATAAGACACTATTTTATCAAACATGATTCATGTGTGTTGCCAAATCTTTCCTACCCCTAGCCTTAATGAGTGAATAGTAATCCTTGATCCATTTTTTATTATAATTATAAGGTGGACTCAAAGTTATTACAATTGTTAGCTTTCTTTCCACAATACATTTAGAATCCTTACCAATTGCATAGTTTTACATTCCATTGAAGTTGCCACAAAGAATAATAGGAACAAAAATTTATTACAACTCCAAATAACCTTCCATGAACAAGAGAGAATAAACAAAAAAATCTATATTTCCAAATAATAATACAAGCATACAATTGGATGCAAGATCCAAAATGTTGTAATGTACAAATGAAGCCTCGATTATAAAGGAAAATTGAGAGATAGGACAACATATGATTATGAAAAATCTCATAATCATATGGTGTGAGGCATAAAAAAGTGTTCCCTAAAAGTGATCTATATAAGATAAAAATCCTAGGTGTGAATAGGTCCTAGAAATGAACTAGTTAGGTGCTAAACCCTATTCACACAAATACCCGACTTAAGTGCAATTTTGGGAGGAACAAATAAATGCAAAAATGCAAAGACAGGTTCCAAAAATAAGCCCTAATAAGGTATCAATGTAAAAAATCTCTCACAAATAGAGAAATGGAGAAAAATCATAGGAAAAAAAATCCTCTCCAAAAGAGAGAATAAAATGTGAAGGAAGGGGGACTCGAGAAAATATCTCAAGGACAACTTCCTTCACTTGAAGCATCAATCATAATTGAAGACATCAAGATAATGTCAAAGGCTTAGTGAAGATGTTCACAACCTTCTCTTTAGTATGCAAGTACTCCAAACTGAGAACTCCATCCTAGATGAAATGTGAATGAAATTTTAATTATTGCACCAAAGTAGTGGGATGAATAGGATCAAACCTAAACTTGGTCATCAATCTTTGAAGCCAAAGAGTCACATAGTTTTCCTTACACCTTAATACTCATAATATATAAATGGTACTAAAATAATCATCTACTCCTTAAAATACCATACAACTATTCCATAACCAAGGAAAAAAACTAGAAGTGGAGATTTGATCATCAACATCACTAGCCTAGTCAAAGTTGGTGAAGTCGCCAATTTGAGAAGTTCTCGATGTATAGTGAATGTTAAAATGTAAGTGGCATGGGTATGCCTCAAGATACATTTTACTAATTTTGTGACTCTTGTGAGGCTCCTAAGAAAAAAATGGGACAATTCCTACTACAAAATAAATATAAGGGTGACTATGTGTCAAGTACAAAACACTACCAATCAAATAATACAAAGTATCATAAACTTTGGGAGTAGTGCAACTAGTAGATAGTACAAAACCTAACAAATAGTTAAAAATAGTAGTGTTGTGTTGTTTTTGGATGATAATATTCCTACTAATATTAGCAAAATTTTCAAGGAGGAAAAATATAAAGAAGTGTTTAATGAAGAAGACGGGTTTCACAATTTGGGTCTAAGGAGGTCAAATAGGATCATGGCTATTATAAATCCCACCCCAATAATTAATATCGACATATGGGATTTAAGTGAGTCCAATGATAAGGAATATATTGATAGTATTTCTACTGGTGAGAGGGAGAATTCATAGGATTCTTATTCAGAGTAAGCCGTGTATGGGGAGATTGATTGGTCCAAGTATTTTTGAAGAAATGAATGAATCCTACATTAACAATGATTCTGGATTGAAAATCTAATAGATCCTTTGAAGGAGTTAAGGTATAACATTAAGAAGATCCCCTATTCCCTATATGATTTTAATGATAAAATCCCAACTTCCCTATAAGATATAATGGCCACTCTCAAAAATAAGAATTCATTCTCACTTGAGTAGAAGCTTTGCATCGAAAGTGAGAATGAATTCTTATCTTTGAACTTAATATTTTATATTTGAACTTATTGATTAAATATTAAATTACTTTGATTAATTTAAAATTAACTTTTTTATAAATGAAAATCAAAATTCAAATAATTAAATTATCAAATTTGATTTCAGTTTAAAGAATCATTTTATGTTATAGGTTTGTCATCCTGAATTTAATTCTGAAGAGTAAAGTTTCTCATAATGCAAACTATGGAAGTACTCCAAACCATGAATTGCAAGATTTTCCCAATTCATGGAATGCACTGTGCAGTTGTAAATCACAAAAGTTTTCCAATTCCCAAAGCACATTGTGTAGTTGCAAGTTAGAATTTTCTAAATTCTTGGAAGTGGTTGTTGCAAGTAACTGAATTATTTTGGATTCCTAAGTACGTCCTACCCCATAACCTAAAATGCATGGAATTTAAGGAAATTACATGATGTGCATCTATGGAAGTTTAAACACTAGGACATATGTGGACGTATACAAAAGGACCAGGAGGACAAAACTTTGGCAGATGAAAAGAATTTTTTTTCAATCTTTACAAACATTCTCCATGCTTGCACTAAAATAATAGCTGTGAATCATAACTACTTTAAGAAATGCTAGTTGTTTGGTAGAATGCCATGAAGGGATGTGAAGCCAAATTTCCTAACCTTTGCCAGTGTTCATCATACCTGTAACAAAATGGATTGCAGTTTGTTTGAATGTGAAGAGGCCGAATCACATGGCGTGTAATCTATTTGACTAAATGCCTTAAAGGAGTGTGATGTCATGGAATACCATGGTTGCGACCAATTGAGTAGTAGGTTTAAAGCCAAATTTCCTCAACCTTTTCTAGCATCCTCCCAACCCACATCCAAATCAAAGATTTGGGTCATGGTGTGGACATCTATCAAAGTGGGTCTTTGTCAGATATTATGGTTTTAAGTGCCCTGGTAGATATGTATGAAAAAGTGGAACCACAACAGGCCACACAACTGTTTGATAAAAAGTGTTGCTCTACTTGTTGGGGTGTAGGTAAGGAAGTTCCAACTATCTGAATTGATTACAAGGGAACTATTTATATTCCTCCAAATGTGCTACATGATAGATAGAGACAACTAGGAGCTTCTTCCTCAAATGCCAAGACAAACCATCTTACCTTCTCTGAGGTGCAATCAAATTTTCTGGGATGTAGGTCTTTTTCTCTGTAATAGAGCACAATATTAGATATTTTATATGATTAAATTTGATGCACTGATTGTTATCCTAGCAAGGAATTACTGAGTGTGACTAATTATTAAAATTTAATAGGATTTAAAATGTCATTTTGAGGTCATAGTCTCTTGGCAATTAATTAAATTTTCTCAAAAGAAATTTGCCAGAGATGTGTCCTGATATTATTCAGAAAACCAAGGATGGAAAGCTTGGACGTCATTAACACTTATGTGTTTTGGAATGTCCGGGGGCCCATGTAGTATCAGTACAACTTTGGAGGAAGGTTTCAGTCCCTACATGTGTAAAATGGAATTATGGGTGTCTCCCAATTTGATTGCATTCCTTCTTGGAATTCAGTTCTGAATGGACAACAATCCCTTCAAGACTGAGATGGAATGCTTCATAAAAAAATTATGGACATGATGAAGCAGGAACAACTCTTTTCCTACCAAGGGGGGCCTGTTATCTCGTCTCAAATAGTAAATGACTATGGCAACGCTGCTGGACCATATGGAGAATGATATCGCTCTTTTAAGTGTGAGTTGGCATACAAAACTATGAGTGATTTTTTGATACATTCGATGTAGGAATCACTAGACCAGTGAAATTGAGAGATGTCAATGGTAGGGACAAAGGTTTGTCCTTACTTTAGTGGACGTATCAGATTGGATTGAAAGGTGAATAATTACAGTTTTATATGGGGAAGATCACTGCAACAACAGTAGATCTTCCTCGGAATCAACCTACGATATGATACAAGACTACTTATGATGCACCAAATGGAAATGATCCTATTGCATTAAAACTCTTGGGAATGGACAACAGAGTTTCTTGGGTCAATGGGTGGAGCATTGGATGATATTAGCTGTCCTACATTGCTCTTGCAAGTTGTTAAATAATGAGTATAGAAGAGAGTATAGAGGAGTTTATGGTTTTGATGAATGTCGAACAAATTGTGGCCAACCATCTCAAAAATCTTTATCATGTTCCTCATTTTGGGCTCAACAACTAGGAATGTACTTGAGTTCTGTAAATAAGTGGGTAGAGATACTACTCAAATCTCGTTCATGACGAGGATTGTCATAAAAATTATGTTCCCATATATCAAAGACACATCTTTTACCCATGAATTTGTGACAATTAAGTGCAAAAAAAATGCTAAGAGAAGGAGAGATCAAATGAACAAGATTTAATCATATTTGGAATCTTATGTTTTTTTTTTTTTTTTAGACTGCAGGAATCGGGTAGCACGACCCCCTATAAACTGCAGTGCCCCTGGTAAACTTTTTAACGTGACCGGCGGCGCTGGCGCGACACGCCCTCCGGTACCACGGGACGGGGGGAGACTAGAACTCGTGACCAGCAGAGCCGCAACGAAATTACTTAGCCAACTGAGCTAGGGCCCCCGCCCTGGAATCTTATGTTATTGAAGATGCTAGTTTATCTATTATTTCATTTGAGAGGACAAATTATATAAGTGTTTAGGTAGAAAAAGAAAATCTAGACTAATTAACAAATTAACCTAGATCAATCTTTTCCCTACCAAACATTGGAACACAAACCAACGAAGGTGTATGCTTCACTAACAGCCTTTCAGGAGAGCCAAACCACCTAGGTCCTGTTCCCTTGTTGCGAAGAAGACAAATTGATAAAAATGTAATTTACTTAACCAATGAGACACAAACCCTAATCTAATTAAATGAACAATTGTACAGATAGATATAACAATTTACAAAAAAAAAAAAAGATTTGAAAGGGGTGACAAAGATGAACCTATCACCAAAAATTGGAGGATACTGTTTACAATGCAGGAGCGCTATGTAAACACAAGCATGCCATGTTGGGGTCTTGAGTGTATTGTATGAACTTGGTGACTTTCTAGCAATTTTTGTAATGATCTCTATTGAGTCTTGCAGTTTTTTTTTCCTTGGATCTAAACTTGCACAGACACAAAGGAGAAAAAGGGGTTGTGGCTATATAGAAGTTTTCCTTAGTCAAACCTTCATTTTGGTATTCCTACCTTTACGAAAAACCAAATTGATAGAAAACAATAGTGTGTGCTTCGAATCTTAATTGTGTCTAAGATTGTGATGAGCATTGACACAAAATGGCAATTAAAACCCTACTCAAATGTGTTTGAGTGCGTTTCTATATGCCTCAAATAAGATAATGCAAGATCCAACCCAAGGGAAATGCTATGCTCAAGGGGAATAAATCAAAATAAGTCACTTCACCTCAATAAAGCAAGGTGATCAAAGTTTAAATGTGAGAACCAACTGAAATCATAGTCAATCATGATGAAGAGGTACAAGGTGATCATCAGTGAGTATCTCCAACTGTTCTGCATCACTTGTGGAGCTTCAACCAAGGTAGCGAGATAAAATAGTAATATGTCTTGTTCACAATTGTAGAGCTGAATATTCATTTTGGTAGGGCTTCACTGTAGTAGTTATCATATTGTCTTTGTTTGAAAAATTCCATGTTTTTATAGGGAGCAATAGAGTGACCTTAGGTGTAGGCCGACATGTCAAAATTTAAATTTAGGAATTTTTTTAGTGCACCAATATCAAAATCAAGGTCATGTCACTCAAGGAAGAGGATGAATCTTATAGGTGTCCTATTTTTTTATGCGAATTAGTGGGAAGCTAGAGCATTGTGCTAGTGTACATGCACCACATGTGTTTTCAAGAAAGATAAACTAGTAAAGGTCATATGACTTAAAACTCAACTCCAATTTTGTCACTAAACAATGTTTTGGGGCATAAGATCATTAGTAAGGTTTTAGGGTAGCATCCAACATATCTATTGAGTTGGAGGTAAGGCCAAGGCTAGAAATGATCCTAAAATGGACTAGGGGAGTGGACACTAAAGCAAGTGCCTTTGAATAGAGCATGAAATTGTGCTTATGCCATCAAGGAGAAAAAAATACGATAGCATTGACATCCAAGATGGGTGCTAGTGTCCAAAGGGCACACTAGGGTTCCCTAAATGCGCTAACATATGGAATAAGAGCTAGGGTTCTAGGGAGGTACTAGCATCCTAGGTGTTGGCATCCTTAGATTTTTAGGTAAAACTTTGAATATGATTTAGTGTTGATTTCATGATGAGGATAAACTAATTATACTCTATTCGATGTGATTGTAGGTTCCTCTAGAGATGTAGGAGCATGCAGGTGACCATATGTACACATTGCTACATGTCCATGCCCAAACATTGACAATCGTAGAGGTTGGACATCTTAGAGATGTTGGTCTATGGTGGGTATATACTATGCCAACCATTTACTTTTATGATAGGATATTGATGGCGCTCATGGAGTGTTGGGATACAAAAACCTCCACCTTCCATCTTTTGATGGGGGGGATGATAGTCACCTTAGAGGATGTGTCTTGGATCCTATATCTTCCCATGTGAGGCGAGACCATGTTTAGATCGATGAGTATCGACCAATGAACTACATTCTAGTTTCTCTTTGGTGTGTCATGCCCAAGGACAAAACCAAGCACATTTTCATGTGTTGGTTGCTACATGGTGTCACTGCCATCCCTATCATTTTCTGCATCATGGTTGCAACCATTTTTCTTATGTTGGCACTAGATAGATGCGGGTCACACCTTCATGGGGGCCTTGTGCATACCATCTAAGTGATGGTTAGCCAGATAACTATCTTTTCTTAGAGGTAGGACATGTTGGGCCACTTGTATCATGACTCATGGTGCTATGTACATTATGAGGCACATAGATTGATAACCTGCACCCTCCTTCAGGTGTGGGAATTTGAGCACATCACATGTACATGCATGTGGCAAATGGGATTCCCAGTAGAGTTGATAAGGACTAATCCTCAAGCACATGCTTATGCCCTAAGGAGGCCGTGATTTTTTTGACCTACTACATTGGTGAGTCATTTTTGATAGATTGAATCCCACAAATGTTTTATGGAAGACCTATATGGATATGTAGCATTGCATGGATTATACCTATTAGATGGATAGGATGCAGTGGGATTGGCTCTTCTTCCACCACCTAGAGCATATAATCATTCCATTTATTATGATTAGGTGATGAGACAATTCAGTCATGTATAGGGGGTTCCTATTGCATAACCAACCTATGCATGCTTGACACACAATATGGTGAGATCTGGGGACACGAATAAGGCTACCACCATGAATTTCAAATTGAATGACCTTGATGATGAGAAGCAAGATATAATATTTATGTCAGAGTCAATGACATGGGTGTAAGCCCAACATATACAACTTGGTGGAGCACTGCTTGTCTTGCCCACATGTTTCTCGTGGACAGCCCCGTTGACAACCTATGGCCATGGGAACATTAGTGCAAGGAGTAACGATAGGATGAGGGAGATGACGATGAATCTATTAATGATGATGATGGGGATCAATCGATGCTCGCAGCAAGAGGATAACGAGGGCAAAGGGAGGAGGCTAGTGATACCATCTAGGAGAGGCCTAGGTCTTGACCTTGCATGGAATGAGCACAACCTACCATGATCAGAATGTTGATTTGGAATGAGTGTGGGGAGTCAAGAAGAGGTGTTGCTTTAGTTTCCCTAGCACCATAGGTGACTCCAAGCATAGTCATAGTTACTAACCCCATGGATCCCCATTGACAAGCTAACTATCCAAGTGAGAAGTTTATTTTTATGTTTTGATTTTTTGATAGAGTAGAACACTAGATGTTGCATTTGATGTCAATTTTAATATATACAATGATATGTATGATATAGTGTTTCTTTTCATTTTTACAATTGGCATCAAGGAATGGCTTGACTTTATAGGTCAGGTCATGGTAGGGACACCCCCCATTGTGTAGACTTAACAGTTGGTGCAACCTAGTTAGAAGCCTCAATAGACTATGAGACCACATGTAGATATCTTTGAGCCTATGGTATAGTTGAGAGACACATACGAGGAGAGACTGGTGGAGCTTAGTTAGGTCATGGCTTAGAGAGATCATTCTTTGAGGGACATTCAAGTGGCTAGTGTAGCACCAATACCCATATATGCCAAGGTGGAGGTGGAAGAGCTTAGGGGCCTACAAGCACAAAGTGAATCTAGGAGCCACCTGTGATCAAAAACCTCATGTAGAAATAGCCATCCATCACTCAACCACCACTAGGAACTGAGGGATTTGGTAACCATGGTCTTGTAGAGTAATGAGACCATTATATGTTGTATCATTACGACATGCCACATTTTTTATGGTGGTGGTTTTTGTTGTACATCATGTATGCCATTTGTATATGGATATATGAGAATTTTGATATTTTGGTCAATATTTGTGTTGTGATCTAATTAAAGCAATGTAATGTATTTTTTAATTAAATATAATAAATATATAATTAAATGTGGTAATTGATATGTATGGGTTAGTTAAATACAATTATGATTTAGTTAAACACCCTAATGATATTGTTTAATAAATTCTACAATGATCTAATTCATACATGTATTGGTGATATGTTACTAAATTGGACGAATCATGTGACATAATTAAACAAATTTATTAAAATTTCTTAATTAAATATAACAAGTGATTTCCTAGTGTACACACATGTTGCAAATTTAACTGCACTTGTGATCTAACTAAACAATGTAATGATATTATTTAATCAAATGCCACAATGATCTAATTAACATGGTACACAAAATTACTAAAGTGTATACTCACAAAAAGTAATTCTCAATACTAAGAAAACTACTTGCATAATCCAAGACACATATGTCATGAATGAAGTAACATATACTACATAGATATGAATATTAACCATCTAATATAACATATTTTAAAGAAATACCAACATACCTTTTAGAAATGAAATGAAAGAAAATAAATTAAGCATAAAATCTACATAGATTTATAGAAAAAATAGGTTTTTTGAGAGGCATACTATTTGTCATAGATAATCTATATACACCTGATCCATAAACTGTAGTGATGGCGTAAGGTCCTAACTAGTTTGGGCTGAATTTTCCTTTTTCACATGGAGGAACATTCATATTGAGTTGATTTTCATAGAGCACCAAGCCACCAATTGTGAATGATTGATGAATGACATGCTCATCATTATTACATTGAATGTTCTTTTGATAATCTTGGAGATGTTCAAGAGCATGTATGTGTTATTCATTGAGCATCTTAAGTTTTTGAAGTCATTGTTACATATAAGAATTTTCATCGAGAATTTCATTAAGAGAAATTCATAATGGAATATCTAACTCCAATGGCATGATTGCATTGGCACCATACACAAGATTGTATGAGGTGGTAACCATAACTATATGAACACTTGTTTAGTAAGCCCATAATGCATAAGAATATTGAATTTTCCAATCCTTTCCATTTTTATTAAAATTCTATTAAAGGATTTGCTCAATTGCTTTATTAGAAGCTTCTTCTTGACCATTGATTGAGAATAATATGGTGTGGAGAAGTGGTTTTGGAGGTAAAATTTCTCAAAGAACATCTTCACCTATTTTTCTTAAATGATGAGCAATTATCAGAAACCAAAGCAGAAGGAAGAGCAAATTGAGAAATGATATTATTGAGAAGAAAAAAATGGATCACTTTAGTAGTTGTGAATCGAAGTGGTACTGATTCAACCCATTTCGTGAAGTAATAAGTAGTTATGAGAATAAAAGTATGTCCTTGAGAAGGAGGAGAATTTTTTCTAATAATATCCAAGCCCCATACAAAAAATGGCTAAGGGGAGACTTGTGCACAAAGTTCTTGGGAAAGAGCTTGAATCAAGTTGTTATGTTGTTGACATTGAGGACACTTTTTGATGAAGGGAAAAATAATCTTGTTACATACTTTTCCAATAGTAATCCATACAAAGAAAATTTTGAACCAAATATCAACCACCAAAATGCCCTTGACAAGCACCTAAATGGGCCTCTTCAAGGGCAATGGGAATCTTTGATTTGTTAATACAATAGAAAAAGAGACCATCGTATCCTCTATGATAAAGGATATTAGATAAAATAATATAATACAATGAAAGCTTGTGAATTTGAGCTCAATCATTTTTAGATGGAGGATTAGGAGAGGTACTATCACACAAATATTGAAATATTTGGGAGCACCATTCATCTAAATCAATATTGTAACATAAATTAATGTCAAAAGATTTTTTTCTAAATAGAAGGTGAAGAAAGATTATGAATGGTGAATTGGAAATCTATGGACGAGTCATCAATGGATAGAATGGAGGAAACATGTCATTGCCTTCACATGTTGATTGTCTTTTCATGGAATAGTATCAATAGCGAAATAAGAGAAGTGCTTCAAAAATGATAATGCCAAGTCACAATATTGAGATAACTTATCTTGCTTTTCTTGATAAGATCCAATGATTTTCCTTATAATCAATTGTGAATGACAAAAAATATGAAGATGTTAAATATTAAGAGATAATGTAGCATGCAATCTAGTAATAAGGGATTTGTACTCTACAATGTTATTAGTACATGTAAAAAGTTGAGACAGTAAGATAGGGGAATTGGCTTACCTAAGAGGGGTATTATTATAACACAAAACACTATATGGCTAGTTCGACACCTATAATCATCAAAGAACAAGTTCCACCTCTGATCAATATCCAAGGGGATGACATGATCATTAGAGAATGGGTCTTGATTTGGAAGAGCAAGTGGTTAAGGAGAATCAACTAAGTGGTCGGTCAATTCTTGACCTTTAATTGCGTTTTGGGGGACAAATTGAAGGTCAAATTCCATTAACATCACCCACTTAGCAAGACATCTTGAGAGATAAATTTTAGAAAAGAGACACTTTAATGGATCCAATTTTATAATGACATGTATTTCAATATTAAGAAGATAGTGTCTCAACTTATGCACTGTAAATAAAAGAGGCAGAAATTGTTTCTCGATTGTAGAATCTTGAACTTCATAATTGAGTAAAGTGTGTCTGGTATAGTATACAATATGCTATTTACCATCCTCATCATGTTGTTCCAATAGTGTTGCAAGAGCATAAGACGAAGAAGTATAAAGAAGGAAAGAACGTCTAGAGATAGGTAGTTGTAAGATGAGAGGATTAGTTAAATATTGCTTTAGATCATCAAAATAATTTTGAAAATCCTCATTCCAATTGAAATAGGAATCCTTCTTAAGAATCTAAGCGAAAGGGAGAGTATGATTTTCTAGTTTGAGACAAAATGGTGAATAGCTTGAATCTTTCCCTATGAACTATGAAGTTGAGAAATATTTTTTTAGAGGTGGCACATTGACTATAGCATCAAATTTCTTTGTTTCCACCTCAATACCATAATGTGAAACAATTAACCCTAATAACTTGCCATTGTTGACACCAAAAACATATTTATGGGGGTTTAAGCATATGTTGCATTTATAATTTTGTTTAACAATTTGATGGGGGATTTTGATGTGATCTTGATGCAAGAAAAATTTAGTTAGAATGTCATCAACATAGTCCTCCAAAATGTTGTGAATGAAGTAATGAAATATGAGTGTCATAGCACATTGGCACACCAACATTCTTTAGTCCAAAAGGCATGACCACCCAACAAAATGTTTAAGGTATAATAAAAGTTGTTTTATATTTATCTGGAGGATTTATAAAAAAATGATTATACCCATATAAGCCATCCATAAAGGATAGTAAGGCATGGCCAATAGTGGAATCAATAATCATGTCGATGTTAGGAAGAGGAAAATCATCTTTTAAAAAAGCTTTATTGAGATCACAAAAATCAATGCACATCTGAATACTATTGTCAAGTTTAGTGACATTGACTATATTTAATATCCAATGGTAATAGTCAATAGGGTGGATAAAGATAGCTTGTAGAAGCTTCTCAATCTAAGCCTTAAATAACAACTCCACCTTAGGATTCATATTTCATATCTTTTGTCTTACGGGTTTGGCATCAAAATGCAATACACTATTATGTGTCACAATCTGTAGATCAATACCAGGCACATATAAATATGACCAAGTGAAGAGATTAGGAAATTCATGTAGAAGGGTCAAATTTCATGTTGTTCATCAAGATCTAGGAACTTTCCAATTGGGATAACCTTTTCATAGTTGGAAAAATCCATCGATACATCTACAATATCTCCAATAAGGAGAGTACTATGGTATGGGACATTGGGTGGATGAGGGAATTACTAAGGCATATCTTGGAAAATTGAGGTATCATTTGATAAAAATACATTTTTTCTAAAGTATGCCTCAACATTTAAATAAAAGGGAATCCACGATCGTGATGATATTGGGGCAAGTGCTCATAGAGTCCTGTGAATTTATCCAAGGACTCATATATTGAGAAGATATCAAATGATGGTTTGCTAGAAGTAGAAATTTTGTCTATCATATTAGGATAAATTATGTTAAGTGATGATGTAGAATATTTTTGAGATGTAGAATCATATTTATGTTGAGATGGGGTCAATGAGAATCTTTTATGAGCTTCAAAGGATGGTAACAAAGACTAGTTGTGGAATCATGTGGATTAGGTTCTAAGGAGATCTTGATACCTTGCTCATTTAAACCACAACCATTTCCTATGTACCCAAATTGAGACAATATTTTGAAACCATGACCAAAAAGGGATACCATTTCTATTGAAGATGGTGGATCACCAATAGTGACATCATCTAAAGTGGAAGTACAACAGGTAGAAATTGTCAAAGTAGGAGTTGTAGTATTGACCTTAGATATTATATATAGAAGAATGAAAATATTGTGTAGACACCACCAAAATAACCTTCAAGGTCTCATACTTTGATGGTGATATTTTATTTTCTCCAACAAAGGATGGTGTAAAATCTAATGAACCCCAAAAATCACCAAAGAGCACACTCATAGATGATTTACAATCAATGGCCTTATTATCATTGAAAAGTAGTGGTTCAACTTTTGAAGGTGGAATCAAAGAGATTTACAAAAATGAGATTGATATGTGGCTTCTTCTTGCAAGATTTTTTATGGATTGGATCAACCTCAAGTGTATAGATCTTGTTATTGTAGAAAAACTTTATTGTACACTAAAGAGTAGATGATACTACCCCCATGGAATGAATGCACAGTCTACCAAGAAGAAGACTGTACAAAAGAGACTCAAACATGACATGGATAAGGGTAGGAAAATTCACCAGTCCTACCTCAACTAGTAGTGTTATTGTATCTAATGATTGTTTACCAACATTATTACAGCCATGAATATAAAGAGTATCAAGATTTATGAGAGACATATCTACACCAATATTACATAAAAGGTCAATGCTACAAACATTAAAGCCTAAATAACTAGAATCATGAGAGGATCATGTTGTCACTAAATCTTAAAAGAAGGTAACTCATGTTGGTGGAATAAAATATCTAAATTATTTTCATTTATACAATATAACAAGGTTGCTAAATCATTTGGTCTAATAGAAGGTGATACAACTATCTTTTGTAAGGCCTCCTAGAGCATCTCGTGGTATGTAGGAAAAAATTGTATCAATTCCCAAAGTGAGATATTAGTAGGACTAGCACAAAGCTACTCAAAAATATCACACTCTTCACCAACATATTGAGGAAGTGGAATAGAATTCAAAACAATTAGTGTTTGTTTGGGTTGTTTGTTGTTTCGAGTATTCTATGTGTGAGCAATTTCATGATAATGAGGTCACCGCAACACATTATGATCAAGATTATTGTTTTGAGCAAATTTTTTACAAATTTTAGAATGTATCCAAGAGATTGAGGTGGATTTGGAACACCTTGAACAATGAGAATAAGATTAGATCATGGTTGAGGAACATTAGAATGAAGGTGAACAACAATTTTTGGTTTCATTGCTTCAATTTCATTAATTTATCTTTGATAAAGAGATGTTTTATGGGACATAGAGAATGATTCCGTTGAGATGAAGTCATTGATGGCTTCATCTAACATATCAAAATCATCACTATTAAATGACTTGCAAAATGCATGAAAATATTATAGAAATAGATCTAACATAATTAGATAATCTTACTTTCTCCAAGATGATGAAGATAGAAGATAGAAGGAGAGATAGGATAAGTAGAAGAAAATTCATGACAAGATAGTAAATGCTAATTTAGGGATAGAAGATTTTTTTTCTGTTTTAGTTTTCTAATCTAAAAGAAAGGAAAGTTTTGAATTTTCTCCTTAATAAAAATGTATGGTAGGATATATTACATCAATTCCCTAACTTAATGAACATCAATTTCTAATGGTGGTACTATTTATTTTAGATTCCAAACCATTTATAGGAATTCAAATTCCAATGGTTTGTGCAAAAATATTGATAGTGAAGAAATTGTATCATAGATAAAGTCTCTAAAAGTATTTATCTAAGGGTCAAGTAGCATAGTGGTGACATGTTTCACATATAGGTTTCCCACTTTATTTTTTTTAACTAAACATATTATTTTCTTGTTCAACCTCTATCATTCTTCCCATGTTTATTTTATTTTGTGTATTTTTCATGTCCATTCATTTAATATTAATTTGATCCACATTTAGTTGCTATACCTCATTGTCATATATGTAGCTCTTACACTTTTTCCTCTCCTTAAATAAACCCCATCATGATGTATGCATTCAATTTGAGGAGACATAATGCTTAATTTACATTATCAAAAGTTCATCATGTGTCCATTGTAATTCCCACCTATCCCTTGCCTTCATATATCTATTTTTTGTATTATATTTTGGCTATATACTCATGATATATATGTTGTATTTATATGTGTTTTTAGTTCTTATCAATGTTTTAGTTTCACCATTTTTATTATTAAATATTGTTGTGAGATATTACATGCATTGAAGGTGTGAGAGCCTTATAATTGAATCCCATGAATGGTGTTTGAAATAAGTTGCATGCCTTGAATTGTTCTTGTTATTCTTTATACATTTGGATTATCATAGTGTTTATCCCATTGCTATCTTTATAGGCATCATATTTATATATGTGATTATTTTAATGATCTCAACATCTTATATTTTATCTCTATAGATATGTACATGTTTACAAAGAGGGATGATATTGTCATTATGTGGTAATTCTAGATTACTATCAGTGATCACAAATTCTATGATTATATGATGTATGTGATATTGTACCCCATTAGGTGATGATGCATTGCTCTAGCTATCTTGAGTATGTAGGTATAAGGTATTTCTCCACCTAAATATGCATGCTTGAGGTATTCCCCAGCCATGGTTAATTTGAAAATGTCACTTTGGGATAATGTTCTTGATACAATATTTCACACTTGATTCACATGCAAGATGATTCCTTATTTTTCCTATGGTTAGTTTTTTCATTTTATCTCCTATAACTAGGGAAAAAGTGAAAGGGGGTAGAGAGAGAAAGTGGTTCCTAGTGTATACATACCCATCTAACCCATCCAACTAAGAAATATGCTAAATGCATAAATTAATGGTAAGAGTTTCCATAGGAGCTAGGAACCTTTGACAAGTTCCCACTCCCTTCATAAGCTCTGAAAAATAAGCTAAGAAAAAGGAGGTGGCCTACAAAAAGTAAAGACAAGAAGAACGTGATTGGATGTTCCATAGGAACCAAGAACCAATGGTTCTAGTTCCCATAGAACCCCTATCGAATCAAAGAGGTAAGGTAAATAATTAGGAAGCTAAGATAGAAATGTAACACCATGTAAGGAAAGGTTAAGTGAAAATGATTGATGTAAAGGCAAGAAAGGCCATGCTAGAGCAAGCAAAGAAAACACATAAGAAAGATGATGACACATCATTCTCTTTCACCTACATTCTCTATGGCCTCATGAATGGTATGATGTTCATCCTAACTACCTTATGTTGAGCTATAGAGATACACAAATGAATTTAAATGCATTCCCATGAATTTCAAGGATAAGAAGTGCAACACCCATGTCTTCTTTTCATATGTAGGTCCTCTTTTAAAAATCATGGTTAGGCCATGTTTTAGGAAAATTTCTTAGGGTATTTTCTATGGTTCATACTCTCTTTCATAAGTATGGGTACTTGCAAGAGTGTTGGGAATGTTATTCATTTTTGCATATTAGATTTATTTTATAGATATGTTAGGGTTCTATAGGACAGTGGCTAGGTTTCTCTCTCTCTCTCTATATATATATATATATATCTTTCTCTTTTCACCTATTAAGCTTAAAAGGAAGCTTGTTGCTCATTATAAAGGGTTCTTCTCTTAGTTCTCTACAAGACTATGCAATTTTTGAACTTTTATAATTGTAACTGGCTTTAAGCCTCTGATTAATAAGATTTATCATTTTACCTTTCCTCATCCTATATTTGTTGTGTAAATTTTCCTTACCTTCATGTATAAATGAATTTTTATTGTTCTTGCATGTTCATATTTTGTATTAAATTCATTTTCAAGATTAACAATGGATCATATATTTCCCTTTTAGTGTCTACAAAAACCTAAACTACATACAAGTTTTCAAGAACTATTGTAATAAAGGATTGTGTAACCTCCTTGATATTTTTATTATTTCTCTATTTTGTAATGAGTAGGGGAGAATCATATTCTAAACATTGGTGCATCACCTTCATTTCTTGTTTTCCCCTTCTCTCTTTTCTCTTGGAAAATTCAATAGTAGGATTATGTTTTAGTTTTAGGTATTCTATATTGAGCTGGATCAATACTTTGCACTTATTTTAGAAAGGGAACCAACCCTTTATCTAGAGGTTTGGATTCATTCTACAAGGTTCCACATCTTGAATCGATTCACATATTTTCATTGAGTAGTTGAGTTTATCATTCAACAAAAGGGTGTAGTTCAGATTGATAATAGTTAGTTGGGTATGAATTGGTGGTGATTCAAGTATTTGCATGTTGTGGAAAAGCCCATAAATGTGTTTTCATGTTTGTATTTAATTATATTTTAAAGGTTAAAATATTATATTTTTAAATAATGTTTAATGGATTTTGAAATTTTAGAAAATCAAAAAAGAAAAGAGAAGAATTCTAGTTTAATTGCATTTTGAAATCATTCATTGGTTTGTAAAATCCAGGGGAATTATTTTATAAATTATTTAATTAAGAAATAGTCTCTTTTTTTAAATTAGGATTTTTTAAGGAAACATATTGATTTTTTTGAAGTAAGTAAATGGATTATTGAATTGAATATATTGTAACTCCATGACATTAGTGCTATAGCTTGTTATTGAAAATGATTAAATTGGGTCAAGGGCTTTAAGTTAGTAAATGATGTTTTAATTTATTTTGGCAAAGAAATAAATGAATAAAAAATAAAAATAAAAAGGGGAAAAAAATAGAAAAGGAAGGGGCATAAAGGAAAAATACTTGTCATTTTTATTGATTATGCATTATTGGAAAGAGTTTTTCTCCAAAACCCTCTCCCTTTCAAAATTGGAATTGGTTATATTTTATTGTCTTTCGATGGTTTGAGATTGGAATTTGGATTGGAAAAAAAGCAAGATGTGTTTGGATCATGTGTGTATCAATTGGTCACACTATTTGTTTCAATTGAATGCAAATTTGGAATTGTATGGGTTTCAAACTTGAGGTAATCCTCTTCATTCCTCCTAATTTTGTACTCTATTTTCTTATGTTTTTAATTATTACTCTTATGGTAGCATACAACTTCCATCATAGAGTGATTTCCATGTAATTTTTGTCATTTAAATTCTTGTTTTATAATTTGAAAAATATTCATTTTTAAAACAAGGTTATGGAAAATTTTGTTTGAGAATGTAGGAAACAAGAATTTACTTCAAAAGTGTGTAATATCCCCAATTAAATATTCCAAATTTGAATGGGAAATTTAAGCAATAGAGCAAATCAGGTATAAAGGAAAATGCACCAAACAACTCCAAACTGTGAGTAAATAATGGACAACTGATGAGGAAGGATTTATTACTGATCTGAGCATGAATTTACATCATTTTTTTTGTTAATACATCAACTAACAACAATTGATAATCTCTTGAAAATATGCATAAATAAAACACATTTTGGAAACTTAAATATGCACCAAAATGCATCAAAATTTTAATCGTTTAAGGTACAATTGTAATAAAATGATTTATCATGGATCTTCACATGGATTTACAATAAGTTTTCTATCATAGACAAAAAATTATCTAGCAATGGAAAGCTACAAAAAATTATGTAAATAAAACTCTAATCGAAAGCCAAAATGCACATTGAAATTGAAGCCAACTCCTCACTATTTCACCAAACTTCACACTAGTGATTTGGTACAACAAGATACATAAAAAAAAATGCTTTAGTAGCATTTACATATGATAGTAAAGAAGCATCTAAAATATTAAACCAAAATCTGGAAGAAGCATACCACACGAGATCCAAATCCAAAATTTGGTAGCTCCAACACACACTCCAAATTGAAAACTTTATCACCATACAACACACCAAACCAAATAACCACTGAATTGGGAAAAAAAAACATGAGAAAAATGCCTCTAATATAAATATATTTTATGCATACAACAACCACCCAAATTGAAATCCAAAACACACTTAAAATAGAACAAACCTTGAAAATAAATTGAAGACAAATTACCAAACTAAAGAGCATTCGATACAATGGAAATCTCTAGATGAAATTGCTAATGGAGACCCTTAGAACCACTATCTTTAAGCCTCAACATCATTGGTTTACTAGCCTTGGAGATCCTTTCTTCATTGGTTTACCAACCTTTGAAGAAAACCACAACCTATGGAAGAAATCAATAATCCTGCATAATGAAAACTTGAGAGAGAAAATGCCATATATTCAAATCCCCTTTTGGCACCAAATTGGGTGGCCAAAATCCCATGCCTAAGATGGGAATCTTGCATGCATGTGTCATTAACTCCCATTATATGATGCCCCATGCAAACCAATAAGTGTCAATTGGAATCTTGTAACATTATTTTTCAAATATATGCCACAATTGCTCTTCCCAAAATACAATGCCCCATTTGGACCCATGAAAATAAAATTAAAATAAATATTATTTTTTCCCCCCAAAATTGATTTAATAAATTTATCTTGAAAATCCAAATTAGCCATTTATCCGTAGGTCCTAATTGACTTTTCAAAAACCAAGTTTACTAAAAATAGTAAATATTATTTTTAGAAAAGGGGACATTACAAGTCCTCCCTCCCAAATGTTTCTTGTCCTCAAGCAATGAAGACTTGTATGGAAGTGATCTTCTATCTCTTACCATGTTGGATCTCCATTGGGAAAATCTTTCCATTTGATTGAGTGTTGGATGATACCTTTTCTTCGTAGCTTCTCTCCTCTTGTTACCCAAAATCTATTAGGTCTCCCATCCAATTTCTCATCATCATCTAATAGTGGCATCTCAAGAGAAATCATAATTTTTTGTTCCACCACTCAAGAGAACATGGAGCATGAAGGAATTTGTGTATCCTACAAGCTAGTGGCACATCTGACTCATAAGTTACTTATCCTTCCTCCTTGATGGATTTTTGAAGTCCATTGAACCTTCCTTCTCTACTTTTCTTCATGTGATATGGCTACAATCCAAGGAAGTATTCAATCTGGAAGTTAGAATGCACACCCAAATTAGAGCAAACACCAACTTCAAATCTCTCTTCATTCTCTTCCTATCTGCATACAAATTTTGTTGATTTGGTGCAACATGTAAGTTATCTTTGAATGACCATAGGAACTCCTAACTTTGTTAGAAAAAGTCACTTGTTGTAGGGATTCTACATTTTAAAAATAATGAATTAGAAAAAGAGAGTTCACCATGATCATAGAGAGTTTGAAATAAGGACATACCAATAGACACATGTGATAGAAGGTATTATACCAATGCTTCCCTATATACAACCATCTAACCCAAATACCATGCCGAGACTAAGCCTTTGACAAATCATCGTGCTCTAACTGAACTCTCCTAATCTAGAATCTCACAAATTAAAATCCATCCAACCCAATACTAAAATACTTGAGAAGATTGAAATAAATGCTATGGAATATGTCCCACCAAAGTAGCTTAGAGAAGACCATATTAGAAAACTCATGGTCAGTCATGATCCTAGGTAAAATACAAGACATCTTGCTTAACTATAAAACATAATCCACAACATTAATTTCACAAATATAAAGTAAATCAATCACTATTACATCTATGAGATTTTCCAACCAAGAATTTTCTTGGTTGTTTCCAATTGGAATCAAAACATCAACACTTAACCTCCAAGTGTCAAATGGAAAGCTTTGGGCACACCAACACACTCGCATCACTACAATCATTAATTTATCATCTAGAATCATACATACCATCTCCATGAAGTATTTGCAATGACCATTTCTCACCAAAGTGGAAGCAATGAAAGAATGAACTATGTCCAGAAAATTACTTGTAATAAACTGCCCAAAATCCTGTCAATGCTCACGAAAATATGTGCATGAAAAGTTATCCCTAGCCAACAAAAAGATGTAATATTAGAAATAACCAAACTGAAATCCAACTGAAAGGATAGGGGACATAAGTATGGAAGTAGCGACATGATCATTTCTTATGGTCAAAATACCTCTAGTGCTGGGAAGATGAGACCATCCAAGTCATCTATAACTCAGGACCAAAATTTATGTGCAAGTAGATTGAAAAGTGGGCAGCAATACTGACACTGAAGGTTAACCCTCTAGTCCAATCTTGAGATAACATATCATAGCAAGAGACTACACTTGGGTCCCAAATCTTGCAATCAACTCCAATGTCATCACTACAACTTGTTAGTTTCAACTCAAATAAAGGATTATTATGGGTCAAATTAGTATCCATTATGAATATAGGATCATCAAAAATAAAAAAATTATGTTCAATCTTGAAATCAGGTCCATCCTCTTATTGGTCCAAACTTCTACTATCTGAATATGTCAAGTCATGCTCCTCCTAGATGTAATCTAGCTCCCTAAATTGTTCCTTTCTTCATAGAGTTGACCACTTTCCTCTAGAAGTGCCTCTTGGACACTTTCCAAAGTAAGCTTTGTAGATTTAAGCTTACCAGTGAGCTTGCAAACTTCTTCCCTTAACTAATCACTCATGAATAAGGTCTCATCTACAAAATTTTTATTCATATATCTACCATGTAAATGTGAAAGTAAGCTATTTTGATTTCTTCCATGGTGTTCATTATTTGCAAATCAGCATAAGCAACACTAAGCTCATTTAGATTCCTTGGTGATTTTGAATGGTGCTTTCTACATGCATGTGTGTATTATCCAATCTAGATAAATTTTTCATTTCATTTTCAATAGACACCAAGAAGTGTCTTTCACAACTTCCCTCATGCATGTCAAGTTTTTGTAGATCTAATATATATATATTATAATACATGCAATAATGAAAACCTTCTTCATAGCCATCATCAATCTCATCACGGATGTCCCAAATATCATACACATCCCTTTGAACCACTTGATGGAAATGTGTAGCATCAGGTTGAGGATCCAATTCAACAATGCTATTGTATCTATGCTCATGATCATGGCTTCTATGTTTTTGCTCAAAACCAAAGTTGCTATATCTTTACTCAAAATGAAATCTCCTACGTCTTTGCTCAAAATTAGCATCAATCAACAATAAATCGGACTTGTGGTCAATATATTTAGTTCATACCTTGTAGCATTAGCTCCCTCAATTCCATCCTCTATTCCTTATGAATTAAAAAAAACATTGAAATGAAAGGTAAATTCATCTCAAGATAGCTCCTCATTACACTTATATGCTAGCACACTTAGATCCCATATGAAAGAAGGTTGATTTCTTTGATCAAAATATAAGAATTGAATGTGCTCCCCATGAGTGGTTTCCTTTTTGAGAGATTCATTCTCCATCTTCCTAGTATTGGAATCTTCAACAACATCTTTCTCCATAGGCTTGGTTTGGAAGCCAACCCCAAAGCCACCTGAAATATCATCAATGAAATGATATGAGAGAACATTAAAAGCTAATTTTGGGATATCATCACCTTTTCCTCTTTCATGTCCATATTTGAAAGGTACCTCAGAGAACCCATCAGTAGTATTTTCTCCACTATAGACATCAACCTGTAGATATTAGTCTTAGAATCTTCAACAAATGAATCAAAAATAGGATTAGAGGCTATCATTTTGTCATGTTCTTCATACACCATCTTATCCTCCATTATTACATGCATGTCCAAGGGGTCATCCTAAAAATTTGTCACGCATTCATCGTTCTTCAAAACACTTATTGCATTAGACCCTCCTACTTTGAAATCTTCTATAACTACCCTCTCCTCTTCAACCTTTTGTTAAAATCTATCAATCAACCTAGTGTAAGTGTTCCTAGGTTTGCTTGCACAACTAGCTAAGAAGACTTTTCCTTGTCTTCATTCAGGAACCTGATGTCTACTAGGTTCTTGTCAGGCTTAGATAATTAACTAAGTCCTATTCCAACTCTTCTCCAAGAGTTTCACAATTTGTGCTTCACCTTGAAAGACTAACACCACTTTGAACTAGCAAACTCTCTCCTACACTTAGAAGACTCTAAGTGTCAACTTCACACAAAACCTTGAATTGTTTGCAGGGGTACCAAACATGTTGGGAACATACCATGTACACCCAACTGGATCCATCTTGAATGGTCTTCAATCTACTTTCTTACCGATTTCAAGAATTTGTCTTGAGAAGGCCTAATTCCTTGTAGCCCTTGACAATGACCTTTTTGTCTCTCTTGCCCAAACTTTCCAAACAACCTAAAAAAAATAATTCACATTCAAGTACCCTTTTTGATCCTTTAAAAGATTCATGAGGTTTTTGTCTCCTAATCCCTCTGTACACTGGTTTCCTATTATCTAGGTTAACTAGGGCTAAAAGACCTAGGATCCTATTGATTTCTTGTTCCTTACCTCAACCAATGGATTGAAAAACCCTCAATCCTCTTAGCATGTTATGATGTGAATGTACCCTGCTTGGAACTGCACTTGTTTTGTACTGTATCTTAATCCCCTGCTTATATTTTCCTATTCTTCACGGTCAAACCTCTAACTGGGCTCTCTAAACTCACCTAGGGTTTGATTTTGTAAATACCTGCTCGAATCTTCATGACTCCTATCACTACATATGTATAGAAAATTGGCTACCCTAACAAATACATCTATTCTCAAGAAATTCCCGTGGCTAGATTTCATGGGGGAGCCATGAAAAGACAAACTGGTCAGGACAGGACTAGAAAAACTTCAGGACCCTAACCTATGAATTCAAAACACTAAATTACTCAAATTAACTTGCTTGCAAGATGGAAAAGACTTATAACTACCCTATGAACACAAATTCAATGTAAAATTAATACATTCAATCCACTTGATATTACTGTTACTTCAAAACATTCAAAAAACATAGAAATTGCAGACTTCTTTCTTCTATTCCAAAAACCAAAAGCTTGATTACAAAAAAATAACTTCTGAATTCGAGCCTTCTTCTTTCATAGATTCCATTCACCATGTTTTTAGGGTGTGTTGGTCGATCCCACACTCCTATCTTTTAGGGGATCCAAGATAACCGAGTTGCATGCAACATTTTCCATAATGGCAAATGTTGTCATGACAACTTTATAACAACTTTTTGGCAACTGACCATTATGCCCTCTTCCTAACTCCTAGGACCTCTATCTCCTATATTTCTAGCATCCAAATCCCTTAACTACCTCATGGAATCTTTCTAACAACATTCATGTGTTTAGAACACATTTAAGACTCCAATTCCAACTTGAGCTACTAAGGCTAATTAAGCTAAACTATCAATGATGACTAAACTTTGGTGAATCTTAGTCCTAATGACTAATTCACCTAACCACATCAATAACCTTCTAAGGTCCAAAATAAACACACACTTACTTTGACTTGGCTAATGTCAGATACAAGCCAAAATGTCCTAACTATGGAGGTTAGCCTAGGTGTGCTCCTGCACCATTCTCCCCAAAACAAAAGAGTTCAATCCACCCTTGGATTGAGTAAGTTGGGATCAATGCCCAAATTCTTGAACTCTGATTCTTTGATCCATACTGCATTAGCATCAGGTTGTCCATGCCATTTGATTAGATGTTCCTTGTATTCCTTGGTTCTAGTCTTCTTGTAGACCCTGGTATCTAGTATATTGTCAGCTTGTTTGACTGTAGCAGAAGGTATTTTAAGCTCGTCCACATCTTGGATGACTTCATTGAGACTTTTATCCATGTCTAGTGGTGGTCCCTTATAATCAACCAAGTATGCAATATTGAAAACAGGAGATAGTCCACTGTCTTCCGGTAGCTCCACTCTAAAAGCATTGTTTCCATACTTTGCCAAGATAGGACAAGGACCTATCCCCTTCATCTGCAACTTGTGAGGAACTCCTTTTTGTAACCTGGACTTGTTTAGATGCACCATCACCAAGTCTCCCACATTAAACTGAACTTCTCTTCTATGCTCATCCACCTTAGTCTTATGCTTCATGTTGTTTTCTGTCAATGTCTTCCTGACTGTATCATGAATCTCCTGCATTGCATAAGCAAAATCATCAGCATATCCACTTCCCTCGACTCCATCCTTTAAGTCTCTTAGTTCATAGATTCCTCTAGGATGTAGACCATAGACAATTTCAAAGGGACTCTTCCCTGTTGACCTGTTCACAGTGTCATTATAGGCATATTCATCTTGTCCAATCAACTGATCCCATTGTTGACCATACTCCTTGGTCAAGCACCTTAAAATATTTCCAAGACTTCTATTAACAACTTCGTTCTGACCATCAGTTTGGGGATGGTATGTAGATCCAAAAGATAAATTAGTTCCCAATCTCTACCAAAGAGTCTTCCAAAAATGACTCATGAACTGAGTGTCTCTATCTGACACAATGCTCATAGGTAACCCATATATCCTTACTATTTCTTTGAAGAAAATTGAGGCTATTTGATTAGCATCATTGGTTGTTTTACATGGCACAAAGTGAGCCATCTTGCTGAATCTGTCCACAACTACATAAACACTATCCATGACTTGTCTTGTCTTGGGTAATCCAACTACAAAATCCATACTCAAGAATTCCCATGGCCTGTTAGGAATAGGCAGTGGTTGATATAGGCCTGCATTTGAAGAAGTACCCTTGGCCTTTTGACATACTATACAACTTTCCACATACCTCCTAACATCTAGATTCATCCTTGGTCAATAATAGAAACTTTGAACAAGTTCTTGAGTCTTTGTGACCCCAAAGTGACCACTCAATGCACCATTATGCTTTTCTTGTATCAAATTTTCCCTAATGGAGCCTCTAGGGACACATAACGGATTCCCTTTAAACAAAAGATCACTTTGCAAAGTATATTCAACATATCTACTATGAAAATGATTCTTGTATTCAACACATACCTTATAAATGTCTGCAAAATCTTCATCATCTGCATATAGATCCTTGAAATGATCTATTCCCATGCTCTTCAACTGAATTTCTTGTATGGTGAGGACTCTTCTACTCAAGGCATCTGCCACCTTGTTGAGTACTCCTTTCTTTTGCTTGATATTGAAGGTATAAGCTTGCAGGTATTCCACCCACTTCATGTGTTTGTGACTCAATTTCTCTTGTGAATTCAGGAAACTAAGTGCTTGGTTGTCTTAATACACTATGAATTCCTTGGGAAGCAAGTAGTGCCTCCATTTCCTTAGAGCCTGGACCAATGCATACATCTCAAGGTCATAAGAAGAATATTTCTTCTTGGCTTCACTTAACTTTTCTGAATGAAAAGCCACCAGTCTACCCTCTTGGCTGAGAACAACTCCAATAGCCACATTGCTTGCATCACACTCAATGGTGAATAGCTTCTCAAAGCTTGGTAACACCAAAATAGGTTGGGTAGCTATCTTTTCCTTCAAAAACTCAGAAATTTTGTTAGCTTGCTCATTCCATACAAACTTAGTCTTCATCCCTCCTTTAATGGTATCCAACACAGGAGCACAAATAGCACTAAATTGTCTTATGAACTTCCTATAGTATTGAGCAAGGCCATGAAAACTTCTTACCTCTGTTGCTGTCCTTGGAGTAGGCCAATTGAGGATGGCTTCCACTTTGCTACTGTCCATTTTCAAGTTGCCATGTGATAGTACAAATTGAAGGTACACCAGCTCTGTCTTGATGAATTCATAGTTTTCTAAATTGATCATCAATTTCTCCTCCTGTAGCTTCTTGCAAACCAACTCTATCTGTTTGACATGCTCTTCTCTTGTTTTGCTATAAATAAGTATATCATCAAGATACACCACTACAAATTTACCAGTGTAGTCTTTGAGGATTTCATTCATGAGTCTCATGAATGTGGAGGGGGCATTAGACAACCCAAATGGCATAACCAGCCACTCATATAAACCCTCATTTGTTTTAAAAGTTGTTTTCCACTCATCTCCCTCATGTATTCTAATTTGATGATAACCACTCTTTAAGTATATCTTGGTATAGTACTTAGATTCACCTAGACAATCCATTAGGTCTTCAATCCTAGGGATAGGGAACCTATACCTAATGGTTATCTTATTTATGGCCCTTGAATTAGTACAAAGCCTCCATTCCCCTCCCTTTTTAGGTGCTAAGATAGTGGGTACTGCACATGGACTGATGCTCTTTCTAATGAGACCTTGGTTTAGGAGTTCTTGTATTTTCCTAGCTATCTCCTCATTTTGTTGAGGGGTCATCTTGTAGGCTGCCTTATTTGGTAGGGTAGCCCCTAGTATCAAGTCTATCCTATGACTTATGGCCCTTTTAGGAGGTAATGCTACTGGTTGTCTACTGCTTACAATGCCTTCATAGGTCTGCAACATTTTCTGTATTTCTTTAGGTAACTCTAGCTTCTCAGTTGCTTTATCATTACTTACCTCTCTTGTCCTTAACACTAATGCATAGCCAACTCCTTCTCCCTCTTCTAAGGCTTCTAAGAACTCTTTTTCACCAACCATGAGCAAGTTAGGACCTGCTATCTTCACCTCTGTATCCTCCAACAATGACTGCATTTTGAATGTTACCCTATCCTTCTTGAAAGTATAAGAGTTCTTCACTCCATCATGAATAGCTTGGTGATAAAATTGCCATGCTCTACCTAGGAGCAAGTGACATGCATCCATAGGTAACACATCACACAAGAATTTGTCCTTGTACCTTCCAATTGAGAACTCCACCCATGCTTGTTCATTTACCAAGACATGTTGGCCTTTATTGAGCCATGTGACCTTGTAAGGATTGGTGTGGGGTATCCTTGTCAACTTTAGCTTGCTAACTGTCTCCTTTGACACAATATTGTTAGTAGACCTTGAGTCAATGATGACTCTACATACTTTCCCCATCATTTTACACTTTATCCTAAACAGGGACCTCCTTTGGCTTGGTTCCTCTTTAACTGGCTTCTTGATCAAAGTTCTCCTCATCATGAGGTTCTCACCTTCTTTTGAATTTAATGGTACCTCAGAATGTTTGTCTACTATATTTTTCTCATCATGAACAAGATTGGTTCTCCTATCACCTCCTTGGGAAGTACTACCCTTCTCTAGACACCTATAGGCCGGGTGTCCCATTTGATTGTAGTGATAACACTTCATATTGGCAAAGTAACTACCTCTTCCTTGTCCAAAACTTCTTCCTCTAGAGTTAGAGCCTCTTCCTCTACCACCTCTACTAGAGCTTCCTTCTTGCTGTTCAGAGTACCTGAATTCTCCTTGAGCCCTTGATTCTGAACTCCTTCCACCATAGCCACCTCTTTGTCCTCTGTTGTCTTTTCCTTTACCTCTACTCTTGGAGGTTTTCTCTTGCTTCCTTTTGCTTTTCTCCTCTATCTTTAAGGCCATTTGATAACATTGGCGGATGGTTTTGAAGTTCACTAGGCTCATGTCTTCTTGAATAGACCACTTGAATCCATTCAAATACCTTGCTAAAGTTCTCGATACTTTCATCTTCAACCACCTTTGATCTTAGGCACAACTTTTGGAACTCCTCGGTGTATGCTTGGACATTATAAATCTTTTTGTCTAAGATTATGTCTGCTCCTCTGCAACTGGACTTCATAGTCATCAGGTAGGTAGGTCTGCTTTATTTTGGTTACCATGCCTCTCCATGTAACTATAGGACCCTTTCCTTCTTTCTCTCTTTCAGTTTGCACAAACTTCCACCATGTGAGAGCTGAACCTCTCAACCTTGATTTGGAAACCTTAAATTTTTGGGCCTCTGTTATACCATCACATTCAAAGTGATTCTCTATACTTTCAATCCAGTCCATGACTGAATCAGGATCCATTTGTCCACTGAATAGTGGCACACCTTCCAAAGCTTTGCCACTTAAGGCCTGTAGTGCTTTCAAGAAGGGTTCTTCGGAAAGGACAGGGTCAGGTGTTGGAGCTTCCTCCTCAAAGTCCAATTCCTTTTCCTTTGCCTCCTTCTCTTCCTTCAAATCTATCTTATCCTTTACCTTTTCTGCCTTTTCTTGGACTTCATCTAGGAGCTTCTCCATTCGGGACAATCTTTCTCTTAGCAGCCGATTATTCTCTTCTTGTTCTTCTACCTTCTTGGCTAACTCAGCATTAGTCACCATGGTTCTATCTTCCTCTGGTGTATTCTCTCCTACTAATTTAGTGGGTTGCAACATCAATCACAAGCCTGATCAAACTTTGCTCTGATACCAATATGGTGTAAGTGTTCCTAGGTTTGCTTGCACAACTAGCTAAGAAGACTTTTCCCTGTCTTCATTCAGGAACCTAATGTCTACTAGGTTCTTGTTAGGCTTAGATAATTAACTAAGTCCTGTTCCAACTCTTCTCCAAGAGTTTCACAATTTGTGCTTCACCTTGAAAGACTAACACCACTTTGAACTAGCAAACTTTCTCCTACACTTAGAAGACTCTAAGTGTCAACTTCACACAAAACCTTGAATTGTTTGCAGGGGTACCAAACATGTTGGGAACATACCATGTACACCCAACTGGATCCATCTTGAATGGTCTTCAATCTACTTTCTTACCGATTTCAAGAATTTGTCTTGAGAAGGACTAATTCCTTGTAGACCTTGACAGTGACCTTTTTGTCTCTCTTGCCCAAAATTTCGAAACAACCTGATTTTTTTTTTCACATTCAAGTACCCTTTTTGATCCTCTAAAATATTCACAAGTTTTTTGTCTCCTAATCCCTCCATACACTGGTTTCCTATTATCTAGGTTAACTAGGGCTAAAAGACCTAATTACTAGGATCCTACTGATTTCTTGTTCCTTACCTCAACAAATGGATTGACAAACCCTCAATCCTCTTAGCATGTTATGATGTGAATGTACCCTACCTAGAACTGCACTTGTTCTGTACTCTACCTTAATCCCCTGCTTATATTTTCCTATTCTTCACTGTCAAACCTCTAACTGGGCTCTCTAAACTCGCCTAGGGTTTGATTTTATAAATACCTGCTTGACTCTTCATGACTCCTATCACTACATATGTACAGCCAATTGGCTCCCCTAACAAATCCATCTATTCTCAGGAAATTCCTGTGGCTAGATTTCATGGGGGAGCCATGAAAAGACAAACTGGTCAGGACAGGACCAGAAAAACTTTAGGATCCTAACCTATGAATTCAAAACACTAAATTACTCAAATTAACTTGCTTGCAAGATGGAAAAGACTTATAACTACCCTATGAACATGAATGCAATGTAAAATTAATACATTCAATCCACTTGATATCACTGAACATTACTTCAAAACATTTGGAAAACATAGAAATTGCAGACTTCTTTCTTCTATTCCAAAAACCAAAAGCTTGATTGCAAAAAACTAACTTCTGAATTTGAGCCTTCTTCTTTCATAGATGCCATTCACCATTTTTTTAGGGTGTGTTGGTCGATCCCACACTCCTATCTTTTAGGGGATCCAAGATAACCGAGTTGCATGCAACATTTGCCATAATGGCAAATGTTGTCATGACAACTTTATAACAACTTTTTGGCAACTGACCATTATGCCCTCTTCCTAACTCCTAGGACCTCTATCTCCTATATTTCGAGCATCCAACTCCCTTAACTACCTCATGGCATCTTTCTAACAACATTCATGTGTTTAGAACATATTTAAGACTCCAATTCCAACTTGAGCTACTAAGGCTAATTAAAGCTAAACTATCAATGATGACTAAACTTTGGTGAATCTTAGTCCTAATGACTAATTCACCTAACCACAACAATGAACTTCTAAGGTCCAAAATAAACACAAACTTACTTTGACTTGGCTAATGTCAGATACAAGCCAAAATGTCCTAACTATGGAGGTTAGCCTAGGTGTGCTCCTGCACCACAACCTTTGAAAAAATTCATCAAAAGAATCTACTTGAATGTGGACTTGGGTGTTCATACCTTGGTACCACCAATCATGAGTAGTTCCTTCAAGATGCAAAATCGCATACTAAATGACAACTTGCTCCTCCATGGTACTAAGAAAGTAATAGTCTTGAATCTCAAATAACCAAGCTCTTACTGGGATCTTGTTTGATCCATCAAAAGTTGGAGATGGAGATTTTATGATTTCCATTCTACTATGTCATGGGTGATGTTTGTAACCCTTTGTAGCTGACATCCTTTGCATTAGAGTGACATAATCATTGTATGGTACTGAATTTCTAAATCATTCATTTTGATTGGCATAGGTTTCTTTGATGATAGTTAGTTCTCTTGCCCAATCTTCCATAGGATCACCAACATCAACCATATTTAAAACACTCTTTTCTTTTTGAAAAATATGATCAAACCCTCATGCTAGAAAGATCATGGATTTGATACTATTGTAATATCCCCAATTAAATATTCCAAATTTGAATGGGAAATCTAAGCAATAGAGAAAATCAGGTATAAAGGAAAATGCACCAAACAACTCCAAAATGTGAGTAAATAATGAAAAACTAATGAGGAAGGATTTATTACTGATCTAAGCATGAATTTACACCATTGTTGCTGTTAATACATCAACTAAAAAAAATTAAGCATTTGCTACAAATATGCATAAAGAAAACACAATTTGGAAACTTAAATATGCACCAAAATGCATCAAACTAAAACTTGGGTAAGGTGCAATTGAAATAAAATGATTTATTATGGATATTCACATGGATTTAAATTAATTTTTTTGTCATATATTGTAGATTATATCCATGAACAACTACAAAAAATTATGTAAAGAAAACTCTACTGAAATCCAAAATGCACATTGAAATTGAAGCCAACTCTTCACTATTTCACGAAACTTCACATTAGTCATATGGTACAATAAGATACATAAATAAAATGCTTCAGTAGCATCTACATATGCTGCTAAAGTAACATCTACAATAGAAAACCAAAATATGGAAGAAGCATACCACACTAGATCCAAATCTAAAATTTGGAAGCTCCAACACACACTCCAAACTAAAAGCTATCACCACACAATACACCAAACTGAATAACCACTGAATTGGGCAGAAAAATATATGAGATAAATGCCTCTAATATATATATATATATATATATATATATATATATATATATATATATATATATATATATATATGTATATTCTTCATACAATAGCCACCCAAACTGAAATCCAAAACACACTTAATCTAGAACAAACCTTGCAAATAAACTGGAGACAAATTACCAAACTAAAGAGCATTCGACACAATGAAAATCTTTAGATGAAATTTCACCTATAGACCCTCAAAATCATTGTCTTTGAGTGTCAATCTCCTTGGTTTACTAGCCTTGGAGATCCTTTCTTCATTGGTTTACAAGCCTCTAAATAAAACCACAACCCATGGAAGAAATCAATAATCCTGCTTAATGAAAACTTAGAGAGAAAATTCCATATATTCAAATCCCCTTTTGGCACCAAATTGGGTGCCCAAAATCCCATGCCCAATATGAGAATTTTGCATGCATGCATCATTAAAAACTGTCATAAGATACCCCATGCAAACTGCCAAGTGTCGATTGAAATCTTGCAACATTATTTGTCAATATGCTCCATAGTTTCTCTTCCCAAAATCCAACGCCCCATTTGGACCCATTAAAATAAAATTAAAATAGTATTAATTTGTCCCCCAAAAATTATTTAATAAATTTATCTTGAAAATCCAAATTACCCGATTTATCCATTGATCTTGATTGACTATTTTGAAAACCGGGTTTACTAAAAATAGTAAATGCTGTTTTTAGAAAAGGGGACATTGTAGTGTGTTGTTCACATTTAAACCAAAAGGGTATATTTAGCTTTTTAAAAAATTCAATTTAAAAAATTATTAAAAGTTTCAAGCATTCATAAAATGGAGGATTTAGGGAAAATTATGGTTTTTGAATTGAAAATATTTGTGAGAATTGAAATTCTAAAACCTCATTGGCTTGAATTATTTTGTGGGTGAAATGGTCTCTCCAATTTTTTTTTGTATTTTGCATCCTTGAACTCATTTCCTCTTGAAAATAATAATAAAAAAAAAACATAGATTTTTCCATTTTTTCAATGATGGATTTTGATACATTATGGTTTTCATTGCAAAAATAAAATTTAATTTCTGAATTGGGAATGATTCTGATTGATTTGGAATCTGAGAAAACAAGTCAACTCATTTATTTTTCAAAGGAATCTTTTAAGATTATATTCATAATTTTATCACTTTTTGTGTATTGAATTCGATACTGCTCTCAAATTCTCTCAAATTTTCTAAAATATAGGAAATACAAATTTTACTTCAAAAGTGTGTTTTTGTTCACATTTGAAACCAAAGGGTATAATTTATTTTTGGAAGTTTAGATTTTAAAAATTAAAGCTTTTGTCAATGAAGGATTTGGGAATATTATTGTTATTTGCATTTAATATATTTGAAAATTTTGAATTCTAAACATCTTATTTCATTAAATTATTTTGTGGGAGAAATGGTTTTCAAAATGATTTTATATTTTTACATATTTTGAATTCATTATCTTTTTAAAATAAAAAAATGTATGAGTTTTGCCAATTCTTCAAAAGTGGATTGAAATTTTGTATGTTTTATTTAGAAAAAAATTTAAATTATTTTTCAATTGGGAGTGATTTTGGATGATTTATATTTGGATAAATTAGACTCCATCTTATTTTTCATTTAGAAACTTTGATTATTATGTTTAAAAAACTTATCCCACTTTTTGGTTTTGGTATGATGCACCTAAGATTGAGTGTCTAGAGGGTAGAGAGGAGTTGGTAAACTTCCTTAGGGTGTTTCCCTTGGAATGGGATTAGTATTCATACTTGTGTTTGTAAAGCAATACCTTTCTTATCATTCTTGTTATGTAATGAATGTTATGATAGTTTTTTATTGGTTGGTGTATGTACAAGCCATAGTCCTCCTATTTTCTATGAGTGTGTGCTTGTGGCCAAGTGACTATCTCCTAGCATAGTGGGGTGGACCTACAAGTGCCATGTAGTTAGATGACATGGATCCACTATTGGGTATCAACAATCTTGGATGCTTCGTCTTGGGGGAACTTGTTTGATGTGTAAGTGAGATTTCTCTACTCCTTGTCTTAAGTTTCTCATTATTGTGATGTGTTATAACATTTGTAATTTGGGGCCTTTGATTCCTTCGATGTAATTGCAATAATATTCATTATATCCTTTATGTATTGGAGTGTTCTTTGTTCATGCTGGGAAGTACCTTATCTTGTAATAATTTATGAATTGATTTAAATGTGATTGCAATCTTTGTGAGTAGGGTGTGTGAGACCTTTGTATTTATTGCATAATTGTACTTTTATTGTGATGTGCATTATATTTCATCTAAATTTAGAATGAAACCATTTAAAATAAATAACTTTATCATAACCATTTGGTATTTTTCCACACATCTTCTTGTGAAGGTGTTGACAGGTTTATAACACTCAAATTTTAATGACTATACATGTTTGGATTAAATTATTATATGTTGTAATCATGTTTATGGATGTTTATGGGTGAATCAACATTATTTTATCATAACAGTTGAATTTCATATTGTTTCTTTTGGCCCATCTTGGCATTAGTGTCAAACAAGCATGACATCTTGTTTTAGTTTTCTCATGTTTGGGTTTGTAGTTCCTTTCCTTATGTTAAGGAGCTAGTATAGCATTATGGTTTGTTTCTTGGGATTTGTACCTCTTGGAGGCTCTTGTGTGGCAATATTGATGCCCACAATCTCTTGAACATTTCCCTTGGACCATTTCATAACAACTCGTAAATTATAGAAGTTATGTCTCATTGAGTGTTAAAGTTCAGCTTGCTATTTTTTTGTGTTGTAGAGTATTTTTCTTTTTTGTCTCTTTGTTGAGGTTTTAGACTTGTGCGAATTTTGATACCAAACTTTGTTGGATATAAAACTTTTGGGAAGTCCCAGACCAAAGTGACATGATATTAAACTTTAGAGAAGTTTGATACTAGTGAATTGTGTATCAAATTTTTAAAGAAGTTTGGTACCAAGTTGTCAGTATTGGTCTAGGGTGAAGTTTGATACAATATTGAAATTTTGGGAATTTTGATACAATATAATACTTGTGGGCATCCTAATACCTTATCAAGGGTCAAGGACTTTGGTTTCAAACCCCAATTAAAAAAATGAGATAGAGTTTGTTAGTGGGATTTTCTATTTGTTGTATCCCAATGGGATTTGAAGGGTGGTTATGAAGATATGATTAGAGGATGTTCCAATGGTTTGGGGGACTCTTGACTCTCCTTGATGCCTCTTTTTCTATACCAATCATGGTGTCTTATTCTCAAGTGTTTTTAAGTCATTCACTTGTGTCACCATGCATTATGCATCATTTATTTTTGTCAAGCATGTCATCACTTGTTAGTATGACACCTTGAGCATGTGTCATTGTTGTGTGCCTTACTGCTACTTTTTATTACAAAAAATATATTGGTTCATATTTTTCCTTTAATTTCCTAAGTATGTGGCTTGGGGCATTACATCCATGCATGCATATATTGAGGGGGATGCACTAGTTTCCACTCCTCAACAACCTTATATGATATGTTTTTATTTTTTCCCCCTATTATAACATTATGCTATTGTTGGTTAAGGCAACCATGCTAGATCCAACTGATAGAAAACCTTACACAAAATCTTATCATCTTTAACTCATGTTTGTGTAGATTAAGGGGATCACACTAATTCCAAACCCTTGAAAACCCTATGCATTATGTTCTCATTTTTGGTTCATGCATGCATAGATTAAGGGCAACACACTATTCTAACTCCTCGACAACCCTACACAACATGACATCTTTTATTTTCCCAACCATTTATATGGTTCCCTAAAAGCCAATTTAGTCACAACTTCATGATTGTATTTATCTAATCGTGCACTTCACTTCTATGTCTTTTTATAGCCGATAGAAGTCACAATTACTAAAAGGTGAAGTAATTATAATTATGATTTTTATGATATTGGTGTTTTATTATAGATGCTACTAACAAGCTATGTGTGTATAGGTTGGGAGACTCCAACAAAAGGTATGAAGGAATCATAAGGCAACATAGAACCATCCTTTTGAATCTATCTATTTATTACAATTACTTTCTTGATTATTTTAGCATGTATGATTTATGTATTATATCACATGCATGCCACAGTAGATGTAAAATGTAGAGGATAAAAGGACATGCATTGTCCTTTACCCTCTTGTTTTACACACTTTGGACTATTATAAATGCATTGTCCTTGCATTCAACTTGATTTATGCATAAGTTGACATACTTTTGAATCGTCTCCTCCATCATTGTACCTTTATCCTTAATGATTTGAATAATGGTAATTTAGTCATTCCTACATCTTGGACTATAATGAAAGTGCAAATCTATCTCATACACTAGACTGAGCTTATGAAATTATTCCCCTAATTCAAAATCATTTTCCTACTTACCTAAGCTAACCCTTCCAAATAAATTAATTGGTACACACCAAATGTACATAAAATCTTGTATTTAATAACAAGCCCTATGGCATTAGTCATCATCAAGTAGAATCAAGCTTGATCTTCTAGGGATTGAAAAATACAATAGAACATATTGGAAAGTGCTATCAAGAGCATTATTTTCACTTTTGATCAACATTCACATGTACTCCACTAAGCCTTGGCATCTTTTGTCTGACATATCATTGAACATGCTAAAAACTAGCAATAGAGTTTGACTTCTATCAAAAGATTCCAAAGGTACATTTTCATCACCCCATTTGTCTTAAACATAGGTACAAGCAAATATGAATGACATTTCAATAGAGAAAGAAACCATCCAAAAACAAAATGCCTAGAGACTAACTATGAAGCCACCTAATCTAGAATAGATCCAAATTTATAAAACAAATTTATTATATCTTCATAAGTATAGACACAATTCCAAAAAAGAATGAATCTAATCATCAAATACATCACAACCAAATCTCCATCATCAACTCTAAATCACTGAAAAAATAAACTGCTTTTTGACTTTCTTTACACTTATAAGCTAAATCTGATAACTTGTTATTGATTTAGTATTACGTTTGTTTTATTGCTCTACAGGAAGCTACAATGATTATAGTCTGGTTTAATAGAAAATGACAAGTGCAAGCAATTATTATTCTTTACATGGAGATATACAGAAGGGCGCCTGTTTGTTTCTGGCCTGCCCATAGGATACAGGACTGGACGGTCACCCATGGGTGTACGGCCTTGTACGCTCTGTGCTGCCTCACCAGCGGATGATGCGATCGTTGATGGTTAACGTTCTTCTGGGCAGGTACGTCTATACAAAACGAGGGCCCCGGTCTGCAAAAGTTTTTGACTGTGTTTGCAGAGATCTGTTTTTAATGAAACATATTATGATAGTCCATGTGAATGTGACATTATTTCTACTGTTATGAAGTTCGTTTTCATACTCCATTAAAAACTTGACATATCTTTATTCATTTGAAGTTCATTTATGAGTACTGATAACAATGATTATGATGAAGGTTGCAGGGTAATTTGTAATTCGAAGGTCGCTGTAATAGTACCAGTAGATAAGAAGAAGTATCTATTACATTCAAGTATATAAATTTATATGGGACGCGCACTATCTTAAATATATCTGTAGTAGGTATAATTTTTTCACAGTCCATGATAAATAGTATAGATGTATCTGGTTTAAGCTGTGTATGTCTTTTTGAATCACACACAGCGATCCATCATCTGGAAGAGGACAATGAGGGATAGGATTGCAGAATTGGCCTTAAGAAGAGCCCAGGTGTAGGAAGGGTGGTGAACAGAAATCAAGGTAAGAACTCGAGAGGTTGGATGGAAAGGAAATCAGAAATTAAGAGAAAAATAATTTAATAAAGAGAAAGAAAGAGAAAATATAACTCAACTGTATACTAAGACTAATAAAATAAATTGGAAAAATACCAAGGTTAAAATGGAAGAAATAAAGAAAGAAAAAGAACAACAATAAAACATATAGAAGAAACAAAAAGAAAGAGAGTGTTAATATAGTAATGAGATAGAGTTAAATAAGGGAATATATGAACGAGAAGCTATAATAATTGCGATGCATCAATCTAATTATATATAAATTAAATTAGAAGAAGAGTAAAATATCAAAAATAAGGATTTATTTTATGTCTTGTTTAATCAAAGGTTATAAATAAAAGTTTCAAAGCAACATATAATATGATGACTAATTACATGTAGATAATTTTTTTTAATTGAATATTAAAATTTATGTAATAATATAATATAACAAAAATTAAAAAGTTGCTTTATTATATAATAAAATAGGCGAGATAACTACAAGGTGAAGATTGTAAATGATTTAACACAAAGGAAAATCAGAGGATAAGATTGACTAAAGAATGTCAATGGAGTTAATATTAGATAAAATGACTAATAGAGACCAATAATAAGTTAAATATAGTACTAATAAGGTAACTAATGCCAAAAGAGTGACAAAACAATAAATAGGAGAACGACTAAATATGCTAGGATGCTACACATTAAGATACAAAGTATGATAAGCATTTTTAACCAAAAGTAATTAAAAAGACAAAGAGTAACGAAAAAGAAAAGGAAGACAAACAATTAAGGGAAAAATGCTAACAACAAAGGGGGTGAGGTTCAAACACATGAGACTAAGAGATTAAAGGCAAAAAAAAGAAAGAAAATTGTGGTAAAGCATGAGCCAAGAATGTAAAAGATGGAAGAGATAGAAAACAACACAAAATGGGAGATGAAATGGGGACCGAAAGAGAGGGTGATGAGAGGAAAGATCGGGAGGGGAGGAGGGAAAAGGATAACAAAGGAGAGGGGAGATAAGGTTGGGAGAGGAGAAGGGTGGGGCCAGTGGGGGGAGGGAATGGACAAGGGGGAATGGAAGGAGGGAAAATGGACGACGGATGGTGGGGTGATCTTTAATGAGGATGGCTTCTTAGAGTTTCCTTTTGATAAAATTATCTTCCTTAACTAAGACTTGGGTATCCTCAAGACAGATGTGATTTTTGGTGTGGAAAGAGTGTTCAACTAGTTTTGATTTCATGATTCGATCATGTTTGATTTCAACACAATATTATTTGATGCGAGTAAGGATAGAACAACTCGTTTCCATGATGTACGGGGTTCCACAAGAACAAACAATCTTATAAACACCTGAGTGGAGGGTGTTCTTCAAAGGATCTTTAACAAAAGAGATAAGCTTTCTAGTTAAGGAGAGGGCTTTGAAAGCACAACAAAGGCCTTTTTTATGAAGGATTTTGGAAATCTTATTAGAAATGCCTTCAATATAAGGGAGGGTACTTATGCGAGGGGCATCAAAAGACTTGGATTTGGGTTTAGGGTTAGCAAGGTTTTTTGTAAAATTGAAAGCATGAAAAATGGACTTGTTGCTATAACCATTTAATTTGAAGACTTGGTAGAGGTGGGAAAGTCCACCATCAATGTGCTCCATTTAAATACATCTATCTAAAATAAATCTATTTCAAGATACATATCTAACTTATATTGCAATTTTTAATAGACATCTCAAAATCAATATTTCTTGATGTCTTTTCAATAAACATATTTGAAATATCTATACTAATAATATTTTTTCTTGCTTAAATATTTTTCAAGTATATAAAAGAGATTATTATTCAAATAAGGATAGGTTTTATCCTTCTACTTAATAATGCAGTTAGACTAAATTAATTTCTCCACATTAATAGGAGGTTGATTAATTAAGGATCAAAATTTCAACTTAAATAGTATTTGTTAATTTAAACTTTGTTGATGATCAATTCTTATTAGTTCTTTAAATAGTAAATTTTTTGAGTAGAAATTATACAATTATATATTTTTTAAAATTATATAAATTAATGGGTGGGGGTTTTGGCTTGATTGGCTAAAGCATCTTGTTGCATACAAGAGGTTAGAAGGTCCAGTCTCCCCTCATCCCCATGGTATTAGAGGGTGTGTCATGCCAGTGTCACTAATCACATGAAAAAAGTTTACTAGACACATCACACTTTATAGGATGGGCTACCTAATTCTTGCAAT